>OX422214.1:193077973-193710890 GCA_949130495.1 Sambucus nigra | reverse complement strand
ACCGATGCCCAAAAAGGAAATTCATTCAAGGAAGGAACCTCGCGTGCACAAAAAAACTCAGCGTGCTCCCAGAAGTGAACCTCGCACTCCTGGGTGATGCCTAGAAACAAGGAATTTTTCGATCGAGCGATGCCTGGAAACAAGGCAAGAGTCGGTTTGGAGATGCCCTTCTAACAAAGCAAAGGTTGGTAAGCTTCTAACCTCAAAACAAGGCAAAGTCGATCGGGTGATGCCTAGAAATAAGGTAAAGTCGGTCGGGTGATGCCTGGAAACAAGGCAATGTCGACAAGGTGATGCCTAGAAACCAAGGCAAATATCGGTCGTGTGATGCCTAGAAGCAAGGCAATGTTGCGAAGGTAATACCCAAACCACCCGACAAGTATTTAGGGTGATGCATAGAACCAAGGCAAAGTCGGCCCAAAATGGGCAAAGTCGGTCGGCCGACGAAAAACAGCGAGGCAATGTCGGTCAGTCGACGTCGGTCGACCGACGGCCAGTACCGGGAAGGAACCTCACGCTACCGAGAAAACTCGATCACGCTACCGGGAGAGAACCTCATGCGCACGAGAAAACTCAGTCATGCTACCAAGAGAACCCGATAAGGATTCTACGTCTAATAAGAGATTGACTGCCTTTCAATAAATTTTTGCAAATAAGAATTTTGTGGGTGTATTCCCTGCAAACCCTCACGAGACATAACTCGTCCTATAGGGCAACCTATAGGTTTAAAGGCTTGTTGCACATGTTAAGTGCAATCGCAAGTGCCCGCGAAAGTGGTACACTTTTGGTTTCTTATCTTTCTCTTTCTCTCTATCTTATTGCTCGAGGACTAGCAACGCTCTGTTTGGGGGTGGTGTGATAAGCACCCAAAACTGTACATTTTATACCCCGAATAGACGTACTTTAGTTTCTAATTCTCGGAAATTTGGGTCTTATGCGCTTAAATGTTTATTTTTTAGGTCTAATGTGCATTGCAGAGTTCAAACGTTTAAATCAGGACAATTGCGCATTTTATGGAGCTAATTCCCTCTCCCGTACCCTAACCCGAGCCTAAACCTAGACCAAACTTACCCCAAGCCTGTGTGTGCTTTGTTTGTGTCATTTTATTATTTTTAATATTTTTAGTTTGAATCATTTCTATTTTTAGGATTTGTTTTAGATTTATTTCGTATTTTATAGGTTTCATTTTCTATTTTTCTATTTTATTTTTATTTTTATAATTTTATTTTATATTAATTTTTTTTAGTTTTTAGTCTTAGTCTTAGTTTTTATTTTATCTTATTTTATTAGGATTAGAAATTTTTAGGATTTCATTTATTTCTTAGTTTTATTAGATTTTATTTTTTTAGGATTTTAATTTTTTGTTTAATAGAATTCTATTTTTATTTTTTTTATTTTTATATTTTTAATTGAATCTTTATTTTTAAAGTAGGAATTTATTTATTTTTAGATTTTTAGTTTTTTTAGTTTTAATAATTTTAATTAGTTAGTGTCATTTTTGGGGTCACAATTTGACACACACACACATAACCCATTTACACTACCTACCCTTATCCCCACCATACACCCTACACCTCACACACACACACTAACCCTCCACACAACATCTTCTTCCCAACCTCACTCTATCTCTCTCCTCACACCCACCTCCATTAGAACACCACAACTCCACCTCCATCTACCATCCCAATAAAATACCACCACCTGCTAGTGGTGGCTTGAAACCAAAAACCGGCGACAGCCCAACACCCCTCCGGCAGACTAACCACAGCACCCCCTCTCTCTCTCACCCTCATCCACTCCAGCCGGACCTCTCCCCTCTCTCCGTCGACACCCGCCGCCACTGCCTCCAACCAATCGCAACTCTCTCTCTCTCGACCCTTACCCGATCACCACCCCTGCAAACCTTCGCCGGTACTCCCATACCTGCGCCGACCAACCCCGTCGCAGCCTTTTCCGGTCGGAACCCTCACCTGCAGCCCCCGACATACCACTGCCCCTTACTCTGGCCGCCCAGACTAAGCCCCTGCTGGTCGGAACCCGAAAACCCAAACCATCAACCCCATGTTTCTTCAACCTCATACCCATTTCCTCAAAAAGCCAACCAAACCCATTACCCATTTCACCCAAACCCATTTGCCTTCTAACCTTACACGAATTTCTTCACCTCCATAAGACAAACCAAACCAAATCCAAAAAGCCAAGGCCAATTAAAACCCATGTGCCACTTTAACTAACTTTAATTCTTTTACCCATTTTACCCCCCAACTAAAACCTCTTACCCAAAAATACCCTTTCAACAAATCTGATATGTTTTAACCCATTACCTCATTCTCCCACTTTCCACATGACCTCACACCCCCATGCACATGTGGTCTCACCTTTTCCACATGCACACTTATACCAATTACCCAATTTACCCCCATGTGCACACTCCCCATGCTCTTGCATCTTAATTCTTCCAACTACACCCCCCATGCTCCATGCCTACTATAAATGAAGATGAAGACCCCATTTAGAAACAAGGGCTTTTAGATAGGAAAATTCTAGAGAGAGAATTGTAGAGAAAATTATCCTTTGTAAATAGTCTTATTTTATTCTTTTTATTTTTTTTAGATATTTGTGAGAAATTAATTATTGAGTGATTCAAATGTGTTTGTATGTAATTGAATATTGCGAAAAGCTCATTTTGAATGGATGTTGCTCAATTTCAATGGAGGATTAGAGTCCAATTTTCAAATCAAGGAGACTTGTTTGAAGATTTGTCCTCTTACCCTTCTATTTTATTTGTTTATGCCTTTGATTATTAATTTGTCAAATTTTATACCATGTTAGGCTAAAACCCCTTTCAAAGGGTGGGGTGAAACCCTTATTTGATGTTATTTTATTTTGATTTGTTTAATTACTTGAAAAGTCCCTTTGAATGTTAATTTTAATCCCTCGCCCTTAAATTTATGCCTCGAGAGAGGGTAAATGATTTTCGAGAGAAAATCGAAATTCTAGTGATAATACCCATTTTAGATTCGAACTAGAGATATGGTTTTCTTAAGTGGGGTATTATAACTTGAATTTCAACTCTAAAATTATTTTCTAAGATTTATATGAATTTTAATCGATCGATCCTAGCGAGTGATTAATTAAAAGGAGTGTGGATCTATTTTTTTAGAGTTGTGGGGTGTTAAACTTAACTTTCTAAAAGATTACTATTAAAATTACATTTGCAACGAGAGTTGATTTGTATTTTTGATATTAATTTGGGAGAGTTCATATAATTAAATTAATTAATTAGAATAACAAAAATTTGTGGTATAATCCCATTCCTTGATTGTTCTCACAATTATTTACCTCACTTATCTCTTATTTTTAGTTTAGACCTTAATTTTCATTTTAGTCAATTTCTAGTTAGTTTTCATCTCACACTTTAGTTTAGTTTAGTTTAGACCTCACCTCACTCTATTGTTTTAATATTGAAAAAGCTAAAAAAATTTAGAAAAATGATAAAGCACAAAAATAAAAATAAAAAGTGAAGTACAATTGAATTTGTTCCATTTTCTTTACTCCCTAGGAAGTGGATTGATACCATTACTTACCTCTACACTTGAGTTATTATATTTTGTAGGTATTTGAGGATTTTGACTACTTGGATTTCAAAAACAACAACGGTACACCAAAAAAGCTAGTTATCAAATGGCGCCGTTGCCGAGGATGTAAAAAAGCCTTAGTTATCATCTTTATTTTCTAAGACAATATATTCTGATGACAAAGTATTCTTTCCTGTTGAGAGTTCTATATTGCCTGTTGATAGTGATATATTTCCTTCTAATATAAATGCTTTATCTACTGTTGTTTTGAATGACTTAGATAGCTCTAGGGTAACTGTAAGTCAAAGTGACAAATCTTGTGATGAATTGAATGGGTGTGTGAGTTTCACTACAAAAATTAAAGCGTTAGGGGACACATCACACACATCACTTAGTGAGTTCGAAGTTGAACTGCCTGACATACAAGAACTGTACACTACGACTCTTAAGATAAGTGACAAATTAGAAAAAAATATTGAAACAACTGACTTAACTTGTTGAACAATTAAGTAATACCGTTAGGAAAAATGCTGAGGATTACACAACCCAATGTGTTGCACATGAGACAGAAACTAAAAAATACGTTTCCAGACTAAAAGATCTTTTTGAGATAAACTTTTTTTTAGAAGAAAGGTATAAAGCTACCTTAGTTGAATTGGAAGAATCTAAATAAAAGGTCTTAAATGTTTTCAAAAAATGCCTACACTTTGAGACTCATGCTAAAACTTATGACGACATCATTACCTCTAGAAAACTTAATTTTGATGATAAAACTAGCCTTAGATTTTATAAAAATCTTAAAGATACAAAGATAATTTCTCCAGATTCAAACATAGTCTTTGTTACAATAGGCCAGACTTTGGATAAATCTCATAAAGGAATTCTGAATATTGATGTCTCTAAAGCAACACAAAGTGTGAGTAATCCAAAGAGAAAACGTAATGGTAAAGCTAAGTATGTTTGTACCCTCCATAAGAGATCTTGGACAAAGTATTAAGACTGTTGCAATCAAAACCAATGTGACAAACACGACCAAACCTATTTTTAAGGACTTAAGTAATAAAGTCAAGCTTACCTCGCACAAATACTGTGATGTCTATGGTCACTCCATTATTGAGTGTTTTAAAAAACGTTTGTTCACACCTATTTATCAAAACTTTGACTATTCTAGGAAGAGTTGGAATATGTATATTCTCCCTAGGCAAACCACTCAAAACTCTAACTAGAGGAAGAAAAAGGGAGGACCTCGAACTGAGATGAAAGAATTTATAAAGACTCCTCAAACCTTTTCTAAGTCCAAGGCTAAGAAAAATGTTAAAACCAGGGCCATTTGGGTTAAAAAAGATGAACTCTTACCCCAGTTTAGGTGCACTGTGGTTATAAATGCGTTTAAAGACAAACGTACCTTAGTTGTTTGGTATTTGAATTCTAAGTGTTCTAAACACATGACCGGGGATTAGACTAAATAAACTAACAAAATAGACTTCTGAGGAGGTAGTGTCGTTTTAACGATCGAGTCTCATCCCAAATCATTGGTAGGGAACGCTTTATGCATAGGGTCTTCCTGCTCTTAATGATGTCTAACTAGTAAATGGTCTTGAAGCTAATCTGCTTAGTATAACACAATTCTGTGACTCTGATTACACAGTTACCTTCTTTAAAACTAATTGCAAAATTTTGAATAAAGGGGGTAATTATATTTTTTTCAAGAACCAAAACTCATGATAACTGTTGCACAGTGATTCTAGGTAATGATTCTAGTAATATTGCCAGGTTAGATGATTCTGATCTATGGAATAACAGATTAGGTCACACTAATTTTAATAATCTACGTAAATTGAGTTCCCAAGAGATAGTTAGAGGCTTACCCAAACTAAAAAAACACTTTTAACACTGATTTTAGTCCTTTCCAAGTGAGGAAAAAAATTAAGACTCTCACAAGAAAGTTCAGGATACTTTAACTTCTAAACCTATTAAACTAAGCCATGTGGACCTAATGGGTCCATCTATAACCGTGAGCCTTTGTGGTAATAATTACATCCTGGTGATGGTGGATGACTCTACGCAATTTACTTGGGTTACTTTAATGAAAAATAAATCATATACATTCCGAGAATTTCTTAAAATCCTTTTAAAAATTAAAAATGAGAAGGATACCCAAGTATCTCGTATAAGGATTGATAGAGGTGGAGAATTCAAAGACTCTAGTGTGACTGAATAGTGTGTTGGTAATGTATATAAACATGAATTTAATGCACCTAAGACACGTAAGTAAAACGGTATTGCTTAGCGAAATATTTGGACAATCCAAGAGATGGCTAGGGTTATGTTAAATGCCAAAGGTTTGCCAAAATACTTTTGTGTTAAGGGTGTCCAGACAACGTGTCACATTATTAACCGTGTCTACCTCTAAAAAATATCAAAGAGACCTCCTATGAACTATGGTATAATAAAAAACCCAACTTGAAGTACTTTAGAACCTTCGAGATTATTTGTCATGTTTAGAGAAAATCTATTTAAATTTAATACATGAGGTGATACAGCCATTTTCAGGGATATTTCCAAACAAATAGGTGTTATCATGTTTACAACTTGCGTACCAAAATTATAATGGAGTCTATTAATATAATTGTGAATGACACAAGTGCTGAGAGTCATGATAGTCAATCAGTAATAGTGGAAGAGTTCAAAAATGTTTTCATTGCTGACTATCCTAAGATAACTGACCCACTACCACTTAAGGTACCTATAGTACCGACATGGATTTATAAATACCATCCCCTAGACAAGATTGTTCGTAACCCTTCTGAGCCAATGCGAACTAGATCCCAACTCCGAAATGAGGTAGATTTTGCATGTTTAGTTTATCTGATAGTACCAAAAAGTGTAAATGATTCCTTTAATAACTCATACTAGATCAAGCTATGTAAGTTGAGTTAGTGTAATTCCAGAGTCATGATGTTTGGAATTTAGTCCTAACTCCTGAAGACAAAAAGGTTATTGGCTCCCGTTGGATTTTCAAAAATAAAACTGATGCATCTGAGGTAGTCGTTAGAAACAAGGCTAGGTTAGTAGCACAAGGATATTCTCATATAAAGGGAATAAATTTTGACAAGATTTTGCTTCGATGATAAGACTCGAGTCTGTTCGTCTCTTCTTAGTTATTGCTTGTCATTTGTAATTTAAACTTTTCTAAATGGACACTATGTCTGCCTCAGAGAAAGTATACTTTGAGCATCCCAAAGGCTTTGTTGATCCGACTTACCCTAACCATGTATATAGATTAAAAAATTCATTGTATGACTTAAAGAAATCCCCTAGGTCCTGGTATGCACGCCTCTCAACCTTTTTAGTCAATAAAGGATTTGAGCATGGCGCACTGACCAGACATTATTCATCCAAAAAATTGATCATGAAGTTTTGATTTCACATGTTTATGTGTATGATATCATTTTTGGTTACACCTTCCTCGAACAAGTAAAGGACTTTTCTAGTATCATGCATGGTGAATTTCATATGTCCTTAATGGAAGAGTTGCAATATTTTCTTGGTTTACAAGTTAAATAATGTAGTGATGACCTGTATATGTCTTAAACTAAATATCCTAGTGATTTGGTTAAAAAGTTTGGCATTGTTAATAATAAAACTGCACGAACACCCATGAGCACTAACACTAAGATATTTAAAGATGAACATGGGAAAGATATTGATCCTACTCTATATAGAAGCATGGTAGGGAGTTTATTATACCTTACTACATCCAGATCTGATATTTCTTTTGTTGTATGTCTTTGTGCATGCTATTAATGTTCACCTTAAGAATGTCATTTATTGTGTGTTAAGCGAATAATAAAATATGTTAAAGGCGAGCTTAATTATAGAATTTGGTATACAAAAGACACTACAAGAACTATAGTTGGTTACACAAACTCTGACTAGGTAGGATGCTCAGATGATAGTAAAAGGACGTCTAGTGCTTGCTGCTATGTAGGAATTAATTTAATTGGGTACAATACTAGGAAATACAATCGTATATCATTATCTACCGTTGAATTTAGGTATATAGTAGCTGGTAGCTGTTCTGCTCAATTGTTATGTATTAAACATATATTGTGCGATTATGTCAAGAAAGATAAACTTACACTGTTTGTTGATAATCAAAGTACATAAACATATCTAAGAATCCTGTTCAGTACTCACAGACTAAGTACATTAAAATCAGACATCATTTTATTAAAGAACTTGTTAAATCCAAAGAACTAGAAATTGAGTATCTCAACACTGAAAAATAGTTAGCGGATTTATTCACAAAACCCTTGGATGACACTCACTTTAAATCATTAAGGAAAGCCATAGGGATGATAGTTCTTGAATAATAAATCTGCTTATTAGTCATAACCTTAGTATATATCTGGCTTATAATCGATTTCTGAGGACTTAGGGAATGGTTGTTTAATAAATGACAAAAGACACCTCTAGTATCTCTTTTTATATAGGGGACCCCTGATATGACTCTAGTTGTGACTTATAATTGGTAGAATAATTTTGATTTATCTCTCTTATACTTGTTTACTCATTGTCTATTTGAGATAAAATGGGGGAGAAGACTTGATTACATCTCTTAATATATTTTCTGTGATTCAACTAACATGCACATTCAATTATTTTATTTCAAGCATTCTTATATAGATCTTATTGTACTTTATTATTTATTTAGGGTAATGATCTGCATTATAGTTGAGTTATGTGATTTTTTTTTATTTCATCTCATTTTCAATTCTAGGATGGGATTGGGTAGAATAGCTCTTTAGTATAGGAATATAGGATATTTTTTTCACCTATGAGTACCAATGTACTCAAGGAAATTTTGTCTATAATATCAAAATAGGGAGGTTGAAACACACTATATGGTTGACTTACTTGAGGCTGTGCCACATAGGAGTTTTAAATAGTTTGGATATAAAGACAAAATATTTTTCTAGTTTGAGCCTCTTCAACTATGTACTATAAAGACTGCATCAAGCACATCATCAATAATCCCAAGCCAGGTAAATCAGTCCAAATGTAGTTAACAACACACTCTAGGATTACACTTCACTCATTATGCATTTGGTATGTTTAAAACTATTTTAAAATAATTTTTGGGAATTTAAAAACATTTAAAATGAATTTTTAAAACATTTAGACATTTAAAATTGATTTTAAAATGCTTGTGGGCTAAAATTGAATTTCTCTAATTCCCTAAAAACTATTGGGGCTTAATATAAAATCGATAGACAATATAGGGGAGGAAAATGGGATTCTTTGAAAACCTATAATACGCATTTGAGAGCCAGTAGTTGTCCTATATATGTCACGCTCCTACCGATCATAGTTGTGTTTATTTCCCCTCACATTTCTAAGATTGATTATC
Source organism: Sambucus nigra (assembly GCA_949130495.1). Classification (NCBI taxonomy): domain Eukaryota; kingdom Viridiplantae; phylum Streptophyta; class Magnoliopsida; order Dipsacales; family Adoxaceae; genus Sambucus; species Sambucus nigra. The sequence goes on along the minus strand of OX422214.1, from coordinate 193,701,896 downwards.
AACCGTTGATCTAATCTAATCAACGACATGCATGTGTTTTGTTGCAATCCCAGTGTTAACCCATTTACACCAATTAGATAATGTTTAAAAGTGGTGCATTTGTAACCCTTAAATTTAGATCATTTTATGAGATTCAATACAACCATTGGTTTGAACAAACTCATACAGAACCTCCAGCCTCTTGTATAAATAAGAACTTCGTCTCAACGTTCTGGAATTTATTATCAGTTATAGAGTTTGAGAGAAAAAGAAAAAAAAAAGAGAGAATAAAATAGATTTTGAGGGAAAAACTCTATCAAATCGTTTTCGATATCTTTTCAAAAACGGAAGAGAGTTAGGTTTGTATTTTTAAGAAATAAGTATCTCCTTTCAATTTTGAAAAACCTTTTCTGGCAAAAATGTGTTTTCACTTTCATATGTTCTATGGTTTTCTAAGTGTTTAGATCTAGGATCTTTTGGTAGTTTCACTACCTCTGATAAATTGGTCTCTCTTAAAACGAACTCACAAGGTTCTTGATCTTGTTTCTCAATAGAAACTTGAGATCTGAACCAAGTGATAAACTTCACGTATACCTTAGCTTGTTTGTCAAATTTCTTCTATAGAAATTTCTCTCTAGTTGGATCCTATTTTGTAGTTGTGTATATTTTTAGATCCAACATCTTCTGTATCGAAATCTTGAAAAGGAGACTTAAAAAATCATATGTTTTCAAGATCTAAGATTTCATATAAATTTTGCACTTTGTAAAATTAGTATTGTGAATATAAATAATTTCTATTTAGATATGAGTTTGGAAAGATCTAAAATCTGCTGATCTGAAAATCATTCTTCAGATAAAGAAGTCTGATTTTCTCTGATTTTGAAATCTCTCATCTTAGAACTTTTATAATTTGTAGGACTGGTTTGTAACTATTAAATTGTGTGTAGGTCATATTGTTGCATGTTTAGTCATACACTGTTACACCACTCTCACACACAACATGTAGATAATATGTGTTGTTATTTGAGAGATTAGTTTTAATTGAGTCGATGATTCTCTAAAGATAAAAGGAAATAGATATGGAATGATGGGGAAAATCAAGCAAGGAAATAGTACCATAGGAGGATAGAGATCAATCGGTACATTTTTTTTGCGTAGTTGAATTTGTGTTTCCATTGCATGCTTGTAACCTTGTTCATATTTAGTGAATTTTTTTTGGTTGTGACATAGAGGTCACTGTGGAGGTGTCCCCTAATTTGGGGTTTTACCACGTAAAAATCACTTATATTAGTTATCGCTTTTTGTTCTTAAGTCTTGCTATACTGGTTAGGATTTAAGGACTTAATACGATTTTTGTTTTAAAAAAAGTGGTAACTATGAAACTTAAATTTTATCCTAATTTAAATCTTTAACACATCTTGTGGTTTTTTCAAAGAGGAGTTTTTCAATGACTTTATTTTTAGTTTACTTGAACCTTATCTTTTGTTAATAACTTGGTAAGCGATTTTCAGTTAGACGTTCCATATGAGTTTTGGACATGGAAGAAACCAAAACTATCATATTTTTGAGTTTTTGGGAGTTCTTGCTACATTTTGATAATTAAGGAGCACTTAGGGAAAGTTTGACTCCTTAATTGACGAGGAGATATTTTCAGGATATTCATCATCGACTGGGGCTTATAGGGTGTATACCCTTTCAATCTCTAAGGATTTGGAGTCAATAAACGTCACGATTAAAGACAATGATCTGTTAACATCTGTTGACCCTAACCCAAAGTGTAAGGATGATGCACCACCGATGACAATCCCATCGTTCCTCGTACTGCTCTAGTGGACCCCACTCCTAATTTGAAGATCCACCCTCTTGGATTCAAAAGAGTTATGACCCTTCTCCTGCACCTGGTGATGCCACACTAGGTTTCAATACTCTCACTTAATTTGAGAATGCGGTTAGGTACCTTTGCTACACCTGCTTAGTCAGTCCCAAGAATGTGAAAGAAGCACTCAAGGATGAACATTGGATATCCTCTATGCATGATGCGTTGCTATAATTTTGCAAGAATGATGTTTGGGAGTTAGTTTCCCATCCCATAGAGACTAATGTGATTGGCACCAAGTGGATTTTCAAAAATAAGATGGATGAGAATGGTACCATAGTTTGCAATAAGACTAGGTTGGTCGCTCAAGGCTATACACAGATTGAGGGTGTAAGGACACAAATTTCCAATTGAGGCCATTGTAGTTTTGGCTTAATTCTGGACAAAACCATTTGAGTCATAGGATATATGTTTGTTCCTATCAAGCCAATGACATTTGAAGAGTTGAAGACGTAGTGGCCCAGAATTTACAACTTCATCTTTACCAAGTTTAGTGCCATGTTTCTACGTCAACAACAATTGGATTCCAAGGCCCCAATGGTATGAATGCATTATATATATATATATATATATATATATATATATATAGGAACTTTTATTTGTTGTATTTAATAACATACTTTTTATGATCTTTTATATCTAGAAAATCTCTTTAGAAATTTTTTCAAAAGTTTTTGGGCTTAAAAGTGGAAAACAAAGTTTTCTAAATTTTCGTTTGAATTGTCGTTTGAACGTTCGAACGAGAAATCAGACGAGTTTTCCAATGAATTTTTCTTATAATCTATGCATTCTCGTTAGAAAAGTCGTTCGAACGAGTTTTGGGCATTGTTTTATGTATTGTCATTCGAACGAGCTCGTTAGAGCGACCTGGGCAGTTTTCAGAAAGTTTTTTTTTATAACTTCCCACTTGCCCATTTCATTTCCCACCTCTTTTACCTGATTAAAAAGTGCGGGAACAAGAACTTTAATAGAAACTTTTGACAAATATTCATTCTACTCCTTGAGAGCATATAAAATACCGCAAGTGCACGGACTACTATAAAATAGCGAGTGTAAGTACGGGTCGAACCCACAGAGATTTGTCAATTTTAACTTTTAAAAGAATTGCAACTGTCCAACTAGATCAAATGGGGTAGAGAATAAATATGAACTACACTAAATAAAAGCAACTATGATAAATGAGAGTAACACAAGATATTTATAAACAATTAGGAAATAATTAGGATTCGGGGTTCATTTATCACGTAACTAATATTGCACACTAATTTAATGTTGTCATTCCCCTTTTATAACTCAAATTAAGCCGACTCTCGCCATGTTTAATTCGAAAGATATGACGGTTATGCTGAAAATATTTTTAACGTCTCTAATAGATGACTAAAATACATATTCCCTTAGAAAATACAGGTTTAAAAATTCGCAAATGTATTTAAGCATAGACTATCAAAATAATCAAAGTGCAAGCATAATCCATAAAAAATTACTATTTTTAAATCTCAAAACTTGATTTGACAAAACAATCTCGAAGGTTATAAAACACACTCTCATGTCGCTTTAAAATGAATATCGAATCTTTAATAACAATTAAAACAAGTAGGGAATAAACAACGATAAACTTAACGGGACAATATTTGCTAACTATGATAAACTTCATCCTACTCCTAATATAAGAATCACGCTAACATAATGAAAGAGAAATTACAAGAATGAGTAGAGATCTTCATTAATAAACCAAACTTACAAATAGTTCTCTCACAACAATCTTCAATCCTCTAAAACAAATGATAAAAACTTGTCCCTCAAATTGATTACAATCACTTAAAGTTGCTGCCCGAAATCCTCCTCAAAATTCCTCTCTAATTATCTACGAAATCATGAACCCAAGTGTCCTTTTTATAGGACAAGTGGTGAGGTATTTGAGTTGTGGTGGGACTCATTCTGATTGGCCGAATAGTGTTAGTAGCTACCTCTCCACCTCTTTAATCTTTGGATCGTGATAAGGGACGGAATTTCCCTCCACTCGAAAATTCTTATCTTTTCTTGCTAAACACGCATGCCGAGTTTCTTCCAAATCGGAGAATAAAAATTTTTGACTTTATTTCTAATTCACAAAAACAGATTTTTTTTAAACGACCGTAAAAATCAGCTTTTTTGCGCCTTTATTGAATTGATCATCAATTTGCACCAAATTCCATCATTATTTGCAAAAATTTCACTAGGCAACTTTTTTCACAAATTAGCACAAGAATATTATAAAATTATCGAAGTGCCCATTTTTTACTTAAAATTGCCATTTTCAATATGAATTCAATCATTCTCGCATTTTTTCCTCTTTTTAATAAAATAGTCCTAAGAACTTATTAAATACACTAAAATGGGAATAACAAAGTATAAATTTGGGTATAAAATATGCAAAATAATGCACTCATTAGTTTTCTATCAAAAGTTCAAGTTTTGAGTGTGTAAATTTATGGATTAAAATTCTATAAAACACTCATACACCCATGTTTGTTTAATTCCAAGCTGTCATATATATATATATATATATATATATATATATTGCTTGGAGAGTTTGTTTGGCACTGAGTTTTCTCTCCACCAACAAGAAGAGAGTTTTGGGTATATTCTCTATCCATAAAGGAGAAGAAGTTTGTGATGCATCTTTCTCACATGGTGAAAGTCACCGTGTGTGGTTAACGGTGGGTTATGTCTCCATTTGTGGACTCCAAGATTCCGATGGACTTCGTAGTTATCTACAAGGCAGAGGTTGAAGAGCGAAGGAAGCGTCGAGGTTTGAAGGAGTCGAGTCGAGTCGAGTGTTGTAAGTCTTCTTGTCGTTGTCTTTGTAAACATACCGTATCTAGTGGATTTTTCAGGCCTGGGTCATCCAAGGTTTTTCCCATTTGGGTTTTCCTCATACATCGCCGTGTAGTGAGATTGTCTATTTTTATCTTATAAAAATCACCTTATATGCATGCTAGGATAATTGAGATAAAAATTGGTTAAAATCTCACACTTGTTTAATTTAGTGCTAATATAAGTTTAGATAATTTGGGTTAGCTTAATTTAAATCGTGTCCAGAATTTTAATTTGATAAAATTTGATTTGGCCTATTTTGAAAATTAGAATAAATCATTGTTAGGCTAATTTTAGGACTTAGGTTGAATTAATTTTGTTTAAGTGGAAATTAAAATGTTTGAGTAGTTTAATTTCACTTTTAGTTTAACTTAAATTTAATTTTGAAGAAATTAAAATTTGAAGTTTGTTTTTGTTTAAAAGTTGTATTGATATTTTTCTGGGAATTTAATTGAACCATCACTTGAATTTTAAGAATTTAAAATCAGGGGGCCTTTTAGTGGGTGTAGACTTTGAAGAGGCATTCACTCATGTTGCTAAGCTTAATTCCCTCCTCTTACTACTTGGCATAGCATGTCATATAAGTATCAAGTTATATCAAATGGTCATTGAGAGTTTATTCCTTTATGACATTCTACAAGAGGAAGTGTATGCGGAACAACTAAAGGGGTTAAGACCCAAAGTACCCGAAACATGTCTTTATCTTAAGAAGGTCCTGTATGATTTGAAGCAAGCAACCCGTGCTTAGTAGGAGAGGCTCACTTTTTATCTCTTAGCTCGTGTCATCAAGAGAGGGGGATTGGATAAGGCGTTGTTTGTAAGGAGAGGGAGTGGTGATATATTGGTTGCCCAAGTCTCTGTGGACGATATAGTATTTGGATCCACATGTTCCCGACATGCTAACTTGTTTGAGGAGGAGATGAAGAGTGAGTTTGCGATAAGCATGGTTGGTGATCTTACATTCTTATTAGGGCCCCAAGTGTGTCAATTTGAGGATGGCATATTCATATCTTAATCCAAATATCCTTGGTAACTAGTGAAGAAGTTTGGTTTAGAGTTCTCTAAGCACTTAAGCACCCCTATGAGTACACTGACTTAGTCGAGAAAAGATACTTTAGGCAAGGACGTAGAGAAAACCCTTTATAAGAGTGTGATAATTAGTCTTCTCTACTTTACGACTAGTCCTCCTAATATTGCCTTTAGCATTTGAGTTTGTGCGCGTTATCAAGTGTCCCCTAAGGAGTCTTAGTTGCTCGCACTTAAACGTATCATCAAATACATGAGTGCCGCTCTTTCCTACGTTATTTGGTATTCTTTTGATAGTGATGATCGCTTGTTTGCCTATTCAGATATCGATTGGTTTGAAAATGTTGATGGTTATAGGAGCACCTCAGGTGGATGTTTTTACTTTGGGAGTGCTCTTGTCTCTTGGTTAAGCAAGAAGAAGAACTCCATATCTTTGTCCATGGCAGAGGCCGAGTATATAGACGCCGGGAGTTATCGCACGTAACTTTTATGGATGAAGCAAATGTTGAAAGATTATGGGATTTTCCAAGGCATAGTGATTATATCATGTGATAATATGAGTGTGATTCATAAATCCCAAAATTCGATCTCACATTCTCACACAAATCATATTGGGGTACGTGAGCATTTCATTCGTGATCTTGTTGAGGGAGAAGGTCGTGTCCATGATCTTTATGAGCACCGAGCGTTAATTATTTGATATTTTCATGAAACCATTAAATTCACTTGTATTCGAGAATCTTAGGAAGTCTTTTGGTATTTGCTCTATTGATTGAGTTCGGGTACTTTTTCTAGTACAGGGTAATTATCATATTCATATCATGTGTCCTTATTTCTAGATTGTATTATTATTTTTATACTTGCCTATGCTTTTTGATATATTTATTGAAAAATCCAAAAAGATTTTCGTTTTTAAGAAAAAGTTTGAAAAATTCCAAAAAAAATTATTTTTGATGAAATTTCTTTTAAAGACAAAAAGATTTTTGTATTTTCGTTTTTCACCATTTATGGATGTGCATCTAAGATATCCGAATCATCCCTACATTCCATTCATTCATGTGACTTTTTCATGATATTTCGAGACATGGATTTATTTCTTTAGTGTGCTTAATAATGTGTGGATATCATTTTGTTGACCATTGATGACTACGTACTTGATTGTCATATGTTGAATACAGTGTTCTCATCTCAGTCGTGCTTAATAATGAACCGAATGTATTAGAGATAAGTTGTGCTTGTAAGAACCATTGCTCGAATTTCGGTTCCCATAATTTTTTTAAATGTTAATAAATGGAAAGGGCCTACGAAAGAGAAAAATTCTCTTTGTGTTAAAGGCCAGCATTTGCCTAAAAGAGCCTAAAAAGATTAATGATACATAAAAATAGAAGTGCCAAAGCCAATTTTATTTTCATTGTTGCTTCGCTACATATAAGCACTATGATATCATCAAACTGAGAGTGAATTCTTATGTATGTGAGATTTTGAGGGTGTTATAATGTACAAGATCAATGGGTTTGCACAACGAACTCTCTTGATAAGAATTAAATAGTTTGGAATTATTTATTTGAGAAGCATTTAAATTCATGGCATGTCACATACGTCGAGTCAATTTTATTTAAGTTCAACATTCTTACACCTAATGTTAAAATTGAGTTCTTTCTTTAGAAGTGTCTCATTGACTTCGTGCGCCTATGTTTTGAATGCCTATGATGACTTGCAGTTGGAGATTGTTCACACATTTACATTATGTGCGCATGATTAAGATATTTTAGTGATATTCCATGGTGTGATGTATTTTGTACCTATATATATATATATATAAAATAAGATAGGGAAGTTTTTGAAAATATTTACATTTTTAACGATACGGATGAGTGCCACATCAAAAGATATTTTTCCAAAATGAAGGGTTGAGATGGATTCTTACAACTTTAATTCAAAATTTGAATTCTAAATTTACTTTATCAGGTTCCCTCCTAAACTTTTGTTTTTCCCAATATTTCTCATAGTTCTCTCACCTCTTTCCTTTCCACCACACTAACATAGTCTTTCTCTCACAAATTTTCATCCCTTCCCACAAGACACGATATTATGGTCAGCTGCAAGAATAAAAAGGACAGAACGGGACTCGAGATTTATTGGGAAGTGTATTATTCACTCGCACAAAGGCTAGGCAACTCTCCTATCCACCTTAAGTAGATTACTCTCTCTCTCTCTCTCTCTCTCTCTCTCTCTCTCTCTCTCCAAATTCAACACACTAAAAGGCTTCTCTCTCAAACACATTTGGGATTGTTCCTGTACTGTCACGCAAAAAAGGTCTCGCTCTCACTCTATCTTGATCTTTACCCTCTTCGAGTTTGATGTTTGTTTGGGTTTGATAACATGTTTGTTTTAGGTTTGAAAAGGTTTTGGGGGTTAAAATTCATTTCTCTCCATGTTTACTTTGATTTGTGGGTTTAATAACATTTTAGGGTTCCAAATCGTTCAGATACCATATGTTTCTCTATTTGTTTAGTTGATTTTTGTGTTTGAAATCGTTTTGGGGATTAAAATTATTTTCTAGGTTTATATGGGGTTTGAAAACGTTTTCTGGGTTTGAAAACGTTTTGGGGGTTCACAAGGAGGTATATGCATGTTTCTTTTATTAAAGACTTATTTATTTATGTTATTTTTTATTTCCTTTTGACATCAGTCCAATGCCCCCTAATTTTTTTTCTTTTTAAAAAGTTAAAGAAATACTCTGTTAGGCCATCTATACTGGGCGATGTAAATGTGTAAAACTACACATTTACATCTCACAGTGGGTAACTAATCGTGTAGTTGGAGGAGAGAGAAAAGTTAGACGAAATGCAAATGTAAACACCCGAAACACAATGTGTAAGTGGGCCCTACGTGATCTGCGCGTTAAATACAAAACCGCCCAGACTGGGCGTTAAACATAAAACCGCATAGATCTTCTGGGTGGTAAACATATAACCGCCCAACCTCAATTTAAAAAAATATATATATAAGTTCCAAACGGTAACTTTTCTAACGGCTAAAACATATTTACAACGGTAACTTGTGACACCCCGCCTAAATAAATACCGGGTGATCAGTCCTATATCAAATTTAAAACAGGAATCTCAGGGGTTCATTCTTAGCATCACTGTCGAAAACTTTTTAAAACTTTACTAACCACCTAGTATTCAAAAAGATTGATGTTAAATTTTATCTTTTTATTAAACAATTAAATATGCATGCTGAATAACAAATAAACCATACATCAAAACCATGAGTCTAAAACATTACTAAATGACTAAATGACCTGCCGAATAAACAATCGGCTCAAAATCCTAATAATAATAATTCAATAAATGAATACATAAACCAAATACTGAGTCTAAAAGTAAAAGGGGAAACATGAACTGAATGAATCTACAACTGAGATAAGAATCCTACTCTAGGAATAAAGAAATGATACGTCTAAATCAAATCCTGCAACCATCCACAATGTTGCAGCTGCGTAACCCTGGAATAGATAAGTCAACTATGGCTTCCATGTGGCTGGACACCTGTTAATATACATATACATAGACAAGAGAGAAGAATTACAAGAAATGGGTCAGAGCCCAATTTATAAAAATGTTTAGCAAGCATTTTATTGCAATAAATGAAATGCGTAGTATATAATGTTCATAATTTCTTTTACGGTCCCACTCTCTTGAGGACAATCTCACCTCTCTTCTATAGTGCACACCTATCGCATTCATTTATTCCGCATAGGAATCTGACACACTTCTAACTAGGAAAAAGGCTTATCCTTCTAGTTACCCCTCGTAGTAGTATATCATATTTGATCTCAACAATTATCATTTTTAAATAAGTGTTATCACACTAAAGTCAAGTATTTAGTATTTACGTTTATATAAGATTTCACTATCTTAATAGTCTGTAATTATCTCATTGTAGATATACCATAAGCATACATATATATCCCTCACTATTATATATATGTATCAGCACAATCTTAACAGCCTACAGTTATCACATTGTAATTATATCACAAGTATACATATATATCCACCACCATTATATATATATACTAACACAGCACCCTAAGAATACACCTATAGTGCATTGCATACTCTGTTATCATGTCCCCGTACGTATCGTACTCAAACAAGGACTATCGGTTCGGAAATGTCCCACGAACCATATAAACAAATCACACGTATTGGCGGCGAACATAGTTCACATACCTATGGGTCACGCACATACCTACGCTCCCATAATCAGCGGACTTATCAACTCACAAATAAGTCTTTCACAGTCCTATGTTCTGAGATACAAGTCAAATATCCCCCCGAAGGTCACTCAGGATAAGACCGTCTCTACACAACCCCCCGCGATAGCAAGCAGCTAGGTATGTCATACACATAATAAAACAATCAAATGGGTATTCACGCACCCTATTAAAATATTAGGTATTCACACAACCTTTCATTGTTTTACGTATTCACACAACCTATCATTGTTTTAGGTATTCCCGTAACCTATTTTCATTTTTCTATTGGATTATGTATTCCCATATTTATATATATAATTCACACATTCATATATATATATATATATATATTCCAATTATTACTAGTTCGCTCGTATTAAATACAATCCAATACCAAAATAGCTACATCCCACTATTTAATATAATTTATATAATTATATATCTCACCTCATATATACTTTATTATGTTCATATTAGTCTCACAAAGTTCCCAACAATTTTTAGTTTCAATTCGGGAAAGTTTCATCACTAATTAAAACTCCAAGGGTATTTTAGACATTTCACAATATATGCCTCAGTAATGAAATTCCTAGTACTGCGTACTACTCTCCATTTGCTATGCGTGGCCACAAACGACACGTAAATCCGAATTCGTATGACAAAGTTATGCTCATTTAAAGTTGTGCTAAAAATCAAATAACTCGTTCCGTCTTCAAGGGTATTTTAGACCTTTCAATTTTTGTGTCTAATTAAAAATATTCCCAGGACAACGTAATACTCTTCGCTATCTATGTGTGGCCGTGAACGGCACACTAATCCGAGTCCGTATGCCAAAAGTTAGGGCATTATAAAGATTCACCTCAAAGAAGATTTAAAAAAAAAACCTTTCTTAAAAAGTTTTCCCACATTCTGCCCAGATTAATAAATTGATGTTTTGAGGCATTTTGGAGCAGTTTTGGAGGAAGCGCGTGAGACAACAAAATGTAGAAAACGCGATTTTCTATAGGGTATCGCGGACAGAATCGCCATTAAAGCTCCAAAACCTTCGATTATACTCAGATCTTTTACCCCAAAAACCTCCCAAGATTCATCCTAAATCCACCCAAACTTCATCATTAACAATTTCTTCCAACAATACCACTAATGGAGATTCAAAAACCAAGATCTAATCATGTTATTCACTTCTCAAATTAAGTTATAATCTCACTATTAACCCAATTTCTCACAAAGTTAAAAATCCCCTATCAATTGTTATTCTTCATCTTCTTCACCATAAACCCACAAATTTCAATTCAAATTCCTACTTCCAAATTTCCAGAATTAATTGACATAATTACAACTATTTACATCATTAACTACAACTCAAATTAAAGCAAGAAAACACTTGCCTTGGGGGATTAAATCCGACGATCCCATGTCGAAATTCTTGCCCGGATTGCTCTTGTCATCCTTCTTTCCTTCTTCTTCTTTCTCCTTTCTCTCCTCTCTCAACCCTTTGTGTTTTGGAATGACTAATGGCTGCCCAACACACTTAAACCTAGGTTAAAATTACCCAATCCCGTAATTAAGCCTATTGGCCAATTAAAAATGACTTAAATGCCCCCGTATGGGCTCGGTCATGTCTAAAAATGCCCCGAGACCCATTTACTACCCCCGGGTACTCTTTTTCGACTATCTTGACCCTTTCGGACTCAACCATGCACTCAGAATTGTCATCCGAGATACTTTATAAAAATTTCCAATTTCAACCTCAAAATGCGACACATGTGAAAATTTTCAATAACCCGAATTAATTTGAATTTCTAAATCACCTAATTTAAATAATAAATTCTAAATCTCCAAATTCAATAATTTCTCCAATTTAAATAAATTAAATTTAAATCACCAAATTAAATGATTTTCTCCAAATTAAATAAATCCAACTCACTAATTTAATTAATTTATATATCCTCTAAAATATGGGGTGTTACATAACTTTTATTTTTGTGTATTTATATAACATCCCTCACACACTTTGAACACAAAAGTATTTTATATCTTTGAACATTATAATTTAAATAATTATAATGGATTCTTCTTCTCAAAGTACTCCGTCTAATTCTAGTCGATTGCCAAATTTTAATGCACACGATGAGGTGTTGCTTTGTATGGCATACGTTAAATTTTCTATAGATGGTGCTATGGGGACTAACCAAGCGGGTTGTACATTATGGGAAAAAATTACGAACGAATATAACTCAAGCGAGGGTGTCATTTACAGATGGTCTGAAAATACATTACAAGGAAAATTTCGGAAAATTAACACAGATTGTGTGTCGTATACGGCGAACTTGTCCAAAGCATACGGTAGGGGGAAAGAAAGCAGCATGGCGGAGGTTTCATGGGTAATTACAATTAATATTTATTTATTTTATATTTATTTTATATTCATTTTGCAAAAATTATGCGAGAATATTTTTTTTGATAGGTTCAACGAGCTCGTGATAACTTTCTATAAAAAACGGGTCATAAATTCAATTACGACCACTGCTACGAGGTGCTTAAGGACTTGCCAAAGTATTCGATGTCGACCACTGGTTCACAATATACTGATGAAGAAGATAATGGGAACCCGCTTAATTCGAACGACAGCGATACAAGGGAATTCAATAATCTGTTGAAAAGACCGGAAGGACGTAAAGCTGCGAAACTGAAAGGGAAGAAAAGAGCGGCAGGCAACAGTGCGGCTTCACAAACTCTCATTTTAGAGAACTCTGATGAATTCAACAAACTTTATGACAAAAATTCAGCAGAATCCCAATCAATCAAAAGAACTCTAAATGAAAAGATTTATGGTTTAATTTCAATTCGCACCAAAGAGTATGAAGCTCAACTCCAACGTGACGAAGATCACATTATTTACATGGATACAAGTAACTTCACTCCCCAACAAAGAGCCCTTCATGAGATGCGATTGACTCAGATAATGCAGCGCCGGGCTCAAGCATTTCAGAACGTCTAATATTAGATTATTAGATTTATATGGTTATTTATGTAACTCAAATTTATTAATTACTAGCTTTTCTACCAATGTTCATTAATGACTAGTTTTGCCCAAACATATTTTATTTAGCACGAAGAAAATTGTCTACATATTGAAATTACAATCAAGATTATGATTCTGCATGACGATTCCAAATGTGTTCCATAAGGTCCTCACGTAACTGGTTATGGGCATCCTTGTTCCACATCTTTGCCTCCCGCACCTGGTACTGATAATGGCCAGCGAGACTTTGTCTGCTTAAGCAGGGGGTGGGTCACGTAAGGGCTGGTCAGCTCTCCAAGTCCCGTCTCGTACTTCTTCCTCGACAATCATATTGTGTAATATGACACAAGCCTTCATAATTACACGTAAGTCTTTATATTCCCAAAAATTCTCCGGATTTTTGATGAAGTGAAACTGTTGTTGCAAGATGCCAAATGCCCGTTCCACATCCTTTCGGGCACCTTCTTGGGCTCGAGTGAACACTTTTTGTTTTTGAATGACCGGTCTCTTGAAACTCTTAACGATAGTTGCGTAGGGCGGATAGATACCATCTGCAAGGTAGTACCCCGTGTCATACGTGTTTCCATTGATTTCAAAGTGCATAGGGGGACGATTTCCTTCCAGAAGTTCTTCGAACACGTGAGATTTCGCAAGAACATTCAGATCATTACATGCACCAGGCATTCTAAAAAATGCATGCCAAATCCAAGTATCATAAGACGCGACTGCCTCTAAAATTATAGTGGCAGCATCGGAATGACCCTGGTATTGTCCTTTCCATGCATGTGGACAGTTATTCCATTGCCAGTGCATGCATTCAATGCTCCCAATCATCCCAGGGAACCCACATCGTTCATTCTCTGGCTGCATGCGGGCTATATCTGCGGATGTAGGTGTGCGGCAATACTCCGAGCTAAACACCTTCACTATAGCCCTACAAAAATGTTTTAAAGTCTGAATCGCTGTTGTCTCGGCTATTTTCAGATATTCATCTTGTAAATCCCCGCATCCACCATACGCCAACATACGAAGTGCACAAACAATCTTCTGTTGAGATCTTAATCCCATTCGTCCAACACAATCCAGTTTCTGGATGAAATATGAATCATTTTCACAGACTGCTTCCAAAATACGATTGAAGCTCGCCTTATTCATCCTGAACCTACGCCTGAACATTTCTTCAGGGTATGTGGGGTTGTCCTAGAAATAGTCTTTCCATAAATTGTGATGATCCACCTCTCTATCTCGGTGCACCGTTCGTCGCTCATGTATTTCCTGAATACTGTGCAGTAAGGACGTGCGATGTATTGCATCTCGAAATCTGTTGTGTACCGCGGCGGCTTCATCATCGGAGTCGAGATCAGACGTTTGGGCAATTTGCGCTAATATCATCTCCTCAATATCGTTGTTAGGCATGGTAAATGTTTATATTGTAGGAGTAGTAGTTGTGATGCTCAATATCTATCAAAGTTGTATATTTAAACAAGTCCCGCCCAACAAGTGTACAGGACTAAAGCTGGAAAGATTCATGTTCACAAAATATCAGTCCTCATATTTTACATGAGGTGACAAATTGTCCTTGTTGGACGGTAAAACAAGTCCCGCCCAACAAGTGTACAGGAATAAAGCTGGAAAGATTCATGTTCACAAAATATCAGTCCTCATATTTTACATGAGGTGACAAATCGTCCTTGTTGGACCGTAAAACAAGTCCCGCCCAACAAGTGTACACGACTAAAGCAGGAAAGATTCATGTTCACAAAATATCAGTCCTCATATTTTACATGAGGTGACAAATCGTCCTTGTTGGAAGGTAAAACAAGTCCCGCCCAACAAGTGTACAGGACTAAAGCTGGAAAGATTCATGTTCATAAAATATCAGTCCTCATATTTTACATGAGGTGACAAATCATCCTTGTTGGACGGTAAAACAAGTCCCGCCCAACAAGTGTACAGGACTAAAGCTGGAAAGATTCATGTTCAAAATATATCAGTCCTCATATTTTACATGAGGTGACAAATCGTCCTTGTTGGACTGTAAAACAAGTCCCGCCCAACAAGCCTATATATATATCGCATTTTCGTCTAACATTACAATCATGGCTTCATCTCCATACAATTCATCCATTTACAATGGATCATACACAGATTATGCCAGTAACGTTTGGTATGGAAAGAAACAAATATTTCAAACTTATCCGATTGATACTTCTCGACGTTTTCTTAATGACTATGGTCATATTTTCATAATCTCCCATACTTCTGAACCAGAAGACGGAGTAGAGTACCCTTGGGAACACCTGTCATGGCCAGAAAAATATGATGAAAGGTGTGACTTGGAGGTTCTTTGCCATTATCATCATATACCTGTGCCGAGAAATCGGGCTGCCGCTCTTTGGACAATATCGTATCCCGAAGAAGCGGAGATGTTTTGCCTTGATTTATTAGAGGAAGAGATATGGCAGATGGAGAGGCGCTTACAACGTTATCACAAAGCACAACACACGATGCAATCTGGTCATCACATTCAGGAACAAATGATTAACATATATAATGATTCTGCGTTGGCATCAGGTAACGACATTTCAGACTACACCAATTCTGGTTATGATTACTTTTTGGAATGCGTATATGAAAATGATGGGGAAGAGTACGAACCAAATATATCAAATTATAACAAAGAATATGTTGATTCTAATATGCAACGATCTTACTTACCTAGATGTTTAGTACGGAATGGGAAACCATTTTGGTGTACTTCTCCTAGGTTCGACCTAAGTGTTTAAGAGTTTGTTGGTTTTTTTACGGTGTTTATATTTTAACAGTGTTTGCACTTGAATCTAATATAAACCACATCGTTATCAAAAGAAATTTAATACTTTGTTATTGCTGATAAGGAAATTCGCTGAATAGTCTAAAAAAAACCATTGTTATTGTTATTGCTATTGCTGATAAGGAAATTTAATACATTGTTATTGTTATTGCTGATAAGGAAATTCGTTGAATAGTCTAAAAACATCATCGGCAAGAGAGGTTTGACTGACCGATCCTCCAGGGTCTTGTGATGGTGGATGGGCTATATTAGGCATAGCAATTGGATATTCATCTCCATATATATCAGGGGGGTGTATTGTGGAATGGGGTTGTGCTCGGTAGAAGAACTGGGCTCAACGCCTTTAAGCTCTATCACCCACCTTTGCCACATAAGCTCTCGTTCTAACATTAGTGATTGAAGTTTCCTTATGTAGTCCTCTCTAAAAAAAACCATATCACGCCATTGGTCGCGTGAGTAAAATGTCCCGGGAGCTAAGTCATTATGAGTGGTTGGCGGGTCTACTCGAATGACTGTTGTGCCACTCAAATTTGTATCTGCAACTTCAATATCCCTTGACAAAGGTATAAGATTTGATGATGAAGATTGTCCTTGTGTGTTGTATATATGGGGAGCCTCCCATCTATCTCCTGGTACGCTGGGTACCCGTAAATCAGATGGTGCAATCGAGGCGAACCCCACCCCGTCATGATTTTTCCACCGAATTAGGGAGCTTAATATTGCACCTTTACCCACAATCTTCCAGTATGTCAACCATTCGTCCTCCGATGAGACTGCAAGACGAGCAATTGCAGGTTGCCAGTTGCCAATTTGTTCCATATATATACCCCTTGGAATGAATGCCATTGGATACGGTGGGTTTTCTGGAATCGCAACGAGACTTGTCATTTGACGGTAGCAACGATCTCCGAGATACCAAGTTCCACCTAACTTGATATCCAGAAGCATTATCCGTCTTTCTCCCAAATCGTGAGCAATTGTAACGATATTAAACTGGTTTTCTGCTAATCCCATAAAAGGTTGCCATATGACTGACTCGGGAGAACGCATTTCCAGTTGCTCTTGCATTACCGAACTTTTAAATCTCATCTGACCCAATAAATTCTCACGTTGATCAGACACCCATCGTAGCATACGCGGCCATCTTTCCACAGCATTATCATGCAATATGGGAGCCATCGTGTGAAGGTACTCGTATCCAAAGTACTGCGGGTTTAAGAAAAAACTCATTATAATTAAGTAGATTATTACACTAAAAAAATTAATTTTAATGATCGTGATACAAGTGTAAAATTAGAGGGAATAATACCTCTATAAGTTGCCAAAAATAATTTACTGATTTTTGCGCATTTATGGTACACGCGTTAAGCGCATAGTAAATACGCGCTAAAATGGCAGAACCCTAATCCTTAGCAGCTATGTCGTTAAGATTGTTTAAATAAGTTGCCCAATCTACACACAAGGTGTTATGGCCTATCGGGAAAAAAATGGAGCTCAACACATATACAATAAAAACTCTGGCAATCTGTTCTTCGCTCGCTAGTCTTTGCTCCGGAACTTGTTCGCACCAATCCAACATGTATTTTTTTACTGTTTTACAAGAAATATTTCTTCCTTTGAACTCTGGGTGGCCTATTCCGGGAAAATATAGGTCGAACATTTGCTCCATTATATACTGACTAGATGTTGGAAAACTAGGCAAAATTGGATGGATTCCAATTGGAATTCCTAAAACCATATAATTTAACAATTATTAAATATGGAAACATCAAACAATAAATTATAAAAATACAAAAATTGTGCGAAAAAACATTTCTGAAATATTTACTTGATAAATGAACAAAATCATAAGGGGTAATCCCCAACTCCACACTAGGTAGATGGAATGTATGAGTTATTTCCGAGCACCTACTTACGAGCTCTCCAGTCAATTGGTTGTCAGAGTTAGGAAAAGATTCGCTAAATAAATGACTCAAACCGAAATTCCCAATGGTCGCTCTCACAAATGGAATATGGTTTAATTCAGCATACACCTCTATCGGACCGTGGATACTACCGCGCATATGAAATTGACTGTCGGTTGGATTAACTGTAGGATCAACAATCATGTCTCTCGCATGCAAAAAACTATCGTCAAACAACTGACGATAATTCCGATACAAGACTGGCAAATTCGGTGGTGGGGGTGGAATGGGATTAGGTTTTGCAAGTTTGCCACACCATTTTCTTTGAATAGATAACATATTTAAAATAAATGGTATTGAATATATAAAAAATAAGTCTTTGAGTTTTGGGATTTAAAAAATATTCAAGAATATTGTAGGAGATATTTTGTAATAAGAATGAATAATTTTGTAGGAGAAATAATTTTGTAATAAGAATGAAAAATAGAAGAGGAGAAAATGTTATTTATAGGGGGTAAATATATAATTAATATTTAGTTACAACGGATATATTTGTAATGGGTATAAATGGCTATAAACGGCTAGGGGCTAACGGCAAAAAGTTGGTCAGAACTGGGCGGTAATATGTTAGCCGCCCAAATTTGCTGTGTTGGCTTGGACGGTAAAATGATAGCCGCCCAGGTCTGGGCGGTAAAATTATTAACGCCCAACACTGCCACGTCCCTCATTTGCATTGTCCCAGTGTAAAACCTCGCCAAACAATCTACCCAAAACAATCTAAAATTACATCTACACGTAATCAATTTACACCTTCCCACTACAGATGGCTTTAATATTCTGTTATTGGAAAGATGTTTAACAAGGGAAAGAAGGGTTGGTTCTACCATTTTCAGTAGTCACGTGATTATTCTTAGTTTTTGGACACGTGACTGTAGTGATCTTATAATCTTGGAGGAGACGTGTGATATTTAAGTTTGGTGTGTAAATGGCAGTCCTTTACATGGTTTCCTAGACATGAATCTAAAACTCAACAGACATGAATCTAAAACACATTCACAATATGAATCTTATGAGGAGGTCTTATATTATTTTCTTTTCATGTATTGGTTATTTTTTTGCAGATCAATGTGTTATACTTTATATGGTTGCCCATTCTCATCTGTTCCCAAACCACTGAGGTAAGGTAGTCTATTTTTTCAGACTTTTCAATTTTTTACCATACCTCCATTTCTCAGCATCGAGCCTAATATGGAGTTTTTTATTTTTATTTTTGACCCATAAAATAATTCTGGAGTCGTCTCCATATTTTCGGTGTAGTAGTTTTATAATTATGATCTAAATTCAATAGGGGACCGTGGCTCTATTATACTCATGTTCAAATGTAGGACGCATGTGTGAATTTTGAAAGAGGCTCATGTTCGAAATAGAATAATATACTCATGTTCAAATGCAAGACGCAGGCGTGAATACTTTTTTGGAATGTAATGGTTATGTTATGAATACTTTTTTCGAATGTAATGGAAATTCAGTGGCTATACTAAACACTGATAGATTAATTTAATTATGAATTGATAAAGTTTGGATTGTGATGGATAAAATTGGCATTGTTATGTAAAAGTATTCATTTTCTCCATTAGCTACTTGAATGGTTCATTTACACTATAAAATAGAGCTCAAAATATCACGGACATCTCAACTCTTAAAATTGTATATGTTCTTCTTACCCAATTTCTCAAGGTCATAGACTGCTACACCACCACATTGACTTATTTAATTTCATAATTCTTTTATGGAAATTAAACCAAGAATGTAATGCTGGTACAAATGGTAAGAGCTAAGAAATGAGATTTTTGTAAATTAGATACATGATCATATTATTATATTTTTCAATCATACACCATGTACAGGCACACTGCTATCGACCGTGTACACATTTTAACTGCATGACCTTAAAAATTTATACTCACTCCATTGAAAATTAATAGTTTCGTTTGAAAGTCGAAAAGTTTAGGAAAATAAAAAATTATTTTCCATATTTATCATCTTAGAAGTGGTGAATATCATTAGATGTAAGATACGCACTTTGATCATTTCTCTGTCATGGAAAGGCACTGACCCAGATGCATAAAATGGAGTTGCTCATTAGGGTGCCAAGATGCTAGATCACACAAGGAAATCAAGAGACAAAATTCACATAACAAGTTTTTTAGAAAAGTCAACTAAAGGATATAAATTCCAGAGTCCTTGATTAACTTATTAGGCTCCTGAGAGTCAGGTCAATGTAATTCTTTCATTGCTGACAATGAGCCAATGGCCTATCATCAAAAAATTATAATGGTATTATAAACAAAAAAAAATTCCCACGAGCTGAATAATATACCCTAAAAAAATTATAATTGTATTTTCATTGTAAAACTACAGTTGTTCTAATGTTTGATTTTTATTTCTTATATTTTTTTGTTTTGGGGCTCTTCGAATATTAAGACTATACACGTAAGTAAATAAAAATGCAGTGAGTATTGAATTTTAATATTAGGTCAAACTTCAATTACGAAAAAAATATTCATAAACTGGGAGTTGTGCTTGTGTGTGCCCACGGGGTGGGGGTGGGGATCATGGGCGGCCTCTTATTTTTACTTTACATAAAATAAGGCATCGATATGTCAGTTGAAACTGTTTCTTAGCTATGCACAATGACTTATTTAAAGCTTTTTCGATAGTTTAGGGGTATATTTGCAATTTAACCTTGAACACAACCCAAGTAAAAGTGGCCTAACATAAATCAATTATGTAAAATTTTTTTTGGCCGGACCCTAAGAATAAAACATTTATATATGAACAAAACAATTTTATATTTCCCCAATTAAACATGTATTAGGTAATTAATATTTTCCTAACAAATAAACATGTAAAGAACAAAAATGAATGCATGTTATACCATTATGCAGATTTGGATAAGTTTTGTACTTGATTTAATACTTTGAAAAATTTTCTTTGTGCCTTCAGGTACGGGCAATATGCTAGTATGTGTATATATATATATACTTGTTATACTTGAAAATTTTAAAAAATAGATGTTTAAAAGACTTTTGAAAATTCATCGTATGTGCTTAGTTGATTATCTTCGTGATATTATTTCATTTGTATTCGGGTGATGCAATTAATTCGTACTTAGTTTGTTACCCTTTGTCTATAACAGACAAAAAGAGGGAGAACACATGGAGGGTGGGTTTATTTTTTCTTTAAACTCGTACACGTCACGATATTCTTTTTTGATGTGTGTAGTTCTCTTCTTCTTTGATGATGATCTCATGGACTACACAAGATGAAGAATTTCAATTGAAGATAAAGTCTCGAATATCATTCCGTTGTGGGTTTGGGAGGTCATTTTGTTTTGGGTTTGTGAGGACATTAGGCTATATTATCTTAGGGGTTTTATTGTAATTTGGATTTCATTTTTTTATTTTGTACTGAAAAAGCCAAAGGGGGAGATTTGTAAGAGAAATATTTTATTATTGCTCATATCTTAGTTATTTTGGCGTATCTCGTTACAAACCAAACACTACATTCGCATGTGCTTCCACAATCTTTGAAGACTAGTTAGTGACCGAGCATCGTTTTTTAATTTCAAGACCTTATTTTCATTTGAACGAAGTCTTATTTTCGTTCAAACTAGATTGCCGCCTTGAAAATTCTATTTTTCTACATAAAGGATTCGTCTGGCCTGTTTTATATATAACTTTAGGCAAACATATTTTGCTATACATGCACTAAAATTTTCATCTTTGTGTTTCATAAAAACACTTTTTTTTTTCAAATCATACATACCTTAGTATGTTTTTTTGGGGTTTTGTCAAACCTAATTTCCATACATTACCTCAAATTCGTGTAGACTTCATTCTACAGCTGATTGTGGATTTGAGACTTGACGGATGAAGAGAAAGAATATCGCATGTTGAGGTTGATCTGTGTATACCGAGGGAAGAGCTACTTCCTATGAATGGTGCTGGATTATGTCGTATATTTTAAAGATTTAAAGACCTATGTGTTATATTTATTGGAAATCTAATTAGTTTATAAGTCATTGAGTCTGTCAAACTCTTTAACAGTGCTGAAATCTAGGTTTTGCCCAAAAGGGATTTTTCCTCAACGCTTCATGTTCTTGGTTTGATTTGATTTGGCATATTTTGTGTTGGACATTATCTTGCATACACATCTAATCATAATCAAGATTAAAGATTTGGCTAAAAATTGGATCTGTGTGTGTAACCTAAAATACAAATAATTTCATATAGCCCTGCATTTTCACTTTTATATTAAATATTAAGACCCAATTTGATAATTATTATTTCTAAGATTTATGTGCTGACTATGGGATCTGTAATATGTAGACAATGCTGGCCTTCCCACATTGCAATAAATAGGTCGAGATCTTCAAGCATATGGAACTAGTCTAAGAAATAGACTAGAGAACGTGAAGAGAAAGTATGTTGATGAACTACCACTTGTTCCTTGGGCCTATGGAACTACTCCAATAAGATCCAATAGTGAAACTCCTTATGTCATGGCTTATGAAATGGAAATCATAATCTCTTTACAAATTGAACTTAGCTATAGTGATAACTGACCAGCTCATAAGTTAGACTTAGAAGAAGAAAAGAGGGAGAAAACCCTCATCCACCTAGTAGCATATCAGTAGGATATTTCCATAACCATAAAAAGTGGGTCAAGGATAGGCAATTTGCTGTGGGTGACTTAGTACACAAGAAGTATCTACTAGGGATAAGGAAACTTTTGATGGAAAACTAATGCCCAACTAGGAGAGGCGGTACCAAATTACATCACCAAGAAGAACTAAATCTTACCATTTAAAAAAGGTGGATATAACACTTATCCTCAAGTCATGGAATTCCATGAACTTTAGAAAATTCTATCATTAGAAAAATTAATTTATCTTAGTTAATTATTTAGTAAAATAGAGGATTGTTTTTTTTATTAAAAATAAAAAAATTAGTCCATTAGTGTTTTTAGTGTGTATTTAACTATATGCAATAATTCAATATGAAAAACTCACCTAAAAATGGTGGTACATCCTAATAATTGATTGATCAGCCTGGAATAAGCACAAATATACCAACAATTGGGTTGTAAAACTTAGAATAAGTTTGTGTTACTTAAATATACAAACACCCATGTAAAAATGAAGGTACAACTTATAAATGGGTTGGTCGGCCTATAATAGATACAAATCCTCCTAATAATGGGTGGTACATCTTAGAACAATTCAGGCTTGCTTAAAATAAGCAAAAACCCACCCAACAATAGCGATACAACCTAAGAACGGGTTGGTCGGCTGAGAAACCCACTTGAAAATGATGGTACAACATAAGCATGGATTGGTTAGCCTTGAACAAGCATAAACCTACCTAAGAATGGGTGAGATAACTTATAATAAATCTATTTTACATAGAATAGGCAATAATTCACTTAAAAATGGTAATACAACCAAAAATAGGTTGGTAGGCCTAAGGTAGGTACAAACCCACCTAAGAATGGGTGACATGACTCAGAATAAGTCGGTATTTCCTAGAATATGTAAAAAACAACCAAGGTCGGCCTAGAAGAGACTGCCTTAACATCAAGATGCTTAACAAAAGACGATTTAAAATTAAACACAAGTATCGAAAGTCAATATAATTTGGATCGACATAATCTAAATATGTTAACAATTGATTAAATCTCTTCATTTGATTACCGATACCCTAAAATCTTGACCAGGGTAACATTATCAATTATTTATATTCTTCGGTTAAATAAGAAGGTTAATTAACTAGGGATATTGACACGTTCATGTGAGATTTGAATTGTTAATTTTTGAATTTAATTTATTATACTACAAGTTTGATAGGTTAATTAATTGTGAGATTATTCAGCTAAACATATAAATGACAATGCTAACTTGTTTCAGAAGTTTTGGAAGTTGATCATCGACTTACCCTTAAACACGAAAGCCTATTCATATTATGTTTAGTATTAAGGAAAATCCATGCATAAATGGAAGTGAATGACAACAAAGAAAAAAAAAAATACTTTTCCATTAATCATTGATAAATGGACAACAACCTACATAAAAAATGGAAGAAAATGTGTAAAAATTCCCCTTAACCTTACAATGACAAAAAGTGAAAAATAAAAGAACAAAAGAGAAAAAAACTAGTCTTAGGCCTCAAGGGTGTTCTGCCCTTAGTCACAACCATATTCGGTATGAACCCATATGGCCTTCAGTTGGAGTATTTTCATTTGTTGCATTGTTGATGATGGATTAATCAAACTCTTATGAAAAATCTATAGAAGTTTCACCCTCGCTGATCATAGGGCTAGGGAATGGGGTATTCTCCTTGTAAGCTCCATCGAATTTGGCAACATTGCCTCTACTTAGACTAACAACCCAACCCTTATTAAAATCTAATGGCTCAAATTTGGATGGCTATATTTTTTTCACCGAAATCATAACCCTCATTGAAGTTTGAGTCGGACACCTATTCATTATTTTGTCTCTCATCCTCGAGTTGGGTAGCAAGTAGATCCTTCGCCTCCACCATCATAATCTTGATGAGCTCACAATCGGTCTTGTTATGGCCAATGGGATGGCCTCCCCTTCTTGAAGCATGACCTCCTTGAAGGATAAGATATCCTTCAACTTAAAAGTAAGGCCAGTATAATTCCCAAACCTATAATTTGGGATTTCTCGACCAAGTCTAGCTCATCCGCATTAAGTGTGAAGATATGTGAAATAACCTAAAGTCCATTTTAGTTGTTTAAAATCACCAAGTAGTCATGAAATTTCATTTTTAAGGTATTTAGGCATGATATTAACAAGTGTGGAACTCGTTAATCAATATCCTGGGTTCAGCTGATCATAGCTGCTAGCGTTAAACTAAGGAAAATACTTATTTGCAAATGCTCTCTAAAGATAGAATATCAACTAAACGTCCATAGTAAAGGGAATGGTGTGATCCAATGCCCAATAGGGGTTCCCAACATAAATAAATTATAGAATGAACGACAAAAAGAATGAATACAATTCAATAAATAGTATAATTTTAGCCCTATTACATATACAATTACTATATACTATATGGATAAGTTAGGTTTTGTATTAAAATATTTTCTTTAATTAGTTTAAGTGCCATTAACTGTTATTCGTTGAAAGTTGATACCTTATTTAAAAAATAGTCCTTTAATCCGTTAACTCATGCGGTTAATTTAGGGGAAAATATGCTCGTGGACTGTCCTGAATGTTGGGGTTTCATAATTAAATCCTTGTTTAATGTTTACTTTTTAGTAAAGGAGTGTCAGTTCATTTTGAAATAAGAATCATGGTTATGATAATGCCTTATATTTATGATTATACAATGTCGGTCAATTATACTTAGTTGGAATTCTGGCGAGTTGGGTTCAATTTGATCACATGATCGGAATTTTAGTTCTAGTATAATTGAATAGTTTATAACCTGGATAGGGAGTTGACATCCAATTGGTATGGTTACGTGTACAATTAGTTTATCTCATACTAAGAGAACTTATCTGATGATTCAAAAACTTAAGCGATAGTTTAAAAGAGAATTTTGTCCAATAATGTATAAAACATGACCACCTATGAGATTTAAGTCTAAGGGTTGTCTTTATTAGACTTATATAAGATCACACTATTTAAAAATGGTGCCTAAATTCTTAATCCCGAGGGTTATGAGGATTGAAATACTTTGGAAATTATTGATTTTATTGCTATGAGTGCTATTTGACGCGACTAAGAATTTGTCTCAGAAGTACGTTTTCTCTAGGCTCAAGTGCAAGCCTGTCACGTTAGTAATAATCCGACAAGTCGGGATCGTTTCCACAAGGATCAGAAATTGGCAATTGGGAATTATGTAGGAAGAGCTATTTAACCTTCAAATGGTTTCTCAAAAGAAAAGAAAAGATGATTGATGGGTTGAAATTTCTGATTGGTGATGAAATCAAAATGAACTACGTGCACAAAACACCAAGAATTGTAAAGAAATTAGATGTGAATAAGAGAGAAAATAGGGTGGAGTACAATCCTTCAAACCTTAGTAAATTATCGTATAGAATACTATAATTGTAAATTGAAATTTTGACTGAATCCAGTCTTTATAAATCCTAATCATTTCTTATATGGGGGAACTAGCCTGCATCATATGAAATCAAAGGTAAATACAAAGAGGTGTAGAACAATTACGCTTGCATAGCATTCTTAAACATCCCAAGTACCTAGGGCAAGAGAGATTAACAGATCTACTATGTTCGTATAATTTCCATACACGATTCGGTCAATATTTAATTCACGCTCTATTTTCTACATGGGTAATTTACCTCGGAATGAGTTCATGTACCCAAACCCTTGAAAATTTATCTAGACATGATTTTATTAGAAAACAAATTCATAACAATTCATGGAATTATGTATCTAAGACACATTGTTAGCAAATTACAAAACAAGTGAGAATTGAAAATAAAATTGAGACTAAATAAGAGAATGGAATTTGATACTTGGAATGATCACTAGGGAAAAGAGATGAACTTGAATCCAAAATAATCCTTCTTCTTACAAACTATAATTTTTCTAAGAATATGAAATTTTCTACTAAAGAAAAACTAAAAAGGCTCTCTAAATTCGACTCCCCTTGGAAGGATGTAGGGTTTGCCTTTTATAACACCAACTAGCACGATTTGACAGCTAATATTGATGAGTTTTATAAGATATTCCAAGATTTGCACCTCTTGAGCTCCATCATAAATGCCAAAATTTCGCATAGTCGAACCGGTCCGGATGCCATCGGATCAGTTCGTTTTCAGTAACCAGATCGGTTCTTTTTTATTTCTATCGGACCGGTCCGGATGTTATCGGATCGGTTCGCTGTTCATCGGTTCTGCATCAATCCGGGGGCTACTGGAATGGTGAAATTTTGGATCGGTCTGAGATAAACCGGATCGGTCCGATTATCTTTAATTTTGACTTTTTCTTTCCATCTTTGACTTGTCATAACTTTTGATCTCAAGCTCCGATTTAATTGTCGTTTCTTCCGATGCTCTTGTGAAATAAGAATCTTTAACTTTCTTTTAGGCTTAAAATCCGAACTCGAGGTGTAAATTTACGCTTTTTCCCTTTGACTTGTCTTCCTTTGTTTCGATTTCTTTCTTTCTTTTCTTGCACTAAATACCTGTAAAATTAATAAGAAATACACGAAACTCGGGGTACTCGTTAGAAATAGTCAATGGCAATGATATAGGATAAAAGCGATTCAATTACTTTGTTCGAGATATTAAAATTACTAAATTAAGGGCCTAAATTTAGAAGAATTTATTCTTGGTCAAATCCCCTTAACTTAGAACTTTGCACGTCCCGAGCAATGTAAATGAAGATACCCAAAGTTCTATTCTTGAGATTTATTTTATTCAACTGAAATTCCACTTTCGCAAGCACGCGATTGCATTGAGTGTATGCAACAAGCCTTTAAACCCCTAGGTTACCCTAGTAGGACGAGTTTTGTTTCGTGAGTTTTTGCAGTGAATACACTCACAAAATTCTTTCTTGACTCAAATAAATATCAAAATACATAAAAATTGTACAATTTAATTTTTTTTTAAAAAATAATCACCATAAATTCATATTCAAATGTCTCAAACCATAGTGTGTGTGTGCAAAGCCAGAAATTAAACCTCAAATTTCCACCGATTGAGCATTACGTAACTTTCCAAAAATTCATTTTGATTCAAATTCTTACGGATGCACTCAAAAACGTATCACTCGGATTGTGGTTGTTTTCTCTCGGTATGCATGATATAAAGAGTAAATATAATGAACACAAATTCACGCATACAAAATTGAAAGATGAAAATATATGGTGAAAAGATCTCATCATCAGAATACAGTTATTAGGAAACGGGAAACATCATCTCTTAATCACACCATTTTAATCTCTTTTATTATCTTTTCATGTCTTAGCTCTCCATGCAGTAATTAATTTCGCCATTCGGACTCGGTTAGGACTTTCTGGGTTAAAAAGTGTAAAGGGTAAAAATGGGAATGGATGGAATGTTCGGAATTGGAAAATTTCCTTATGACGTCCATTAGTGCTTTTTCGGGCATTTGCTCATTTTTCACTTTCTTTTTCTATTTTCATTTTTTTCTTCCTTTTTTTTCTCTTTTCTTGCCCCTTTTTATTGCACAATTTGGAGTTATTTGGGTTTTTCGGATTATCAAGCGAAAGGGAAATATTTTATTAGGCTCAAAGTGGGTTGCAAAGGGATAATTTTTTTCACAACTTTATTATGACTAATATTTTTGGGTTAAAAAAAAGAGGGACTACTTCATTGTCCAAATTGCTAATCACATTACCATATGCATCTCGAGATTAATTAAGTTTAGAGATGTATTTAGCATGAATTTCGAGACAGCATTTCACACATTTCCCATAACCGATCAAAACAAAGGATTGAGATCATCAATGACTTATTAAAACGCTGAAAAGAACTTTGAGTTAATCATAAACTCGGATTGATTTAAAAACTCATAAAAAAAATGAAAGGCTCGAAATCTCACCGGATTTGATCAATCTCCACACTTATTCGTTAAGTCGCTAATTTTCTTTCAATTTCCATCTTCGGTCAATTTTGTCTTTAGTGCATTTAATTTTTACAATTTGAGACTTCAAATTGAATAAAGGTGACATTTTTGATAAATTTATATTCTAATTTTTATTTATTTTGATCAAAAATATTTTTTGTTTTTTTTCATTTTTTGTTTTATATTTTTTTTATTGCGAAGTTTTATCAAAACGCACTTATCATCCCCCCGAACTTAGGATTTTTCATTGTCCACAATCGAAAAGACGAGAAAGATAAATAAGACGAAATAAGGAGTGCGATAAATAAAACAAGCAAATAACTACAATAAAAACTGTTCATGACAACTGTGGAAATAAAAACATGACAACATAACATAACCAGTGGGGGATTGGGAATGGTTCCAACGGGGTTGCCTACGGTGCGGGTGGGTGGTGGGAGCTAACGGGGTCATTGGGGTCATAAGGATCATAAAAATAAGTAGGAAGTGGGGCCTTGGTACCCAACTGAAGGCGATAAAGATCAGCCTGCATATGCAACATCATACTCATGTCGCGACGGTATGAGGACATAAATCAGTCAAAACGTGTCTCAAGAGAAGCCACGGGTGCGGTAAGACCCGTTTCGAATGGAACATAATTAGGATCAGTAGTTTCATCATAGTCGTCCTCATCACCGTCGTCCATCTCAACATTTTCTCATTAACAGCCTCTTCCTCAGCGATAGCCTCATCACCCGAGGTATCACTGTCACCTCGTCGTGCACGAATCAACTATTTTTGTTTGTCACTTTGGGTGCTTGATTCTTTCCCAAGTGGCTTGGGAAGGCGAATGAGATCTTGCGGGGGAACAATACCTACATCCTGAAGAAAGGAGGTAATGAGACGACCATGATGAAGTGGGCCTTACCCTTTTTGTCCAGCGCCGCGCAAATGATATCATTGTAAAACGTGCGGGCCAAGTTGATAACAGTTCGATGGTCAAACAGATGATACACCATAGTATCTTGACACGGGTGCATAGATGAGTCATTGGAAGTTTGCAAAAGGTTGGCACAAATGATGTGAAAAGTGATGCATGCCTTGTCGAGTAACCGACTGACAGGAAAAGTCTCAGTATTCCAAAACGAACCTGGAGCGATTCAA
Source organism: Sambucus nigra (assembly GCA_949130495.1). NCBI lineage: Eukaryota > Viridiplantae > Streptophyta > Magnoliopsida > Dipsacales > Adoxaceae > Sambucus > Sambucus nigra. The sequence goes on along the minus strand of OX422214.1, from coordinate 193,672,339 downwards.
GACATGCAAACATCTTTAGAAATAACGAGATCATGACTGGGATAGGAAAATTGGGCTGGAGTGAGCACACCCTTAGACTCGAGTTTCTGGGCCAGAAGTTCAAGAGAGAACGATATCGGTGTCGAGTCGACGAAGGCTTGTGATTCGAAATTGCCGGTGCGGACGAGCGAACCGTAAAACTGGCTCACTTCATTCTCCCATACTGCCTCATACGATTCATTGAAAAATCTGCACCAGCTTCGGGACATGAACAGGCCAGTGATAGAATTAGGAAACTGATCCCAAAGCACCTAACGCTCAATGTGGATTTTTTTTGCCTAAGACCAAAAAAATGGCGGCACCAATTTTTCTCTCGGCGTGAACGATATTCTCCATTGCCATCTGGCAGCACTCCAATGGAATTATATTTTTGGGGAGCAACCATAGAAAAAGGAAGAGATGGACAAAAAGAGAGAAAAGAAAATGGTGATGGAGGTGTGAAATAAAGTGGAGAGTTTAGGGTGATACTTATAGATGGGAAGGGGGATAGGGGGGGGGGAGAATTTGGGGGAAATAAGAGAGGGACAGAGGGGGTAAGGGGGTGGTACGAATTTTTGGGGATGGGAAAGGAATGGGGAATGAAATGGAGTGTGGATTGAAGAGGTTTTATCCTTGGGAAAGGACACAGCCTGCAGACAACTGGATCGATCCGGATTCAGACCGGACCGGTCCGCTTTCTTTTTTATTTTATTTCTTTTTGATCTCGGATCAGTTCCTTTTTTTAGGGCCAGATCGATCCGGGCTGTAAAAATGCCAGCTTTTCGCTCTTTATTTCATTGGTCACATTCCGCTTAGTTGATCCATCCCAACACTCCCTTCAAAGTAATTGGACCTCAAAACTCTCAGAACTCTCGTCGAAACTCGAAACGCTCCCGAGACATGTGTTTGATTCCCTCCTCTGGTAGTGACACCCTACTAAGTATTCCTAACTAGCCTAACATCCTATGATTACTATACACAACATTCACCCCATACATGTCGGGGGTGCAACGACCTCACCTTTCTTGCTCAATCAATCCCCATAAATGGGGTTCGACAACCAAATCGTGTCAGCTTCCATTACAATCGCTTCTAGATACGGCTTAAGACGTTGTCCGTTAACCTTGAATGTGTTTCCCCCTTTTTTATCCTCTAGTTCAACAGCTCCATGGGGGAATACTTCCTTCACAATGAATGGACCTGTCCATCGTGATCGCAATTTTTCAAGAAACAAGTGTAACCTTAAGTTGTAGAGAAGTACTTTTTGTCCCGAATGAAACTCCTTATGTCGGATGATTCGTTCGTGAGCTCGTTTCATTCGTTATTTTGAGATTTTATCACTTTCATACGCATCATTGTGTACTTCTTCTAACTCATTCAACTGAATTTTACGTGTTTCACCGTCTTCTTCCATGTTAAAGTTCACCCTTTTGATAGCCCAATACGCTTTGTGTTCAATTTCAACAGGAAGATGACAGGGTTTTCCATATACAAAATGAAATGGGGACATCCCAAGGGGATTCTTGTATGCAGTTCGATAAGATCAGAGCGCATCATTCAATCTGAGAGACCCATCTTTCCTATTAGGTTCGACTGTCTTTTCCAAGATATTCTTGATTTCTTGATTGGCTAGCTCCGCCTGGCCATTAGATTGAGGGTGATAGGTCCTTCCAACCTTATGGACAACCCCATACTTTCGCATTAACGTTTCCATCGGCCTATTGCAAAAATGAGTGCCAATATCATTGATGATAGCCTTAGGAACTCCGAATCGAGAAAGTATATGTTCTTGAATGAATTTTATCACCACCTTATTATCATTCATCCTTGTAGCTATGGCCTCTACCCATTTTGAGACGTAGTCTACTGCGACGAGGATAGAGCTGGCAATTTTTGACCCGATAACCCGTTTACGGTAATAACCCGAAATGACCCGAACATGACCTAATTAGATTGTATAGATTTAAGAGTACCCAAAACTTATACTAAAATAAAAATCAACACGACCCGAAAATGACACAACTAACCCGAATTGCCACCCCTAGATGAGGATGTATAGAAAGTCAAAAGAGGGTGGAAAAGGCCCTATGAATTCAATACCCCAACAATCAAACAACTCTAAGATAAGTATGGGGGTCAATGGAATCATGTTATGGAGAGTAATAGCTCCCATTCTTTGGCATCTATCACATGATTTGTAAAAGTATTCACATCCCGGAAGATTGTGGGCCAAAAGAGACCGCTTTGCTGGATTTTCGCAGCAGTTTTATTTTTGGAGAAATGAACTCCACATGCATCCGTATGACAAAATCGGATTACCCCTTAAATTTCTTCATCAGGTACACATTTTCGGATGATTTGATCAGCGCAATACTTAAACAAATATGGATCATCATAAAATAACATGCGTGACCAAGTAATGAACTTCCTTCTCTCTTGCGGAGTCCAATTGGAGGGAAGGACTCCGGTGACAAGGTAGTTTACGATATCCACAAACCAAGGAAGAAAAGAAGTAGAAAATAGATTTTCATCCTGAAAATACTCGTCTATGGGGATGGGATCAATAGGTACGTCGGACGAGAGTCGTGATAAATGGTTAGCAACGACGTTTTCTACTCCTTTCTTATCTTGAATTGAGAGATTAAACTCTTATAGGAGTAGGATTCGCCTAATTAGGCTCAATTTGGAATCTTTCTTGGTTAGAAGATATTTGAGGGCCGAGTGATCAGTGAAGAAAATTATGGGCGACCCAACAATGTAAGAGAGGAATTTGTCGAGAGCAAAAACGACCGCTAGTAATTCTTTCTTCGTGGTGGAGTAGTTAAGCTGGAGGGAAGATAATGTCCTACTAGCATAGTAAATAATATGATATTTCTTATCTTTTCTTTGTCCGATAACAACCCCAATCGCGTAATCTCTTGCATCACACATAAGCTCAAATGGTAGTGACCAATCAGAAGCTTGCATGATAAGAGAAGAAATTAGCATGCTTTTGATTCTATCGAAAGCTTCTTGGCATGCGTTATTCCACTCAAACGGAGTGTCCTTCATGAGAAGATTACTTAAGGGTCTAGCGATGGCGCTAAAGTCTTTGATAAATCTCCTGTAAAATCTAGCTTGGCCTAGAAAGGACCTCACATCTTTAAGCGATTTTTGCGGGGGTAACTCAGCTATTACCTCTATTTTTGCTCGATCAACCTCAATTCCTCTAGATGAGATTATGTGGCCCATAACTACGCCCCCCCAGTGACCATAAAATGGCATTTCTCCCAATTGAGGACTAAGTCTTTTTCCACACACCAGAATAAAACTCTTTCAAGATTAGGTAAACATTGTTCGACAGATGGACCAAAAATGCTAAAATCATCCAGGAACACCTCCAAACATTTTTCTATCATGTCGCTAAAGAGACTCAACATGCACCTTTGAAAAGTTACTGGTGCATTACATAACCCAAAAGGCATACGTTTGTAGGCGAACGTACCAAACAGACATGTAAAAGTCGTCTTTTTTTGATCAAGTACATCCACTTCAATTTGATTATAGTCAGAATACCCATCTACTAAATAATAGTAAGGATGACCCACTACTCGTTCAATCACTTGGTCGATAAACGGCAATAGAAAGTGGTCCTTTCTTATTTCGACATTGAGTTTTCGGTAATCAATGCAAACACGCCACCCGGTGGTGGTGCGTTGAGGTATTAATTCTCCCTTAGTGTTTTCAACCACGGTCATACCCAACTTCTTTGGAACGACCTGAATTGGGCTCACCCATTTACTATCAGAAATGGGATAGATAATCCCAACATCTAACAATTTGATGATTTCCGCTCGAACTACATCTTTCATGGTTGAGTTCAGTCGCCTTTGCATCTCTCTCGAGGGCTTCACCTCCTCCTCGAGGTGGATTTTATGGGTACAAATCAAAGGACTTATACCTTTCAAATCTACTGTAGTCCAACCAAACGCACTCCTACGCTTCCTTAACACATTCAACAACATGCCCTCTTGCTTTTTTTTTAAACTAGAAGAAACAACAATAGGAAATGTATCATCTTCTCCCAGAAAAGCATATTTTACATGAGAGGGTAGCTTCTTTAACTCAAGACTAGGAAATATATCTTCAGAGGGGATCATGAGTGACTCCCTCGGGGGTATTTCCTCAAATCTAGAAATCCAGTCAACATCTCTCAACTTCTCAAAACTCACTTCTTCTTGCAACCAAGCTCCCAACTCTTCCACTTCATGCTCAAACTCAGTATAAGAACTCTTATTCTCAACACCTTGCACTAAACAAACTTCCAGTGCATCTCCACCTATGATCTTCTCGATGTGCTCATCCATCACCTCTTCAATAAGATCAACCTCATGAATTTCATCCTCATCACCCATTTATTTAGCAATATTGAAAATATTGGTCTCGAGGGTCATGTTTCCAAAAGTAAGTTGCATTTGGCCATTACGTGTATTGATCAAAGCATTAGCAGTAGCTAAAAATGGACGGCCCAAAATTATAGGAACATGATTACTCAAATGGGGGGAAGGCTCTGTGTCCCAAATGACAAAATCAACAGGGAAGTATAATGTGTCTACTTGAACTATCACTTCCTCCACAACCCCATGAGGCACTTTCACTATTCGATCTGCTAACTGTAGAGTGATTCGGGTAGGTTTAAGATCACCTAAATCAAGATGCTTATAGATAGAGTATGGAAGGATGCTCACACTCGCACCTAAGTCAAGCAAAGCCTTTTGAACTCTACTCTCTCCGATAACACACGAAATTGTAGGTGCACTAGGATCCTTGAATTTTGGTGGAAGATCATTAAGAAGGACCGAGCTCACATTTTGTGCCAAAAAATGTTCTTCTTCACCTTAAGTTGTCGTTTGATAGTCAAAAGATCTTTGATGACTTTGGCATATGCTGGAATTTGTTGGATTGCATCCAAAAATGGCAAGTTCAACTTCACTTGATTTAGAACATCTAACACTTCAGTACGCGAAGCTCCCTTTTTGGGTGGTGCCAAGCGTTGAAGAAATGGAGCAGTAGTGGGCGATTTTAGGTTCAACTCCTTCATCCTTATCATCAATATGCAATGGGGTCTCCTCAGATTTTGAAGCTTCTTTAGCTTTAGATTCCTTGGGAGGTAGTGGCGCTAGATAAATTACGCGACCACTACGTAGCAACGTGACAATTTGACATTATTCTGGAAAATACGATGATGTTGAGCTAACCGTAGTTTGTCCTTGAGGAGGAGGTCTTTAAAATTGAGATGGGAATTTACCCTTCTCCTGAGTATTAAATGCAGATTGCAACCTAGAGATGCTAGTATGAATTTCTATGAACATTCGATCATACTTAGCATTGCTCTCCTTTTGAGATTGGATGAATTGATTCAGATTATCCTCAAGAGATCGCCTAGGTGGAGTGACATACAGACCAGGATATGGTACCTTCATAGGGGTTTGCATCGGAGGAGGCATTTTCTGAAATTGAGAAGGGGGTGGTGGCAAAGCCACATGTGGATTATAGCCATCCCACCTTGTGGTTGTCCATAGTTAAAACCAGGATGATTCCTCCAAGATTGATTATATTCATTCCCTTGCGGCACATTAAAATTACCTAGAAACCCTCCTATCGCCTCTACTTTCTCAGTGTACATTGCCTTGTATGTCGGGATGGTAGGACATCCTTTGGTAGAATGACCAGCATCACAAATGGCACACACTTTCTCCTTTCCTTCTTGCACGGGTCCAACTACTTCTCTTAATCGAACTTCAAGCATGTCTCTGAAATTCTTTTCCAATTGGTCAAATTTACGATCTAACAAAGTTTCCTTGTTTAAGTGATAAATACTGGACGCAGCAGGCGAGTTGGACACTTGTCGATTTTTATTTTGACTATTGGGGTCAGAAACATCCCATGCTTGTGTAGTCTCCACTACGTACTTCAGATGAGACTCAGCATTGCTCAAGTCTAGCTCCCAAAATGGTCTTTCGCACATTGTCTGAACAAGGTATTTACATACTAAAGTAAGCCCTTGATGAAAAAATGAAATGAGATGATGTTTTTTGAATCCATGATGTGGGCAAGCACTAACTAACTCCTGAAATCTTTCCCAACACTTGTCAAAAGCCTCATTCTCATTTTGCCGAAAAGCTTGTATTTGAGCTTTGACAGAGTTGGTTTTTGTGCCGTGGAAATAACTTGGAGAGAAACTTTGTCTGAATATCTCTCCAGGATAAAACAGAATTTGAGGGTAGTGACCGTAGCCAAGTCTTAGCTTTATCCTTTAAGGAAAAAGGGAAAATCTTGAATCGGATAACATCTTGTGGGCAGGTTTGATCACCAAACATCTTACATGCTTCTTCGAACTCTCTAATATGGAGATATGGTTTTTCATAATCCATCCCTTGAAATGTAGGAAGAATTTGAATCATCCCATTATGAAAGTGGAACTGACCGACATTATACGGGAGTAAAATGCAACTAGGGGTAACAGTTCGCTCCGAAAATAAAAGATCTTTCATGGGAAGATATGGTAACTCTTCCTCTCCAGCACCAACACCAACACTTCCGTGCACAGACATATTGCTACCAAATGATTCAGAACTTTCACTCGGTGTTTGACTCAAAGTGCGACTTCTGTTTGAATTATTAGGTGAAGGAGGTGGAACCCAAAAGGGTGGAGAATCAGTGGTATGAGAATTTTTAGAATTAGCTTCGGCAATAGGATTTTCGTGGACTTGGGTGAGAAAGGGATTCTACATATAATCGTACAAGAGATGAGATGAAATGTAGGAATTTTTTTTAGATGAACTTTAGGATTAAATTCAGTTTCCTAAATATTATCAACTTACGATCCCCGACAACGGCGCCAAAAACTTAACGCGACTAAGAATTTGTCTCAGAAGTGCGTTTTCTTTAGGCTAAAGTGCAAGCCTGTCGCGTTAGTAATAATCCGACAAGTCGGGATCGTTTCCACAAGGATCAGAAATTGGCAATTGGGAATTATGTAGGAAGAGTTATTTGACCTTCAAATGGTTTCTCAAAAGAAAAGAAAAGAAAAGATGATTGATGGGTTGAAATTTCTGATTGGTGATGAAATCAAAATGAACTACGTGCACAAAACACCAAGAATTGTAAAGAAATTAGATGTGAATAAGAGAGAAAATAGGGTGGAGTACAATCCCTCAAACCTTAGTAAATTACCGTATAGAATACTATAATTGTAAATTGAAATTTTAACTGAATCAAGTCTTTATAAATCCTAAGCATTTCTTATATGGGGGAACTAGCCTGCATCATATGAAATCAAAGGTAAATACAAAGCGGTGTAGAACAATTACGCTTGCATAGCATTCTTAAACATCCCAAGTACTTAGGGAAAGAGAGATTAAAAGATCTGCTATGTTCGTATAATTTCCATACACGATTCGGTCAATATTTAATTCACGCTCTATTTTCTACATGGGTAATTTACCTCGGAATGAGTTCATGTACCCCAACTCTTGAAAATTTAGCTAGACATGATTTTATTAGAAAACAAATTCATAACAATTCATGGAATTATGTATCTAAGACACATTGTTAACAAATTACAAAACTAGTGAGAATTGAAAATAAAATTGAGACTAAATAAGAGAATGGAATTTGATTCTTGGAATGAGCCCTAGGGAAAAGAGATGAACTGGAATCCAGAATAATCCTTCTTCTTACAAACTATAATTTTTCTAAGAATATTAAATTTTCTACTAAAGAAAAACTAAAAAGGCTCTCTAAATTCGACTCCCCTTGGAAAGATGTAGGGTTTGCCTTTTATAACACCAACTAGCACGATTTGACAGCTAATATTGATGAGTTTTAAGATATTCCAAGATTTTCACCTCTTGAGCTCCATAATAAATGCCAAAATTTCGCATAGTCGGACCGGTCCGAATGCCATCGGATCGATTCATTTTCAGTAACCGGGTCATTTTTTTATTTCTACCAGACCGATCCAGATGCTATCGGATTGGTTCGCTGTTAATCGGTTATGCATCAATCTAGGGGCTACTAGAATGGTGACATTTCGACTTGGTCCGAGATAAACCGGATCGGTCCGATTATCTTCAATTTTGAATTTTTCTTTCCATCTTTGACTTGTCATAACTTTTGATCACGAGCTCCAATTTGATTGTCGTTTCTTCCGATGCTCTTGTGAAATAAGATCTTTAACTTTCCTTTAGGCTTCAAATCCGAACTCCGGGTGTAAATTTATGCTTTTTCCCTTTGACTTGTCTTCCTTTGTTCCGGTTTCTTTCTTTCTTTTCTTGCACTAAATACCTGTAAAATTAATAAGAAATACACAAAATTCGAGGTACTCGTTAGAAATATTCAATGGCAATGATATGGGATAAAAACTATTTAATTACTTTGTTCATGATATTAAAATTACTAACTTAAGGGGCTAAATTTAGAATAATTTATGCTTAGTCACTATTCAATTATATATTAGATCAATATATCCTCGCAAGTTGGACAATTGATGTGTGAGTAGGTCTGAAATCATAATTTGGAGGAATTATCTTCCAAGAAATGTCTTTGATTGTGATAACCCCTTGATAGACGTATATATTTTGTTTTCACCAGTAAAACACAATTGATGGATTATTTTATAATTCGGTGGATTAGAAAATAAGTTAAAGTCTCAGAATCAAGGAATTGATTAGATGTTGGTTAAAATTGATTAGCGGCACATTTATTTGACCAAGCGGGTAACGAACACTTAACGTGGGTAATAACATTATGTATAGTAATCGACTTTGCAAATAAGACCTTTTTATTTCGAGTGATTTAGATATAATTAAATTGAAGTGCAGTCGTGATTATTTAATCAAATTAATCGCGATTAAATAAAGAAAGGAAATATATTACAACAATTATAAATTGGGAATTCTGAGTATTTATTTGAAAGATAATTTAATTATTTGTCTTTGGACCATAGTATAGTCCATTGCCCAAGTAGTAGGCCTGAAACTCTTTGAAATCCCAATTAGTTAAATTCCATGACTTCTACCTATTTATATTTGTGTGCGTTAGGGTTTAAGTGAATAATCTAATGTGGATGGATAGATAGGGAGGGAAAACACACTATTTACATTTTTGTGAAGGGGCAAGGAGAGAGAATGTGATTCCTTTCATATTTCACCAACGTTTCATCTCTACGAGTGTCCACACATAAGTCTTACTTTGGGTGGATCATATACTAGAAGATTTGAGATTTTCAGACCATTCTAGTGATGTTTTGAGAGACCTTGTTTGAGAAGAAAGATCAATATCCTCCCCGACATATTTCTCCTCATACGGATCACAACAAAAGTCGATTGTATTATTTCTTAAAACCCTATGTTTATGCTTCACACTTATTTCTTATTTTACTTTCCAATGCATGATAGATCGAAGTTCTTAAGGATGAATATTTTCACATTTTAAATGTCAATCATATTTTTCAAGAGTTAAGTCATTTAGTTACCTTTCATAAATATCATAGTACATTTTAAATTAACACGTGTCTAGTGTTCATTAAAAGTATCATTCCAACACACGCACTTGATATTTGAAAAAAATTATCCATACATAAACGTGTCAAGTGTATAATTGGGCCCCATGAGTTCATAATTTTATATTATTTATGCCCAAATCTTGCCTTGTTTGGCCCGGTGTATCACAAATAAGGAATACATTTATTTTGCATTTTTACTGGCACCCTGGGAGTTTGGACAATAAAGAAGTTGATATGCAAAAAATTTTAGGATACATCGCGACACGACCCGATTGACACAACTGTACCAAATATTTTTTTTAAATCGCTCGAATATCCCTTGAAATTGAGCCATGTCTTTTTGGAAAGATCTTGAAAAGACTTACAACTTTGAAGTTAACGAAAATAAGATTTTGAAGTTTTGGGGGTAAAAAATGCGATTAAAGTTGGTGTTATGAATAATGATGTGAATAGTATCAAAATTTGGGAATAATTATTTAAAAAAACTTTACAATTGTTTCCAACTCTTTCCAAGACTTCATGAGATAATTACCAACTGAAATACAATCAATCAAAATGAGTTTTACCCCAACCCAAATACCTTACCTCATAGCCTATAAATAAGATCCTTGGGTCATTATTTTATATAGAAAATTTTAGAGAGCCTTTAGAATAATTTTTGGTATTTTTATTTTGTGAGTATATTTTTTGAGGGCCAAGAATTATTCTTTTGTGGGGAAAATTGTATCAAGATAAATTTAAGGGGCAATTAATTTGTAAGTTTATTTTATTAAAGAAAGCTATTATTCATTCTTGCACTTTTACTTTGTCTTCAATGTTGCTAGATTAGTTTCTTTACTAGGACTAGGTGAAGTTTATTATTTGGTATATATTATGTGTAACTTAAATTCGTCTTTTTTTCTTGACATGTTCTATAAGTTTTAAAAATTCAGTATTCTTTTAAAACGACACAAGACTGTGTTTTAAACCTTTGACTTTGTTTGAAAAAAAAATTCTTTTATTTTAAGTGTGATTACTTTCTGAAGGGTTAAAATATTATTAAATTAATTGATTGTCCATGCCTAAGGACTTCTTTGAAATTTAGAAGTGAACTTTTTAAGGAAATAAGGATTTTAGCCGTCTAAATTTAGAGATGTTAAATTTTATTGTGAACTTAACCATGTTTATTGTAACATAAAATAATATGATCAAGTAGACCAATAAAAAGTTGACATCTGTCATCCTACTCGGTGGTCTCAACAATAACAAAAAAATTTGGTCGGCTCCATTATCTCACTGGTCGTCATGCTAGTCGACCACCTCCAAGAATATGAATAGAAAGTCATGAGACTCTCAACAGTCACCATACACATGAACGTGAAGAATATTGAACTGCCAATTATAATGTAAAGATGTGAATACCTAACGTATAAATGTATTTCAGCTATTTATCTTCTAACTACTATAAATAGATCACCACCTCTCTAAGTTAAAGGCAACTAAAATATTTTTTCAAAACACTAGAGAATTCTTTAGAGAGGCTTTTATTAAACTCTAAAAATACAATGACATTGTCCTCGTGGATGTAAGCACCTCTTTAGAGCTGAACCATGTAAACCCTTTTGTCTTTCTCCATGTCTCTCACCTCTTTCTAGTTTATTTCTTTTGTTATTTTATCTATGGTTATAATTATTTATTTAATTAATCTAAGACTAATCCAAATCAACAAACCAAATTTAGGCACCAAAAGATTAGCACCGTTTATGGGAAATGACTGGCCACTATGTGTTTCCTACCTATTTTCGAGTAAGAAACAAATTTTCCAATTACTTTCCAACAATAATTAAATAATGGTGGACAATCCAGAAGGTAGCTACGCCCATGGTGATACCTTCAACCCCCCTGCCCCTCCTGGTATGGGGGTTTACATGGAATTCCACTAAACATAGACAAGGGCCATAAGGCTATACAAGAGACCGTAAGACACCTAACTTAGACGCTCTAAACTAGGCCCATAGTTGGTCCGATCGCAATAAGAGAAATGTTTCATCCCTCACCCTATGGAGAAAAGAAACCTAGACAGGACAAGAGAAGATATAGATATTTTAGATCTACCAACGACAAATCTTACTGCCCTGGCACGACCTCGCCAATCAGATCTACTGATTATTATGATGGGCATTCACTCTCTCAAGAAAGGCTGAGCTCCTTGGATCGGTTAAGTAATGGCTTAGCCTTTGATCAGTTGGGTCACTGAGATTTTAGGGGCCACAATCATAGAGAGCCCTCCATATCACGAGATCACTGAGAAGTATTTATCAGGTCAAGAAGTAGTGTGTGAGGATCCATGCGTGTCGAGCAGACTTCTAAAAAAGAAAGCTCAACACAAACCAACAGTCGAGTGGCTAAGACTTCTTTGAACATAACCAATCTATAAGAGCATCCCAGGAAAGTTTATATTCAATGTTCAAAATATCGTTTGAAAGAAATGGCCAAATCCAAAAACTCCTTACATAGGAGTTTTGTGAAGGGATCACCTTTCATCCTAGCAATTGTGAACTTCCATATAGCTGCCAAGTTTAAGCCACCTGTGGTCAGTCCCAAGTATGATGAAAAACCTGATCCAGTACTTCATGTGGAACAATATCAAGATGTAATCGACATCTACTCAGTTCCAGATAAGATTCATTATCGAGAATTTTCCAGGACTATTACTAGGTCGATACAGATTTGATATAAAAACTTACCACGAGGAAAAATATCCAGCTTTCAATAGTTCATAGAGTTGTTCATCAGTACCTTTTGCTTTGTAGACCAACCAAGAAAGTGGGTTTCTCATTTGTTAAGTGTTAACCAACGACAGGATAAACTACACGCAAATACATCACTCGTTTTGACAGTGAAAAACTGGAAGTTGTGGATTATGAAGAAACGACAACAATCACTACATTGATGAGTGGGTTACTACCTAAGAATTTATATTATGGCCTATCCAAAGAACCCCCCCAATACTATGTCTAAATTTATGGCCAAAGCAAGAAATTCATGAATGCTGAGGAAGCCATAGCTGTAAAATAATCTCACGACACCAAGACCAACAATAAGAAAGGCTCCAAAAAGAAAGAGCTGACCTAAGAAATATGATGAGTATACTCCCCTCACTGTTGGCATACATCACATTTTGGAGTAAATGCGAGGAAATAGGATTTGAAATGCCCTAGGAAGCTGGAATCTACCCCAACCCGGAGGAATAAATCCAAGTATTGTGAATTCCATAAAGACCATGGGCAAAACTTAGATAGTTGTGTAGCCCTAAAAATGAAATAAAAAGTCTGATCCGAAGGGAAAAACTATCCAAATTCATTAATAAAGAAGGTAAGCCAGAAGAGCAAGAAGCTAAGAGATTATTAGAATCTCCATGTAACGGAGGAGTTAAAAAAAGTAGAGATGATAATACCAAGGACGATTCGAATCTACCAAAGAGACTCAGGGAGCCTATGCATGACATGAAAATGATTTCTTTTGGTTTTTATATATTGCTGGTGGTAATGCTAGGGGAGGCGACGAAATAGCTAAAAGAAAAGCATACTTGAATGAAGCAAAAGCATGCTCCCAGATTTGACAAATCAATTTATTTAGTGATGTTGATAATAGCCCATGGAAAGTAAACAAGGATAGGTTGGTGATATGATTCTCCAAAAACTACCTCCTTGGGGTGTTTTATCCTTATATGATCTTCTGGTTATTACGATGATGGTGTGTGAAGCTAGAGACTCCAGAATATTGGTGGATAATGGCAGTTCAGTCGACATCTTATTCAATAACAGCTTCAAAGGAATAGGACTGCGTGATAGAAAACTAGAGCCCTATCACAGGCCCCTCATAAGTTTCTCTAGAGAAAAGTGTATCCTTTGGTAAAAGTAATGGTTGGCACATGGTCGACCAACTAAACTAAGAGGATTTATTTCTTCATCTTAGATAAGAACATCCAATCATCTTGCAATATCATCTTCGACAAGGTTGGCTTGAGAAAGTTTAAAGTGGTACCATCCACTGTACACTAGTGCCTAAAATTCCCTACATGTTATGGGATCGATATTGTTAGTGGAAACTAGGTTAAATCCAGGGAGTGCTATTACATTTCAGCCGACCGGGAAGAAGTGAAGAAACTTACAACTATTTATCAGATTGAGACCATAGATCCACGCAAGGAGGGGGACTTAGTCAAGGGACAAGTTATAGAGGCAGTGGAGACTATAGTCCTTGACGATGATCCCTCAAAAAGGATAACACAGATCGACTCATCCATAGATCCATCCCTCAAAAAGGAGTTAATATGCTTCCTCAAATAGCCAAAAGAATGTGTCCGCTTGGAACCATGAAGATATGCATGGGATTAACCCAGGGTTATTATGCCACAAACTAAATATTATCAAGGATGCCAAGCTGATCAAATAGAAACGATGTGTATTTATCCCCGAGAAGAACATGGCCATCTTGGAAGAAATGGAGAAGCTATAGAATGCAAGTTTGATTAAAGACTTTAAATATCCAAAGTGTTTGGACAATGTAGTTATGGCCAGGAAGAAAAATAATAATTGGAGCATGTGTTGACTTCACGGATCTCAACAAGGCTTATCCAAAGGATTATTTCCCCTTGCCAAGGATGTATCAGTTGATCGACGCCACTACTGGACATGAATTCATTAGTTTTATGACTGCTTACTCAGACTGTAACTAAATCAAGATGAAAGAGAAAGATAAGGAGAATACCTCATTCATCACTAGTCGAGGTACTTACTGTTACAATGTTATGCCTTTTGGGCTAAAAAATATTGGCGCAACATAACAAAGGATAGTGAATAAGGTTTTCGAAGAGAAGATCGATAAAAAACATGGAGGTATATGTGGATGACATGCTCACTAAGAGCAAAGAAGTATTCGACCACATCAAAGATCTGAGTGAGACATTTGACCAATTGAAGAAGCACCAGATGAAGCTCTATCCGACTAAGTGTGTATTTAGTGTACAAGAAGAAATGTTCCTTTGATTCATAGTAAACCAGAAAGGTATTGAGACTATCAAGACAAAATTCAAGTGATAATAAACATGCAATGTCCTATAAATAAGAAGGGCGTGCAAAAGTTGACTGAAAGAGTAATAACCCTCAATAGGTTTGTCTCCTGAGTTACTAACATGCGCCTTCCATCTTCAAGGTGCTAAGGAAGAGTTTTGAGTGGGAAGAGGAATGTGATAATGCCGTTTAGAGTTAAAGAAAATTTTAGAATCTCAATCATTGCCCTTTCGACCACTCATAAAAGAGAAACTATACATATATTTGGCAATCTCCGAATTGGTAGTTGGCTTGGCACTCATCCAACCAGAGAATGGGGTGCAAAAACCAGTCTACTACACCAGGAAGGCCTTTCAAGGAGCATAAATTCCTTTTCCACGATTGAAAAAAATTTCCCTACCTCTCATCGAAGCTTCATGAAAAATGAAGCCATATTTCTAAGCCCAGACTATTGTGGTCTACATGGACTTGCCATTGCGCCAAGCCGTTCATGAACTAAAGAAGTCAGGAAGATTAATGGCTTGGGTTATGGATATTAGGGAGTATGATATACACTATAAGCATAGAACTATAGTGACAGGCCAAGCAGTAACAAATTTCATAGTGGAGTTTACTTGTAAGGAATGATATATCGAGAAGACTTCTAAGGAAGGATATCAGAAGTAAATCCAGTCGAGCAGACTTCCTAAGAATAAAGCTAAAAAATTCAAACACTCAAGCAGACTTCTCCAGAAGATACTTCCATCAATGATATAATTAATCAAGGGGAAACAAATTGAAAATCCACTAAGCGAGAAATTGTTGTCGCTTTCTAGAGCAGAGTCAAATGATATTCCATTATGGAACCCTCGTTGAAGGAGATTTTAATTAATAACAACTTATATGGAATATGTATATGGATGGATCGGCATGCGCTACTGGCAGCGGTGCCGGGTTGATAATCAACACCCCAGATGATATAGACGTGGAGTACACACTCAAATTCTAATTCAAATCTTCCAACAATAAAGCAAAATGTAAGGCGCTAATCATTGGTTTTAAATTAGCACTATCCTTGGGCACCGAGCATATATTGGCCCATAGTGAATCTCAACTGATTATAAATTAAGTGGTGGGAGTATATGGGGTCAAATGAGAGTTTATGACAAGGTATTTGGCTAAGGTGAAACACAGAATATACAAGGTCTAGATGGTCAAAATGGTTAGAATACCAAGGATTAAAAATGCCCTAGCAGATGCACTCGCTAGTCTCGCTTATGCAACTAGAACAGAATTAAGGAGTACAATTTTGATGAAATTTCTCATACACAGAAGCATTGAGAGAAAAACATTAACTTGATCACACTAAATTTGGGTGTCGCATGGATAGATCCAATGAAGGAGTATATTAAAAAGGGCACCCTCCTGGATGATAAAAAAGAAGCAAGGAAATTGAGGTACAAAGCAGATAGTTACATTGTGGAAGGAGGGATCATATATAAGAGAGGATTCATTGTCTCACTGCTCAGATGTGTCCCCCCCGCTGAAGTGAAAAATATGATTAAAAAAATACACGAAGGATCTTGCAGGTCCCATTCAATAGGAAGATCATTGGTCAGGCAAGTAGCGACACAAGGATATTACTGGTCAATCGTGAAAGCAGATTGTGCTGCTTAGGCAAGACGCTATGATAAAAGCCAGAGGTTTGTAACAATTCACAGTGACACCCGAAGATTTGCTTATTCCAATCCCATCCCCAAGGCCTTTTTGTATGTGGGGGAATTGACTTGGTCGGCCCACTATCAAAGGCAATAGGAAGGTTCAAATACTTAGTCATTTCTATAGACTATTTCACCAAGTGGGTGGAAGTTAAGCCTATTATCTACATGCCCTACAAGTAAGTCTTTTAATTTATATGGAAAAACATCATATGTAGGTATGGTATGCCATATGACTTTATCACCGACCATGGGACAAAGTTTGATAACCAGGATTTAGAAGATTATTATATTCAGTCCAATATAAAAAATCTGCATTCTGCTCCTGGATACCCTCAATTAAACGGAAAGAGATGGACAATAAAACTCTGCTTAATGGACTAAAGAAAAGGTTGGATGATACCAAAGAAAATTGGATCAACGAGTTGTAAAGTGTGCTTTTAGCCTATAGGACCACACTGAGAATAGCTACCAGCAAGACCCCCTACATGTTGGCATTTTGGGACAGAGACAGTGGTTCTAATTGAGGTTGGTCGATCCAGCCATAGGGTACTATACTTTAACTCCCACAAGAGTGACCCCATGCAAAGGTAGGAGTTAAAATTGATTGAAGAAGTTATAGCAAATAAAACATTGCACGTGGTGGAGTACCAACAACAAACTGCTCGGTTCTATAATAGGAGGATCAAGTCGAGCAACCTTAAGGAGGGAACTATGTCTTAAAGAAAGTTCTCCCAAAAGAAAACAAACTAGAGATAAATTGTCATGGATCGTACCGTATTTCTGTAGTTGTTCGACCATGTACATATCGTCTGGAATCCCTAGAAGGAGAACCATTCAAAAACCCATGGAATGATGAGCACGTGAGGAAATATTATCATTAATCACTTAGAATGCAATCTTTCAAAATTTCTGTAACTCATTTTTTAGCTTTTAATAAAGAACACCCAGTTTATCAAAGTTAGTTTCCTTTCCATTTTTTCTTTTTATTTTTTTTCGGGAGTGGGAGATGTATAATCTCAAGTAAAGAACAAAATAACTACTTACAACAAGTCATCCCAAAAATTCAAATGAAAAACTTCACGTACGTCTTCATCTTTGACAAGTCACGAACAAGAAGTCCCAAATATAAAACTTCATATATGACTCATTAATGTCAAGAAAAAGAAGTTTTAACAGACCGAATTAAGGAAAATTCCTAAAAATATTTGGTCCCCAATGGTAACTAACGTGAACACTTGGTCAAAACAACAAGATCTGTGTTGGTGACCACAAACACCTTTGTAGAACCTAAGGCAAGCGAACTTGTGTTCATCCGAATTGGGAACCAGCAAGGCAGATTATTCGGCTTAACGACTACCACCTATAATCATAATCCTAATCTACCAGTAAGCCACAATCATATAGTAGAGAAATTCAAGATTTATTCAAGGCAAAATTTTCACACTTCATTATCCTTGGATCACTACAAGATAATGTTCATCAAACTCTATTACAACAAAAGAATAGAAGTTGTTCATTCTGATGGGTGTTTTCCAAGTGCCTACCCCATTACCTCTAGAGGAACATCTAAAGCTAAAGGAAGAACAATTGATCTCAATTCTCTGAGTCTAGATTGATTAATAGAACTGGGCTTTTCCATCAAATGCAAGGGCCGACAGATCACATCATCCTCATGCAGATCATAATTGTGACAACCCAAATATGATTATTATAAATTATATATAATTATGCTTAACTGAAAACGTGAGGCTTTCTAAATCAATGCTCTGATACCACTTGTTGAAAATGGTGACCCCTAATTTTAAAAACTTATTACAAAAAATAATTTCCTTTTAAAGATGAGGAAGCAAGATGGTTCAATTAAACACACACAAACACCAAATTTTAATTTCTTTCAAATTAAAATTAAACAAGTTCAAAGTGGAATTAAATTAGACAACAAATACATTTTTCACTTAAACCAATTTAACCCAAGTCCTAGAAATTTAACAAATTAAATGTTGACTTGAATTAAATTAACATATATATACCCAAATTGAATTTGCACCAAATTAAACAATTAGTGATTTAAACCAATTTTATCTTTTTACCTAAGCATGCATCTAATGTGAATTTTGCAAAAGATAAAATAAACAATTAACCACTACGCCGCGATGTACAAGGAAAAACCCACAACGAGAAAAAAACCTGGGACGGACCTAGCCTAAAATCCACTAAGTACAGTTTTACAAATACAAGACAGTAAGACTTACAACACTCGACTTGACTTCGTTCAAGCCCCGACGCTCCTTCTTGTATACACCTATGCCTAGCGAATAACCACGGAGCTCCATCGCGGTCTCGGAATCCACCGATCGGACTTTTAGGAACCCATTAACCACACACGGTGCCTTTCACCGTACAAGAATACCGTAACAACAAACAACGAAAATTCTTCTTTGAGGGATGTAGAAGTAAACCCAAAAGAACTCTTCAACTCGGTAGAGTAAACCCGGTGCCAAATACTCCAAGCAAGATATTTATATGGAAACTTGGAATAAACAAACTATGGGTGAAACCAAATTGTCTAAGGATTTTTCTTTAAAAATAAACACTCAAAACATGAACTCTTTCTTTTTAGAATTTTTATCTCAAACTCCCTCTTGGAGATTGTAGTATGTGAAAAATTTACTTTAAAAAAGTTGGTTTCCGCACTAGATAAGTCTGTCAAAAGTTAGTGGAAAAAGTGGGGGAACTGTCAAAAACTGCCAAAATAACTATTCCCGCCAAATCTCGTTCGAACGAGATTCTCATTCGAACGAAGTCTCATTCGAACGGCCCTTCTAACGAAGTTCCAGTGGATAAAATGTAAAGTCGTTAGAAAACTCATCAAAATTCTCGTTCGAACAAAATTCTCATTCGAACGACAATTCGAATGATATTCTAGTGGCCAAATAGGGAACTCGTTGGCAAACCTCGTTCAAACGAAATTCTCGTTCGAACGAAAAACTCATTCAAACGATAATTTCGAACGAAAAACAAGAAAGCTTAAAAATTCGATTTTAGCCCAGAAACTTTATTCTAAAGTTTTAAATAAACCTTCTGAAAATAACCATCAGTTTAAAATAAAAATTCACCCAATTAAAATTGTTCCAAGCTCTTATATAAATGTGTAATGCATTCATACCTTAGGAGTAAACGGAACACACGGTGTTGACATTGAAATGAGGCACAACAAACTCGACATTTGATGAAGCTTTAATCTTAGCCTCTACGTCTTCAATTAACACGTCGTAGGCTTGGATGGATACACATGAGCACTATCCTCTGACCCAAATGTTTTTATCCGGAATTCAGCCAACACTATATTAAGACTCAATCGGAGACTTGTGTCCTTAAAAATCTTCCCCTTTGGCTATTCCGGGACAAAAATAAACCAAAAATCCTAAAGGGCCGTCAAGCTCTACTAGACTCAAACATCCCACCCAAACTTGACTCAAGACCCAAGGATCAATATCTTTATCGATGAAGAAAGTAGCCATATATACAAGAATTCCTGCACACTTAAGTAAACTATCAAACGCCTAGGGAATATCAAAAAAATTAAATGCAATTAAAATAATTACTCCCCCTAAATTAATTCTCCCCTTTATCAACTATGGTCAACCTAAGAAGATAGTGCTCCCCCCTAAGTCAAATCTCCTAAACTTAGATAAGATTACAATAGGATTAGATACCATTTTCCCCCCTATCATTAACTTATGTTATATGGATAATGTATATATATATATATATATATATATATATATATATATAACGTTAGGATATTATATTTGGTCTATTCCTACCTTCAAAAATAGTGAAATATCGAATTGGGTACAAACATAAAATTTTGAAGTTTTCGATAGGAAGGTTCATGTTGGAGATTAGTTTTGACCCTCATAATATAGGAATTGAATCAAGGTCAAACTATATAGTTTTAGGTATATGAGTTATATTTGTGATATAATAAAGGGAGCATCTATCGGATGTCCGAGTGAAAAGTTATGCCGAATTTATGAAGAAGGGCAGATCTGTCCATTTCCTTTAAGTGGTAATTTGTCTTTTAGTAAACCAATTGGTTTAATTTGATTGGTCGGAAAGGAGGGCTTAATTTTCCGACTCAAGCCTCTCCATTTAAGTTATTTCTTCAGAAAATTTAGCCATTGATTCAGTTTTGAGGGTTTTTAGCTTGAGGAAAGATAAAGTAGAAGTTTAAGGAAGAAAGAATTCCAAGAAAAGCTAGGAAAAATTCGAAGAAATTCCTTAAGCTGTTTCCAAGGTATAATTATGTGTTAATATTCTTTTAATCTTTGATTATACTTATTTCAAAGTATATAAATCATGAATTAATGATTAAAATTTTATCCTCCATTGTGATAATAAGTATTGGTTCATATGTGAGATTAGTGGAATGTGGTAACTCGTTCCATCTTTGGAGCCTACTCTCTCTCTCTCTCTCTCTCTCTATCTCTCTCTCACGTAAACCCTTATTAGGGTTTGCATGGCTAGCCTTCAACCCCTTTCCAACGTATCCCCCAAACCTCCTGATATTCCCAATGTTTGGAATCGATCTTTTGTAGATGTGGTGGCTAGATGCTCTTCAATAAATCATTCTCTTGTATTGAAAACTCCAATAAATTTTAAAGGAGAATTTGACGTGCTTTTTTCTGATGAAGATATTGATATTCTCTCCTAACCTTTCCAATGCTCATTAGTTGGAAAATTCTCACACTGTAGGCCTTCCATGGAAGTCATCAGGCAAGTATTTCAAACATTTTCTCTCAAAACAGCATTTAATGTTGGATTAATTGATCATAAACATGTGTTGATAAGGTTAAATTCTGATGAGGATTTCTCTCGTACGTGGATGAAAGACACATGGTTTATTGGAAAATTTCCTATGAGAGTTTTAAGTGGACTACAGAATTCAGTCCTAATATTGAGAGTAGTCTAGCACCGATTTGGATCTCTTTACCACAACTTCCTATCCATTTTTTCTCTAAATCATCTCTCTATTCTATTCCACAATTAATTGGTAAGCCTCTCAAACTTGATGCATCAACCATTGAGATCAATAAGCCTAGTATTGATCGGGTTTGTGTGGAGGCGGACCTCATAAAAAATATTCTGAAGAGGGTATGGATTGGTTTTGGAACCAAAGGTTTTTGGGAGGAGGTATCAGTTGATTCTAAACCTAAATATTGTAATAGTTTTCTTAAAAGGGGTCATGATGAAGATTCTTGTATCATTAAATCTACCATCATGGGGGATAAATCGAAGAATACATTTAGATATGTGGCAAAGGTCAATCAACAACCAGATCAGGTATCATCAGACCATGTTCAAGAAGATAATTGCATTGTTGTTGTTCAGCAAGTTCAAGATGTCCAATTGATGCAAAAGAGTATAACCCCAGCAGAGGAATCCTCATCTCAGCAATGTGAAGAAGACAGTAACACAACAGTGAAAGTTAACTCATCGATAGATCAAGCAACCAAAAGTACTGAAGTTGTTCAAAATCTTGCCCCAGTGCAAAATGTTCAATTGCTGAAGAAGACTCATATTCCAATAAGGCAACCAACATCTCAATCTCATATTGAAGTCTGTAATAAGGCAGTGGATCAAAATCAAGTAGTTGAATATGAGAAACCATAAATTCTTGTTCAAGGTCAAACAGAAGAAGATAAAGAATCAGGTGAATTACTGGAAGTGAATATTGCAGACTCTTGTGTCTGCCATACGCAAGAGTGCAAAGAGAATAACTCGAAGAAAGAAATCAATACTGATGTAGCTCTGATTGTTGTTGAGATTTCATTATCCCAAAGAGCTACTAAATTACCTGACCATGTCCCTCACCAAGCAGCCATTTCGCTATATGCTTCAGATTATGAAGTAGGTTCAAATCTGGTAGATGGTAATTTAAATCAAAAACAACAATTGATATTGTAAGATCCTCTTTTTAAAAGACTCACGAGATCTCGAACCAAAGTCAACACTCAATTCCATCTCTCTATTTCTAAATGATAAATCTTATTATTTGGAATATTAGAGGAATAGCAAAAAAGTCCTCTTCCAGAAGAATCAAAATGCTGAGTAAGATGTATAAGATCCCCTTTTTGGCTATCTTGGAGCCTATGGTTGATCATTCGAAGATTTCTTAATACAAATTTAAGTTGGGTTTTGAAGGGTGTAGCTCTAATATCAGTGGGAACATTTGGCTATTTTGGAGATTCAATGTAGCTGTAGAAATAATTGTTGATCACCCTCAGCATTTGTCAATTAAATTAGATCATCCATCCTTAAAGAATAGCATTTACTTGTCTGTTGTTTATGCTAAATGCAGTAGAGTAGAGAGACAGGAGCTTTGGGATCATTTGGTTTCATTGTCAGAGACTGTTCTTGAGTCTCCTCACATTGTCATTGGTGATTTCAATATAATTACTTCTCAATCAGAAAAAGTGGGAGGAAATGATGTTGATCACAATTCTGTTGAAGACTTTATTCAAGCTATTGATGATTGTGGTTTAAGTGACCTAGGTTATGATGGTACTAGGTTCACTTAGTGTAATAAGATAAAGGAAGAAGACCTCATTATGGCTAAATTAGATAGATGCTTATTCAACAATATGTGGGCTGCTGAGTATCTTAATTCTAGTTTAAAATACCTGAACAGAGCTTCCTCTGATCATGCTCCTCTTCTCTTATCTGTAAACACTAATTTGGATGTATATCCTAGGCCTTTTAAGTTCCAATCTATGTGGTGCACTCATAACTCTTTTATGGATATTGTTAAATCCTCTTGGGCTACTCCTGCTGATGGTTATGGGATGAGATTATTTTCTATCAAACTGCAGAGGCTAAAAGGTGAATTGAGGAATTGGAATATGGAAAATTTTAAAGATATATTTCAAAAGGTTAGAGATCTAGAGGACAATATTGTTCAACTGGAATTGTTATATGAACAGAGGTGCTCTGATTCAAATAGAGAAGATCTTAATGAAGCTCAAGCTAAATTGTTTGAAGAAAATAAAATTGAAGAGGTGTATTGGAGGCAGAAATCAACTATCAAATGGCTCAAATTGGGGGATGCAAACACTAAGTTTTTCCATTCTAGTGTTAAAGCTAATCAGAAAAAGTTGGGGATCTCTTATATTAAAGATGGTTCTGGAAATATTTTGGTGGAGGAACAAGCTGTGAAATCTCATATAGTAATGTTTTCTGAGATAATATGTCCCCAAATTTGTCTTTAAGCATGGTGGATGTTTCTAATATCATTCCAAACACTATTAATTCTGAGATGAACTCTGAGATGGAGGCTTTTCCTTCTGAAATGGAGGTATTTACAGCAGTCTCTGATCTTAGTGAAGACTCTGCTCCAGGTCCAGATGGTTTTGGAGGCACTTTTTATAAAAAATGTTGGGAAATCATAAAAGATGATCTTTTATTGCTATTAATAGTTTTTTTGCAGGTTCAACTATTCCTCAAAGTTGGTTTAGCACTTCAATAGTCCTGATTCCAAAAATTCAACATCCAAAGACTTGTGGGGATCTTAGACCTATTCGCCTTTGCAATTTCTCAGTGAAGATAATCACAAAATCCTTGCAACTAGACTTTCAAAGCTTCTTTCTATCCTTATATCTCCTAACCAAAGTGGATTCATCAAAGGCAGATCAATTCAAGATAATATTCTCCTTGCAAAAGAATTGGTTGAAAATTTGGATAAGAAGGTGCATGGTGGTAATGTTGTGTGTAATATGGATAAGGAGAAGGCTTATGATAGGGTCAATTGGGGTTTTTTTATTATTTGTTCTCAGGAGTTTTGGCTTTGGGGAAAGATGGAATGACTTTATTTGGAGAGCTGTTTCTGGAAATTGGTTCTCCATTTGCATAAATGGTCAAAGTTGTGGATTCTTCAAATCAAATAGAGGTCTAAGACAAGGGGACCCTATCTCCCCAAGTCTTTTTATCTTGGTTGCTGAATATCTGAGCATGAGTTTAAACAGATTAAGGGAGGAAGGGAAAATCAAGCCTTATTACATGCCTAGTGGAAGTCCCATAGTTTCTCACTTATCATATGCTGATGATGTTATTATCTTCTCTAGAGGAGATAAGAAGTATCAATTGTCTCATGAATTTCCTTCTTAAATATTCCTCCATTTCAGGTCTGAGAATTAATTTTAATAAGAGCTTATTCACAGTTAACAAAAAAAGTTCTCCTAGTTTCAAAAGCAAAGTGGCAGCCTGCACAGGTCTTCAAGGCAAATCTTTACCTATCAAATATTTAGGTTATCCTTTATTTAGAGGGAGAAACAAGATTGTTTAGCATGAAAGTCTTCTTAATTCTTTAAGATCCAAGATGGCAGGGTGGCAATCCAAATATTTATCTCCAGGAGGTAAGTACACTTTGATTAATCATGTACTCTCTTCTATTCCTCTATTCCTTTTGGCTTCTATTTCTCCTCCAAAATCAATTATTCAAAAGATTCATAGACTCTTTAATAAATTATTTTGGGGTGGTAATGATAAATATGGTTGGAGATATCAGTGGAAAAATTGGGAGTTTCTTTGTAGAGATCAATCTCAAGGCGGTCTTGGATTCAGAGATTTCAATGCTATTTCAAAAGCCTCAATGATGAAGTTATATTGGAAGTGAGTGTCTGAATCTTCCTTATGGTCTTCTTACATGTCAAATAGATACAAAAATTCAAATGCCTCCTCATATAGGGGCTCTCTCACCTGGAAGAAAATTAATGCAGTAGCAGATATTTGTTCTTCTAATATGGAGATTATTAATGATAAATGGATTTGGAAGCCCACCACTTCAGGCCAGTTCTCCTTATCACCTGCATTTGACATTGTCAAAGTCCATTATCCTTCCTCTAGAGTTAGTAAATTTATGTGGGATCCTCATATTCCAAAAAAAAGTTCTATTTTTATGTGAAAATTGCTCAATGACTATTTAGCTCTGGATGATAGTGTTAAATCATTGGGTATTCGATTATGCTTTAGATGCAAAGCCTGTAAATCCAATGAGGAATCAATTAATCACGTGTTTCTTCAATGCTCCATTATCCAGCCTACTTGGAAGTTTTTTGCAGATCTTATGGGCATTCCGCTATATAAAGTTTCAATTCAATCTCTTCTTCATAGCTGCTGGTTAAAGTCACGTAAAAATGACTACTCTAAGTTCCTAGCTAAATGTATCCCAATCGTGGTTTGTTGGTAGATTTGGAAAGGAAGAAATAAAGCATTCTTTGAGAATTGTAAAGTGGTTCCTTCAGAGTTAATTTGGAAATCCATTTATCTCATTTCAAATATTTGCAAGGATCTTCCTTTTAAGAGTTCTATCTTATTCTTTGATAAGGGTATTCAAGAGATTTTTAATCTAACCACTCTCAGGAGCATTCAAAGTTTCAAATCAGTGAAATGGCTTCTTCCTCCGCCTAATTATTATAAGTTGAATGTTGATGGAGCTTCTAAAGGAAATCCAGGTGTGTCTGGCTTAGGGGGTATTTTAAGAAATGACAAGGGTGAGATGATTTGGGCCTTTTCCCAATATAGTGGTGTTAATTCCAACTCTTCTGCTGAACTTAGTGGTCTCTACATGGGCATTAAGATTTGTATTGATCATCATATTTCTAGTGTTCTGATTGAAGCTGATTCAAAGTTTGTGGTGGATCTGATAAATAGCAATTGGAAATGTCCTTGGCATTTGATCCCTTTAACTGAGGAAATCAGGTCAAAATTATTGATGTAAAATTATACTCTATCTTACTGCTACAGGGAATCTAATATGGCTACAGATGCTTTGGCCAATCATGGTTCTGGTGATGATTCTTTGAAGATTTTTTACAATGCTCGTGATCTTCCTTCTACTGTTAGAGGTGCCTATAGGCTTGATAATATGGGATGTAGCTACATTAGATCTTCCTTCCAATTTTCTCGATAGTCTTTTCTCCAATTTGTAATGGGGATATTTATAAATTCCCATATTTAATCTTTAATGGATTCTTTTAGTTCTCCTTTTCTTGTAAGCCTTGGAGAGACTCTTTCTCCATTAATAAATGTATGTCTCGGGGTTTAATCCCTCTTCCATAAAAAAAGGTGAGATTAGTGGTGTTTGTAGGCCATATTGCTTTGTATTGAAACCCCTTGTATTCAAACTTACATATATTTTTGTGATCTTACTGGAATTGAGAAATTACAATTGGATATGAAAATATGCTAATATATTCATATCATATCCAAAAATTAGAATTTAACTCCTTGTGGTTAGGCATTAGTGATGGTTGCAAGTTGGTCGTAGTTTCTTTTAGTATATTTTATTTCGATATGCCCTGAGTTTGGTAAAGATTCTGACATACAAATGAACTCTAAAAATTATAAATCTTTAATTATGTATTATTAAGTATGTTTATTGAAAATGGGTGGAAAATCAAGGAAAGTTGTAATGTAAAACAATTATGAAAATTCTTGGAAGTTGAAGGAACAGTAGAGTAGCTTGTAGGGAAGATTTGTTATGTTGTAAATAAATGGTCATAGCTTGCTCTAGGAAGCTTGAAAAATAACACCGTCACTTGTAATGGAAAGTATATTCATATATGTTTCCCTATTAATGAGCTTGGACACCTTTATTTGTAAAATTTATAAATGTCGTATGTTTAAATATGGAGGACAATAAGATAATGCCATACTGGATACCCCATGAAAGAATGTTTTTATCTCCTCCTTCCAAAGGGTAATTTGAGTACATGTTTCATGTGTACATAGATTGGGAAGTATAATTTTATGTTTACTTAATTTTAGTTATAAATTCCTTATGAGGTATTTTCTATTGTTCAATGTTGATAACTTTATCAATATATATACCATTATTTTGTCTTTACTTGTGTTTCATGGAATTTGAATTGAGTGGAATTATATTATTGCTGTATAATCATTGAAAGTTACATAAATATATTAAGATAATACTTATGATTGAGATTCAGTACTGATTTAGTTGTATTGATAGCTGTAAGGTTTAATCAACCCAGTTCAGCTCCACCTGAAGAAATATAGATACATAGTTGACAATCCAAGGTGAGAGTACTCACTAGAAAGATATATTTTTATATTCTTATGGACATGATAAGAATGTTATGAATATGAAATTGTTCATTTCGGTTTACTAAAATGGGAGGTTACTCCCCTGCCCGGAATGGGGGAGAATTGTCTATTTTCGACAGGATATGTGAATCATGATTCGAAAAGTTCGTCATTCATTATGAATGAGCCAGAAAATTAGGTCATTCTTATAAATGAGCCAAAAAACTTGGTCATTATTTATGGATGAGGCATATAAATATATATCTATTTTCACAGGGTTATGATTTATTGCATTAAATTTTTTGCAATGGTGTAGTAGTGGTGCATTCACTGTGCTGTTTTACTCACGGTTCCAATAATTATGTTTTTCAGGTAACGCGATGTCACTGCCAAATCTAGGAGGCTGGGTTAGGTTAGACAAGAATGGGTGAAACAAAGATTTTGTTTAAATACAAATGATGTAATTAAGTTAACTTATCCTTCAAGCAAGTTTGTATAAGTATGACTACTTTAATGTTGTAAAAATATTTTCGTTATATGGATTTACGTTGATGACTCTATTAGTTAAGACTCGTGTTTACGGTTTGGTTAAATTAATTATGGCTTGAATCAATTTGACTTTCAAACTTAATTATAAGTAACTGGGTTGGGGTGTGTCAGCTTTTGGTATCGGAGCCTAGGTTTTAGAGGTTCTGGAGTTAGAAGAGTCTAGATTTAGCAGTGAATTTAAGAAATATGTTTTGTTGGGTATTAACAATTATGTTAGAAAAGATATGTATATGTGCATGTTGTTTTATCTTTTATTCATTTTAGATAAAGAATGGAATGAGGGAATGTTAATGTGAGAATAGAAGATGAGGCTTCAAATATTCCAGCAGAAGTGGAGGTTTAACAACCTGTTCATATAAATGTGGAACCCGAGCTAGAATAATTGACATATATGCAAAAAATGGTACGTGCTATGACTTTAATTGCATAACAACAAGCTGGGTTTATAGCTCAGATGGAAGAACAACAGACTAGGCAATTGAAGGCACAAGCATTGGCTAGGGCTGGGGATGTAATAGACCGGGAAAAAAGGAGTACTTCACACAAAAACTTTATTAAGATGAATCCACTATCGTTTGAAGGAGTTGTTGATCCAGCAGAGGCAGAAGTATGGGTTAAAGAGATTGAACTTATTTTGGGGGTAATGAGAATGCCTGAAAAATAATGAGTGACCTTTGCGATGTATATGCTAAAAGGAGAAGTTAAGTATTGGTGGGATGCCACAAAGCATTTGTTGATTACTTCAGGAGGTACGAATGTGATCTCATGGGATGCTTTTACTAAAGCTATGTATGATAAGTATTTTCCTCTATTGTATCCAAAACAAAAGGAGAAAGAATATTTTATGTTGAATTAGCCAAGCATGATAGTTAAAGAATACGAAGCTAAACTTACATCTTTATCTCGGTTTGCTTTGAGGTTTATACAGAATGAGGAAGACATGTGTAGCCGATTTCTTGATGGACTGGAGTTAGCTATTAAATCACGGTTATCGGCTTTAGAGATTATAAATTATTTAGCCTTGGTGAACAACACCATGCTAGTAGAAAAGGACATGAATGAAGTGAGAGGGAATCGAGCACGAGGCGTAAAGAGAAGAAGATTGGACTCGAATTATCAAAAAGGTAGTGATACAAAATATTCAAGGCTTGGAGGACAGAAATTTAATCATGGTAAAGGTATGGGAAGTAGTTCTCAAAGGGGTGGAGCTAGTAGTGGAATAGGTTCAGTAATTTCATCACAAGGGAATCCAAATGCTTATTTATTTTATGGGACAACTGGTCATATAAATAGGAATTACCCAAGGTTACTGAATGGAGAATGTTTCAACTGTCATCAGAATGGTCACTTGAAAAAGAATTATCCTATGTTAGCCGAAACACTTTCAGTCAATAGTGTGGGGCCTAATAAAGGACCCCCTCGAGGCAATACAACCAGGGGAAGAGATACATGACAAGCAAGTGGATCAAAGGCAAGAGGAAGAGTGTTTGCGATGACATTGCAAGATGCTCATGCTACACCGAAAGTTGTTACAGGTAAACTTTCGATTGCAATTAAAGATTTATATGCAATCATTGATCCTGGATGTACCCATTCATTTGTAGAATTACCTATTATTTCAAATCTGGGTATACCATGTTCATTTCTCAATTGTGCCTTATATATTTCTACCCCAATGGAAAGTGTAATTCTCCTGGATTATGTTTATAAATATTGTGTCTTACGAATGGGTGCGAGATTTCTATTTTAATTTGATATCGTTGGCCATTTGGAATCTTGATATTATATTGAGGATGGATTGGTTATCATTGTATCATGATTCCATTAATTGTTTTCGAAAATATGTTACGTTTCATCTGCCAGGTGAACCTGAGTTCCAATATAGGAGAAAGGAATGTTGTTCCTAATTGTCTTATCTCAGAAATTAAGAGTATAAAGTTATTGAGTAAAGGTTGTACATGGTATTTAGATTATGTTGTTGATGTTAGTAAGGAGGCACTTAAAGTTCAAGATATACCAGTAGTTAGAGAATTTTCTGATGTCTTCCCAGAGGAATTGCTAGGATTGCCACCCGATAGGGAAGTAGATTTTTCCATTGAATTAATTCCAGGCACTGGTCCAATTTCCCCTTCTCCATATAGAATGACACCAACAAAATTGAAAGAATTAAAAGTGAAATTACAAGATCTAATAAGGAGAGGTTTTATTCGGCCTAGTGTTTCTCCATGGGGAGCCCCAGTGTTATTTGTGAAAAAGAAAGATGGGACAATGCGATTATGTATTGATTATCGGCAATTTAATAAGATTACCATTAGAAACAAGTACACTCTACCTCGTATCGATGATTTATTTGATAAATTACAAGAAGCAACAATATTTTCGAAGATTGATTTGAGATCGAGTTACCACCAATCAATATTAAAGGATAGTGATATTTCCAAAACAACTTTTTTGACTTGATATGGGCATTATGAGTTTTTCATAATGCAATTTGGATTAACTAATGCTCCAGTAGTTTTTATGGATATGATGAACCGAGTATTCCACCTTTTCATTGATTCATTTGTGATTATGTTCATAGATAATGTGTTGATTTACTCACGTGATATGGAGGGACACAAGAAACATTTGAGACTTGTATTTCAGATTTTGATAAAGAAGAAATTATTTGCTAAATTCAGTAAGTGAGAGTTTTGGTTGAATAAAATTGTGTTTTTAGGGCATGTTGTCTTGGGAAATGGGATATATGTTGATCCAAAGAAGGTGAAAGCAATCGTTGAATGAGAGAGTCCTAAGAATGTGATAGGAATTAGGGGTTTTCTAGGATTGGCAGGTTACTTTCGCAGATTCATTGAGGGATTTTTAGCAATAGCATTACCATTGACAAAGTTGACTCCTAAAAAAGTGAAGTTTGTGTGGGATAGAGAATGAGAGAGGAGTTTTATATTATTAAAGAATCGGTTGGTTTCAGCCCCTATACTTACTATTCCATGTGGGAATGAGTCTTTTATGATCTATATAGATGCTTCATTTTATTGGTTAGGATGTGTTCTTAAGAAGAATGGGAACGTAATAGCACACGCTTCCAAAAAATTAAAGACACATGAATGAAACTACCATATGCATGATTTTGAGTTAGCAACCATTATTTTTTCTTTGAAGTTGTGGCGACATTACTTGTATGGAGAAACTTGTGATAGATTTACGGATCATCAAAGCTTGAAGTACTTATTTACACAAAAAGAACTGAATTTGAGACAAAGGCATTGGATATAGTTGATCAAAGACTATGATTATACCATCCATCATCATCCTGGGAAGGCCAATATAGTAGCAGATGCTTTGAGTAAAAAATCATCAAGGATTCTAGGTTGCATACAATGTGCACGTGTTGGAAATATTCTTGACTTGGCATTGATGGGGATTGAATTAAAGTTTTCAAAAAAGGAGGATTATTAGCACATGTTACGGTGATACCTTTATTGGAAGAATGCATACGAAATTTGCAAATCAGTGATCCATTCCTTTAGAAGAAGAAACGGGAAGTCCTGGGTTGTAAAGAAAGTGACTTTAAGATTAAGAATGATGAATCGTTGTGGTATAAAAATAGGATTTGTGTATCGAATCATCCATCCTTAAAGAAGGATATGTTAGAAGAGGCATATAGTTCTATTTACTCTATGCATCCTGGAGGTACCAACATGTACAGAGATTTAAAAGAGTAATACGGGTGGAACAATATGAAATGTGAGATTACAAAATTTGTAGCGAAATATTTAGTCTGCCAACAAGTGAAGGTGGAGCATCAGAAGCCGATAAGATTATTGCAGTCATTGTCTATTCCGGAATGGAAGTGGGAACATATAATGATGGAGTTTGTTATATGATTAGCCCGATCAGTAAAGGGGCATGATTATATTTGGGTGATTGTAGATCGATTGACGAAGTTAGCTCATTTTCTTTCAGTTAAGACCACCTAGACTATTGACAAGTATGCATGTATGTGCGTTGATGAGATTATTCATTTACACGGGGCACCAATGTCAACTGCATCAGAAAGAAATCCAATGTTCACTTCTAAATTTTGGCCTCGTTTACAGAATTCCATAGGCACAATTTTGAAGTTCAGTATTGCATTTCATCCACAAACCGATGGAAAATCAAAAAGGACGATTCAAATATTAAAATACATGTTACGATCTTGTGTATTTGACTTCAAAGGTAGTGGGATGATCATTTGCCATTGATGGAATTATCGTGCAATAATAGTTATTGATATGCTCCAAGTGTGACCTCGGCCCAGAGACACAAACCTCGATCGAGATTATGGCCGACGTTGGGAACACGCGATATCAGCCCTCGGCCATAATAAGGTCGGCCCAGGCCGACCCTACTACCAGCCTCTACATGGGTCACCACAAGGATCAGCAGCATTCACATATGCCTTAAAATGGCAACCTCGGCAAGACATAGGCCGAGCTCGCAGGAAGCAACCAGCAACCTCGTCAAGACATCGGTCGATACTCCAAACACTCCAGCTCAACCGTCCATTGTCTCGGCTGGGATTAGGCCGACCTTGTCCATCGTCTCGGCTGGGATTAGGCCGAGACCTCCATGGAATACTCGGACTGAACAAGTACCTAGACTTACCAACCTCGGCCTCCCATAGGCCGAGGTCATACCCGAGACGCGATAGCCGAGCATCGGCTGACATTTGGATAAGGGCACGTGAACGCAAATCAGTTATAACAAGATTACTCCCCACACGTGGGGAGAATATTGCATCATCATTCTCTACATGTGACGGTGACAGATGGCTTTCCCATATTGGTGAGGCTAACACACACATGCTCATTGCATGCATGGGGTTACATTACACCCCCTAGATACTATATATAGAGGTCATCCTCTACCTTGCAAAGGATCCCATATATTCAACCCTAGCTGAAACTCTGTCTAGATAGACAGTAGAGAGAGAAAGCTTGAGAGATTGTATCCATGGCCATTAGTGCCTTATTGCAGTGAGGTTATTCACACACACAGTGGACGTAGGCCAATCTAGGCTGAACCACTTATATCCTGGTGCTCTCTCCTCTTCTCCTCATCTCATCCTCTTACCTTTTACATAACTATGGTGCCATTGTTGTTCTTAGATTGAGCTTGAAAACACCTTATCTGGTGGTGCTCATTCCGGCATCATCAGTTTGGCGCCATCTGTGGGAAAGAGAAGCTATCTCTTCCTCCTATTCTTCTTAACCTCACCGGAGACTCTGGTGGTGAATCAGGCCTCCCCCTAGTGCGGAGCCGTTTCACCATTGAAAGAGGTCCCGTGAGGTACTAAGCTCATCTGCTACTCAAGATCTATAGTGTTAACAAATGGCACCAGACTTACCACCGCCTCTTCCGCTGCCTGGGGGTGGAGGGCCTAGTTCCAGTCAGGCGCCTCCCCAGTCCGAAATGGCGGAGGTAGCTACAGCCTTGAGATCTTTAGCTGCGACACAACAAGCCATCCAGGAGAAATTTGCAGAGCTCAGACAAACTATGATGAGGCCACCTGGAGTCTCATCGGACATGATCACTCCGACGGCAGTTCAGCCTCATCCTGACGCCAGGGGACCACCCCAGGCACCAATGAAGGACCAGCCTGCACCCCAGCGGAGAAGGGACGTTGCTGACCCTAGGCGCTTGCGCCTGGGGAGGCAGTGAAACCCTTTCCTAGAGGACAGGTATGATGATTTAGAGGCGGAAGAAGCCCCGGAAGACTACTGGGAGCCGTATGAGGTGTCAAATAACACTGTACGGCCTCTTAGGCAAAGTCAAGGTTGTGTCGACCGAAGAGGTGAAGAGGCCCAACAAAGAGGGTCAGCCTTTGATAGGTTGAGCAGAGGGTCGGCCTTTGAGAGATTGGGCATGATGAATGACCTAAGACAGATACTATCGAGATCAAGGAGTGCAGCAGGCTCTCAGAGAGGGAACAGGCAGGGTCGGCCAGATCAAGGCCAACACTGTGAAAGAAGAGGCAGGGAACAGGAAGAGGTCAACAGCCGACGTGTCGCGGCAGGGGAACCCTCTGTCCATCCCAGGGAGGTGGCAGGGGATAACATCGGCCAAGTCGATGGCGGAAGATCATGGAATGATTATATCCAGCGCCTTGAGGAGAAGATATGAGACCTCATTAAAAGCAGGGACCCATTACAAAGGGGTTACTCAGAGGGCTCCCCATTTGTGGCTAGGATAGTGGGGTTCCCAACCCCAGCTAAGTTCAAGCCTCCTACAGTGTCTCCCAAGTATGATGGCAGCACTAACCATGTGCATCATATCGAAATGTACCAGTCGGCAGCAGACATCTACTCGATACCCGATGAGATGAAGTGTAGGGACTTCTTTGGGACCTTGATAGGGGTAGCACACAGTTGGTTCACCTCCCTTCCGAAGAACTCAATTGAGAACTTCAAAGGCTTGGCTGAGCGATTCATCCACAACTTCTGCTTTGGGGTGAGGCCTCAAAAGAAGACTACCCACCTGCTGTATGTCAAGCAGGACAAGGGTGAGAGCCTAAGAGACTAAATAGCAAGATTCAACAAAGAAAAGTTGGAGGTCGAAGATTATGAAGAGAACATAGCCATGACCGCCCTTATAAGAGGTCTCCAGAAGGGGAAGCTATTGTGGAAAATGGCAGAAGTGCCCCCTAGGTCTATGGCGGAGTTGCTGGCGACCGCAGGGAAAGTAATGAATGCGGAAGAGGCAATGGCTGCCAAGTATGAGGATGAGAACCGCGGTGGCAGTGGAAAGTCCCAAAGCAAGAAAGATGGAAAGAAGAGGTCGGGTGATGATAAGTTCGCTCACTATACACCTCTGACTGTAAGCTGCGAGCACATCCTCAATGAGATTAAGACTGACAGGACTCTGAGATGGGCAGAAAAACTGAAGGCCCCACCACATAAGAGGAACAAAAACCTATGGTGCGAGTTCCATCAGGATCATGGCCATGTCACGGATAGATGTTTCGCTCT
Organism: Sambucus nigra; assembly: GCA_949130495.1. Classification (NCBI taxonomy): domain Eukaryota; kingdom Viridiplantae; phylum Streptophyta; class Magnoliopsida; order Dipsacales; family Adoxaceae; genus Sambucus; species Sambucus nigra. Next base: position 193,637,352 of record OX422214.1, on the reverse strand, counting down.
AAAAGATGAGATTGAAAAGATGTTGAAATCTGGAAAGCTGAGGAAGTATGTGGATGTCAAGGCTCCACAGGGTGGAATAGATGACCCTAAGAAAAGGAGAAATGACCAATGCCGTGATAATGTCCCGAACAGGAGAGACGATGATTCATAAGGAGATGACGAAGACGATCCAGATCTTCCGCCGAAAGATGAAAACACCCCGGTGAAGAGGGTCGGTATGATATCCTTTGGTGTTAACACCATATGTGGAGGATTTGCAGGAGGTGGCTCTGAAGTAGCTGATAGGAAGGCTCACGTAGCAGAGGCCAGGTCAGTGGCCAAGCTTGAAGTTGTGAATCTAACCTCTTCCGACATAGTGCAGAAGAGGAAGAAAATAGACATGGACACCCTCGTAGTTGGGTTCTCCAGACTCGACTTCAAGGGTAGCTTAGCCCCCCATAATGACCCTCTGGTCATAACAACGAGGGTGCATGGGTGCGAGGTACAGAGGATCCTCATAGACGGGGGTAGCTCGGCGGACGTGATGTTCTGGCCTTGCTTCAAGAGCCTAGGTCTTAGCAGAGCAAGGCTGATGCCCTATCATCACCCATTGATAGGCTTCAGTGGCGAAAAGGTTCACCCCTTGGGCATGTATGAGATGGACGTACGGATGGGTGATGAGTGGCCTAAGTGGATGACCAAGAAGATAAATTTTTTCATCATGGACGAGAACGTGTTCTCGGCCTATAACCTCATCATAGGAAGGGTGGTCCCTAAAGAGTTTGAAGTTGTGCTGTTGACAGTCCATCAGATGCTAAAATTCTCGACTCCTTATGGAGTAGGGGAAGTGCAAGGTGACCAGACCACAACGCGAGAATGTTACTTCAACTCGACCGAAGAGAGAGAAACCCACAAGAGGGCAACCACCACTTATAGCATTGACACTCTTGACCCAAGAGATGAAACAAAGTTAAAGAAGGGAGAGGCCGCGAAAGAGGTAGAATCCATCGTCCTCAATGAGGACGAGCCGAAAAAAACCATCCAGGTCGGTAAAGCTCTAGATCCAGGAACCAAGGAAGAGCTGATAAACTTCCTCAGGAGGAGACAGAGTGTCTTCGCATGGAGTCATGCAGATATGCCTGGCATCGACCCTGAGGTAGTGAGTCACAAACTCAACGTGACCAGAGATGCCAAGCCTATCAAATAGAGACGAAGAGTCTACTACAGGGAGAAATACGACGTCATCCGAGAAGAGGTCAAAAAGTTGGAAGAGGCCGAGTTCATAAGAGAAGTTACCTATCCAGAGTGGCTTTCAAATGCAGTCATCGTGCCTAAAGCCAATGGGAAGTGGAGACTGTGTGTGGATTTCACTGACCTGAATAGATCTTGTCTAAAAGACAGCTATCCCTTACCTCGGATAGATCAGATGGTGGACGCGATGGCGGGACACGAGCTCATGAGCTTCATGGACGCGTATTCAGGCTATAACCAAATCTTCATGGATGCTGAAGACTCTGAGAAGACAGCCTTCATTACTGACAAAGGGACGTACTGCTACAAAGTGATGCCCTTCGATCTGAAAAATGTAGGGGCAACGTACCAACGTCTTGTCAATAAGATATTCGAAGAGCAAATAGGTAAGACTATGGAGGTGTATGTAGACGATATGCTAACAAAGAGCTTGAAAGCTTGCACTCACGTGGCAGACCTTGAGAAGACCTTCGATGTTATGGACTCATACAGAATGAAACTCAACCCAGCAAAGTGTGTCTTCGGAGTAGGAGCTGGGAAGTTCCTGGGATTCATCGTTAACTAGAGAGGAATTGAAGCGAACCCTGAGAAAATCAAGGCATTACTTGACATGAAGACTCCTAGGAGTATCAAGGATGTCCAAAGACTTACGGGGAGAGTGGCTGCCCTTAACAGGTTTGTTTCTAGGGCAACGGACAAGTGTCTTCCATTCTTTAAAGTTCTAAGAAAGGCCTTCCAATGGGACGAAGAGTGTGAAGACGCCTTCAACCAGCTCAAATCTTACTTGGGATCCCCCTTATTGCTATCTCGACCCGTCGCAGGAGAAAAGTTGTATATGTATTTGGCAGTCTCCGAATCAGCCATCAGTGCGGCCATAATACGGGAAGACGATGGGATCCAAAGGCCTGTGTATTTCAACAGTAAAGCCCTTCAAGGGGCTAAACATAATTACCCTCGCATGGAAAAGTTGGCCTATGCCCTGATACATGCTTCGAGAAAAATGAATCCCTACTTCCAAGCTCACTCCATGGTAGTCACTACACCAAATCTGCCCATTTGTCAAGGTCATTGACCTTGACAAATTCACCTTGTCAAGGTCAATGACCGTGACATTTCGAGGCGAGACAACTTTTTTTGTCACGGTCGTGTCACGGTCATTGACCTTGACAAAAAACTCGCATTTTGTGTCACGGTCGTGTCAAGGTCAATGACCGTGACACGTTTGTCACGGTTCTAAACCGTGACAAAGCCGTGACCCTTTTTAAAAAAATTGTCACGGTCATTGACCGTGACACGCCCGTGTTAATTTTGTCACGGGCGTGTCACAGTCAATGACCGTGACAATTCTGGGCAGAATTAAAAAAAAACTGCTGGGCAGTATGGCCACTGCCACTGCCCAGCAGTATATTTGTACCTGTTCCAAACATCATATATCCGAACAAACTAAAGATAATGAAAATATATATTCAAATAAGAAACTATTTAAAAAGAAACAACATCACCATCATTTTATCTCAAATCTACAAACAATTTGCATGGAAAAGAGATTTTGTACCGCGACGCTCGGGAACACCTCCTTATCCTTAGCTTCTCGTCCGAATAGCCACATAAGTATAGAGCATATGTGGCCTACCCTTAGGGCCACTCCCTGTCCCCTGAATTGAAATAAAGTAAATTTAGTATCCGCCCCTCAAATATAGATAAATATAAATCGTAATTGAAATCGAAATCGAAATTGATATATAAATATAAATATATTACCTGTAGTGTCACTCAAACAGCTAACTTGAGCTCATATGGCACCTCCTTCCAACTAATGTACCCCGGGCAATCGTGTCAATTATAATTCTCTTCATATCTAAACACTAAGAAATACCATAATCCTATGGAGGTATGCGTTGCAAATTCCTTCCAACCGTTGTGTAGCAAAAAATCAACAGTTGAAGTTGTCAACTCCACCTTTGAATGGGGTATGGAAAGTGGTGTGGTATGGAAAGTGGAATTGACAACTTCAACCGGTGATGTTTGGATACATAACGGTTGGGAGGAATTTGCAGAGCATCGCTCCATAGGATTATGGCATTTCTTAGTATTCGGATAGACGAAGAGATTCAGTCTCCTCTCCACAAATAGGACACCCCAAATAACTATGTACTAATCACCTATTAAACGTAAGAAGCGTATATTCATGGATTAGTATAAACAAAACTTAGATGTAGTTGGAATATTTATGTATTAATCTCCTCTCCACACACGCACACTACACAAGAGTGAAAATGATAAAGTGCAGATCAAGTAAAAGCATTAAAAATGGATGTTTCGGTACAAATTGAAATAATTATTACAAATTGAAAAATTGTTTCAAATTCGGGTTATCATAAAAAATGGATTGATATTCGGTAGGAGCAGACAAGTCATCCACACTACTATTTAGACGCCTTAGTGCGTGTTGGACAATTGACCACGACTCGTTGTTGATATACTCTGAGTAAAACACTTGCTTAACCTTTTGAAATGCACAAACAAACGGCTCATCGCTCACGTGGTCGTTGCTCTTCAACTTGGACAAGTCAACCATGATCAAATTGGTGATAGGATCAACTTTAGAAGCATTTTTATCCTCAACTCTTACCCATTCACAGTAAAATACAACCTCTTTGAAGCTTATATAATCCAATTCAAATATATTTTGGATTACACCATAGTAAGTCATTTCAGCTTCAACGAGGTTTTTATCTTTTGCGCTTGCTCGAAAGAAAGTAAGAGCCTTGTATAAAATTCCCGAGTTCTGTACATTTTTACTTTCCTCGTACACTTTAGCGCCGAAAATGTAACCGTTCAATCCATATTTTTTGTACTCTTGTGCCACGAACAAGGGTCCAGTGGCTAGACGAGCAAGCCTTGATGTCGCATCACCCATCTTTAGGAGCTGAGAATATAGATAAATTAATTATATTAGTGGTAAAATTTGAGTGTAATGTAACGTTATATAACGACTGTTTTCATTGTAATTACCTCTTGTGTCAACCATAGCCTAAATTCGCTGTCTGATTGTACCACTGTTTTTCGTCTTTTATTGTTCTCACAGGCTTCATATTTACTGCATATTACAAAATTAATCATGTATAAAATAATCTAAAATAATGTTAAACATTATAATATTCGAAACTTACTTTTTCCATTCTTCGACATCTTCATGTGTGTCAAATAGATAACGAGCTACTTGTTCATGTTGCAAACTCGTTAATTTCACTCGTTTTCCCATCACATTACCACCATCATCGAGGAATTCATCAGTGTCATCAACGCTGGTAGAGTCAGTCATATATTCCCGAGTATATATTGATGACTCCACGGTGATGTATTCCTCTGCAATTGATCCTGCAATATATCGCCTATTCTTGACGTAATCTTTAAAAACTTTCATCAATCTTTCAAATGGATACATCCACCGATATCTAACTGGACCACAAAGAAGTGCCTCATCGCATAGGTGTACCAACAAGTGAACACTTATGTCAAAGAATGCTGGGGGAAAGTACTTCTCCAATACACAAATCGCTTCATTCACAGCCAATTTTGCGGCCACTATGTGTTCTCGATTCACTACCTTCTCACACAAGAGGGAGAAGGTATTACTAATTTGCATAATAGCCCTACGCAAATCCTTGTGCTTGGAGAAACAATGATTAAACAATAGAGGAACCAATTGCATGATCACATGCCAATCGTGGGACTTACACTTATGTAAATCACGAGTACCATAATTCACAATCCTTTGCAAGTTGGACGAAAAAGTAGATGGGCCCTTCAAATTATATATTGTGTCTAGAAGCACCTTCCTTTCCTCACTCGTCAAAGTAAACGCACCAGGGGGAATTATTGTCCTTCCCCTACTATCTTCTTTCAACCATAGTTGTGGTTTAAGTTTTAACGTTTTAAGGTCTTTTCGTGCATTTTCTCCATCCTTCGAATGACTCCCCTCAAGGCAAGTACCCACAATATGTTCAGTGAAGTTCTTCTCTGCATGCATCACATCCAATACATGGCGCACCGGGTTTTTCTTCCAATAAGACAAGTCAAATAAAATTGACATCCGAGACCATGCCTTTCTTATCTCAGTTTCATTCCCAGTTGGGGTCTTCTTATGCTTGACATTCTTAAATTTGGGATTCTTACCTGGAATATTTGGGCCACATTCAGAAGAGTTACTTTCAATTTCTGAACCCGAAAGTTGTCTCGGCGGTAGCCTATGTTCAACTCTGCCCAATAAAAAATTGGAAGCTTTCTCAAATCTGAAACTATGAGTTGGGGGTAAAAACCTCCTGTGGCAATGGTACACATTTTTTAAGCTGGAGTATAGACGAAGAGATTCAGTCTCCTCTCCACAAATAGGACACCCCAAATAACCAAGTACTACACATCCGGATAATGTCCCATAAGCTGGAAAATCATGAATTGCCCACATCAACATAGCTTTCAGCGTAAACTCTTCTTTTCTAAAAGAGTCAAATGATTGCACACCCTCTTCCCACAACTCATTTAATTCTTCTACCAAAGGAGTCAGGTAGATATCAATGTCTTCACTTGGTGCCTTTGGCCCAGGTATCAATAAAGCCATCATCGAAAATTCAGGTCTCATACACTGTGAAGGAGGAAGGTTGAGTGGGCTAGGATCACTGGCCATACACTCTGATTGGTACTTAGATTTACAAATGGATTGAAACCATCTGTTGATATAGCCAAACGAATGTTGCGTTGTTCTCGAGCAAAATCGGGATACTCATAATTCATCCTCCGCCAGGCAGTAGAATCAATAGGATGACGCATGATATTACCCCCTACTTCTGCCCTAGCATGCCAAGTCATTGCCTCTGCAATCCATGGTACTGTGAAAAATCGCTTTAATCTAGGCCCAACGGGAAAATATTTCAATACTTTTTGAGGCACTTTTGAGCTTGTGCCTTCCTTACTAGTAGATTGGACATATCTAGGTTCATCGCATACCGGACAACGATCGAGATTTTCATACTCCTTTCGGTATAGTATGCAGTCATACACACAAGCATGAATCGATTTATACTTCATTCCCAAACCTTTCAAACTGTTCTTCATAACAGGATAGCTATTTGGAAGTGTATTCACCTTGGGTAATAAGCCCTTCACCCATTTCAGAATTCCCGTCACGCTATTTCCAGACAAACCGTACTGCGTCTTCAAACTGTGCAAACCAACCATGGCATGTAAAGTTGTTTGATCTTTCTCACAGCCAGAGTATAACGGTTGGGTCGCCTTAAATTTTAAACTTTGGTAGTCATCGTCAAGTTTTATCGTGTTTTCTTCACGAGCACTTGAATCTTCTACATCATCAGTAACCTCATTCTCCTTAGCTTCATAAACTCCGTACGCATCATCAACTAAATCCTCTAACATATTATGATCTACGTCGTCCCCTTCTTCATCTATTCTACTTGTTGAAGGATGTTGTGAAGGTTGGTCAGGGACAAAAGGAACTTTCAATTCACCGTGAAAACTCCAAAATCGATAACTATCTTGCATACCCGATCTTAACAAATGTAGTTCAACTGTTTTCCACTCAAACACCTTACCATTCTTACACCTAGCACACGGACACGGAAACTCTTCATCATTACGACATCTCTTTGCATATTTCACAAATTCGTTAGCACCTCTGCGAAACACATCCCCCATTCTATTAGTCTCACCCATCCACTCTTTGTATTTCGGATATCCCATCACAGCTACCACAACTAAACACCTATTAAAGGTAAACAAAACTTAGATTTATAGTATGTTTTTTTTAATTATCCCATCATTTAATTATCCTATTAAAGGGTATGTGGTCCTATCCCATTCAAGAATGCATTTTTCTGTAATATACTTAACAGCTCATGCACATTGTTATGATTTGAAAAAAATTCGACAGCATATCCCCTTAGTTCTCCAAGTACACGACGTAGATTGGCAGGTGTGAGTGTTATTTCAATTGGTCAATTAAAATAACAGTCACACTTGTCAATCTAGTATGTACCCAGAGAACATTAAGATACGACTGCAGAACTTCCTCCAAAAGTAACAACTTTAAGCCAATAAGAATATTATACAAAAATTATACAGTCTCAAACTGTCCAAACGGGACAATTCAAGAGATCTCATTACAGGGGTAATGACTCTCGAACGGGTCTAAGGGTTATTGAATGCGTACGCATAAGAACTAGAATGCTAGTATCTACGCGCATTATATTTCATTTCAAGTATGTTTCATATAATGGGTTAATTCAAATACAAAAATAAATTCATGGGATAATTCAAATACAAAAATAAATTCATGTATTGACCACATACACACACACACACACACTATCTAAGCTGTTCTATAGGTATAAAAACAATTATTATCCAACTATTATCAATTATTTATTTTGAATGTAAATAATATTCAATACCCCACCCACCCCCACCCCCTCAGATTAATTCAAGACATAAGACCCTAAAGGGAATCCAAATTATTTCTTGGACATGAATTCCTCCAAATTATGATCTCATACCTATTCACACAATGATGGGGGAGGGGGTGATGGAGGGGGGGCAGGGGGTGGGGTGGGGTGCGCACACCTACGCACACACGCACACCTACGCCACACACACATGCACACCTACGCACCTACGCACACACACACACACCCCACCCCACCCCACCCCCTGCCCCCCTCCACCACCCCCTCCCCCACCACACACCACCACACACACACACACACCCCACCCGACCCAACCCCCTGCCCCCCTCCACCACCCCCTCCCCCCTCCCCCAAAACACACCACCACACACACACACACACCGCACCCCACCCCACCCCCTTCCCCCTCCACCACCCCCTGCCCCACCCCGCCCCACCCCCTGCCCCCCTCCACCACACCCTCCCCCACCCTGCCCCATCCCGCCCCACCCCCACCACACACACACACACACATATATATATATATACACACATACACACATAAATATACAAACAAACACCCCACCCCACCCCCTGCCCCCCTCCACCACCCCCTCCCCCACCACACACCACACACACACACACACACACCCCACCCTACCCCACCCCCTGCCCCCCTCCACCACCCCCTCCCCCAAAACACACCACCACACACACACACACACCGCACCCCACCCCACCCCCTGCCCCCTCCACCACCCCCTCCCCCACCCTGCCCCATCCCGCCCCACCCCCCACACACGCACACACATACACACATATATATATACACATACACACATAAATATACAAACAAATATATATATATATATATATAAATGGAAGAGAGAGAGAGAGAGAGCAATGTCGAGTCGAGAGAGAGAGAGGGAGGGAACGGTGGGAGGGAAAAAAGAAGGGGGAAAGGGTTTTTGCTGGAAAAGTTGTCACGGTCGTGTCAAGGTCATTGACCGTGACAAATTTAATTGTCACGGGCTTGTCACGGTCAATGACCGTGACAAGTCGTTGTCACGGTCGTGTCAAGGTTAATGACCGTGACATAAAACGCGTGTTTTTTGTCACGGTCAATGACCTTGACAAGGCTGGCCGGCTGAAAGGTGACAATTTGCCCATTTTGGTGTAGTGAGTCCTCACTGACTCCCCACTAAGACAGGTCCTGCATAAAACTGAGAAATCCGGGAGGTTGATGACCTGGGCCATTGAGTTGGGGGAGTACGATATTGCCTACCAACCTAGGACAGCCATCAAAGGGCAGGCCCTTGCAGATTTTGTTGTTGAGTTCACATGGGAAGAGGCCGAGGCAGAGAAAGACCTGGGGGGCATGGAAGAGACAAACCGCAGTATCTTCTGAAATCAGGAAGAGACGACACCAAGTGTCTTCCGGGAGGAGGAAGAGATGACACCAAGTGTCTTCCGAAATTTGGAAGAGGTCGCATCCAAAAAAGTTATGAGCAGAATTTCAGAGGACGAGGAGGATCGATATCTCTTCAAACAAGGAGTCATGACAGAAGGAGCCTTTTCATCAGATACAGACGTCTGGAGCCTCTTCGTTGATGTCTCTTCCTGCGACAGTGGAAGCTGTACGGGGTTGATAATCTTGGCTCCGGATGGTGCAAACATTGAATATGCCCTGAGGTTCAACTTCCAGGCCTCAAATAACGAGTCCGAGTATGAGGCCATGATAGCAGGTATCTTATTGGCAACAACTCTTCGCGTAAAGCGACTCCTACTCTACAACGACTCAAGGCTGGTTGTCAATCAAGTACTAGGGATCTATGAGGCCAAAGATGAAAGGATGGCCAAGTACTTGAAGAGGGTAAGAAGGTTGTTAGAATATTTTGAAGAGGCAAAACTGAAGAGAGTGCCTCGACAAAGTAATAGTCACGCAGATGCATTGGCAAGGCTGGCCTCGGCAATGAAGACAGATGTTAGAAGGACCATTCCAATCGAGGTCTTGAAAAAGGCAACCATCGAGGAAGAAGAGGTATGTAACCCGTGTCACAACTTGAACCTAGGAGACTCGTGGATCGACCCCCTCGTCAGGTATATTAGAGGGGGAGAGCTACCCGAGTCCAAGATAGAGAGGAGAAAATTGAGATATAGGGTTGCCAAGTTCTCGATGATAGGAGACGTCTTGTACAAAAAGGGATTTCTATTGCCTCTCCTCAGATGTGTGCATCCCACGGAAGTTCCCCGGGTCTTACAGGAGGTTCATGAGGGTTCTTGCTCAAGCCACATAGGGGGAAGACCCTTGGCCAAGAGAATCATCACACAGGGGTACTGGTGGCCAACTTTGTCCAAGGACACCGCCGCCGCTTATGTAAAGAGATGTGATAAATGTCAAAGATTCGGCATTATTCCTCATTATCCCCATCAGCCTATGACGTCAATCACCTCTCCATGGCCATTTGCAGTATGGGGGATTGACTTAGTAGGACCCCTACCAAGAGACGCCAATAACTATAGATTCTTGATAGTTGCCATAGACTAATTCTCAAAGTGGGTGGAGGCAGAGCCGATGATAACAATCACAGAGAAGAAGACCTTCCAATTTATTTGGAGGAATATCATATGCAGATATGGCCTCCCAAACACTCTCATCTCGGACAATGGGACCCAGTTCAAGAACTCCTCTTTAGAAAAGTATTGCCTAAGAGTAGGGATTAAATAATTCTTCTCATCTCCTGGCCGACCTCAAGCAAATGGTCAGACCGAGGTCACAAACAGAACTCTCCTGGATGGAATCAAGAAGAGGTTAGAGGATGCGAAGGGAAGATGGACTGAAGAGGTCTACGCTGTGTTATGGGCCTACAGAACCACGACAAGGACACCAACAGGAGAAACCCCGTTCATGCTGGCACATGGCTCAGAAGCCGTCATACCAATGAAAGTAGGACTCCCAACTCATCGGATTCAGACCTACGACCCTGACAATAATGGGGAAGAGAGGAGGCTAGACCTAGATCTTATTGAAGAAAGAAGAGAGGACACAGAGATCAGACAAGCAACCTACCAGCAGAGGGCAGCGAAATTATACAACCAGAGGGTGAAGTCAAGACCCATTGCAGTGGGAGACCTAGTGCTAAAGAAGACCCTACAGAAAGCAAATAAGCTTCACCCAAACTTGCATGGCCCCTACAAAGTGACAGAAGAGGTTGTGCCTGGCACTTACAGGCTAGAAAACCTATAAGGAGAACCTTTCACTAACCCATGGAATGCTGATCACCTAAAGAGATATTACATATGATGTTGCATAGAGTTTTATGTAAACGTACCATCTTATTATGAAGAGGTTATTAATAAAGATCAGTTCCCATTACAGTTCTTGCTTCATTTTTAGATCAGAGATTAATTATGGGGATAACATCCTAGGTGATGACCTCAGCCCTTCATAACACCATTCAGTGGTGACGAGGCCTGAGCTCAGACACCATAATGGGATGACCTCAAACACTTAACATCATTAATTTGGTGAGATTAATTATGAGGACAACACCTTAGGTGATGACCTCAGACCCTTAACATCATTCAGTGGTGACAAGGTCTGAGGTCAGACACCATAATGGGATGACCTCAGACCCTTAACATCATTAATTTGGTGAGATTAATTATGAGGACAACACCTTAGGTGATGACCTCAGACCCTTATAACATCATTCAGTGGTAACAAGGTCTGAGGTCAGACACCATAATAGGATGACCTCAGACCCTTAACATCATTAATTTGGTGAGATTTATTATGAGGATAACATCCTAGGTGATGTCCTCAGACCCTTATAACACCATTCGGTGGTGACGAGGTCTGAGCTCAGACACCATGATGGGATGACCTCAGACACATAACATCATTAATTTGGTGAGATTAATTATGGGGATAACATCCTAGGTGATGACCTCAGCCCTTCAAAACACCATTCAGTGGTGACGAAGGCTGAGCTCAGACGCCATAATGGGATGACCTCAGACACATAACATCATTAATTTAGTGAGATTAATTATGGGGATAACATCCTAGGTGATGACCTCAGCCCTTCATAACACCATTCAGTGGTGACGAAGGCTGAGCTCAGACACCATAATGGGGTGACCTCAGACACTTAACATCATTAATTTGGTGATATTTATTATGAGGATAACATCTTAGGTGATGTCCTCAGACCCTTATAACATCATTCGGTGGTGACGAGGTCTGAGCTCAGACACCATAATGGGATGACCTCAGACCCTTAACACCATTAATTTGGTGAGATTTATTATGAGGATAACATCTTAGGTGATGTCCTCAGACCCTTATAACACCATTCGGTGGTGACGAGGTCTGAGCTCAGACACCATAATGAGATGACCTCAGACACTTAGCATCATTAATTTGGTGAGACTAATTAGGGGGATAACATCTTAGGTAATGACCTCAGACCTTCATAACACCATCCAGTGGTGACGAGGTCTGAGCTCAGGACCATTGGTTGAGTTTAAACAAGACCATTGCAAAAAGACATCCTTAGAAAGAGGACTTCTGAGGTGGAAGCTCAGATTACAAATTTCTTTTTAGGTGATCAGCATTACAATGAAACCAAGAATGAAAAGCATCACATAACATTCAATGAAAAGAAAGTGAAGTTGGTCCTTATCAGAGGTTGATAAATATTCAGAAATAATAGGATGTTCAACGATTACAGACAAGCTCCATAGTACAATGAGTTACAAACAATTATAAAAAAATCCTAAGGGTTTGAAGGGGGAACGTTGACATCCTCGGCTTGATTGGTAACCTCGGCCGCATCATCATGATGGTCTGCCCCTCCGACCTCGGTGCCCTCCAATGTAACAGTCTCGGCAGGAGCGACAGCTTCTTCCTCAACCTCCTGAAGAGCCTGGGCGAACTGAGGATCAGCAAAGCCGAGACCCACGAAATCAGAGGCCTTCAAAGTGTCGGCCTCTCTCTCCCTGATGTTAGCCCATTTGATAGTGGATTTAATACCTCTTTCAAGGTATTCAAAGCCGAAGCCCATGAACTCATCAGAGGACTTGTAGTCAGCAATTATCTTCTCGGAGGCGTCATTAAGGGCGGCCCTGACAGCTGAGTTGACTTTTTGCTGCAGAATGTCATCCTTAGCCTTCAGTGTTGCAGCGTGATCCTTGTCGAGATGGGAGATGTCCTTCTCCAAATCCTTCACCTTCTTCTCAGAGTCCTTCAGATCAGATTTGAGATGGTCAATCTCTGCGTTCAGAGTGCTCTGGACTCTCTCGGCCTCTTGCCCCTTTTGGATGAGGGGCAATTTCCTCAGAGTCCAGTTGGACAAGTGGTGCATAGCTGCCAGGCCTTGCATATTTTGTGATAATGAATGAGTTGGAGAACAATCAGATGTTACACTTGGTGAAGAACAATCAGAAAGATCGAGCCATACCTGAATGGACCTATGAATGCCGAACTCAACCAGTAGTGGGGTGTCTATTGACCTGAATAAGCGTTTATCAGCCTCAGTCATTGTAGAGCCGAAGGCATCTAAGGCCTGAAGGCTGTGGCCGACTATGCTGTCAGTTATTTACAACTGATCCAGACGAGCCGACAGGGCGTCAGCTGAAGAAATGGGAATGGCGGCGTCAACAGTCTTCTTCTCCGTCTTCTGATCCTTAGAGGCATGACCATCTGGAGCCCTCTTCTTTGTTGCTGGGGGCTTAGAGGCAGAGGGAGCTGGGGGAGGAGCGTTAAGGCCTGCTTTTTTGGCAAGTCTCATCAAGCTGGGTGCAGCCATCTCCCAAAGCTCGTCCGAAATGTCTTGTGGTTGCTCTGCAAAAAATTAGTAGGTCTGAGTTAGATAATCAGACATGAATAAACTCAGAGGTTAAACTTAAAAAAAATTCTTACCAAGCTCGGCAAGGGGACTTCCACCTAGACCTGTCCCAGAGAGGAAGTGGGGAGTCATCAAGTGCTCGAACCTGACGAGCAGACCATGTACCCCCTGATCTTGAAGGGCTTTCACCTTCTGAAGGTTCGATGGACTCAGGCCAGGGTTAGCCCTTGCAGACATTGTAACTTTACCCCACCTCAGGGACATCCTCGGCTCTAGAATTGATGAGGGGACACATGGGCCAAATTCCCATGGCCCAAAAGCAAAGAAATACCGAGGCTTCCAATTATGGTTGGAAGTCTGGGTTACTTGAAGCATTTTCTTCTCAGGCTTCCGAGATACAAAATGGTAGTAGCTCGGACGATTTTTGGCTGAGGAGGGTACATAACAACCTACGAAGACCTGAACCGGAAGGTCTGAGTGGTGGACAGCCTTCCATAGGACTATGGCCCCTATTATGACTCTCCAAGCATTGGGGGATAGTTGAGAGGGGTCCAAATTGATGTAAGAAAGGATTGATTTGATAATAGGGTGAATGGGCAGACGAAAACCCAACTTGAACATCTTCTCGTATAGGCAGATCTCGCCATCTCGGCCATGATAAGCCCTCTCCTCCATCAGAGGTCTCCTAAGCTTTATTGAAGGACTAATAGCATACAGGTATCTGAAGTAGAGAAGCTCTACCTCAGTAATAGTACTCTAGATCTCGGACGCCTCAGATACGTCGACATCGCTCTCAGCCTCATCATCATCATCCAACTCAATATCGGTCGGAGCAGATGTTGACGGGTTGCTCGGGAACCTCTGAGCGAACTCAACACCAGTGAAGGCCGACAGAGGAATGGTGTCAAGTGGTGGTGGTATAGCCACACTTGGCTCAACAACTTCAACCTCTGAGGAAGAGGCTGGGGTGCTTGAGTAATTATGGGGAAAGGCTCGGCTGGAGACCTCGGCCTGATCAGGTCGAGGCGTGAAGTCCATGGCCTCCTGAAAGGAATCTAGAGACATGGGATCTGAGGTAGAAGATTCATACTCAGACATCGGTATGGGATCAGTAGGAACCTCTGTCTGATAGAAAAACTCTGGGGGGTCAGGATATATCACCCTCAGAGGTGGTGGAAATATGGGTCTAATGGGAAACTCTTGTGACCTACGAGCCTCCTCTTGTGCTCTTTCTATTTGCCTAATCTTTTCTAAAGTCTTCTCTCTAAGGGAGGGGAACTCCTCAAGAAGTTGATATAAGGGTCTGAGCATCAGAGGATGACACTACACTTAGGATTCCTAAAGCTACAAACAAGATTGCCTAGTGAAGTAAAGCAGTAAAAGATCAAACTACCTAACTATAGCAAGAATTGTTCGCCGAAAATAATGGTGATCTCGCCGAGAAACTCAGAAACTCACCGGAAAATTCAAAAATAAGGAGACTTGCAGGAAAAATGAAGGAAAAAGTGTGGCGAAGGTTACCTGAGGATGGAATAGTAAGGAGGAGACGAGAAGACGCAAGAAAACCACCTTCCAAAGCCTCGGCAAGGATCTTTTAGAGAGAGAAAGCTGCAGGAATGAGAGCTCTGGAAATGAGAGAAATAAAGAAGAAATAAGGGAAATAGGGTTCAAAACCCTTAAATACTCAGGCACAACTCCCAAGGCCCATCATTTCCTTAGGATCCCCAAAGGGCGGTTAACAGCACACGCCCACCTAGCAAGCCTACTTCAGCACTGGACAAGTGTCAAACACGCATTTGCTCATAATAGACAGGCCTCAGAGGTATGATAATCCCTTAGACACCTACCCCCACATATGACTAAGGGCTGGGGGGTGATTGATATGCCCCAAGTGTGACCTTAGCCCAGAGACACAAACCTCGGTCGAGGTTATGGCCGATGTTGGGAACACGCGATATCAGCCCTCGACCATAATAAGGTCGGCCCAGGCCGACCCTACTACCAGCCTCTACAAGGGTCACCACAAGGATCAGCAACATTCACATATGCCTTGAAATGGCAATCTCGGCCAGACATAGGCCGAGCTCGCAGGAAGCAACCAGCAACCTCATCAAGACATCGGTTGATACTCCAAACACTCCAGCTCAACCGTCCATTATCTCGGCTGGGATTAGGCCAACCTTGTCCATCGTCTCAGCTGGGATTAGGCCGAGACCTCCATGGAATTCTCAGACTGAATAGGTACCTAGACTTACCAACCTCGGCCTCCCATAGGCCGAGGTCATACCCCAGACGCGATAGCTGAGCATCGGCTGACATTTGGATAAGGGCACGTGGACGCAAATAAGTTATAACAAGATTATTCCCCACACGTGGGGAGAATATTGCATCATCATTCTCTACATGTGACAGTGACAGATAGCTTTCCCATATTGGTGAGGCTAACACACACATGCTCATTGCATGCATGGGGGGTACATTACACCCCCTAGATACTATATATAGAGGTCATCCTCTACATTGCAAAGGATCCCATATATTCAACCCTAGCTGAAACTCTGTCTAGATAGACAGTAGAGAGAGAAAGCTTGAGAGATTGTATCCATGGCCATTAGTGCCTTATTGCAGTGAGGTTATTCACACACACAGTGGACGTAGGCCAATCTAGGCTGAACCACTTATATCCTGGTTCTCTCTCCTCTTCTCCTCATCTCATCCTCTTACCTTTTACATAACTATGGTGCCATTGATGTTCTTAGATTGAGCTTGAAAACACCTTATCTGGTGTTGCTGATTCCGGCATCATCAGTTATCAGTCTACCATTGGTATGGATCCTTAGGTAGCTTTATATGGGATGATATGTAGAACGCCTTTATGTTGGGATGAAGTAGGTGAAAGGAAACTTTTGGGTCTTAAATTGATAGATATGACAACTAAAAAGATTAAAATGATTCGGTAACGGATAAAGATAGCACAAAGCAGGTAGAAATTCTATGTAGATAAGAGGAAGTATCCATTAGAATTTCAAAAGGGAGATTTTGTATTCCTACGTATTTCACCATGGAAACGTGTTATGAGACTGAGGAAAAAGGGTAAACTAAGTCCAAGATACATTGGACCATATGAAGTGCTAGAAAGAATTGGGACCCTGGCATACAGATTAGAATTACCTCAAGAATTGTCTCATTTACATGATGTGTTTCACGTATCGATGCTTCGTAAGTATTTGACAAATCCATATCATCAATTGAAAACTCAATCTATTGAACTGAAGGAAGACTACCGTACATCAAAAAATCGATGGAAATCCTTGATCGTAAGGAGCAAGTATTGAGGAATAAAGTTATTCCCTTAGTTAAAGTTATGGGGATGGGCCATGGAATTAAATAAGAAACCTAGGAAATGGAGGATAGCATGAAGAAGCAGTATCCCCATTTTTTTGGTAAGTGACCTTTATATAAATTTCGGGGATGAAATTTTCTAAGGGGGGGAAGTTGTGACAACCCGGATATAATTATGATAAATTCTATTTGAATCATGCTTAACTTATGTGATATGGATAATGTATTATATATATATATATATATATATATAAAATAAGGAGTAGAAGTGTAGACACTATTCAATAAGATGATAAGCTAATTAGGGGCTATGATTAAACCAACAATGCAAGAATCCAAGGGTTGAGATTATTTTGTTCCATCTTCCTCTTTTAACCTTTATTATTTTTTCTTCCCCCTCTTTTTCCTCACTACTATTTGATCTTTCTCTCTTACTTTAATTCAAAATAAGGGTTAAATGAGTAATTTTTATTTCTCTTCTAGAAAGTACTTACTTTCCCTCTTTTGACGTATCTTTCTCTCTCCCCATTTTTCAGTTTATTTTTCTTGGATCAAAAGTGCCATCTTCACCTCCATCTCTATCTCACGCAAAAACCCTTCCACAAAAGAAACTCGCCCTCACCTCCACGCCGTTGCCGCCATCACCTTCGTGATACCTCCTTCCTCAGCTCCACGATACCTACCTCATCTTTACATTGTCGCCTTCTCCTACACACGCAACTATGAAATTAGGGTTTTGATTTCCAAAATGGGTAGGCTATTAGGGTGCTTTTATCTTCATTTTTGTTTTTTGGTTATGATTTTAAGATTTTGTATGCTTTGTTTTGCAGATTGACCCTCAACTCACAATCAAATTTGAAAATCAGGTATATTCTTTTTTTATTTCATATTTTATATTCTTAAATACTTGATTTGAGTACATCAATCCTCAATGCACAATGTAGTTTTAAAGCTTTTGGCATTTTTAGGTTATAATTTGCTTAAAAAGAGTAACTTTCATGAACACATGCATGCATTTAGTATCAATTGTAAGATTAGGATTTCGGATTTGAGAAAAACTCATGTATGTTGGTTGTTTTAAAATATGCATTTCTATGTAACTCTTTCCCTTCCTTATGTTCGTGTTTGTTTTTCTAGGATAATAGTGTGTTAATGTTTATGTGTTTAAGTATTTGTTTCCTTTCCCTTGGTTTTGGACGCCAACATTAGTCTTTTATTCACAACATGTAGTTTTCTCTAAATCTTCGGTTCCCATTCATTATAATCTACGTAGGCCCACCTGTTTAAATTTAGTCACATTCGATTGAGCCTTTATATTATTATTGTTTCTTTTAGGAACCCCTGCGCCAACGTATTTTGGATCCGACACACATAATTGTCAGTATGCTATTCTAATAGTTAGTTATTAACGGATATTTCATCTCATTTGCCAATGACTATTCTCATATTTTTCTATTTTTCAATCAATTTTAGTGTTTCTTTTAGGTTTATTATAGCTGAAATTGCTTTTAGAAGTATCTTGGGTTAGTTTGTTGTCACGGGGATTTATTTGCTGGTAATTTTGTTAAAACAAATAATGTTGGTTAGTATTATGATCACCCGTTGTTGTGGCTGTGAAATCATCTTATAAGTTTGGATTGAAAATTTTCTTCTCAACTTTACCTCTTGGTGCAAGTGTATATTGTGTTCATTATTCTCAATTTGTGCAGATATGGTGCAAGTGTATATTGTCGCAAGCATGGGGCTTGCCTTGAGCCAAGAACTGGACATGATGCAGATACATGGGGCATGCTTTAGGCCTAACACTGGACATGTTACAGACCGCCGTGTGCCTTTGACCTGATACTAGACATAACAAGACGTGGTGGTGAGATTATTTCTGGACTTTTGTGTGTGTTATCATTAGTTTATCGATTTTTTCTTGGCGAAGCACTTTGACGGTGGATAAATCACTTTTCAAATGAGTACAGTGAAATGCGTTTTTTGTCTGTAAACATGCACTAATGATTGTATTAATTTCTTTTGGCTTTTTAAAATTTATCAAATTGTGATTTAATGTCCATTACCTGTGATTGTGCAAGAGTTTTAACATTGATTAAATACTGGATTGGGTAATGTACTTTGAATTGTAATATTTTGATTTGTGTTATTTATTTACAACAAAGACATTATGAATTGCATTATGATTGCTTTAGGTACAACTCCCACCATTATGGTAATGCTCATATGTCCCCCTTTTAGAACTTGGTCTATTGCTTCAACACTATGGCATGCGTGTTTGGTTCCTTAGTTATCAATCATATTAACACCGTGATGTCATCATATCATTATATGCCATTTAGTATTTTTTAATACAATTTTTGCACATATAGCTTTAAAAATCAATTCATTTTGACATCTCCTCCTTTATGTTGCATGGTTAATTGTTACTTTTATAGTTACTCTTACATTTAAGGATGACATTTGATATAGACTGCCATTTCCAATTAAGGAACTGTAATAAATATTTGTTTAACATTTTGTTTTTGATTCTTTCACATCTACCAGGTTTACTAATTTTCATATGAAGTCCATTGTGTTCAAGTCTAACTTAACTGAATCTGTTTATGAACTTTAGCCTCATTTGAAATTTATGATTTTAATTTTAAAGTTTTCATAAAATATTTTTTTTGAATTTCCATTGACCTTTTTAGGAATGTTATGTATTTGGTTAAATTTTTTTAATTCGCGAGTGATCTCCATTTCACTGGTCAAAATATTTCATGCCAAGAGCAAAATCTCTTTGTTCGGTATAATACTTAATCCTACATTTGTAATTACTCAGATAAATTCTTGATTTGGAGGTTCATTTAATGTTTCAAGGTGAAAATTTAGATTTACCTCATTTGTGTATTCATTTTTTTTTACTTATATGATATTTATTGTTTGTTTTACTATTGTATAAATTCCAACTTCTAGGTTAGGGACCTGGAAATTGTCACCGCTTAGGCAGTCGTGGTTGTGTTTTAGGGTTGAGTGCTGTTGACATAGGTGGTATTGGTTTGGTACCTTTTTTGTATGGTTTTAATTACTTTACCAAGGATGGTGTTCATAATGCAATATAGCGAGTATTTTTTTATACATCTCTGTTCTCTAATTTGCTGTTGATAGTACATATCTTAACCTTAATGTTTGAATATAGTATTTTGATATTTTGAGGTGCAAATGTTTAACCAACGATTTGAATATTTTACATTGACATCAACAATCGATATCGACATTGACAATCAATCGCGCTCACATAAACTTCTGTAAGCCACTACTTCTACTGCCTTACCACCATCCACCATGTTGATTCATTATATCAGTTTTTAAAATCAGGAATTATTGGTGCTGATCGTAACTGCTTTTTCTACATCTTATTAATCTTTATTTCTTTAAAATATATGTTGATAGTGTTGCTAAGATTTTGTATTGGGACTTAACTGATCGACTCAGCTTACTTTGGAGGTGGAGTTGGAGTTGATGTGCCCATACATAGAGCTGCTGGTCGATAACTCTAAACAGCATGTTATAACATCTGAGCTCATGGTAATAGTTCCCAATGGCTTCACCTTGAGTAGCATTGAGCAGATAAGACTTGGGAGGCATCAACCATCCCAAGAGAAACCTAAATCAACATTGATCAGCAGAGTTATTGGACTTTAGTACTAAGGTATACTATGTTTGTACTATTTTTTATGATCTGGGTTATGGATTTACACCAATCATTCTTAGTTAGGTTTTTAACTATTCTTTTTGGTTGGCACATTTGAAGATGTTTTTTTAAAGAATGCGTAAAATTGTTGGTTACGATGGAATAATGTAAAGGTATGATAAACGCATACGAGATTGGTGGACCTCAAGTTGGAAGAGTGTTCACAACATTCACCTTCAATCCATCAGATACAATTGTGAAACACATCTACCCTCTAGGGTTGTATAGGCATGGCCAAACTCGAATATGCGTTCCCTTTCTTATCAGGGCAGAGCAAGTATCATCAACTTGAACTTCCCCTCATCAAGATAAACCTAGGAGACGTCAACTGATTTCAGCTGGGGCGATCGTAGCCCCTTGGATTTTTCTGTCTAATCAGACATCAACTTCATTTGCTGCAGAAGGGATTTACTACCAAAAGGATTTTTCACTGTCACGGACAACAAAGATGGATACTCTTTTCTTTATCCATTCGGGTGGCAGGAAGTAGCCATCGAAGGATAAGACAAGGTATTCAAATATGTTATTGAACCATTAGAAAATGTCAGTGTAAATGTTTTCCCTACTTGCAAACAAGACATATGAGACCTTGGGTCCCCGAAGGCAGTGGCTGAAGCTTTAATTAAAAAAGTTTTTGGCTCCCCCTAACCAAAAGACAAAGCTAATTGATGCATAGGAGCATGATGTTGATGGGGCATCTTATTACACCTTCGAGTTTGTTAACACAATTGAAGTCATCAAAATTCAATGCCAGGAAACCAGCTTAACAGGCTCGGTTTCAATAGTCGGATTGTTTACATTCTTATGGGTGCATGATATTATGATTATCTAATGTTTTATCCATTGACATATAGTTAGAAAGCTTTCTTCTATACGTCCAATACTCTGGGGTTTTAAGTAAGTTTTTTTTATCTTGGTCTCGATTCCTTTAATGTGAATGTAATTTGTAATGGACATAACTATGAGTTATTCTATTTCCACATGTTTATTTTCTTAATCATTTTTGTTATGGATTTCGGTGGGCTATGTACATAGTCGATGACACATTTATAGACTACGTACAAAGTTGTTCAGGTTGCTAAAACTGATGAATTTTGAGAATTTGTTTAGTCTTTTTTATATCACCATATATTTATTATGATTATTTTTTCTAAGTGATGTTATGTTGTAGGTGTATCCATACTATCTCCGGATTAAATAAGTGTGATAGTATCGATAACATTGACGGATGTGGGCCAAGCGAACTTTGTCTTGAAATACAAACACATTATTTATGAATTATAATTTTGACTTCTTTATGTTTTATTTTTTAAATTATGCTTTGCAATTAGAGGCATGACGTGGATTTGAAATTTTACTACTGTAGGATGCTGAAGTACATGCCTTATCAAATGTTTGCCATGTTGAAGCAAGATGAAGAAAGGATGTCATTATGCAACATAGTCTTTGAAGATGGTGGGAAAATGGCATTGTTCCAGTTTATGATACAACATACAAGTACCTTGAGGTTAGTGTAACAATTTATTAAATTTTCTTTCAAACTTTTTTGTATTACTGTTTTCCTAGGGTTACTTTATTCTAAACTTGCATTTGTTATTTGATGAAGAAAGAGTTGAATTGTTCTGTACAATAATTTTACGAGGACACGAAAATTTAAACATAGAAGTGACTCCATTATGTGGAAACTTTAAATTGGTGGGAACGAAACAAATTGTTGACTACTTGGACAACTTAAGCCATGATGTTGAAAAATAAATTGGTATTATGAACTACCCTTGGTTGGGGTTACAGGACCTTCTGCTGGATGACTATTCTGGGATCACTACCCCTACGATTTTAGTGTTTTTTGATGACCCCTTAGTCATTAAAATGAAAAATATATACATATATCTCTTGGTCATTGATCTGATCAGATATTTTCAATCATACTAAACTCTTCTGTTTAGGGTATTAGAAGTTTCTTTCCTTTTATCATAGAAATTTAGAGCTGAAGGAAATGGTAGTGTAGCGAAGTTACTGCTGCTTTTTACAGTGGCCAAGGAATTCAAAAAATCAAACTTCACTCCTATTATTTACCTGTACGAATGCACCAGCTTGAATAAAACAAATCAACACGTCTAGGTTTGCTGCATCATGGCAATGAGTGGGGCACACCCTGAAACATGTAGAAATGCATTTCAATTTACTAATTCTTATGAGCATGAAATACACTCGCACACAAACAGAAAAATCATCAACAAAACCAGACGACAATGAAAATAACGATAAATGAGGGTTCTGAATGAAAATAACGATAAATTAGGGTCCAAAAAAGAACATAATGAAGATGGAAATTCTCTCAACTGATTAAAGTCATGAACTTAGCCAAACCCAACTAATTAAAAACCAATGGGAGAATCAATAATCTAATAAAAGACTTCTAATGAATAAGGAAAAAGTAATGATATACATATGCGCTTTTAACTCCGTAGCAGCATTTCACAACAACATGATTAATGTTCACCATGGGAAACTCATGAGAGGAATGCATATACTATTAAATAGATATAAACAACATCAATTAATTGGTATAATAAAAGCAATGAAATCTTACATGTAACTTTTAATGTTTAGCATATCATTTTTTAGTGTTTACTCGATCTTTAGAAGAATGCTTCACGGGATATGAAAATTTTGTTCTTTATCATTTTTGTTCTCTGTATACTGATTTTTGTGGATTTTGTTCCATTTTTATATAGTAAGAAAACATATGATTCTTTTGGAAGCTTTACTTCATTCCTTCCGTTAATTATAAGGAAAGCAAATTATTTTAATGGATTTGGATATATTTATTTTCTTATAGAGATAAATGGCCCAACATGTGGATGCAAGGTTGTCCTTGAGGATAGAAAATAAGAGATCACTCCATCAATATAAAAGCACACATGATAAGGTACTGATTTTCAGAAATTATGATCCTTTCTATTTTCTTCTGTGTTTTATATATATGGGTTTAAAGTGAATTATTAGTGTTCACATGAAAGAGAATATGTGTGTGGATGGAAGGGATTATTTTCGTGATTGAATTGTCCTTTTACTTTGCTTTAATCTCTTTACTCTTTTAGTTTATTTCTGTCTGGTTCACGCAGATGCATATTTTTAATATGTGTGGGTGGAGGGATTATTAATTTATTTGTAGTATGGAAAATTTTTGTGGGTTGAAAATGAACATGCCGTGGAATCTTGGTTGCTGAGAATGGATGGAAAATATATTGTTTCGGTTGAAAAAACAGTTTGGTCTCATTATCATAGATCCAAACTAATTTTTATTTCAGCGTACATTTTTCATGACTGGCTGCAGATAAGGAGGTATTCATTGATATTCTCTTTGAGCTCTATTGAATAAGTTGTTTGAAAGTGGGGTGATTGTATCTGCAAATTAAAATTAATTTATTGTTTGTACTTACTAAATCATACGACACCAGTTTTCTATTTAGTAATTTTTGACTTACCGTCTTGTTGTTTTGTACATACTGATTTTTTATTTTATTTTTCGTGTATCTATTACAAGTGTCATGTTATATATCTTATCTCTGGTTGGAAGTTTGGATAATCACTCGACTATATTGGCATTGGTATACACCAGTTTCATATGAAGGTTGTATGTTGACTTGAGTTGTGTTTTACTTTTTGTTTTTATATATTTACCATAAAAACACAAACTTCAATGCATAGTTCTATACATAGTGAAAATGTGACTCGAGTGTAGTAAGAAAATAATTTATAAATAGGGATTCAGAAGGTATAAAATAAGTTCGTACCTAATATTTGTGATGTGTTGTGACATGATGGATATTCCTATAGTTTATTGTTGATGACTATTTTTTATTTCTATACGGCGCGGATAATCCTATAAATAAAGTAAACTCTGTCCAAATTTTATAAATTGTTTTTACATTTGTGTTTTAAAAAACTGACTTATATTGTTTATACATTCAATACTTTGGAAAAAATTTACCGTGCCTTTAGGCACGAAAATTACGCTAGCTGCAGGCCCAGTTGAGGTGATTGTTGGGACATTTCTGATTGATAACAAGAAGGATGTAGCTGTCGAGGTTCAAGGTGATGCTTTGGTTAAAATGTTCCCTTCACTAGTTCCAAGTGTAAACTTTCTTCCGGGGTTGAAGGGTTGAAGAATCGTTGCGATGTCACCAGCTCCAAGTGTAAACTTTCGTGTGTATTATTTTGCTTTCAACTATTTGAATTTGAGTTTTCGTATCGATTTAGGCACTATTTTAGTTACTTCTTTAATATATGGTGGAATTATAAGTCGTTTTGAGTATTTCTTATCATTTTTTTTGCATGGTGGTTTGAGGCTATGGATTATGGATTTTTGGACACTGGAATTAAATAGGGGTATTGGGAATATTTGTATCGTCCTTTTTATCTTTGTTTTTCAGGCCTATTTTATTTAGAAATCAGATCTTTAAATTGACACGACATGAGGACTTAGATGTAGAATCATGTTGGGAAACGAAATTTTTGTCGTTTTTCAATTATGTATTTTTGAAATTTTTATCGTTTTACGATTACGTACTTTGGAAATTTTCACATAATGTTATGATATTATATTTGGTCTAATCCTACCTTCAAAATAGTGAAATATCGAATTGGGTACAAACATAAAATTTTGAAGTTTTAGTATTGCTTTAATCTTTGATTATACTTATTTAAAATTATATAAATCACGAATTAGTGATTAAAATTATATCCTCCTCTGTGATAACAAGTATTGGTTCATATGTGAGATAAGTTATGTTTGTAGGCCATATTTCTTTGTATTGAAACCCCTTGT
Organism: Sambucus nigra; assembly: GCA_949130495.1. Lineage (NCBI taxonomy): Eukaryota > Viridiplantae > Streptophyta > Magnoliopsida > Dipsacales > Adoxaceae > Sambucus > Sambucus nigra. Next base: position 193,611,900 of record OX422214.1, on the reverse strand, counting down.
ATTCAAACTTTTCATATATTTTTGTATGCTTATTAGAATTGAGAAATTCCAATTGTATATGAAACTACACTCATATATTCATATCGTATAAGAAAACTAGAATTTAATTCCTTGTGGTTAGGCATTAGTGATGGTTACAAGTTGGTAGATATTTACTATTTGTATATATCATTTCGGTATGCCCCGAGTTTGGTAAAGCTTGTGACATAACAAATGAACTCTTAAAATTATGAAAATTTAATTATGTAATATTCAGTATGTTTATTGAAAATGGGTGGAAAACTTGGAAAGTTATGATGTAGAAAAATTATGAAAATTCTTGAAAGTTGAAGGAATAATAGAGAACTTGTAGGTAAGATTTGTTATGTGGTAAAGAAATGGTCATAGCTTGCTATAGGAAGCTTGAAAAATAACACCGTAACTTGTAATGGAAAGTATATTCATATGTGTTTCCATATTAATAAGATTGGACACCTGTATTTGTAAAATTTATGAATATAGGATAGTTAAGTATGGAGGACAATAAGATAAGGCCATATTGGATACCCCATAAAAGAATGTTTTTATCTCCTCCTTCCAAAGGGTAATTTGTGTAAATATTTCATGTGTACATAGATTTGGAAGTATACTTTTATGTTTACTTAGTTTTAGTTATAAATTCCTTATGAGGTATTTTCTATGTTTCAATGTTGATAACTTTATCAATATATATACCATTGTTTCGTCTTTACTCGTGTTTCATGGAATGTGACTTCAATGGAATTGTATTATTATTTTATAATCATTGAAAGTTACATAAATATATTAAGATAATACTTATGATTGATATTCAGTACCGATTTAGTTGAATTGATATGTGTAAGGTCTAATACACCCGAAGTAAACCTAAATACATAGTTGACAATCCAAGGTGAGTGTACTCGCTGGAAAGATTTATTTGTATACTCTTATGGATATGATAAGGATGTTATCAATATATAACTATTCATTTCAGTTTACTGAAATGTGAGGTTACTCCTCACCTCGGAATGGGGGAGAATTGTCTATTTAGACAGGATATGTGAATCATGATTCGAAAAGTTAGTCATTCATTATGAATGAGTCGAAAAACTTGGCCATTCTTTATGGATGAGCCGGATAAATATATATCTATTATCACAGGGATATGATTTATTGCATTTAGTTTTATACAATAGTGTAGTAGTGATGCATTCACTGAGCTGTTTTCCTCACGGTTCCAATATTTATGTTTTTCAGGTAACATGATGTCACTGCCAAATCTCGGAGGTTGGGTTGGGTTAGCCAAGAATGGGTGAAACAAAGATTTTGTTTAAATGTGAATGATGTAATTAAGTTATATTATCCTTCAAGAGAGTTTGTATAAGTATGACTACTTTAATGTTGTAATTTTTTTTAGTTATATGGATTTATGTTGATGAATCTATAGTTAAGACTCGTGTTTATGGTTTGGTTAAATTAATTATGGCTTGACTCACTTTGACTTTCAAACTTAATTATAAGTAACTGGGTTGGGGTGTGTCAATAATCCCCTAAATATTTTTTGACCAGGCTAATGGGGATTGCATCTATACGAATCCATGTAGTATCCGTCTTGAATGGAGGAGTAGGTTGGTCCAAGTGTCCAAGATCATGCCAATACCGTAAAGTGTTTTCCTTTGACACCTTCATGACAGTGAGAGCATTGAGACATCCCCAATTATAACCTTCCCTTATGGCTTGTTCCAACTTATCGCCCAAATGTGCTAAAGCTTCATCATAGCCATTCATTCATATGGTGTGGAGATGCTTATGGAAATGATAAGTGAGATGGTCAACCTTTTAATTCAGTCTTCTGATGGTGGATAAATGGTTTTTTATTAGACTTTCTTGGTCGGCCAAAGTCTTTTTTGTTCTTTTTTCTTAAACATATGTACGGGCAACAATAGCTTGCCTAGATGACTGACCCCCCATGGATTTTTTCATTCCCTCCAACTTCTTCATCAGTCGAGCGTTTTCCTGCCCTAGAAATGATGCACCCTCATTTTCATCGGTGCCTGTAGACTTCTTTTGGACCTCAAGTTCATTTTGCAGCATATTATTTTCTTGATCTAGAAGACCGATAACTTTCTGATTACTTTTCACCTCGGACTTCAGAACAAATTCCTTTTTCGTAAATGATGAGGAAATATCATTCATGTTCTTATCAAAACCACTATAACTCTGAAGAAAGGAAAACTTCTTCTCATAGTCCTCTGAAAAACTGAAGAGTGTTTCTTTATGATCGTTTTGTAACTGAACTATCATTTCATAATATGACGCGTTGTTTGCCACTACTTGATGAAATAACCTATGCATATGGAGGTATGCTTCTTTATCTTGATTTGAGATGTCTATGTAGAGAACCTCCAACAGTTCCTCTTCATTAACCTCCTCATAACCTACCCCAAACAATTGAGCACTTCTCCTCGAGAGTTCGCTCTCGACAATTGCCAAAATAGCCTTTCTAGAAAGGAATAAAACATGGAAAGATAAAAAAAAATCACAATGGAACGATAATGTTACTGGAAGAAAAGGGAAATTTTATTAAACAATGGATGAGAATTACAAGTAAGAATTGATCGAATTACAAAAACTAAAAATACAAGGAAAACTCAAAAAAAAAACCTAATCATCTACACTTTCTCTTTATCTTGAGTCACTTCCTCCTTAGGGAAAGAAACAACCATATCCTGTTCTGGAGGCACCGACGATTCTACCATCCCTTCCTTATCATCAACTTCCTTTTCAATCTCTAGAGGAGTACTCGGGTTATGCTGGCGATAGAGCTTAGAGTCCAAGGCAGTGCCGACCTAGGTCAGGGCAGCATTCCATCGTTCTTTGAAGGATAATTTATTCAAACACTCCACCTTCACATCTATAGTGGAGAATGCCTTATCCCACCCTTAATTATAGGCATCTTCATTTTACTTCTTTGCCTTATCCTTCATCTCCAAATATTTTCTCTTGGCATCATCGACCTTCTTTTTCATGTCTTGATCAACCTTCTTCGCCTGTTCAACCTTCTTTACTGCATCACTGGCAATCTTCTTGATGTTATTCTTTCCATCCACCAACTTTATAGAAACGTCCTCCCACTTCTTCTTATCTCCATCTTGGTCTTTCTTCACAATGTTCAAAGACTTCTTCTGTCATTGGAAGGAAACCTCAACATCTACAAAGGAATCCCTCAGTTAGTCTTCCATCCTCAACAGTTGATCATTAGCCAAGAATTGCAAAGTCCAAAAAATTATTGAATTTAGTAAATTAGTAGCAGGGATGCATACAGTAAAGAAGAAATAGTAAAAAAATAATTAACAAAGTCAAGTTATGGACGCCCCTCTCCAACAGTCTAGCCTTAGAAAGGGTAACATCAACAGCCTTATCGGTTAGAAGGAATATTGAACCACTCAATCCTCGTTCAAGGCCTGCGTTCACTCCGATAAAGGGCACCATCATGGAACTAGTGGTCCTACTCTTTCCCTAAAAACTCCAAATGATCAGTAGGTCCTTTCTTCAGCCTCTTGAACTGGGTCTCTTGGGCCTTTATTACAGAATGTTCAATGACAATAGGGTGTTCAGACCCCCCAACATCAACCTTCTTCCTATCAGAAGGAAGGGGAGGTTTGGAACTAGAAAGAAGGTTTGGAATCTTCCTATTCACCATTTATGGGTATGGTTGGCATAAGGCTATGGTTTAGAGACTCAAAGGAGGAATATGTACCTCAAGCAGAAAAATCTTATTCCACTTGAGGAGGGGATTGGAAGTTAGCATCCAAAGAGGACGAGGTTGGCTGTTTAAATAAATGGGAACGGGGGGATATCTTTTATTGGCTGAGCAAAGACAAATGTGATGGAACTTTGGTAATCAAGAAGAACGGAAGCTGAACGAACAATTTTTAAGTCATCAAAATTGACTTCAGATAAAAGTGGGATATCTTTCTTTCTCTCTCCAGAAAAAAAGACAAAATGTAACAACACATCCTAATTACCCATTTATTCCATTGAATATATGAAAATTCCTAATAAACCCTGGACTTTGACCAAATTTCCAAAATGGCACTTAAGGAAAAATTAGGATAAATTACACTTTCCTATATCAATTGTGCCCCTACTTTCACTCAAAGTTTAATCAAATGACTTATATTTTGACGAATATAAAAAAATAATCCATTAGGTTTTTAATAAATTTCACATAAGCCCCTAAACTTTCATAAAATGACTTACAAACTTTAAAACCTATAAAAACTATCCAAGGATCCAAACTAAATCCTAAACTTAGTTACTCTCTCCTCCCCAATGACATGGCACTAGTTGGACTCGCAGCATAGGTTGTACTATTTGGGGTACCCATGGTGCATATTTACCTTACATATAAGCCTTGGTGAAACTTGTGACATTTTAGCCCCATCTCCACCTCCAAAACCACCAATCAACTCCTCCCTACGAACCATATAAATACCCTCCCCCACCTCAGTAAAAACTCTTCCCAACTGAGAGCTTTTCTAATGTAAAAATTTAAGAGTTTTTGCATTGCATTTATTTTATGCTTGAATGTTTGCTTCTTAAATTTGGTTATGTTTTTGCATGTAAATAGAATGGATTTATATTTTTACATGTGATAGTTAACGTGTGCATGCACTGAAATGGCTCAAAAACAAAACAAAAACTCCATTAAAGCTTGAGATTCAATGGTGGATTCTACTTCCTTAACTTTGAACCAGTTTCAAAGTGAGGTAAATTGAACTTAGGTTCTCTGGAACCTTAGTTCAAGGTTTAATTGAACTAAGAATAGGTTTTAGTACCTCAAATAAAAGCATGAAGTTTTCGGGCCTGGAATTTTTAGAAAACAAATTCAAGAATTTTATTCGACCAAAATCACTCGAACTAGGCTTGTTTTACTTCATTTTCAACATAGAACAAATCCATTGTAATGCCAGAATAAGAATCATAGCTTTCAGTCACTTATGCTTAGACAAATCTTTCCAATTTATATAGAATCTCAGTAGTTTAATTTTGCCCACCAAAATTCTTGAAACCTATATGGTTGGATTCCTCTTAAAAAATTATGTAATTTTCATTCAGGAACCAAATCAAATGGATTCCTAAAACATCTCAAATTTTAATGTGGAAGTTTCAAAACCATAAAGTTAAATGGTCGAAGGTTGAAGATGAGTGGGTTACATGCTCGCGAGTGAGAGTCAAATCAGGGGCGTCAAATATTTAACTGAAGGCGCGTCTCCAATTAGAAAATTCTAATTTTTTTTCCAAAAATTTTACTTTTTATTTATGAATAAAATGCTATATTACGTCAACCTGTTCAGATTCGAGGAAAGCATTTTCTCGAGAAAACTAGTTTTAAAGTTGAAAATTAAGTTTTAATTTTACACATAACCCCGACCAGTTTTCCAAGTATCTCAAACCACCCCTAAACTTTTTTACAAATTTTTTAGTTTGAATAAAGCTATTTTTATCTTTCCAATATATTCAAATTAAATTACAAATAAAGAGAAAAATTATTCTAAAAACTTTTAAAATTATACATTATACCTGTGGTGACAATTATATTCAACACAAAATAAGAAAAACGCAATCACCCGAGGAAATAAAGAAGATAAAATGCCAATCACACAACACAGTATGTACGTGGTTCAGCAAGAATGCTTACGTCCACAGTGGAACAGTCAGTATTATTTCTATATACTCCAGGAAGCGTTTTACAGAGAATACAGTGCGTGCCTTTTGCCCCAAGGTTAGGGTTTTTTATATACATGTTTATCTTTGGGGAGTGGGGGTGTTGGACTCCCCCACATCCATCTTTCTCTCCTGGAATATCTCTCTACGAGATTTTCGGAGAGGAATAAGTTATAATTGAATTTAGTTGAGGTTCCAGGGGTCTGAACTTTGGGTCGTTTTTATTAAGCTACTCGTCTGGGCGCATGATGGAAAATCCGGGTACCCACAATTGCTCCTAAAGTTGTTGGGCTATAATTTGGGCTCAAAAAATTTAAATGATTTGTCATAATGTCTCTTTTGTAAATTGTGTAACTCTTTCCAATGTTGGAGATTTTTACTTTGATTTTGTCAGCAGCCTGCTTCGTGTTCCGTGCATCATGATTGAGAACGTTTGCGGAATCATTTGGAGTGGCATTTTTATATTTTCGTTTCAAGCTTCTTAGCATTTCTTCATCTTCTGCGAGTTTTAGCCGTCGTGCCCTCCTCTCCAGGTCTTCATTTTCTTTGATTTCAATCTCCCTCATCATCTGGGCTTGTGATCTCGCGTTGTCCAAGCCAAACTTTCATCTCGTAAGTCCCCTTTGCTCTCTCTTTGTGCTTTCTCTGTTAAGTTTTCTTCGAATTTGTAATTTAGGGTTTACACATGATGAAGATAGGTAATAGATCAGTGCCTGAGTTTAGGAAGTTTTATAAAATCTCTGCATGGGTAGAGATTGAATGCGTCTCTGTCCTAAGAATGTTAGAGAGATAGAGGGCGCTCATTGGATTCATGTCCTCTGGCTTTCCCAAGGAGGTCTTACTTTTCCTCCAAACAATTTGTTTCTGCATTTCTTTGGTTATTTCAACATCGTCCCTGCATAGTTCTCTCCCAACATCTGGAAGATAGTCAATGGTGTCCATAGGATAAATCAACTTTATGGCACTAAATTAGGGCTTGCTAAAATTTGTTTTTATTATTCCTTCTCTCGAACTAGCTCTGATCTTCTCTACCTTAAGGTTAGGAGTCCTGACAGGGTATTGGTAGTAAATTTACCTGATTCCCACAAGGACTACTGGCAAAAGGGCTTTCTTATTAGGAATCGGCAGCTCTCCCCCCAGACTGAGGGGGCGAGGTCTGATAGATTCACTGTTCCCTTTTATGGGGAAGAGTATATAGGTAATCTTCGCTCTGCTTTTTGGATCTTCTTATTAATGTATGCTTTCTCTGATATTCTTCTCTCTTCTTTTCAGCGAGGACAAAGAATTTGGAACCTGCTCTTAGTGAAGTTCGAGCTGCTGAGCTGATCAAGTCTTGGAACATCAGAGAGCCTTTGGCTGAAGGTGAACATCCCCGATCAGCTACTTTTCTACTGGACTATAAGAACATCAGGTCCAATTTCATCGAGCGGCTTGTAGATAGCATTCATGTCCTAGATATTACTGAAAGAAGTTTCTATTGACCCCATCCAGTTGGACGAGGAAGAAAGCAGTTCTGAAAGTGATATTAGAGGAGGTGCTGAAGGTGGTTCTGTTGAGGCGAGCTCCAGTAGTGAAAGTTATTATAGTTTAGAAGAGGTCTCTGGGGCTCAAGAGTCTTCAACTACATCCAGCAGTTCTAGTGAGGAAATGGTTCCCCCAAGGAGGAACCTGATCCGTGACGATGATGACGAGGATGATGTGCTTCTCACTCATCAATTGAAGAAGAAAAAATCCAGCAGTGGGGCTATTGCTATTGGTTCTCAGTCTGCTGCTTATGAGCAGGAGAAGAAGAGAAAAGAAGAAGAGAAGTTGAGAGAGAGAGAGAGAAAGAGAGAAAAGGAGAGGAAGAAGACCGAGGAGAAAAAGAAGGTGGAGAAGAGGAAAAGGGAAGAGAAGGAGAAGGAGAGAAAGGAGGAGAGGAGAAGAGTGGAAGCAAGGATAAAGGCTGGGCAAGCTCTAGTGCCCGTGTCCGCGCTGCCAGAGGGGGGCCTCAGTTTCCATCTCTCCCCAACTGGCTCTTGCGCTGCTCGAGAGAGCAGTTTTTCCTGCTGATCTCCAAAGGGCGATGGGGACTGACCAGCTAGCTTTGCAAGTGAGACAGAGGCTAGCATTGGTAAGTCTGTTTCTTTTCTTTAACACTTGTAAAACTCTATTTGCTAATTTTTTTAATGCTTCATTTTTACTTGCAGTTGTGACTAACTTCACCGTGCTCTATCTCTCTCGCGATGATCTGATGAATAAGAATGATGAGTTGGAGAAGCAGAACGCTGCTTTGAAGGGGAAGAGCATCGATCTCGAGGCCAGCCTGAAGACTGATGACACTGCTCGGATGTCCTCTGATCTTGCCCTTATTGAAGCCAATCGGGCGAGGGAGGCAGCGGTCAAGGGTTTGAACGAGCTGCAGCAGGCCTATGATTTAGTCTGCTTGAGCAAGCTAGTAGTGGCGGAGGAGAATAAGGTGCTAGTGGAGAAGATGAAGGATAAGGAGTCTAAGGCAGCTGCTCTGAAAGGAGAGTTCTTACAATAATGGTTGGGTCGCGACGTATGAAGATGCCGATGTTTAAATTGGCTACATCAGCCGACTAAACTTCAAGAAGGGCTGAAACAAGGCTCTTCTGGCTGCTGGGGTGGATACTGACTCACCCTTGTTTGACGAGCATGATCCAGGCTCAAAGCTTGTTATAGATGAAGCCCCTGCCCCAATCATTGAAGGTGTTTCCCCTGCCTTATAGACTGTTCCTGCTGGTTCTCTTCCTGCTCAAGGAATAGTAGTTATTCCCTCTGAGGATGAAGCTCCTACTGATGCTGATAAGGGAAAGCAACAAGCTGAGGTTGCTATTTAGACTGCTCTTAGGATTGATTTTGTATTTTTGACTTGTTTGTAATGATCCTTTCTGATTCCTAATGTACTTTGATCCTTTATGTATGAATGAAATGAAAAGGCTTTTTCCATCAGCGTACTGATTCATTTTATCCTTTACTGCTCTTTTATGGCCTATAGTCGATTGATGTAGATGGATATATACCCGCCACTTCTCAACTGGGAAGAATGCTCGGTCCTGATGTGAGTGCCCAAGTTCGCCAGACTTTCGTAAGAATTTGCAAATCGCTGCGATCGAGGAATAAGAGTTTCATGGATCAGTCGGAGCTCGTTGCTAAACTGAAAGATAGGCTTCAGGAAATGGAAGAAGTTGGAGCTTCTGTTCAAGAGTAAGTGAACACTCTGAGAGCAAGGCTCCTCAGTGCTACTGAGATTAAACAAATCGGAGAAGTTCTGTAATAGGAAAATGAGTCTTTGAGGAGGGAAGTATTTCACCTCAGGGAGCATGCACCGAGCATCACGCCGAGCATTTTAAGGGGTTCCTCTTCATCACGAGTTGGAACAGGACCAAGCAATGCTCCTCCAGTTCTGCGAGGTTCTACCCCATTAACTGTTCCGTGTGCTGGTCCAAATGTAAGAAGTCCATCTAGGGAAATGGACGAGCTCCGTGAAGATGTCCGTCGAGTATACATGATTGCTATTGGGCTCTAAAGGGATGTCACACAATTGAGGCATCTATTTAAGAAAGGACCTCGGCGAGTGTGGGCTGATGGTTATGACCAAGGTTGGGCAAATGCTCCGACGAGGATGACAGAGTTTAAAGAGATCACATTTATCAAGGGATGGTTGAGTGCCCTTAGGGAGCTGCAAGTTCCAAGGAACTCAGTACTCTGGTACCGACACGAGATCTCTCTTTCAACTTTACGGCCTAATCCTTTCAGGAGGGATGACTAATGGATCCCTATAGATGCTATCCCTAGGCAGTTGTTAGAACCAATCGTTAGTGAGGTCGAGAAGGAACTGGCTCCTCATCCGGATGATGGCCGAAGAGCACAAGTGGCTGACTATCTTGTTCAGAGGCCTCAGCCTCATTAGGATTTTACCAACTGTAACTCTATGTATATATGTAATGAAGTAGTGTAATATTGATGTTTTGAGCGATCTTGCCGACTAAACACGAGTTGTACATTCTTGTTGTAAATGTGATGAAGTAATATAATATCTATGTTTTGGGCTATCTCACCGACTAAATTTTTTTTCATTATTTATCTCTCACATAATTATCTTGGGCCTTTGATGGCCAACTAAATTGGTTGGTTTGCAATGTTGAGTTAGTGTCCTCCCAGTCCAGTATGCTTATGAGATACTGTTATGCCTCACTTTACCTTTTAGGTCATGTCGTCACACTTCCTTAGGCCTAAGTGTGGCAATGGCGAGGACACACCTGGCACTGGACGTTCTATTCAAGCAGGTTTTTTGATCCAAACATAGTCTGGTGACCAATTCATTTTTGGTCTAATTGCCTAAGGATCCCCTGTAGGGCTTCATATATTATCGGGTCAATGCTAGGAGGTTGTTCATGTTTCATAACGAATACCTGAGGAGGGTGATACCCTGCTTTTATGCTTTGAGTAAGGTGCCTGTTATTTGGAAAGGTTATGCAAGTTCTCAATACTTAATAGAATGCAACTGCCAAACATCTTTCATTAATTCACAAGTAAATAAAAAATGAGTTGACAATTCCAAAGATTTGATAAGAGGGCCAAGAAAAAGAAAAGGCTAGAAATAAAATTTCTTTAGGTTGGCTGCGTTCCATGCCCGGGGTATCTCTCTGCCCTCCAGCGTTTCTAAGTGATAGGCTCCTTGTAGATCGTCTCTTGTTATCTTGAATGGTCCTTCCCAGTTCGGCCCTAGCTTGCCATCTGATGGTTTTACTACGCTGCCAAGGACTTTTCTTAGGACGTAATCCCCAACCTGAAATGCCCTCAAATTGAACTTCTTATTATATTGTTTTGCGAGCTGTTGTTGATAGCTCGCTAGCCTTACTAGGGCTAGGTCTCTGCGTTCGTCAGCTAGATCAAGTTCAGTGAGTAATGCTGCATTATTCTGGCCTTAGTCGACAAGGGTGATTCTCATCATTGGTAGACCAGCTTCCAAGGGGATGATTGCTTCCATTTGGTATGTTAGTGAGAATGGGGTTTCCTTAGTTGCTCGTCATGGGGTAGTGCGGTAAGCCCACAAAATATGCGGCAGCGCACTCACCTATGCACCTTTGGCTCGTTCTAGTCATTTGTTCAACCCATCGATCACTATTTTATTGGAAGCCTCGGCTTGACCGTTGCTCTGGGGGTATGCCACCGAGCTAAAATAGTGCCTGATCCCGTGTTCATTGCAAAAGTTCTGAAAAGTTCCACTCTCGAATTGTGTTCCGTTATCAGTGATGATGATTCTGGGGATTCCAAAATGGGTAATTATGTCTTTCCATATGAATCTCATCATATCTACATCTCGGATGTTTTCCAGTGGCTCTGCCTCGATTCATTTGGTAAAGTAATCTATTGCTACCAACAGATACTTGCGGTTGCCGACGGCGGTAGGAAGTAGAACTACGATGTCCATTCCCCATTGGGCGAAAGTCCAGGGGATGGTGAGTGATCTTAGGTCGTTGGCAGGTTGGTGAACCATAGGAGCATGTAGTTGACATTTTTTGCATTTGCAAGCGTATACTGCCGAATCTTTTTGCATATATGGCCACCAGTAGCCTTACTTCATAGCTTAAAAAGCTAGTGATCTTCCTCCAATATGGCTTCCATAGATTCCTTCGTGGAGCTCGTGTAGAATTTTCTCGACATCCTTCGGGTGAACACAATAAAGGTAAGGTCTGGAGAACGATCTCTTATACAGCTTGCCCTCAGGAGATAAGTGAAAGCGAGCATCTTTGGCTCTTATCTGGTGAGCGATCTTCCTATCGTTTGGAAGTGCGCCATCTTTCAAATAATCCCTTAAAGAGTCCATCCAACTGGGTGTTGACTCAATATGGAGCACATGCTCCACACTTGGCAGCTCATTGCTCTGGTTGATGCTCGAATGGGCGAGGAAGTCGATGGGGATCGTCCTTTTTAAGTCGAAATTGATTGTCGAACTCAGGGATTCCAGGGCGTCGGTATGGCTGTTCTGACCTCTGGGAAACTGCTAGACACTGATGTAACACCCCGTCCGCCCGGGGAGAGCGAACGGAGCGCCACTCATCGATAAAATTAAACTAATCCCCAATCACAAGGTACAGAGCATCTAAATACCACAACAACAAGAGATGAAACCATTAATCTCAAATCTCTTCAAATAAATACAACAAATCTCTTGAATTAAAATTACAACTATCTAACTCGAATAAAAATACAACTCTCCAAAGCTCTATACATCAAAATAATACAAATCTTTCCCAAACAATCCTCGCTAAAATCAATCTCCATAGGGCCCCAAAATCCGCGCTAACCTGCCACTAAAAGAAAATATGGGGAAGTACACAATACGACAGGAAAGATGCTCAACAAATATATGTTAGCGATGAATAAAGCGTAACAACATGAGTACGAATATTCAAATCAAATGCAAATCTCAATAGCATTTTATTAATATAATTTCTCAACAACACATTAACCAGGTCACCAGGCCTCACCCCATCCGCATATGCTTTATCAAGACATAGCCCAGGAAGCAGGAATTTTGGCAGATGCCCAACCTCCGTGGCATATTAGAATCCCATGACAACGTGCTCAATTACAGCAAGAATAATTCCACATGAATCGAAATAATTTCAATAATTATTTTTCTAGATTTCCAAGAATTTATCAATTCAAACATGAGTTCAATTAACAAGAATTCAACGGAATAGCACTCGCGAGATTAAGGAGCATATTGTGTAAAACCCCATACCTCAAACCATGATGAGAAACCAACGATCACATCCTCAAGATGAACACAAAAGATCTACAGAAGCTCCTCCAAGAACCTCCAACAAAAATAGCCCCAAGAACACCTATAATCTAAGGTTGAAACTCACAAATCTCAAGGGCCAATGTGTATATAAAAAGAAGAGGAATATAAAATATATTTGTTGCCAAAATTTGTGCCAAAAGTAGGTTAAAAGGTTTACCCATGACTTCATTTTATAATGCAAAGATATGAAGAGTTGGAATCCAAAAGACTCCTTTAAATAAGGCAAAGAAATGAAGATTTGGAAGTCAAAACAACTCCAAGAGTTTAAAAACATTTAATAGTCATTTTAAAATCCGTTTTAACTCCGATTTCGAAACTGTTTGAAATTCTCGCCTTTAAAAATAATATTCAACATATTTGAGCAATAAAATAATTTTATCAAAAACTTTATTTTCCTCCATTTTCCAGAAATTAATTAAAATAGCCCAAAAATTACGCGGGTTGTTACAACTGACTTCCTCGAAGATGGACATTAGCCTTTTTATCAATGCGAGGTAGGCAGCTATTCTTTCATCTTTTGCGTTGTAGTCTAACTTATTTGATTGGAGACCAAATATGAGTCGTCGAACTCCCGTAACTGCTTCCCCTCAACCTCTTTGCCTTCTGGAGGTCGTCTATCAAAGCCTCATACTCTGCCTCATTGTTGGAGGCTTCAAATCCAAGCCTGATTCCCTGTTCGAGGAAGGTATCTTTTGGAGTAATAAGAACAATGCCTACTCCTGCACCCTTTGAGTTGGAGGCTCTATCAACAAATAATCTCCAAACTCCATCTGTTGCGTGATTCTCTCTTTGCTTCATGGGTTGAAGTTGGTCGAGAGGCTGCTCGCCGGTGAACTCGGCTATGAAATCAGCAACGACTTGCCCTTTGATTGCATTCCTTGGTTAAAATTGGATGTCAAATCGTCCGAGATCGACCGACCATTTCTTCAGTCTGCCCGACAAATCCTCTTTCCGCAGGACTACTTTAAGGGGGTGTGATGTAATGGCGATGATAGTGTGATATTCAAAGTATTTCTTTAACTTCCTCAAAGCTACTATGACTGCAAAGGCGAGCTTCTCTAGTGGTAGGTACCGCTGCTCAGCGTCAATAAGGTCTTGCTCGCATAATAAATGGGGTGTTGGATTCCTTCTTTCTCTCACACCAGTGCAGAACTGACGGTGTGGTTGGAAACGGCGAGGTACAGTACAAGGAATCTCTTTCTTTAGGTATGACGAGTAGGGGTGGTGAGCTAAGGTAAGACTTGATCTCTTCCAATGCTTGCGAGCAATCTTGATTCCATGCTACTGTCTTGTTTCCCTTCAAGAGCTGGAATAATGGTTTGCAGTTCTCAAAGGACTTCGAGATGAAACGGTTCAAGGTAGTGAGCATACCGGTGAGCTTTCGTATGTCCCGTATTGTGCGAGGGGGCTGTACCCTATTGATTGCATTGATCTGGTTTGGATTAGCCTCGATGCCTCTCTTGCTGACCAAGTACCCAAGAAACTTTCCTGACTGGACACCGAAAGAACATTTGCTCGCGTTGAGCTTCATTCGGTATTTACTGAGGATTTCGAAGGTTCTTAATAGGTTTGATAGGTGGTCTTCCTTGTTCCTTCTCTTGTCAAGCATATCGTCGACGTAGACTTCCATGGTGTCTCCCATTTGGTCTTTGAACATCTTGGTGACCAGCCACTGGTAGGTTGCCCCTGCATTTTTTAGCCCGAAGGGCATGACTTTGTAACAATATAATCCGACGGTGGTGATGAATGTTGTCTTGTCCTGGTCTGGTGCATACAGAGGGATCTGATGATACCCCGAATACGCATCCAGAAAACTCATTCTTTCTTGAGTTGCTGTGGCGTCCACCAATTGGTCAATTTTTGGGAGAGGAAAACTGTCCTTAGGTCATGCCATGTTAAGGTCAGTGAAGTCAATGTAGACTCTCCATTTCCCATTACTCTTCAAAACTACTACTGGGTTGGATAACCATTTAGGGAATTGAACCTCCCGTATTGATCCCGCATCCAATAATTTTTCAACTTCTTTTTCTACGGCTTTTGCCTTCTCATGCGCAGTTCGTCGTGCCTTCTACGTGATAGGTTTGAAAGTGGGGTCGACGTGCAACCGATGACAAACCACACTGGGATCAATTCCAGGCATCTCGCATGGTTCCCACGCGAAAATGTCTACGTTACTTCTCAACAAAATCGTCAATTACTTCTTTTCTTGTTCAGTGAGAGAAGCTCCAATCAAGAATATCCTGTCTTTCTCGCTACGACCAGCTGTAACTTCCTCCAGGTTTTTGATGACCCGCTCAGAGGGGAGGAGCCTGGTCTCTTCCACTCTGGGTCTTCCGTACCTTAACTGCTATTTTGAAGGTATCAGACCTTCTTCTTCCTCGACCTTCTCTTTGGGATTTTCGGCCTTCTTCTCTGGTTTTGGGCGGATGGACACTATGAAGCACCTTCTTGCCATCACTTGATCGCCATGGATCTCCATTACTCCTCGCTTGGTCACATATTTGATTTTTTGATGGTAGGTCGAGGGGACTGCCTTCATCGCATGTAGTCACCCTCTGCCGAGGATATCTTGGTATGGCGAGTCAATGTCGACTACCAGAAACTTAATCATCTTGGAGATACTTCCTGCCCTCACTGGTAGGACAATCTTTCCCAATGGAAGAGTCACCTTTCCAGCGAATCCAACTAGAGGGACAGTGGCTTCCTTCAGGTCGGCAACGCTCAACTTCAATTTCCTGAATAGGTAGAGATACATTTCCTCGGATGAGCTTCCTTGGTCGACGAGCAAATTATCGATGTCGTAGTTGGCTATCCTGAGCGTAATGATCAAGGTGTCATGATGTGGGGTTCTCACTCCCACCAGATCTTCATCTGTGAACACGATATGTTTGCTATAGTCGACGTCATCTACTCACCGACGCTTTCCTGATTGTGTCTTTGCTGGATCGATCTGAAAAGCTTGCATCACTGCTGTAAGATTTTTTACTTCCATCCAAGCCAAATTTCCTTAAATATGCTTCACATCAGATGACCCATGAATTACTGCGAATTCATGGATAGCATCGTCCTCGAGTACGTTCTCAGGTCTTGCTTCTCCCTTGGCAGCGACTTTCTCTGCCTTCTTCTCCATAAACTCATTCAGGTGCCCGGACTGGGCCAATTCTTTGAGGTGGGACTTAAGAGCTTTGCAGTTTTCAGTCTTATGTCCTCCCTTATTATGAAAAGCACATCTCAGCACGTTGTTTCTCTTTGAGGGATCTCCTCCCATCTTTCTGGACCACTTAATAAATGGCTCGTCTTTGATCTTCACCAGAATCTTGTAAATTGGTTCTTTGAAGACAGTGTTGACTTCTTGAAATGCTTTCGAAACATCGTTCCTGCCTCCGTTCTTGGAGAGATTCTTGCCCCCGTTCTTGCCTCCTTTATTCTGGTTCTCAGCTTTTTCGTTGCCTTTGGCAGCGAGCTTAGTTCAACCATTTTCCCCTGTGCTGAGGCGGGTCACATCCTCCACTTTAGCGTACTTCTCAATGCGATCCATCAGGTTGTAGATGGTCGTGGCCTCTTTCTTCGTCGGGGATTGGTGCAGAAGGCAAGAGCTGGGTAGCCCAATTTTAAAAGAGGCCACTGCTACCTGCTCCAATCAGTCCTCGACCTCATTGAATAACTACCAGTACCTCTTTGCATAGTCCCGGAGGCTCTCTTAAGGCGTCTTTTTCATTGTTAGTAAAGCATCCATCCTTTTGGGATGGGAGCTACTAGTTATGAAGCGGGTCGTAAAGAGCTCGACCAGGGACTCAAAACTCCTGATAGACCTGTGAGGGAGCCTCTCGAACTATTTTTGTGCCACATCATACAGACTCGAGGGAAAAATCCGGCACATTGGTGCATCCCGGTGGTTCCAGAGAGTCATGGCTTGCCTGTACTGCCTAACGTGATCAATAGGGTCAGTTTTTCTGTCATAGATCTTGAATCTTAGAATAGCAAATTTCTTGGGGGATTCCTCTTCTTTTATCTCCCTCGAGAAAGGGGATTTCATCTGGGTGTTGAGAGCTCGTCTAGCAAGCTCCATGGTCGATCTTGCACCGCGATCTGCTGGGTGTTGGTCCATCTCCCTTCCGACCAAATTTTGTATGTTCTCATTGCTACGAGCTGGGCTCCTGTAACGACGAGCCGGTTGCTGTTTCTCGAGCGAGTCGTTGCTTGACTCGTTCTTCTCACTCTTCTGGGATCCACGTCTAGGGCTCCTTCCTCGGCTGCGAGACTTGCTCGCCTGAGGGCTAGGAGTGCGGCATGGACATTGCCTAGTGTTGCGATGGAGCTCTTTCTCCATCCTTTCTAGTTTCCTTTTGAGGCGAGCATTCTCAGCCTCTTTCTTGTGAGCGGACTCCCTCTGCTCTTGGAGCCTCGCCTCATAGGCATCAATTAATCTCGAGATTTTTTTAGATTTTTCTGGTCCTTGGCTCTCCTCTGAGGCTGGCCTCTCTGGGCGAGCCCTCTGATCTGAACTTCAAACTTCAGATCTGATACTGCGAGGAGTAGGTTGTTCTTGGATATCTCAGGCCCGAGGGGAAGTACTGCTGTGACCAGACATTTCAAATTTCTTTGTTGGTGAGGGCTTTCTCAGGGAAGACAAACATTCCCACAGACGGCGCCAATTGTGGTGACAATTATATTCAACACAAATAAATAAGAAAAGCGTAATCACCAGAGGAAATAAAAAAGATAAAATGCCAATCACACAACACAGTATGTATGTGGTTCAGCAAGAATGCCTACGTCCACGGTGGTGCAGTCAATATTATTTCTATATACTCCGGAGAGCATTTTACAGACAATACAGTGCGTGCCTTTTGACCCAGGCTTAGGGTTTTTTATATACATGTTTATCTTCGGGGAGTGGGGGTGTTAGACTCCCCCACGTCCATCTTTCTCTCCTGGAATATCTCCCTACGATATTTCAGGAGAGAACTAAGTCATAACTGAATTTAGTTGAGGTGCTAGGGGTCCGGACTTTCGACCGTTTGTATTAAGCTACTTGTCTGGGCCCATGATGGCAAATCCGGGTACCCACAATACCCTTTAAGTTATTTTTACACTGAAACTTTTTAGAAGTTAGTATCCTACTACATCATATAAGCATTATTTTAGGATTATATGACGTATTTACACTTTCCAAGATTTCAAACCATCCAATCAACCCTAGTGAATGATAGGCACAAACTTGAAATTCAAAAATTCAAAGTCGATAATTTTAAT
The DNA here is from genome assembly GCA_949130495.1 of Sambucus nigra. Lineage (NCBI taxonomy): Eukaryota > Viridiplantae > Streptophyta > Magnoliopsida > Dipsacales > Adoxaceae > Sambucus > Sambucus nigra. Next base: position 193,594,094 of record OX422214.1, on the reverse strand, counting down.
TCTAGTATTAAAGAAATTTAACCTATGTCTTTCACAATTACTGAGTGTTATGTCACTTTATGATAATGTTGAGCTCATATTTAAAATACGAATTAATATATGCACGATTGGAGGTATAATATATATAGAGAGTACCACACACATTTACACAAACACACACACATACCAACATCTACGGACACGCACATATCTATATTTAACCCAGATATGGAGAACACTGTCACACACATGCCCATACACACAAAACAGATGCACGATAACTTGGTATCATCCTATGTTTAATTTTTGAGTTTTGTAATTTTACAACCACAAACATAAGGGATGTTGTGAGTTTCTAGGGGTTTGACATTTTGTATTAGATGGAACTCGAGTAGCCAATATAGATATGGAAAAATAAAAGCCATACATTTTACTTTCTTTTAAGAATGCTCTGATAAAAAATTTGATTTGTCACCAAAAATGCTCTGATAAAAAATATAATAGTTTTCGATAAACTTTTTAATAATTAAATAAAATTTTTCTATTATTTTTAAACATTTTTATTATATAAAAACTATTTTTCATAAATCAAAACTTCAAAATACTTTAAAATGGAACTAAATACTTAAGATCCCTTAAATAAATTTAATATGTCGCCAAAATGCTCTAATAAACATCCTTCTAGTCGAAAGCTTATTTTTATTTTATAGGCTCATTAGAAATTATTTATAGCATCCAACCCACAACACATGACGTTATGAACAACTATGGACTCGAAAGTTGGCGAAAAAGTAAATCCTTGGCTACGACTTGATTAGGAAAAAATTTGTGGCCAAAACAAAGCAATGAACTTACAACAGGTGAGACATTGTGTTAGTAAATTGATCCCTCACTTGCATTATTCCCTCTACTCTACTAGAATCTCCATCAATGCATCATGTGGTTGTTGTGGATATTGACTTCGAATTTGCACTGTAATGGGTCAACAGAGTAAAAATAGAATGAAAATCCCTTAATACATAGGAGGGGCATAAAATAAGTTATAGAATTAAAATTTTAAGATCCCATACAATAAATAAGTGGTGTCACAAAGGAACAACATATAAAGCTTATACAATCGTTTACAGATTTCTCACAAGAAGAAATATTATAACTCGCGTAATGCGTGGTTTTTTTATAGTTTGTTTATAACAAATTCAACCTATGCATAGACGTAAACCTTCCGTAATCATTTCACTCCATTCCATACTTTATTACAATTTGGATAAATGAATGAGAATGAAGTGAAACTCAGGAGAAAATAAACAAATAGCATTACCATGTCAAAATTCTCATCCATAAAGCAACCACATCCTATGCTCTTCATTTTTTTTCTTTCAAGTGGAAGGTTAGATAGAGGTGGATAGATCTTTACGGGTGAGGCCAGAGGCGGTGACATCGACATTAGGTGATATGGGGAGGATAGTTTCTGGGGATTCTATCTGTTTGTCTCTACTGAGGGAGGTGTTGCTGAGGAGGGTGATTGATGTGGAGGATGGTTATAGGTGCAATAGCTGGCCCGACTGTTTATTTTGCTGGTGTTGGGTGGTTTTCTGGTGGCGTCGAGCGACGACATTATCCACTTGTGGTTTTTGTCGTATCTGAGATTGTTTTCGAGCATTTCTCTCTATGATTGGGGGAGTCTAACTTTAGCGGCCCGTTATTCTTCTTTGGATGCATTTAGTCGGTGCTGTCGGTCGACTTTCACTAGAGCCACGTATCTTCTTGAGGAGTTATTTAATTTGCGCATTTTTCCATTATGCATTCGCATTTTCCTTATGAGTCTTTTGATTGATGATTCTTATCATTAGAAAACGTACAATACCGTTGGGGACTTTTACCGATTGTATAGGTGGCGGAAGGCTAACCGGTAGTCGAGGAAATCTCTATTTTGGAGGTAGTGCATCAGGTCTTGAATGGCCTGACAAGTGATCGAATAAATTCTTTTCCATTTTCAGACTTGTCTTTTCATTGCATTTGTCTAATATTGATCTTTATCTGCTAGGAATTCTGTAGGTGACCTTCTATCCTTGGGGGACGGCCATTCAGGATATGGTGGCGACTGGGGAGAATGCGCATATGCGATGACTATTGGCGCATGAGTTTGGATACTCATAGTATCTCGGGGAGAGTTTAGTATGACAAATTACGGAGGAGGAGGTGGTTGTGCTACGTGCGATTCCCCTTATGTTCATGAGGCGAGAGAAAATGTTGTCGGAGGATGTGAGGGTTGCGACGATGATTGGTGAGCCTTACTTATCGTATATCGACACAGTGGCGGCGTATGATTATATGGACTTTGCGACGAGCTGGTTGATGGCGCCCAATATATATGATGTGATGCTTCTCCATCACGTGGGTTATATTCGACCAGTGGGGTCTTGTTATAGTGAGGGTGGTCCTTCGACATCTGAAGTGGCGACGACCTCAGAGGTTCATTTTGTGTGGTTGCATGACCCTACCTACAACATTTGGCGGGCTGATGGAGGGTCAGTGCATATGTTGCATCGTCCTAATGTGATGGACCCGGAGGAGTTTGGTTTGTCATAAGAGGTCCTTAGACCCTAGGTATACCTTTCCCTTATTTGGTTTCTTGATTTCTTCTTTGCTTTATGTTGATTCTTACCCTTTTCTTACAGCAAATCCGGGTGTCGACCACTTGGCTGAGGGATATTCGAGACTGGATATCTTCGGTGACTTCCCATATTTGGGATGCGATTTCATTTCCTTCTTACTTGGTGCCATCTTCCTCGTTTGAGGAAGGGTCTGGTTCGGGGAGTGGAGGTCTATCGTCTTGCCGCAGGGGAAAAAAGCACGCTGCAGGGATGGAGGTTCATAGAGAGAGAGAAAGGAATATGGTTTCGGGCTAAGCCCTCTTGTTTTGGTTCATGCAAATGTAATACAAAAAATATATGCAATGCAATGAATTTTTTATTATCTTCTGTTAGTGATGAATGAATGCATATTCTCTTTTTACTTTGCTGCTGAGATTGTAAAAAGAAAGAGATTTAGAACTGAAGGAAATTTTAATCTTAAATGAGGAATAACATAAGGATGTAGGGAATTTCGAATTCTTTTGAGAATAACAATTCATTTTTATTGAGTTTGTTTTTTTTTATTTTTTTATTTTGACAAAAGAGGAAAAAGGAAAGTTTCTAAAAATAAGGGGTTTCCGATCGGCAAGCCTCTTGTCCTTCCTATCAGCATGTCAGTCCAGTCTAATCAATTCAAGACTTTGATTTGTACTCTCTTCAGCCTTTGGTACTTTGTGGGGAAGACTTCTCCTGCGATTTCTATAAGATTGTGTCCCTTGTTGGAGTTTTCCAAGTATAAAAAGAGGTTAAGGTGGAGTGTTATCTTCACACCTCCGCAATCCTTCTCTTTTACTATTTTGCGATATGGCTCTCCCTAGTTGTATTGAGTTTGCTAACTACATCGAGACTTTGGAGGTGATGTGTTCCTACAGTGTAGACTATGATTATTACAATATGCATCGAGTCTCTTTATGACGTAATCGTCCCATAGAGTGGAATATGTTGATGGCGGTGGTACAATTCTAGTACCCAGAAGACCATGTTTTCCGCATTGGTTTGGAAGAAGTCTGTCCAACTTATGAATAGTTCTCTGCTATATTGGGGAAAAGTCCTAGTGTGGAGACAGTTATGCCTAAATTTTCCTGATCTCCTTGGGAGATATTGGTTGGACTCCTCCATATCTCACCTTCAGTGGCTGTATCATTGGTTACTGGAGGGATGATTTCTCTTCTAGCGGTGCTACATTCTATTCATTTGCAGGCTGTTGGTTATGTTGGCTATACTGGAGCTGTTATTCTTGCCTTGGTTTCAAAACTGTTATTGGTGACTGGGGAATTAGTGGTGGACCCATAACTTGCAGCCATTACTTCATGGATGTCATAACGTCATAATCGTGTGGTGGTGATACTGGCAGAGAATCTGAATGGTTTGGTTCCTAGCGAGAAGGTCGTTCTGAGTTTTTGAGGGGTAACCCTGTGATGTTGTTTATGTGGTTGTCCGAAAGGTTCCGTTTGGAAGTTCCTCTAGAATATCCTTTGACGGCTGTGGCCAACTTATTTTCTTATTACTTTATCAACATGGGTTTAGAGGTCGAGCACTGGAAGAATTGATTTGTGGAGCACGGGGCTCAAAGTTTGTGTTGGTCAGTGCCTTGGTGGGGATAATTGTTGCCTATTTTGGAGTTGGAGGAATACAAGTATGTTCGGCTGGTTGGTCTCAGACAGACCTCTTTCTATTTTTCCTGGTGGCTCCTGCGCTAATTTGGTTGGGAACAGATCGTGCCACCTTAGACATTGACTTTCTTTCTGATGGAGGATCTGACAAAGCGTCTGCACACATGACTTGGCTCTTTATAGGAGAGTCGGTGACCGTAGACCCGTCCATCTTAGTCTATTAGGAGAGTTTGGCACATCTTTTGGGATTATATGAAGTGGTTGTGGAGAAGAGTTGTTAGCAATATATTGGTGGTGGAGATCGGACAAAGGTGGTTTGCCATATCTGATACCATGGAGGGGGTGTTGTGGTTTTTACAAAACTGGTTCGAGCTTATCAATCTATGGAGCGTTTGCAGCACTCTATTCAGGTAGGAGAAGTATGGTACCCCAGGAGGTAGATGGTGATGATGATGATGATGATGATGATGACAGAGTTGGATCCTCTGGAAATTATGGGTAGGACTCTTGGGGAGTTTATTTATAATGGGAATAAATTTGGAACTTTATTTTGTTTTTTTAGGAAGGTAGGAAGTTGCCTGTTTTTTTAATTGTACCGAAGTTTCCTATTATTTAAATAAACAAGTTTTTGATCATCTAGCTGTGTCTTTTGATGATTTTTACTTTTTAAATTATTTATACCAATCACTAAGGCATGCATAATCCTTTTGTTCAATTATATGTTAAAATAAACTGTCATTCTCGGAGATAGGAACAAAATAACATTTTGTGAAAAAGAAAGGGTCATTCTCAAGTAAAGGGTATGAGTTGCCTACGTACCTCAGGGGTTTTGAAAATTGTCTAGTAAATGGTTTTGTAGAGGATCAGGCCCACGTAGTTCTAGGTAGAGGGAAATGAAGAGTTTTTTTAATAGAATGGAGATGAGAAGAATCGTAACGCTCTGAGATGTCGAATTAGGGGTAGAATTTCTTGAGATGGTCCAAGCTGACTGGATGGGCCCTCTCTTCTCCATCAAGGTCGGTGAACATAGCGGTGCCCCCTGACAAGATCTTTTTCACAATGTATGGGTCGCTCCAATTGGGCTTAAATTTTCCTCCGGGGTCCCAGATAGGCTCCACTATTTATTTAAGGTCTAAGTACCCCTCTCGAACACCGCGATCCTTGACTCTCTTATTGAATGACCATTCTATTCTGTGAGATCTTTCAGTCTTTTTTCATCCAAAAATGATAGTTCGTCGAGGTAATTTTGATGCCAGACTTTTTCGTTGACTTTACTTTCAAGTATAATGTGTACCGAAGGGATTTTAAGCTCTATATGTAGGACTACTTCCATGTCGTATACCCGAGAGTAAGGCGTAGCCCCAGTAGAGGTTCGAACTGAAGTGCGATATCCCCAAAGGGCATAAGGTATCCGATCAGCCCAGTCTCGATAACTTTCGGTCATCTTGCTGATTATGGACTTAAGGTTCTTATTGATGGCTTTAAATGCACCATTGGTTTGAGGTCGGCAGGGAGAAGATTTATGTATCTGGATCCTATACTCATCGACCACTTCTGTGACTTCTGCCTCGAAATGTAACCCGTTATATGAGACTAGCTCGTGCGGGACCCTATATCGGCAAATGATATTTTTCTTGATGAAATTGGACACTTTCCTCGACCCATTTAGTGAAGTAATCAATGTCCACTGGGATGAACTCATGCCCGTTGGAGGCTTTGGGTGTAACCTTACCTATGATGTCGATGCCCCATGTGGAGAATGGTCAAGGAGAGTCATGTTATATAATTTCCGCGGAGGCAGGTGCTGAGGGTGGGGAACTGTTGATATTTGAGACATCTCCAGACATATGCGGTGAAATCCTGAACCACGATGGTCCAGTAGTAGCCTTGTCGGATGATTTTCTTGGTAAGCATATGGTCATTCATGTGGGGTCTGCATTCCCCGTTGTGGATCTTTTGCATCATTTCTTCAATGTCAGCCCCTATGATGCAGTGTAGATGAGTTCCATCGAAGTTCCTTTTGAATAGTGCTTTACCACAAATGATATACTGGGCAGCCAGTTTGCAAAGGGTTGCTCGGTCTCTCTTGTTAACACCCTCGAGATACCCACCATGCTTGAGGAGGCACCAAATATCATAGTACCAACAGTCGGCTAGATCAGGATCTTCCTTGGTGATAAGCTCAATGTGGTAACAGTGGGTTGGTTTGTCTTGATTTTGGATTAGAAGGGGGGCCATTATTATTCCTTTTGGCATGTCAACCATGAAGTCTAAGGTAGCAAGGGCATCGGTTAGGTTATTATTTGCTCAGGGCTAGTAATGGAAGGTGATATCTTGAAATTGGGAGGCTAATTCTTCTAAGTGGGCATGGAAAGGTAGGAGTTTCTTGTCTTTGACTTTTAATATTCTGAGTACTTAACCGATGATGAGGGTGGAATCCCCATAGACATCTAGGCATCGAATTCCTTGTGTGAGAGCGACTTTGAGGCCTATTTTGCACGGCTCGTATTCAGTTATGTTGTTAGTGCAGGGGAAATCTAGCTTGATGGTAATGGGAGTGTGGGACTCATCTGGAGAAATCAGAAGTATCCCAGTTCCATATCATTTTTTGTTAACGGCGCTGGTGAAGAACATTTTCCATCGAAGATCTTATTGAGAGGCACAAAGGATGTTTTTATCTGGGAACTGGGAAATCCAAACATCAGCTTCTTCTATAGGCTAGTCAATGAGGTAGTCAGAGATGGATCTTCCTTTCATGGCTTTATGCGTAACGTACACGATGTCAAACTCGACTAAGAGCATCAACCATCAGGCCATTCGGATAGACGTGCAGGCTTTTTGAACAGGAACTTGATGGGGTCCATTTAGGATACAAGTTTGATGGGAGAGGCAAGCGTATAGTGTCGCAATTTTTTGGTGACCCGGACAAGGGAGACGCATGATTTATCCAAAGCAGTGTAGTTAACCTCATATCCGGCCAACTTGCGACTGGCGTAATAGATGGATCTTTCTTATGGGCTTTTTCCAGGTATTGGGATAGCAAAGCCCCAACTGCAGTGTCTGATATGGTTAGGTATAGGAGTAAGGGAAGACCAGGCTGCGGTGGTACGAGTATCGGAGGTCGGGTTAGGTATTGCTTGATTTGGCAAAAGGCTTCTTGACATGCTTAATTCCAAACCTTGGTTGAATCCTTTCGAAGGAGTTTGAAAATGGGTTCATAGATAGAAGTCAACTGGCTAATGAATCGGCTGATATATTGTAGCTTCCCAAGGAATCCTTGGACTTCCTTTTCTGTTCAGGGTGGTGGCATCTCAAGTATGGATTTTATCTTGGTCGGGTCTACTTCTATCCCTTTCTAACTAATCATGAAACCCAAAATCTTTCCTTTGGTGACATCGAAGATGCATTTCTGTGGATTGAGTCGCATCTGGTACTGTCGCAGTCGTTCGAAGAATTTTCGAAAAACGGGTATATGACCTTCCCTTGTCTTGGATTTGATAATCATATCATCCACATAGACTTCAACTTCTCTGTGAATTAAATCATGTAGGATGGTTGTGGCAACCCTCTGGTAGGTAAATTCGACATTTTTTAGACCAAATGGCATAACGGTGTAGCAAAAGGTTCCCCAAGGGGTGATGAATGCGGTTTTATTCTAGTGATCTGGGTGCATCTTGATCTGGTTATACCCACCGAACCCATCAAGGAATGACTTAAGAGCATGGTTGGCCGTGTTATCCACAATCATGTTAATATTGGGCAGTGGGTAATCATCTTTTAGTGAAGCTTTGTTCAATTGAGGCATTGGTGTCAAGCAACCTGTATTTACATTTTTAAAATGGATTAGCTAAGGTATTATATCCCAAACTTCCAACTGCTAAAATGGTAAATAAAATTATTTAAAATTTATTATTGGTATCTTTCAGTAAAGCTATATTATTGTACCTCTCTATCAAGTTGTTCCCATGCGCTAGACATGTTACAGTGACTTTGAGCAAACAGGGCATGCATAACTGTAAGCTTTAGCAACTAGTAGGAAACCAACTGTTACCAGCAAATTGATACCACATATAGAACCACAAATTTCAGTAGTTAACTGCTCACAAATGTCATAAACTTCTTGAATTCTTCTACGGGTTTGAGATCCATAAGCAGATGAGCCCTAGTTGTACTTGTTTGAGCATAAATCAAACCACAAAACATGGATATATATTAAAATATTTAGACAAAAAATAAGCAGATGAGCCCTGCTTGTATTTTTTTTCACATTACCCTTATTTATTAATTTAGCTCACACAATTTTAGACACCAATTCAGGACAGACTTATCGTGTGACAACACTCCAAAACAACCCTCATTATAGATACATTACCAATGCACTAAACACTATAGTCAAATGCAAGTTACAATTTGCATAACGAAATAAATAATGAAAAGAAACAGTTATCATTTTATCACTAGGTCTGTGGGGAAAAATAATAAATTAAAACAAATGTTTGGTTTTTTTGGAAAGAAATGGTTCCTCGTTTTCACTACAAAATTTGGTTAAGGGGATTCAAACACTAATGTAATGAAAACAATACAATTCCACAACAATCAGTAGCTTAAAAAGTCACACAGAAACATACATTGTCTAACTACTGCTGGCAGTGCAAGGCAGTGCATGTGAAAACAATACAATTCCACTACAATAAAGACCGTGCATGTGAAAGATACTATTATGGCATCTGATGGCAGTAGGAAGTTGAGTTGTTCTTTGTGAGAATCTTCTCACTGACTTCAAACAATCAGGAGGCTGCAGAGAAATCTAACTACTGCTTAAATAGTGGATCAGGCTATGTTTGCTCGACGCCTGCTTATAATTGATGATGGATCCATAACTAATGTTATATTCATAGGCATGGGAGAACCACTTCACAACATTGAAAATTTCACTAAAAAAATAACATGTAGTTTATAAAAAGTGGATAATCAGAACCACAAACAAATAAACAGAAAGTTTGAGAGATTGAGTAAGGCGTGTGTAAGCCCTCACCTTGCGCTTGATGTCCCTAGGCGTGCCTGTTTCAAGAGATTGTGTTTAAGCTTGTTTGGGGCGCTGTAGTTATGCCTGTGTGCTCCTCGGCGCGCCTTTAACAACTATGGTGTGGGTATAATAAGTTTCTCTCGCTTTTGGCTGTCAAGCTACAATCTACTAAACATGCTAGTTTTAAGAAATAAATCATCAAGATATTGAACAAATTTGTTCAGTTATATGCTTCCTACCCTTCAGAAGTTATTTCACTATAATTGGAGTTCTTGCTAAAGGCGTCATAGTTATATCTAAACCATTATTATCCACAGTTATAATGTAGATACACATTTTCCTCAAGTTGATGAAGTAATGAGATTGAGAGATGTATTCAAATTCCAAAGTTGAGGATGTATTGAACAAATCATGCTTGATTTGTTACATAATTAGACATGCAGATATTTCATGGTGACAACTAGTAGTTAATGTCAGGTGTGTTATAAAAAAAACCTCAAACTACTCAAGGTGGGTCAAAACATCGATCAAACCGATTGTAACTATATTGTGTTGTATCTTTTAATGGTTTAGGAAACATGATATTAACTCTGCCTTCAACATTTGTTTATTTTCTCCTCACAGAAACGTGATGAGGGGACAAAAACATTCCCATTAAAGTCAATATAACGAATAAAATACTATTACAAATAAAATATAGGAATAACATAGAGGTCGATTTGAGTTATATTCGAGTTATTGTAATGTTCCCTTTCATTTTATATTTGATCGATAATGTTGCTTCAGTTATTCATATAGACTCTTTTGTTCCAATAACAAACATATATTGTCATAACAATGCATGTTCTACCACATTAATTATGTTTTCATTTTATATCCGTGTTAACATTTCTTACTTTTCCAGCACCTTAATACCATAAAGCATTGCTAATTGTATAAGTAATAACCATTTATAAGAAAATATTTGTATATATGGTACCTGAAGTTGGAGGTAGAGACCATCGTATGGTACTGAAATCGTTCAGACAAGCAAACATTAACACATCGAAACGAACCCCGAATAAGTTTTATCTTCTTGAAATCAAATGTCTCTTTTAATCATGGAAACACAACCATTTAAAACAAAAAAATAATGGAGGAAATCATTATAAAACAAATAATAAATATAATTAAAAAGAAAGATAAGGACCATTGAAAAGAAAAAATATACAAGGATTTACGTGGTAGACAAGAATGTTTATGTCCACAACGGTGAATTTCTACCTTTTTACTTAGTTTTGAACGATATACAGGCTAGTCGAGAGACAAACTATGGCACATTGGCACCTTTGCTAATTGGCATCGTCTCAATTTTTAATTCTCTCTATTAATATAAATATGTATGCATTTTGACACACATTAATGAATCAATTAATTTACAATTATTCTTAATAAATGATCAGTTATAATGCAAGAAAAGATGTAGGTGGATTGATATATTACCTCAACCTATCGTGAACCAATGTCATTGAGTTCTTAGTAAGGCATTCTTGCGTGTAATACAACGTGGACTCCATAATTCGTCCTGTAAACTCAATTAAAAAAGAAGTTACCAACATATTTTTATATAAAACAACATATACTAAAAAATAGAAAATAAAAAATAGGTTAGTCAAAATAAATTACCTCTATCGACAATAATGGGGTAAGAGTAGTGTCCACACACAAAGCACTAAAACACGGCTTACCTAATCTCAGGTATATTAAAAATACTTCGAATAATAATTCTTTTTGGAGACACCATTTTCTCAATATATAATAAAACAAAACAAATCGACACTCAACAATTCACGTAAAATAAAAAGAATACATAAAAGTGGATGAACTATGAATTTAACGATATGCATTGAGATTTCTCATACGAGTGGAGCTCTTGAGATTAAAAATCCTAGTTTGTATGTGCTTCCCAAAAAAAAGTGTTAATCAGGCTAACCATATCCATCAACACAATATCAAAAATAGTAAGAACCCCAAATACATACCAAATCATTGTAATGTACAAGTCTTTATCGTAATCAAACACATTGTGTGCATCAACATCAAGTGACTCCTCCTCAACTTCACGTGTGTGTGTATGTGTGTGTGTGTGTGTATCAAACTAATATTAATATTAACAAACTTATACTGGAAATATGAAACCTAAATGAACCAAGTCTAAATCTATTAAGTCAATCTTGGATAAGAAACCTTATCTAAAATACTAAAATATTCATGATTAAAAAAATAATCCAAACTACCTCAAACTCTCAAAGAAGATCTGAAATTTCTAAACCATACACAAGTAAAAGGAGTAATACGGGGTCTAACAATTTAATGTGAAATAAAATTTTAACATGATGAAACTTAAAAATGAAAAAAAAAAACAAACATTTTATACACCATCAAATTAATCCCTAATTTGTATACAAGAGGAAGAATATCACGCCTATAACTGTAAAGTAGTGTTAAACCCCTAAATTGTAGTCTACCTCCTTAGTTCGATATTCCAGCCCAAAAATTTCAGGTGATTGAAATTAAACAAGAAATTGATTCACGAAAGATAACAGAGAAATCAACTATAACATTTTGATTTCATCAAAGTTTCCAAGAAAACAAATAAGGTACATTAAATTGAATGATTCAAAATCACTTCAATCCCACAACGAAAAATGATAAATGAAAATATAAAAAGGATATATAACATCAAATCAAACCTAAAATGAACCCTCAAATGAATCTGAATTAAATCGAACCTGAAAAGAAATTTTAAATATGGCGTATATTACTGAAAATGAAAATGAATGAAAGCTCTGAGAGAGAGAGAATTGAACCTGAATATCGAGATGACGAAGCGGTATTTAGCGCATTTGATAACTCAGAGAACAAGAGCGAGCGAGAGAGAGAGAGAGAGAGAGAGAGAGAGAGAGAGAGAGAGAGATAAAGAGGGATCCACACTTGACAACATTTGTTAAATCAATGGATGACTGGATTATTTATTTCAACACAAAGCTTTGGTGGAAATTCAGAAAACAAAAGTCCTTATGGTCTTTTTACTTGTTGAAAAAATATTACAGATTGAAACACACTTAGCTTACGGATTCTAATGGGGGGTCTACCATTTGGATAAGAATGATAAAGGGAAGAGAAGAAGCTGAATATCACTCGCGGTGGCTTTTTGGCAAAGGAAATATTCATTTCACTTGGGATAACTGGATAGGTGATGGTCCTTTAGCTCTAGAAGGGTGCCATGTTAATTGTTTGGTTAATGATATTTTGGAAGACAATGGGGAATGAAATATTTCCAAATTATCCGTTAGCATGCCTCAACAAACAATGTACAAAATAGCATATATGCAGACCTGTATGGAATCGGACAACACTTTTGTTTGGACTAAAGAGCAGTCAGGTACATTCTCTATGAAAAGTGCTTGGCAATCTATTCGAACAAACAGGGTGAGATCATGGACTAACTCTCTAATTTGGAAAAAAATTATTCCAATTAAAATATACATTCTCCTTTGGAGACTTTTGAGAGACAAACTTCCAGTTGATGTAGCTATTAGGAAATTGGGGATCAGAGGTCCATCTATGCATTATTGTTGTAAAGAACACAAGGAAGAAGACTCGAATCACCTATTTGGAGAGAGTGATATGGCCAAGGAAGTTTGGCATCATTTTGATTTCTTTATGTTGTCTATACCATAAATAGTTCCATCAGTTGCAAACTAATTAGTTGGTGGACTAGTCTTATTAAAGACTCCTATAAACCATTATACACGCCGTTATCATTTAGGGAATGTGGATTACTAGGAATGAAGCCATGTATGAGGGAACCATAATATCTATTCATAGAGTTGTGTCACACATAAAGCCCTTGTTAGCCCTCTATTATAGCAATATTTAAACCCCATTATCAGGATTGTATAATAAAATATTTAGTGTTTTATCATTTGACCTAAACTCTGTATGGGAAATGCCAACGTAGATTTTCATAGTTGAGTCGGTGTAGATTTTCAATATATATTATACATATTCACATTTGAGTCGGTGTAGAACTTTCGTAGATTTTCACAATGATAAGCATACTTCTATAGGTCTAAAAATAAATATATAAGAACCATACATTCTGAAAATAAACATGATGATTATCACTAATTCAGATCCCTTCTCCACATAACACTAACATATCAAATAATTCATGTTTGCACCTCATATTTATCTAAGCTTAAATTAAACATGTCTCATGTGATGCCCAGATACTTTTGAATCTCAGAAATTCTAAATGCACACACCATAAGCGACAAACGAATCTAAATGCATATATCACTCAGAATATTATATGTTTTACTCTATCAAGCTCTTTGTAAAAAATATAGTGAAATAAAATAAGCACCTTGAAAACAAATTTAAACCGGTGAAAATTTTAAATAAATCAATGCAAATCAAAGAAAATAAACATGTCATTTACCTTTAGAGGCTTCATAAATATAGCAATCCAAAAAATCGAGCTAGCAAAGGAACTGTGTAACCAACAAAGGAACTGTTTCAATTTCTACTAAGTTGAAAAAATAAAAAAATTAAATAACTTGTTTTCAAAACAAGAATCATAATTTGTAATGATTTGTAAATTGGTGATAAAGCACATATGTAGATATAGACATCAATATATGTTAGCCAATAGAAGAAAAAACATCAATGTAAATAACTAGCCTCAATATATGTTAGCCCACAGATGAACTGGGTATTTGATAAAAAATAAACCTGTAACAATGAATACAAAATTGTGAGATATAAATCCAAAACATTTTAACAAATACAACCTTATAACCCAAACCTTATAAATCCCAATCAGGAACTGAAATTGTAAACAAACCTCATACTTTAAACAAAACTCTTACTTTTAAACTCACACACATACATATTGAAATCGTAAACCCAATAAACAAAATTCCTACTTTAAAACAAAATAAACTAAAACCGTAAACCACCTCCATGTAAAACCAAAAGTCCCCCATGTAGAACCGAGCACAAATTGTGTAAAACCCGAATCAAAATCAAGAAAAAACAACCCAGGTGATGTAAATTACACACATTATGTAGTGGTCGAAATATATAAATGGATTTAATCACAAGCATAAACTAATTACAAATAAGAATGACGCCAAATGTAAATCAAACCTTTTAAGTTTTTGCTCAATATCATTTATTTGGTAAAAACCAATCAATAAAGGGGGAGAGAGAGCGAAAAAACTTAAACGTGAGTGTTCTACTAGCAGCGAGAGCTTCAATGCTCTGTCGACGATGAGCATTTGAAGTATATTCTCCCGATCGATTAATTTGGGGTGAGGGAGAGTGACACGAGGATGAGCCTAGGGTTTTGATTATTTGAGAAGGATTTGGTATGTGATAATTTTGGCGCGTGTTATTTTGGGGCGGGGGGATATTTCGGGGGCAAGGAAAAAGCGCGGGATCGAAAATAAATAAGGGCACATATTTTAAAATATAAGGGCAAATATTCCGCACTTATTGAAAAATGCTAGCAAAACTATATTTTCTAAACACTTTTTAAAAATTGTCACAGAACAAATGCCACAAAAAAGTAGTTTTCTTGTAGTGGTTGCAATAAAGGAAAACAAAGAAGGAATATAGAGAACATTTTATATAAGGGGAAAAACAATAATTACGTAAGGAGAAAAATAAAGCAAATAAATGGAATGAAGTGGTGATATTTTATGATTTTCAAATCTGATTACAATTCTTGAGTACCGTACATCAACCTATAATTATTCAAGAAGCCATTATATAACCATTTCTTTTCTTTTATTTATTTCTTTAAAAATTTCAAAGAATGTGACATCAGGTATGATAATTACATTACGTCCAATATCTCTAATCACATAGCTAGCACCACATAAAGAAACACTTTTTAATAAAAGAAAAAAAAGTAAGTATTGCCTAATTAGTAGTATATGAGAAATCATAGTCCAATAATAAATAAAAACTTTAAGATTTCAAATTGGGTCAAACACTCTTTGAATATTACACGGGTTGCATCGAAAATTTAACTTACTACTTAATAACATAAGACATTAAAAACTTAGAATGAGTCAATTTACTCTATTTATTATCCCATATTTAATTTTTATACTTAGTTACATTGTATTTTGCTCAAATGAACATGGTAGGATCTTTTTTTTATGAAACCAAATAATTTTTCATTTAGAGTTTTATGTTTATAATGTTTTTCTCATCTTTATATTAAATGAACCAATTTCATTGGGAAATGGAGGCACATTTAATATCACCTGTTGAAATAATTCCCATGGAAACTTAGATTGATTTATAAACCATTGCTAAGAAAAAATATTGAAAGTGTTGTATATTAATATATTGTTCTTTGTAACCTTTTTTAATAATGCATTACGATCAATCATGTTATAGACCCTTATCGAGGTAAAAACATATATATAATAAAAAATTATTATGTTGTGAATGATATTAGAGCCGATGCCTTATTGAGGTAATTACACAAATATCTACTATGCAAATATAGTGGTTTCGGGAAAAAATAGAGTATATAATAAAGTTGAAAGAAAAAACTCCAAATCCACACTAAAAGTAAAAGGAAAGAAACTTACCTTCTTCATGAGATGATTAGGCTACAATTTTCTTCTTCATCAAAATCCACACTATATTTATTCTTTCCATCTACAAAGACATTGCATAGCCTGAGTTTTGACTAAAAATCACATCCATATTTTTTTCCAAGAAATTAAGAGTTTAAATACAATGGAAAAAAGGATTCTAATAGTAAAAGAAAACTCTTTAATTTATCGCTTTACCTCTGAATGCATAAAACCAATGCTAATTCATATTCGACCAACCTACAATCAGGCTCCAAAGGATCGTTCTAACACCATCTATTAGTCCCTTTTCTCCATTTTACGAGTACATGATGCCCATCTTCTTTGCAAAGTCATCTGCATCATCATCAAAATAGTCGTCTTCAGGGTATGCATTCTCACCTTCATCTAAATTGTAATATTCCCCATCAGAGTTTCCTTCTTTGTGATCAGACCCTTCAGGATCATGATCTTCCATTGATTCATCACCAATCATATATTCTTCCAAGTCACTCACGTTTTGCTGTACAGAAGAAGACTGATCCTCAATTGATTTGACGTTCTCTTGTTCAGGTCCACCGAAAAAATCAAATCCATATATGAAAAAAATGAATATCAAATTAATAGCCCATTAATAAATTATTAGAGGTAAGAATAACCACATGAATTTTCTCATAGTCATCAACTTGATAGACAACCTTTAGAATGAAAATACGCATATGGCTATAAAGATATATTGGATTCTTTGAATAGAGAATCTAGAATGAGAATATGTATATTGGTAACTTGATATGACTACCAAGTTCACGAATACATTTGCATTAAAATATTCAACTCTTGTATAAATGTATTTTAAATACACAAGTGGGAGATCCAATTTTCCTAAAATTTCGGCTAAAGAAAAAATCATCCACTAACCCCACTATCCTCTAACCTCTTTCAACCTTCTATAAAGAATTCTCTTCATCCGGCCAAAACAAATGAGCTTGAGAGAGTTTTAGAATTTGAGTTTGTTTCTTTGAAAAGAAAAGAAAAAATGAAATCAAATGAGGAGGGAGTGCAAATTTTTGAAAGAGAAAATTAAAGAGAAGAAAAATCACTCATTCTCTCCTTCTAAGACTAAAAATATTTTCTTCACGAAAATATTTATTCTTCTAAATTTTTTTTAGAACAGTTTGCTCCTCCAAACTGAAATTTCGGATATTGAGCAATTAATTTGGAATGGGTGTTAGAAGACATATAACTACGGTGCATGGTTATATGATACAGAGGTGATTCTGGGCTTGTTTTATCCTGGGGACGGCGTGAGTATAGACTACCTGCACAAAGAGGGTAGAGCCGCGAAATGTCTTAAAGAGAGCGACCTAGTCCGCGACTCAACCCAAGAATCGTCTACGACGAATTTATAAACAATTGAGGTAATATTGTTTATTTTTATTATGCAGTATATACTTGGAATTCACGCATGAGGTTCATATTTGCGATAATCATATGAGGTCATAATTTAATTTTGAGCAGTAGACTTAAAATTAATTTATGATTTTATTTTTTGAGTTCTCCATAAAACTCTTTGGTGTGATTTTTTAATCACAATAGATAAAGTGTACCAACACCAACAATGCTAAGAGTCAAGTGCCAAAGTCGAAGAGATCTGTGAGAAAAGATCAAAAGGGTTAGAGAAGGGGGAAATTGCAGAAAACTCTGTAAATACCAATTAATGAGAGATGGAGCGGCATAGAAATACAAAGTTTGAGGGATTATAAATGGTTATGAAAGATACATGGAAGATGTAAGATTAGGATCGAATATTTACATTAATGTTGTGTTGTACCTGTCTCTTTGGGATGAGAGGAAGACATGGAGTCTTGTTTATAAAGTTGAGATGGTTCATACGACATTATTAATCTTTTGATGATATATTATATTAGAGGAGAGAAAATAGTAGTATTAATGTCAAGGTTGAGATATTAACACCTCTAATACTATTATATTAGAGGTATAATATTGATACCAAGAGTTAAGTGAAAGTGAAGAGAATTACAGAGGAAACTCAAAGGTTGAAATGAGAAAGTGAAGAATAACTCAAGAACATTAAGGGATTGGAGATTGGGGAAGGTATTCGAGGAGATTCATCATCCTCTTCATCAAATTCAACCACTACAAACTATTAAGGCAAGTGATTGTATTGCTAAATAATTATGTTTTCAATTTTTGTCATATTAAAGTTGAGAAAATTATTTTTAGTGGGGTTCACATGTCAAACTTTGGGGTTTTGGAAAATGATTATGCAAATGAATTTTGACATATGATGATGGAAATTTATGGATAAATTTTAATCATGAAAATTTGAGATTATGAGTACATATGTAGTGGAATTAATAAAGAGAAAACTTATTATTGAATTTGTAACATAACATGTAGAGATGAAATCTATCCCCATGAAAGTTACATATTTAGATGATGATTATATGTAATGTGAGTCTCATTGATATAAAATCTATCAAGAAAAATAGAGATTGAAACAAATTATGTTGATGATCATTTTTTAGGTTGAAATTACTGAAATTTGGACAGAGAAAACTGGGACAAATTTTTTGGGGTGAACTGGTTCGCCCCACAACCGAACAGGTTCGAACCCCTTGCCATGAACAGTTGTGCAATTTTTTTAGAAAATATTAAAAGGTTAATTTGAGGATTGAATTAAATATCTGAGAACAGTTGTGAACTTCTAAAAAAATATATGAATTGGGATGGTGGGTAAAAATTATCTGAGATTTATCTGGGATGCAAGTTAAAATAAATGGGAAGAATTTTATTCGAGAATGAATAATGAAATTTGGATGAAAATCCAAAAATATAGGGATGCGGGTTGAGTGAAATTAATTCGTATCCAAAAGTTTATATGATGATATTTAATTAATTAATTTAGTGAATGATTAATTAATTATGGATATCAACAATATTGTGAAAATGGTTTGTACACGAGTGATGGTCACGGTTAAAAGGAATTTTGAGAAATATGTATACAGGTACAGAGACAATATATATATATATATATATATCAGTTTGAATGATAAAATAAATTAAACATACCACTCTAGGGGTGCTATTGATGGAGGTTGCGCGATGTGGGTGTTCTCCCCAGTGAGTGAAAGTAGGCTAAGTATTGACCCCAGATCATAGCGCCATGCATATCTGATAAGGTTGGAGTTGAGTGTGATAATGTTACTATGGTTATGCGCATTAGCTCAGGATTATGATCATCTCCAATACGTTTTATTTTATAGTACAGTTGTCGATTGCATCCCAGAATTTCCAGGGTGAGGAAGTATTGTCGAGAAAAATAGCACAATAGATAGCCGTATCTCAAGGAGTTTTATCTCGGTGGTATAACAAGTATACGTATATAGTGAGTGATATGTATGTATATTATGTGTATATTAATGTGAAGAAGTATACGTGACTTAAACATTATGTGTGAATAATGTTTAATTAACTAATGAAAGTTAATGACTTTAATTAATAGATTATAATTATTAATGGTGATTGGAATTAATTCGGTAAAATATGTGATAATGGGATAGCGTATATAATTAAGGATGGTATGGGATTAGTTAGGAGGGTAGAATAACTAGGCAGTTAAAATGCAAACATTATGTGCACACTTTAGATGAGAGGTGAGTAATGTCTCAAGAGAGTGTGACACTAATTTAAAATATGGAAGAAGGGAAATAATTAATAATGTGTTTTAATTACTTGCAACATGTTTTCTATAATATTTTTGGATGCTAATCCGTATCATATCTATTTTAAAAACCTTTTAGGAGTCCAACCATAAGGATGCCAAGCTTGATCGTTTTATCAGGTATCGGAGTTGCATCAATTGTGGATGTTGCAGGATATTGTTATAGTCGTTTATGTCATCACATTCTGGATAGGGTCAATTTTATTTCCAGGCATGTTTCCTAAGTTGGATGGTTTATTTTATTTCATTTTATTTGGAATTGTTGTATGTTTATTATTTTAAGCGATGGATTATTCGGTTAAGGAGTTGTCATGTAATAGACTAATGTTTCAAATTTATATTGTTGCTGTGGATTTAATTTAGTTGTTTAACTAAATTTTGGGATAAGTATGTTGTTGCTAATAAAGATTCAAATTGACACTCAGCTTACTTTAATAATAGGTGCTTGGTAATTAATTGATTTTGACAGTGATGCTATGAATGAGCCAAATGAGATTCCTATTTTATTTTAATAAGGTCTCGCCACTCATTGTTTTAATAATCGGATTGTAACATGAAACTTGAATGAACTAACCTCGGAGAAATTTGATGAAATCTTCTTCAACAAGTACTTTTTTGAATCCGTGAGAGATCAAATGACCATAGATTCCCTAAGAATATAACAATAGCAATTTACTATAGCCCATTACAAGGCTAAGTTCACTGAATTATCCCGATATGCTCAAGAATACGTGGATACCGAACCCAAGAAAAGCAAGCATTTTGAATGAGGTTTATGACAGAATATTAAATCTTCCATTATTCCTTTAGAAGTTTAAGATTTTAACCGGATGATTGAAATAGCCTCCCTTGTAGAAAAACACCCCGCCTCTACCAACACAAACCGAATATCTACTCCTCTAAATCCTTATGTTATTAGGAACTAACCAAATCAACAAATCATCCTTATAACAAGCCCAAGGATGGACGAATGTTCAGTCAGATTCAGCACAATCATAGTAGACTTTTGATTCATTGTCATGAATGCAACCAAGTAGGATATCTTAAACCCAAATGCCCTATTCTACACATGCCTCCCCTTGTACCTCCCCCAACTTCATCAAATCTCATGTAAAGAATCCAACTAATAATTCTAGTTGTTTACCGGAACAAAATCCCTAGTAAAGAAATCAAGAACCATTCAATAGGAACCAAGGTAGGAACTTCTCCTTTCTCCCAACGAAAAATCCAAATAACCATAATGTGGTGGAAGGTAATCTTCCTTGTTATAATATTTTATGCACATATATTATTTGATTCTGGATCTACCAATTCTTTTAATAGTCATTTATGTCTCACTTGTCTGCAATTATCCTTTAGTCCATTAGTTCACCCTTTTACTATAGGAATGCCAATAGAAAAAATGGCCATTACAGATAGAATTTATGAACGTCACACTTTATATTTTGGAACCAGGACATTAACTATAGATATAATAGTCTTCGACTTAATAGAGTTTCACTTAATAATAAGAATGGACATAATTTCCCCGGACTTTGCTCACATTGATTGCCATGCAAAGATGGAGACATTGAAACCACCCCATCAACTTTCATTTCATTTTCGAGGATAAAATCCCCACCAACCTCTACTCTTTCAGATTAGTGAAAAAGAAACCGCCTCCATTTCTAACATCTTTATAAGTTACAAAGATGTGTTTCCGAAAGATTTACCTAGAATATTGTGGGTACCACGATTTTATCACCATAAGGCCTGGACGAGTAGCCCATCCTCAGCGGCCCAAAACCCAGGCCCATCACCTCTGGTATTCATCCATTTACTCCACGATGCCATGAAGAGAAGTTGTGGGGGTACACGATCCCATGAAAGGGAGATGGCTAATAAAGAGGAACCTATCACCCCCACTACTCCAACACATACATGTATAAATTAAACCCCAAGTCCGGGGCAAAGGACAAGTTGTATTCTCTGTACTTACTCTTCAGAATATAGAGAAATAACACTGACTGAACCACCGTGGACGTAGGCACTTCTTTGCTGAACCACGTATCTTCGTTGTTGTGTGATTGGTCTTTTATTTGTTTTTTCTTGGTTGTCACCTCTTTCATATTTATTTGTGCTGCATAATAATTGCATCTACAATTGGCGCCGTCTGTGGGAAGCGTTTATCTTTCCTTGAGAAGAGCCCACACCGAAGAAAAAAAATCTAAGATGTCTGGTCACAGCAGCAACGCTCCTCAAGCAGGAGACATTCAGGAGCCACCCGCTCCTCGCAGGATCAGGTCTGAAGTCCGACGTTCCGATCAAGGGGCTCGCTTAGAAAGGCCAGCCTCAGAAGAAAGTCAAGGACCAGCAAGGTCCACTCAGATATCCAGATTGATCGATGCATACGAAGCAAGGCTCCACGAGCAGAGGGAGTCTTCTCGCAGGTATGAGGCTGAGAATGCTCGCCTGAAAAGAAGACTGGAAAACTGGAAAAAGAACTACGTCCTAATACCAGGAAACACCCCTATCGCACTCCTAGCCCTCAGGCGAGCAAATCTCGCAGCCGAGGAAGGAGCCCTAGGCGGCAACATCAAGGGTTCGAAGGTGGCGACTCAGACGACGACCTCCGCGAGCAACTGAGAAAAGCTCGCCGCTATCAGATCCCTGCTCGCAGCGACGACAACATACGGAACCTGGTCCGCAGAGAAATGGACCAACATCCAGCTCACCGCGGCACCAGGTCAACCAGAGAACTCGCCAGGAGAGCCCTCAAGACCCAGATGAAATCGCCCTTCACAAGGGAAATTGAAGAAGAAGAAGCTCCCAAAAAGTTTGCTATTCCGAGGTTCAAGATTTATGACGGGAAGACTGATCCCATTGATCATGTCAGGCAGTACCGACAGGCTATGACCCTCTGGAATCACCGAGATGCGTTGATGTGCCGTATTTTCCCCTCGAGCCTTCATGACGTGGCCCAGAAATGGTTCGAGAAACTCCCTCACCGATCCATCAGAAATTTCAAATCCCTGGTCGAGCTCTTTACGGCCAGGTTCATCACCAGCAGCTCCCATCCCAAAAGGATGGATGCTCTATTGACGATGAAGAAAACTCCTCAGGAGACACTTCGAGACTACGCGAAAAGGTACTGGGAGTTATTCAACGAAGTCGAAGACTGCGCAGAAGAGGTGGCAGTGGCTTCATTCAAAATTGGGCTACCTAGCTCTTCCCTCCTCTACCAGTCCTTGACAAAGAAGGAAGCAACCACCATTGATGACCTGATGGCCCGGATTGAGAAATACGCAAAGGTGGAAGATGTCACCCGCCTTAACGTAGGTGAAAACGGTCGAGCCAAGCTCGCCACGAAAGGAAGTGAGAAAGTTGATAACCAGAAAAAAGGAGGAAAGAATGGGAGAAAGAATGGCCCCAAAAACGGAGGGGGCCCTGACGTTGCAAAGTCGTTCCAGGCAGTCAACACCGTCTTCAAAGAACCAATTTACAAAATTCTCGCTAAGATCAAGGATGAACCGTTCGTCAAATGGCCCCGGAAAATGGGAGGAGACCCATCGAAAAGAAACAATGCGCTGAGATGCACCTTCCACCAAGAGGGCGGACATAAGACCGAGCACTGCAAGGCTCTTAAGTCCCACCTCGAGGAGTTGGCCCAATCCGGACATTTGAATAACTTTGTGGAAAGGAAGGTAGAAAGAGTGACTGTCCACAAGGAGGCAAAACCCGACAACGTATTAGAAGACGACACCGGACACGAATTCGTAGTAATCCATGGAGTATTCGATGTTAAGCAAATCCAGGGCAACTCATCTCGGATGGAGGTAAAGAAGCTGACAGCAGTAATGCAAGCTTTTCAAATTGATCCAGTGAAATCACAGGCAGGAAAACGCCGCCGAGCAGAGGACATCAACTACAACAAACATATTGTCTTCACGGATGAAGATCTTGTGGGAGTGAGGACCCCACATCACGATGCCTTAGTCATTACACTCAGGATAGCCAACTTTGATATCGACAGACTGCTCGTCGATCAAGGAAGCTCATCCGAAGTAATGTACATCGACCTGTTCAGGAAATTGAAGTTGGACATCGCCGACCTTAAAGGAACCACTGTCCCTCTGGTCGGCTTCGCTGGAAGAATGACCATGCCTTTGGGCAAGATAGTACTACCAGTGCTCGCTGGGAGTGTTTCAAAAATGATCGAATTCTTGGTGGTCGACATCGACTCACCGTATCAAGCCATCCTCGGCAGGGGATGGCTCCATGCAATGAAGGCAGTCTCCTCGACCTACCACCAGAAACTCAAATATATCACCGAGCGGGGAGTGATAGAGATACATGGCGACCAGGCGATGGCGAGAAAGTGCTTCATAGCGGCTATCCGACCGAAGCCAAAGAAAAAAGACGTTCGAACCAGCGAGAAAGTGGAGGAGGATGCAATCCCTTCCAAATAGCAACTAAAATATGAAAGGCCCGGAGTGGAAGAGACCAGGCTCCTCCCCTCCGAACGGGTTGTAGAAGACCTGGTAGAAGTCATTGCTAGGGAAGGCGACAACAGCAGAGTCTTCCTGATCGGGACTTCACTCACTAACGAAGAGCAAAAGGATTTGTTAACCTTACTCAGAAGCAACATAGATGTTTTCGCCTGGGAACCCTACGAGCTGCCAGGGATCGATCCCAATATGGTCTGCCATCAGTTGCACGTCAATCCCACATTCAAACCGATAGCACAAAAGGCACGACGAACTGCTCCCGAGAAAGCCAAAGCAATAGAACAGGAAGTCGAAAAACTGCTGGATGCAGGATCCATACGGGAAGTGCAGTTCCCCAAATGGTTATCCAACCCAGTGGTAGTTCCAAAAAGCAACGGTAAGTGGAGAGTTTGCATAGACTTCACTGACCTCAACAAAGCCTTCCCCAAGGATAGTTTCCCTCTTCCAAAAATAGACCAACTAGTAGACGCCACTACAGCTCACGAGCGAATGAGTTTCCTGGACGCATACTCGGGCTATCACCAGATTCCCTTATATGCCCCAGATCAGGATAAAACGGCGTTTATCACGACGGTTGGTTTATACTGTTACAAGGTCATGCCTTTCGGGCTAAAAAATGCAGGGGCAACCTATCAGCGGCTGGTTACTAAAATGTTCAAAAATCAGATGGGAAACACGATGGAGGTCTACATCGACGACATGCTCGTCAAAAGCAAGGAGAAAGAAAACCACCTTTCTGACCTGGCAAGTACCTTCGAAATCCTTAGGAAATACCGAATGAAACTCAACGCGAGCAAGTGTTCCTTCGGTGTCCAATCAGGAAAGTTCCTTGGGTATTTGGTCAGCAAGCGTGGCATAGAAGCAAATCCGGACCAGATTGAGGCAATTAAACGGGTGCAACCTCCTCGCACAATCCGCGATGTACAGAAGCTCACTGGAATGCTCGCTGCTCTGAATCGTTTCATTTCTAAATCCTCCGAGAGATGCAAGCCCTTCTTCCAACTCTTAAAAGGCAGCAAAACGGTAGAATGGACCCCAGATTGCTCGCAAGCATTAGGCGAGCTCAAATCCTACCTAAGCTCCCCACCACTGCTCGTCATGCCACAGCAAATGGACCCTTTGTACCTCTACCTCTCTGTATGCAGCCATACTATCAGCTCAGCGCTACTGTGTGAAGTCACAGGGATCCAACATCCAGTCTATTACGTGAGCAAAACCTTACTAGACGCCGAGCAGAGATACCTGCCATTGGAAAAGCTCGCATTCGCCCTAGTAATGTCATCGAGGAAACTAAAGCATTACTTCGAAGCTCACACGATCATCGTCCTTACATCACACCCCCTCAAGGCTGTCCTAAGGAAGGCGGATTTGTCAGGCAGGCTGTCTAAGTGGTCAGTCGAGCTCGACCGGTTTGACATCCAATTTCAACCAAGGACAGCTATCAAGGGTCAAGTCCTCGCTGACTTCATAGCTGAATTCACGGGCGAAGAACCTCTCGACCAGCCTAAACCAACAGAACAAAACAGCCAGGCTACAGGGGGAAGCTGGAAGCTATTCGTTGATGGAGCCTCCAACTCAAAGGGGGCAGGAGTAGGAATTGTTCTCATCACTCCAGAAAATGCAGTCCTCGAGCAAGGAATTAGGCTGGGATTTGCAGCCTCCAACAACGAAGCAGAATACGAAGCCTTAATTGCAGGTCTCCAAAGGGCGCAAACTCTAGGAGCAAAGCATTTACAGGTATTCGGAGACTCGCAACTAGTTTCCAATCAGATAAGTGGAGACTACAACGCGAAGGACGAGAGGATGGCAGCCTACCTCTCGTTGGTAAGAAACTTGATGACAAACTTTGAAGAAATCAACATCCAGCAGTTTCCCAGGGGGCAGAACAGCCACGCTGACGCTTTGGCAGCCCTGAGCTCGGCAGTTGATTCCAGCCTTAAAAGGATAATCCCTATCAATTTCCTTAGCTACCCGAGCATTCACCGCGAGCTAACAAAAGCAAAACAAATACTCCAATTGGAACCAGCCCCTAGCTGGATGGATCCCTTAAGAGGCTATTTGAAGAACGGAACGCTCCCAGATGATAAAAGGACCGCCCACCAGATAAGAGTCAAAGCTGCTCGCTTTCACTTATCCACGGGAGGCGACTTGTATAAAAGATCTTTCTCCGGCCCCTACCTTAGATGCGTCCACCCAGGCGAGGTCGAGACAGTGCTTCACGAGCTTCACGAAGGAATCTGCGGAAGTCACGTCGGAGGAAGATCTCTAGTCTTCCGAGCAATGAAGGAAGGTTACTGGTGGCCGTATATGCAAAGGGACTCCGCAGTATATGTCCGCAGATGCCTAAAATTCCAGCTTCATGCCTCCATGGTCCACCAGCCTGCCAGCGAATTGAAATCCCTGACCAGCCCCTGGCCTTTTGCCTAGTGGGGAATGGACATCGTGGGACCTCTACCCACCGCTGCCGGCAATCGCAAATACCTGTTGGTCGCCACCGATTACTTTACCAAGTGGATCGAGGAAGAACCTGTGGCGAACATCCGAGATGCTGACATGATGAAATTCATATGGAAAAATATAATCACTCGATTCGGGATCCCCAGAACCATCATCACTGACAATGGGACACAGTTCGAAAGTGTCCCCTTTCAGGACTTCTGCGACCAACACGGAATCAGGCACCACTTCAGCTCGGTAGCTTATCCTCAGAGCAACGGACAAGCCGAGGCTTCCAACAAAACAGTGATCGCTGGATTAAGAAAGCGGTTAGAGCGAGCAAAAGGCGCGTGGACTACCGAGCTACCACATGTCCTATGGGCATACAGAACGACTCCCAGACGAGCCACAGGTCAGACGCCATTCTCACTAGCATATGGTATGGAAGCGGTCATCCCATTAGAAGCACGATTGCCTACAATGAGATCCGACCTTGTTGAGCAGAATCAGAACGATCAGGCTTTGCTCGCTGAACTCGACTTGGTCGACGAGCGCAGGGAACTTGCCCTGGTAAAACTAGCGAGTTATCAGCAACAGCTCGCGAAGCACTATAGCAAAAAGGTCAATCCGAGGAAGTTCGAAATTGGAGACTATGTCCTAAGAAAGGTCCTGGGCAACACAGTGAAGCCATCAGATGGTAAACTGGGCCCAAACTGGGAAGGACCTTATGAAATAATTAGAGACGACCTGCAAGGTGCCTATCATTTGAAAATGATGGAGGGCAGAGAGATACCACGAGCATGGAACGCAGCTAATCTCAAGAAATTCTACTTTTAGGAGTTCTATTGTTAGATCTTTTATTGTACTCATTTTGGGCAAAGACAGTTTATTTCTCTACTCACCAATAAAAATCTCTCAGTTGATTACTCTCTAAAAGTATAACAATTATATCTTATTGCACATCCTTTTCAAATCACAGGTATAATAGTTGACATAGCAGGGGAACACCCCTCCTCAGGTCATCGTCACGAAGCACGACAGACCTCTTAGCATTGCCCATGGCAATATATGAAGCCCTACAGAGTATTCTTAGGCATCAAACCTACTTTGGTTAAACAAAATCCTGACCGGATGAAGACATCCAAAAACAGGTGTGTCCTCGCCAATTGCCCCTCTTAGACCTAAGGGAGTGTGACGACACGACCTAAAAGGTAAAGAGAGAGCACAATGGTATTCTTAATACTGGACTGGGCGGACACTCACATGACAAGATAAAGATTGTGAAGCTGCAAAAATATAACAGAGATTGGATAAACACGTTTAGTCGGCAAAAACGCCCAAAACTCAAACTTTCCATTAATCTTTTATATTTACAAACAATAATGGTACATGTTTAGTCGGCAAAGACTCGCCCAAAGCATTTACAATTATTAAAAAACAAAATATCAAGAAGGGGGAAGCCTCCGAGCAAGGTAATCAGCAACCTTAGCTCTCCTCCCGTCATCAGGGGCAGGATCGAATTCCTCAACAACTTCATTTGTGTCCAACTCCAGTAGCTGCCGAGGAATAGCATCGATAGGAATCAATCGGTCATCTCGCCTAAATGGATTGGGCATCAGAGTAGAGGGAGACATCTCATGCCGATACCACAATATCGAATTTCTCGGCACCTGCAGCTCTTTGAGAGCACTCAACCACCCCCTGATGAAGGAAAGCTCCTCGAACTCTGATAATCTTGTGGGAGCATCTAGCCAGCCCTGATCATAGCCATCAGTCCACACTTGGCGAGGGCCCTTCTTAAATAAATGCCGCAGTCGGGTAACGTCCCTCTGAAGCCCAGCAGCAGTTACGTAAGCTCGCTGAACATCGCCGCGTAGCTCCTCCATCTCCCTCTCACGCTGCTCCTCAGCTTCCCTACTCCTACCCCGCGTACTCCTGCCAGCTCGCGGGAGGGGTGGCCGAGCAGCTCGCGACGAGGAAGAACCTTGCAGGACTGTCGAAGCGGTGCTTGGCGAATGCTCCTTAAGCTTCAAGACTTCCCGCCTCAGGTCGTCATTCTCCCGCTGAAGAAACTCCACGACCTGATTGATCTCGGTAGCCTCCAGTAACTTTACTCTCAGCTCGCTGATTTCTTCTTGCACTGAAGCTCCGATCTCTCCCATTTCCTGGAGCCTATCCTTCAATTTAGCCACCAGCTCGGACTGATCCTTATACTTCTGGTTCCTTGATTTAGCAAACCTACAGAGCCTAGCAAAAGCCTGGCGAACTGCAGGGCTTGCATTAGGACCCAGAGTCCTACCCAATTGGGAGGTAACAGGAATATAATCATCCACATCAACCAACTACAAAGAAAGGAAGAGAACAAAAAGAAATTAGCATAAACAAAAACGAAGCCTTTTTATTGATAATGAGCGAGGTTACATCAGAACAAAAAAAGGAAAAAATTACAAACAAATCCCTATCACTTAGCAACCTCGGTGGACGGACCCTTGTCCTTATCAGCATCAGCAGGGGCGTTACCCTCTACAGAGGTGTGCACTGCCCCCTCGACCAAGGAAGAATCAGCAAGAGTCGCCTGAGAAGCAGGATTGACCCCTTCAGCAGTTGGGGCTGGCTCCTCATCCACAACTGGCTTGGGCCCTGGATCATGTTCGTCAAAAAGTGAGGATGCAACATCCACCCCTGCAGCCACAAGGGCCTTGTTCCACCCCTTCTTGAAGTTCAGACGGCTAATATAGTCTATCTGAACCTCGGCGTCTTCATACGCAGCAGCCCAGCCAGAATTGTATGAATCTTCTTTAACAGTGGCTGCCTGGGCCTTCTCCGCTTCCAACTGCTAGGCAAGAACCCTGTTCTTCTCCACAAAGTCCAGCTTGCTAGAGCAGACCTGTTCATACGACTTCCTCAGCTCGCCGAGCTCCCTGACAGCATTATCTCTCTCGCGAGCAGAATTAGCAAGGGCCAAGGCAGAAGAAGCTCGAGCCGCATCAGCAGCCTTCAGATCGGCCTCCAGTTGAGAACCCCTGGCCACCAGAGTAGAATTCTACTACTCCAGCTCGCTGTTCCTTCTCAACAGCTCGTCGCGAGAGCGATAGAGCACAGCAAAGTCAGTCACAAACTGCAGAAAATAAGGGAAAGATCAGAAAGAAGAAACCATAAAAACAGATCAGAAAGAAGAAACCATCAAAACAGATTAGAAGAAGTTGAGAAGTAGAAAAGAAACCTTACCAAGGCAAGCCTCTGGCTAGCTTGCAAGGCCAGTTGATCAGACCCTGACGCCCTCTCGCGATCTGCAGGGAGGACTGCCCTCTCAAGCAGCGCAGGGGCGAGTTGAGGAGAGGTGGCCACCGAAGCCCCCTCAGGCAAAGCAGATACTGGGACCAAGGCTTGACCGGTCTTGGTCCTCAGTTCCATCTTCCTCCTCTCCTCCTCCTTCTCTTTCTCCCTCCCCTTTCTCTCTTCCACCTTCTTCCTCTCCTCCTCCTTTTTCTTCTCCCTCTCCCTCGCCTGCTCCTCCTCTCTCTTCTTCTTCTCTTGCTCTTGAGAGGAAGGCCGAGAACCAGTAGCTATGGCCCCGGAGACAGTCTTCGATTTTTTGGACCTCTGTGCAAGAAGCACATCATCATCATCATCATCATCCCGGATTAGATTCTTCCTGGGAGGCATTTCTTCACCTGGACTGCTGGTAGTACTCGATGAACTGCTACTATCAGCACTGCCTCCACCCAAGTTACTCACAACACCTGCAGGCTCGCTCTCCGAGCTGCTCTCCTCCTCGTCCAATTGGATGGGTTCAGCAGAAATCTCTTCGGAAGAGTCAAAGTCCGGAACACTTTCCACAGGGAGGGCTATGAAGCTGGAGCCTGTGTTCTTGTATTCAAGCAGAAAAGCAGCAGACCTAGGATGCTCGCCGTCACCCAAAGGTTCCCTGATGTTCCAAGCTTTCACCAGTTCCGAGATACGAACCTCGCTGAGAGCTGGCTCCAAATTCTTTATCTTCGCTGAAAAAGAGAAAGCAAGGAGAAGTTAGAGAAATCACAAAGTCCGCAAAGGTTGAAACAATAATACAATATCTACCTATATATTCTTCCCCATAAAAGGGAATAGTGAACCTCTCAAACCTCGATCCTTCAAATTGAGGGGAGTATTGCCAGTTCCTAACGAGAAACCCTTCTTGCCAGTAGTCCTTATGGGAATCAGGTAAATTTACTACCAAAACCCTATCAGGGCTCCTAGCCTTAAGGTACAGAACACCTGAACTCGTACGAGAAAAAGAATAACAAAAGCAGACCTCGACAAACCCTAACCTTGTGCCGTACAATTGATTTATCCTGTGCACACCGTTCACTATTTTCCATACATTGGGTGAACATTGTGCAGGCACAATACCAAAATAACTAAAAAAGTGCAGAAACAAACCATTAGGGGGAAAGGTGAGACCCCCCTGGGAGAGCAACAGGACGTGAATCCAATGTGCATCCTCTATGTCCCTAACGTTCCTAGGCGACGAGGCACAACACTCAATCTCTACCCACTCAGGAATACCGTAGAATTTTCTAAACTCAGTTACCGACCTATTTCCAATCTTCGCCATTGGAAAAATACAAGAAAAACTATAAACTCAAGAAAAAGGGCACGAAAGACTTACAGGACAGAAGATCAGATCAAAAGGCGAAGAAGCGACGAGAGTGGAGACCGAAAACAGAAGATACAAAACTCAAGAGTTCTCAGAAGATAGAAGATTGCTGGAAGAGCTGGAACAATGTGTCTTATTCCAACAAGCCTTCAAAACTAATCATAACGCACAGATAGCGAAGCGGGTACCGCCAAAGCAACTTCACAGTTTTCAAACAAATCAACCATCATTGCTGATCATTTAAATTCATCGGACCCATAAAGAACGGCCCAACAAATTCAGGGGCAATTGTGGGTACCCCGATTTTATCAGCATAAGGCCTGGACGAGTAGCCCATCCTCAGCGGCCCAAAACCCAGGCCCATCACCTCTGGTATTCATCCATTTACTCCACGATGCCATGAAGAGAAGTTGTGGGGGTACACGATCCCATGAAAGGGAGATGGCTAATAAAGAGGAACCTATCACCCCCACTACTCCAACACATACATGTATAAATTAAACCCCAAGTCCGGGGCAAAGGACAAGTTGTATTCTCCGTACTTACTCTTCAGAATATAGAGAAATAACACTGACTGAACCACCGTGTACGTAAGCACTTCTTTGCTGAACCACGTATCTTCGTTGTTGTGTGATTGGTCTTTTATTTGTTTTTTCTTGGTTGTCACCTCTTTCATATTTATTTGTGCTGCATAATAATTGCATCTACAAATATATATAGTGAAACATAATTTAAATTAACTTTGCTCCCCAAATAATAATTTTATAAAAGTCTTGGATTTAATAATATATTTTGAATATTATTAAACACAACCCCTAAATTCATATTTTTTATTGTTACATAATTTAATACTCCAGTATCCAAATGCACCAAAATAGCCAAATCCCATATTTATGGAAATAATCCATACATATTTAAAACTACATAAATTCACACTTGGACATATGTATATCTGAAAATAATTCAACACCCCTACTGTAGGAGATTATTCCCACAATAATTATTGGCATTAAAGGAATGCCCAAAAATTATTATGAATGAAGTAAAAGGAAAAGAGAGAACTATATACATGGTTCAACCGTGAGATCGACCTATATCTATGGGAGTAAAAGGGGGAGTATTTTAATTAGATAAAGGGGATGGTAATAGTCAGAGTGCTAATGTTGCTAGCTGAGAGTCCAGACTATTATGTGCTAATTACAATTACCCTCTAATATGGGCTAGATCGATCTTATTTATAGACTTAACATCCCATGATTGTAAGTTTCTTCGTACTTATCTCTATCTGTAACGATCTTGTTAGATTTGATCATATATAATCCATCATAGCCAATTACTTCGTATGCCCTCCTTCGGTAATTCGCCACGTTTTCGGCCACGTGACTTAGGTCATGCGACCTTAATTAATCTTATCCCTTCATTTGACCCCAATGTGGGGGTGATCGGTCGAAAGCACTGATTGGCCTTACCTT
This sequence comes from Sambucus nigra, assembly GCA_949130495.1. Taxonomy (NCBI): domain Eukaryota; kingdom Viridiplantae; phylum Streptophyta; class Magnoliopsida; order Dipsacales; family Adoxaceae; genus Sambucus; species Sambucus nigra. The sequence continues at coordinate 193,561,426 of OX422214.1, read as the reverse complement.
GATTTGCTGTACGAGTGTTCAGCCTACCAGGCTATTCATCCAGACATCTTAGCTTATTTATTTTCCAAGTGTTCATTAATTTTGGCGTTATTTTTATATGTAGTTGTTTTGGAGGCGCGCGAAGAAATAATTGATAATGCAGTTTGCACACGTATTTCTAACATCAGGTTGTGTGTATAGAATCATCATTATAAGTAATGATGACGCGTAAGGGTGTGACACGCTTTCCTAAGCATTGGGACGACTTTGAGAAGACGTTTCTCTAGAGAGTATAAGAATTTCCAATCCTTATACCTTGGCACTTTCATCAGTTCCCAAGGTAATTCAAACTTTCACTCTCTTTTCATTTCTAGTGTTCCCATTTCATCTTCTTCATTCGCCATGTCTAGTTATTTTAGAAAGTATGAAGTTTTTTCAGCCAATAACTTTTAGTAATTTTATGATCAATATGGAATTCTTGATAATATCGTCTTGAGAGTCTCCCCCGAGGAGAAAGACATCTTTGATATTCCTCATAAGGAGGTGTTTTTCTTGACTGTGGCAATACTTGAGGGGGGCGTATGTTTTCCCCTACACCCATTATTGGTAAGGGCACTCCGCTATTATGGAATACTACCTGTCAAAGCAAATGGCAGTTTTTACCGTATTGTGATGGGGATAGTGTCCATAAACCAAATTTACGAGACTAACCTTGGTCTTAAGGATATTAGGTATTATTATGACCTGAGGTCTTCCCTAGGCCCCATACTATACCATTTCCAAGCCAAGGATAAGGCTCATAATTTGGTCACTTATTTGCACATATCCCAAAAAGACATTGACAAAAATGTCACTGTGGTTTCTAGGGAAATTAATAGTGAAGGCCTTGAGGGACTTAGGTTCCTGCCACAAGATAGGCTCCTAGTAAGTCGCCCAGTAGAATTTTTTTTCTCTATTTTGGCTGATTACTAACCGATCTGATTTTTCGCTTGTAGATCGCTTTCTGAACACCAAGAATTTAGCCTATCAAGTAATTCTCAAGGATCTAGAGACTTCTTAGAGAAGACCGACCCTCACCCCCACTGAAGAGCGTCCCACGTCCTTCTTAATTACCAATTCACCTAATATTCCCTCTCCAATTTCATAGCTAATCCAATTGGTGCCCCGATCATCTGGATTGCTGAACTAATTGCTCGTGAAACCCCAACCCCTGCCACTCCATTCGTTATTTCCACTGAATCTAATTCAAGTGAGAATGAAGAGGAGGAATAGGAGAGATAATCAAAGGAAAAAGGAGGAGGAGGAAAGGGAGGAAGAAGAGGAAGAGGAAAAGGAATAAGAATAGGAAGACGATGAGGAGAAGAGGATTTTGGTTCACTGTTGGACGAATTTTATCACCTCTTGTCTTACGAGGCGAGTGCATCAGGTTGACCTTCAGAGGAGGTAGAAGCCAAAGAGTACTTTTCCTTACAGGACTTTAGTTTACCCCATTCCTATCCTCCTTAGAAGATATGATTAGCTGAATAAGGAAATAAATTGACCAGGTAGTTGTCAGGGATAACTTGAAGAAGCAATGGGCCACCAACGTGCGGGGTGGCAGAGCTCCCTCTTGTGATGACAAGAGGAAGAGAAATGTGGTCTCTTTATGGGAGAAAGAATTCCTTTTCCTCGAGCACCAAAGGGTAGAGTATGAACATACTAAGAATAAGAAGGTCGATAATACTCCGATCAGTGGTTGTTCTAAGACACCCCCTCCACCCAGCCAACCAATGATTATCACTAAAACCGATCAGCGGAAACGATCAAGGACCCACCCCTCCTAGTCAACATGAACTACCCTTAGGGTCCTATTTTTTACAAGGGGAAGGAACCTGTGATGTCTAGCAATTCAGCCCACAGGGATTTGGAGGTGGCCTTTTGTGTCTCTCAGGCTGCCATGCTGCCATCTGACATAAAGGAATTGAGGAATTTTACTATTTAGAGGCTTCATAAAGAGTTCATTCACCATAGTATGCTGATAAGATCATCTACCTCTTTTATTTTTCTTACCCTTCTTTCTTTAACAAGTTTTCTAATACACCTTTCTTTTTTGTGCAGAGCATGCAAGTTCAACAGGAGCTCGCCCACTGATCTTCCTTCTATTAGAAGTCATTTGAAGCCACTGGCAAGGAGAACGCTACCCTCAAGTACCAAATAGTCACTCAGGGCCAGCAGGTGGATAACTTGAAAAAAAGAAGCTTAAGGAGCAGGTCGAGGCCCACACTAAGGTGAACTCGTTCAGCCGAGTTGATAATCATCTCACTAAGCTCATAGTCTTCCACTAGTGAACCCTCATAGAGAATATTATCCTTTTAAAGCTAAAGTCCCAGAGGGAGAAGACATGGGAGGTCTACCTGGACTAGGCCTTTGATTAAGGTTATGATCCGGTCATCCATGAGATCGATGTCCAGCGGGACTACCACAAGTCAGTTTCCTTTAACTTAAAAGGGGTAATATTAGTGAGGACAACCCTACCTATACCGAGCACCCTTCACTTCCCAACGCCTTGACGGTCCTCCCTAGGGAGTCATCGGCCCCCTCCTCTACCATTCTCCTAGCCTTTAATTTCCTAGTCTCCCTCTATCTCCTTGCTTCCATCGATCTTCTTATCGAGGGAGATTCTGGACAGACTGATCAGAGTTAGAACTTTTTCATCTTTATTCTTTTTTCTTATATCTTTTGTTAACCCTAGGTGGTCTTTATTGTAGACCTTAGGCCCTTAATCATTAAAGAAAACATATTTTGTTTCTACTATTGCATTTTTATTATACTTTTCCTTCTAACCTCTTCGCTTACTCTTTACTTAACATGATTTAATCCTCATGACAATAGTTATTTGAATGACCATAAGTGAATGACTAAATCAATAATTAAGAAACTTTTAACAAAGCAGCTAGCCAGAGCCATCTGTGGCGATTGGTTATATTGAGCTTAGGTGATCTTTAGTAAATTGAGTAGTTAGCCAAGTCCATTTTGGACGGTTGACCAAATCAGACATGTAATTTTTAACCAATGAAATAATTGGCCAAAAATATTTCAACTGATCGGCTAAATTAACATCAAGTAATTTTTAACCAATAAAGCAGTTGGCTAAAGTAATTTCAAGAGATTGGATGAATTAACCTCAAAGTAATTTTTAACTAATGAAATAATTGTCCAAAGCAATTTCAAGCAATCGAATGAATTAACCTCAAGTAATTTTTAACCAATGAAGCGGTTGGCTACAACAATTTCAAGTGATCATTTAAAAGGACCTAGATTTCCACCAAATCGATCTGCTTGAAATCATACCACTACTAGAAGTGGGTTTTATTTGAACTTTCCCTGGTCATACCACTTGTACAAGTGGATTTTTTTGCCTCTTTTAGCCTGCTCTAATCTAGATCAACCACTCCTAAGAGTGGGTTTTAACCGACCTTTCCTAGGTCATATAACTTATACAAGTGGATTTTTTCCTCTTTCAGGTCGATCTAATATAGATTATATAACTCCTAAGAATGGGTTTTAACCAACCTTTCCCTAATCGTACCACTTATTCAAGTGGGTTTGTTGCCCCTTCCAGGCCGATATAATCTACATCATACCACTCCTAATAGTGGGTTTTAAACGATCTTTCCTAGATCATACCACTTATATAAGTGGGTTTTTTCTCTTCTAGGTCGATCTAATCTAGACAACACCACTCCTAAGAGTGGGTTTTGACTGACCTTTCCCAGATCGTACCACTTATACAAGTGGTTTTTTTCTGATTAAGGAATTTGACAAAATTAAATGCAAATCATTTTATAGTACACAAATGAAAGAGTTCATCTAACTGATTATCTAATGATAAAACTTTCTAAGGTTCATGGCATTTCATGACATTGGGACTATCCTCCTATCTATTTTTTCTTAATGATATGAACACCCACCCCCTTTTGAAGCTATACTATAAGGTCCCTCCCAGTTCGATGCCAGTCTTCCATCTGATGGTATCTTTGCGACGGGCAATACCTTTTAGAGAATATAATCGTTGAGTTTAAATTCTCTGACCTTGACTTTATTATCATGCTTTTTTTCCAATTTATGCTGACAAGCGAGTATATGTATCAAGGATTACTACCTCCTTTCTTCATCTAGGTCTAACTCATGGGAAATTAGGACATGATTCTGACTATCTTTAAATATCTCTGATATGAGCGTTGGTAGACTGATCTTTAGAGGAATTACTACTTCCATGCCGTAGGCAAGGGAATAGGGAGTTTCCTTCCTCGACTTTCTTGGGGTTGTCATATATGCCCTTAGAATGCATGGAGGTTCATCTACCTATCGTCCCTTGGTGTTTTCCAGTCTCTTCTTGATGCTTCATAGAAGGATTTTCTTGGTGATATATTCCTGCCAGTTGTATTGAGAGAAGACTACTGATGCATAGTGAATTTTGATTCCGTATTCGACACAAAAGTTCCATAATGGATTGGTGTCAAACTGGGTTCCATTGTTGGTTACTAGCACTCTTGGAATGCCGAATCTTGTGATGATGTTTATATAGATGAATTTCCAGGCATTCGGCTCTTTGATGTGAGTGAGAAAATTGGCTTCAACCCATTTGATGAAGTAGTCGATCACCGTTATCAGATATGTCCTCTTTTTTGGTGCAACTAGTAGTGATCCTACAATGTCCATGCCCCATTAGGAAAACGACCCTGGGCTTGTAAGAGGATTTATATCTTTGGTAGGTTATTTGATCATTGGTGAGAATATTTTCCACTTTGGGAATTTTTCGGTGAATTACGTTGAATTTTTCTACATATATGGCCACTAGTATCCTTGGGAGATTTCTCTGTAAGAGGGTGATCTCCCACCTATGTGTGTTTCATAGCTTCTATCAAGAATCTCTTTTAAAATACATTCGACTTGATCTGGGTGGACACATTTCAATAGTGGACCAATAAATGATCTTAGATAGATCCTCCCGTGTGAGTTGAGGCAAAATCTAGCCAATCTAATCTCCATCTTGTGTGCTTTCTTGTCAGTTGGGCATAGGTCACCAATTTTTTAAAAAGAGATAGTGGGATTCATCCATGATGGAGACAGTTGCACTTGGAGAATATTCAAATCGCTTTCTGTTTCTTTCATGCTTTACTGATCCACAGAACCCACCTGAATCTTTCACTTTAGGTTGGCTTCAATGACAGAGGCCAAAGTAGCTAAGGCATTCACATTGTTATCTTTGTTCCCTGGAAACTGCTCTACTAAGGTCGACTTGAACTATTGGAGTAGTCATTTGGGCCTTGATTATGTAGGCTATCATCTTGGTATCTTTTGCTTTATATTCTGCATTGAGATGGGTTTCTATCATTTTAGAATCACAAAATACGATAATGTGGCAAGAACACATGTTGATCGCCCTTGGCTAATTGTGCACCCCAACTTCATATTCGACTTCATTATTGGAGCCTTTGAATCCCAATCTGATGGTTTACTCAATCAGGCCAGTAAAGAGTGTCCACCACCTCTTCTTCTTAGTGACTAGTAATGCTTCTAGGATGGGTGGCGACTGTTCCTCTCTTAGCAATTTTGAGAATTCTGCCATAAATTTTCCAAGACTTGGCCCTTAATTGATATTTTAGGTTCATACTTGCTATCGAATTGGGTCCGTTTAAGTGATCACTTAGTCATTATATTAGAGAGATAGAACTTTCTTAGGGCATCCTTCAAAGTAGGTCTTCAAGATGACTATAGTGTGTGCATCAAAATAATGCCTTAGCTTTCTCATAGCGGTGACCAGTGCCACAACCATCTTCAGTATGGGCGTGTATCTATTTTTACTTTTGAGAAGAGTATGGATAACATAGTGGATCGTATTTTTCTCTCCATCATGTAGACAAGTCAATGATGCACTGCTTACATGACTTAAAATGGCTAAATAGATATATAGGTCTTCCCCTTCCTTGGTTATTGATAGTAAGGGAGGATATCTCAAGTACTGCTAAATCCCTTGTATAACTTGATCGCATTCTTCTATCCAGATCATGGGGCTTGACTTTTTCATGACTTGGAAAATGGGATGAACTTGTTAGTGGATCTTAAAATGAACCGATTAAAGGCCACCATTATCCCAGTTATAACCCTAATGTATTTAATGGTCGTCAGTATTCTAATGCCCCATAGAGCTTTAATTTGGAATGGATTTACCCAATGCCTCTCTGAGTAACCAAGTATCCCAAAAACTCATCGAAGCTTACCTCGAATAAAAATTTAGATGCGTTGAGCTTCATTTTATACTTTTTAAGGATGTTAAAGGTATTCACAAGGTCTTTTAGATGGTCGGTATAACACCTTCTCTTGATGAGCATATCATCTATATAAACCTGCACAGTAGATCTGATCAACTTCTTTAACATCTTGATCACCATCCCTTGATATGTTTCCCCCACATTCTTCAAGTCGAAGGGCATTACCCTGTAGTAGTAAATCCCTAATGTTGTGAGGGATGAGGTCTTCTGTAGAGTCGAGCCAAAAATAGAGTACGCATCCATGAAGTTCATTCGTTGATGCCCCATTGTTGAATCTACTAAATGATATATTCGGGGCATTGGAAAACTATCTTTTGGTTAGTGTTTATTAAGGTCGATAAAATCAATGAAAACCCTGAATTTACCACTTTTCTTCTTGATAAGAATAGTGTTCGAAATTAATTATGGAAATTGGACTTATCTAATGGTGCCAGCCTAAAGTAGGTTGTCAACCTCAGCTTTTACCGCCCTTACCGGAGTTTTTACTTGATTGGTTTGATGCTTGTATCCACATGAAATCTATAACAAGAGATCTCTAGGACTATTCTCTTGAGATTGTAAGTCTTCTAAGCGAAAACATTTGAGTTTTCTGTGAGGAGCCGAATAAGTTGTTCTTCTTTATCTTTGGGCATCTCCTATCCGATAAGGATGATCTTATGTAGTAGTTAGGCATATAAAGGAATAAAAACTAGATCCTCTACTATGCATTTGGCAGGGGCCAATCGAGTTTTTTAAATCTCTGGCTAAACTCCATTTTGTTTCTACTTAGGATGGTCATCCTCAAAGTTATCTTCGCTATAATTGTTCTTAGACTAACACTACTTTATCTTGATTGTTGAAACAAAATAGCTTCATCCTGCTGTTTGATCAATTTTGATTTCTATTGGCCATTGGTCAGTCACAAACTTGAGTTTTTGATGAAGCAATGAAAGAAAGACCATTATGTCACACAACCACAATCTGCTTAGAATGGCATTATAGGGTGACTCTGACTAGATTACATGAAACTCATCCTCCTTATTGGCTGGGTCGATCTTGATCGGTAACTTCATTTTCCACAGGAGTGACTTTACATCCCTATTGAAACCTATAAATGGGCCAATGTTAGTGTCCATATCCTTGACCCGGTAGCTAAGCTTGTAAAGCACTATTAGGTACATAATCTCGTAAGAGCTTCCTTGGTCTATGAGTACCCTTCTCACGTAAAAGTTTTTAATCTGTAAGGTAAGGACCAGGGCATCTTTGTGAGGAAAGTTTACGTCGACGAGATCGTCATTAGTAAACATGATAGATCGGTTAGTACTCAATTCCGTTCTTTCCTTTTGACTAGGACTAGCTTAGTTGGGACACCTAGAATGCCTGTTGAACGCTAGATGATATCCTCACATTCTCTCTTAGTTTCTTGCCAGTGTGCTGGGCTGGATCGGTGTAGCTGTGGATGATAGTGACCAATCCTATTAGTGGAAGATCCTCCTCTACTTGTTAGACCGCGTTAATCTTAATTACTACCTTTGGCTTTGATGTGCTGATATACTCCTTGAGAATCCCCGCTTGGACAATCTCCTCAAAGGAGTTTTTTGAACATCTTGTAGTCTTTCATGAGGTTCCCGTGGTCCTAGTGATAGATTCATCTAAGACTGGCATCCCTAGAATTTGGGTCATTGACCATATTGGGAGGCCTTTTAAATAAAGGCTTGTCTTTGATCTGCTGAATGAGCCTAAATATGGGCTCTTTGAAGACGGTTTCCAATGCCTTGTGGCTACTCCTATTGGTCTGAGGCTTGGAGGGGCTTTTAGAATCTTGGTTCCTAGATCCATTTGCAGTTGACGATTGTTGGTTTCCTCCTTTAGGGAATTTTTTTGGCTCATTGTTCTTTTAGTTAGTTGGGTGGGGTATACTGGAGAGATTATCTTCCACCTTAACTTATTTCTCTCTGCAGGACATAATATCGTCCATCGAAGAAGTTGGTTTCTTTGTCAAAGACTGGTAAAGATCGTCTGATCATTCCAGACCAAACTTGAGGGAAGCAATCTGATCATCTGGTCCTTTATTTTTTTTAAGAGAGATTCATGAATTTACCTCCTTCACCACCCTGATGCTTGTGATAAACCGATCTTTGAACTTCTCAATAAGCTATTGAAGGTGGATATTGACCTTGGGGATAGTTTTTCAAATCATTTCAAGTCAATATCTCCTAGAGTTAATGGAAAAACCCTAAAGATCAAGTCGTCATGATGACTCCATAGGGACATGGCCTATCGGTAATTCCTAATATGATGAGCTGGGTGTATTTTTCCTTCATACGTTGTGACTTTAGTCTTGGTAAACCTCTTTGGAGGTTCAAAGAATTCTATCTGTTCAGGGAATGGTCAGGCTGCACCACACCCCAGTACTTTCTTGGGCAGGTCCTTAGGGGTCTTGGAAATATTTAGGTTTGTCCTTAATTTCATCTCCTCGCGAATGATTCCTCTCAACTCATCTCTCTTTACTTAGTTCGACTATGGTTCCCACTCTAGACCAACTCTGTCTGATGGGGCTAGTGATTCCTATCATTGATAAAATTCTTTTCAGGTGATCGATCACATTAGTGATGTCAATGAATCATACAGGGACTTCTTGAACAAGAATCCCCACATAGTTGATTTACTATGGAATAAGGTCCCCTGCTGTGGTGCTGCCGAGTGTGCAAATCCGAGATATCACCCTCTATCTATTAGTACTTCTATCAGGGTGCCCTCTTTTACTGATGTCGAGTGCGTAAATACGAGGCATCACTATCTGAATTTTGGAATAGTTATTTCCTCAGACGGGCGATCTCTTGGTCTCAACTGTTTAGCTTTCCTTCATAGATACTGCCCAAATGGAAGACAACTTCCCTTCTTCTCAATCAATCTACCGTCGACTGGGTCCAGATCTGATAGGCGAATGTCCTCTGGATCTTGACGATTGCTGGAGAGGAGGAATTCCTATAATTATGTATTCCCTCCTTATCCTGTGTATTTTGAACTGCATGCGATTCGTTGTTTGAGTGGGGTAAATTGATATGCACTCATGGTGAAGTTTTGATCTTTCCCGACTTTGACAGTGGTGAGAGATTCGTTTTCCATAGACGGCGCCAAATTATAGGAGATTCTTCCCATAATAATTATTGGAATTGCAGGAATGTCCATTAAATGTTATGAATACCGAAAAATAAAAAAAGAGAACTATATATATGGTTCAACCGTGAGATCAGCTTATGTCCATGAGGGTAAAGAGGGAGTATTTTTTATTAGATAAAGGGGATGGAAATAGACGGAGTGCTAGTGTTGATAGTTAAGAGTCCGGGTTGTTACGTGTTGATTACAATTACCCATTAATGTGGGATAGATCATTCATATTTATAGACTTAGTTTACCATGCTTTTAGGTTGCTTCGTACTTATATCTATATGTAACAATCTTGTTAGATTTGATCATATCTAAGAAATTATAGCCGATTACTCCGCTCTCCCTCCTTTAACGATTCGCCACGTGTTCGACCATGTGGTACAAGCCATGTGATATTAATTAATCTTATCCCTCGACCTACCTATTTGGAGATCAAATATGAAGAAATAATTAGTGAGGGAAGGCGAACCCCACATCCAAAGGTGACCTCAAAGGGCTAGCAAGATTGGAAATAAACTCCAATATATATTTCCTTACATTTACACAACAAAACAACACAAAATACCCCTGTATATATCCTCAAACTCACCCATCATGTTTACTTTCCTCCTAATATAATGCTGGCAGAAGGGTGTTTTAGAGAAAATTATATTCTTCTCTCAACTTAATTAGTCGAATCCCCACCTTCTCAAACACACCCCCTCATTTAAATCAAGGATAAGCATGTGGTTCTAAGGAGATGTGTACATTGTAAGTGGGCCAAATAATTAAATCAATGTTATGTTCTGAAATCTAATTATTTAGCTACACTAGATGCTCTCAATCACGGTCGCGATCAATTGTCCCTCGCGATTGTGGCCCTGGTCATCCATGGCAGTGGTACCAATCCGTGGTTGTGGTCATCTTAGACGCGATGGAGGTTATCTTAGACATGGTAGAGATTTTCGAGTTTCGATTTATCTCTCTCTGTGATGCTTCTTAAAGAATAACAATTAACATAAAAACCTCACATGGAATTTTATTTCACCCCATATTATTACCTAAACAATAATTGTTTTTTCTCACCTAATGAGTTTAACCCGACTTGAGTATTCTAATCCAATTTATACCAATAGTATATTGGATCTCCTAAATTACTAAAACAAATCCCATAATAATCCAAATATTCCCATTCATGTCACACTAGTATACAATTAATTCAATAACTACTCCTTTAAACCCACCAAAGTTCACCATTGCATAATCAAATTAGTATATGTAAGAGGGTAGTTTAGATAAGATGGAGGCGTAACCCCTTTTGAGAATGGTGATGACAAGGTGAGTTAGTAAACACTAGTGATTTAGCCACAAGACACAAAGAACAGTTTGGAATGTATGGAACCCATCTTATACTCACAAATCTCTCGTGTATAACTCACAATATAATAAAGAACTCAGAAATAACTTAGCTAGAGGGAGAGAGAAGTAAGCACCCTAGATACACCTTGGTAGGCAGGCAAACATACTAAACACTCTCAAGGATCTCTGTCATGTATTAAAAGCTTCGTAATAAATGACAAATGGTGGGTGGCAGAACTCTCTGGTTTTTTCAATAACTCTCTCTAATAAATAATTTTCTCTAGTAATAACTTTTGAACTCTCAAAAGATCATCTTTTCCTCAAAGGTGGTTGGGGTCCTTAAATAGCCCCCCACACCACCCCCGAGGCAACTCAGTCATTAATGCCTGTGAAAGACCTCCCTCATACCTTATGTCACCAACATTAAATGCCTGATGCACTAGTTGTCTTTATGCCATAAACATTAAATGCCAAGACATGCCTTTTGCCTAACCACTGTGTGTAAGGGGGTTGTTGCCACAGAGGTTGCTTACCAACCGTCTGACAGCCCCAAATACCACGGTGGTTTACTCAAGTGCAGACTTGACATTGTCTAGCTGGCTAGTGACATCACCTACAGTAGATGGGACATAAAGTAGAGGGCTGTTTGGTTCACAGCAAAACTCCCGATGGAACTCGAAGCTACTTTGCTCTAGGTTCCACGGTGAAGATCTTTCGGTGTTTTACCAGGTGTATCTAAGATGGTCAGGACAAGACCCAACGGTGCCCCACTTCTCAATCCTCCAAACCAAGTCCCTCTAAAGTTCCCACGGTGAGGTTGTTCGATAGATCATGAAAGCTCTCCCAGGCCCTGCCAAGCCTGGTCTCTCGCGAGTACCGTTCGACCTCACACCCATTCATTATTCTCGTTACAACATTACAGTCGTTACAACTCGTAGTCAATACAGACAAAGCTATAATATGACAAAGTAACAATAAGCTAAAGTACGAGTTGCCATGCCAAGATGCCTCGCTTGAGCTGCCACGCTGAGCTGCCTCCCCAAGCTGCCACGCTTGAGTTGCCACGCTGAGCTTATCCTCAGAACACTGTTGCTAATTGGTGGATTATCCCTAATCCCAGGATTACCTTCAGGCCCTCTCTACATTTGCCCCTTCGTGGAGGGATTTGTTGTGGGAACAAGAAGTGCCTCCACGAAAACTTCTCAATCCGATGAACCTTCTCTGTCTGGCCTGCTACTTTTTCCTAATGCCGAGCCTCAACCGTTCTAGCTTGAATATCTGAAATTCTCCCGAAGGACCTGCTAATATTCTCCCAGTAATGTTCGAAAAAGAAAAAAATTCTCCCCGATGTAACTGAGTCATAACTAAACAACGTTTGAGCTTCTGTCGAGGGGACATCGTGGCTTTTTTGAACCGTTGGGACACCTTCTTTGTTGGGGGGTTTATTGGATATGTCAGAGAAAATCTTGGCACCCAAAACTCAATCTTTCTTAGGAAGGTGACGATGGCTGTTCTTTAGGTGTCACTTCATTAATGATGGCAGTTCCCTAGGTGTCACTTCATTAATGACGTAGCGTTGTCTTTTCCATTGTCAGAACACTTCCCGAAGTGCCACGTGAACATTTGAAATGATTGCAGGCAGCCACACTCGTGCAATGGTGGGAAACTTAAACGACGAACTTAAAAAATTAAACGGCCAAATCTCCCAAACACTTAAAACCTTTCTTTCTCTTACTTTGTCACTACCTTCTTCAAATTTCCTTCTCTTTTAGAGAGAGAGAGAGAGAGCTTCCATTGTTGAGCATCTGAAACCTCCATTGCTGTTCAAGCTTGTGCGTTCCTTTTCTTGCTCTCATCTTCTACGCCACCTCCTGTGGTTGCTCTCCGCCATTGTCGTGCTCAAGCTCCTCTTACTCAAGGTTTTTTTTGTTTGCTCTAACACTCTGTTATGGCGTCTCCAAGTTATCCCACCATCTCTTCAACCAGTTCGCCGCCTGCTACCGCTGTTGCTACCACTACTACTGCTTCCGATTTGGACGTTGTCCGTCGTGAACAGTTAAGGTTTTATCGTCGCTCTCCCATTTTTGGCGAGGATGATAGCTTTGCTGCTGCCTGCAAGACTGTCAACTTTGAATGCAAGTTTGAGACCTAAATGCTAGGTGACGAGGACGAAGAACCCTCGAAATGGGGCTTTCTGCCTCCTGAGGGGACTCTCCGGTTTCGTCTGGAGCGAGGGGACTTCCAATGGTCCGAAATTGATTTCGAAGCACCAGGGGGTTCTCCTGCCCATTTTGCTGCTTGGAACTCTCACATGGTGAGTTCCCATGGTGATATTTTGAGTAAGATTGGCCTTTAACGGGCCAAATGGTTTGGTGAGTTTACTCTCTCCAAAAATAATGCTGCTCTCCCCATTCTTGTTTCTCGTTGGAACGTGACGACTCACACATTCATTGCTGCGTGGGGCAAGTTTACGATAACCCTAGAAGATGTCTGCGAGCTTCTGGGGCTCGAAGCAACAGGTCATGAGCCTTATACCGATGAGCCTCTCGACGTCCAAGAGACTGCTGATCGTTTGGCGTTGGACCGAATATGCCGAAGTTGCATCCGTTCTTCAAACAAAGCTACCTTCACTCCACTGATTAACTACTTCTTCAAGGGTTCTAGTGAAGGTAGTTCTTCAACTTCAACAGATGCCCCTGGCCAAGGTACTTCGTTAGAGCTCCCTGCTTACATCCTTGTGATTCTTTCCCATTTTCTTTTGACGGGAAAACCAAACGATCAGCCCCGAAGGGACCTTATCAACATATCCCTTCGTTTGGCCCGGGGCATCAAACTTCCTTTGGCTGCAATTGCCTTAGGGTCCTTCTACACCTGGCTCGACAGAACATTGTTCGACATGGAACGATCACTTGGCCGTTATAACCTGGCCAATTTTGCTAACAGCGTCCTTCTAACCGGCTTTCTTTACCTGCGCTTTCCTGTTGTAGCGGCCAAGGCCAACCGACCTCCTTCTAGGGAAACCATTCTGCCCCCACGCTCTTATATTTATCACAAGAGGCAGAGCCGAAAAGAGCTGATCGCCTCAATTGACCGTTTTGAGGACTTTGTTATGAGGCCTTACGGAGAGGACGCCTTTGTTCATACTTGTGATTTCTTCCAGCACGAATCCAGGGTGGTTCATGTGGGGGTAGACATTGAAGATCCTCAGTTAGCCGTGGTGCTTCTCCTTTCTCCGGGGTATATGCCTTCCTACACCGAGTGGGGATATTCTAGCGAACATTATAACCCCAATCGGTGTAGTCGTCAATTTGGGTTTGATCAGGGGGCTCCTCGCTCAGTTTTCCAATCTTCAAACCCAAAGGCTAGCTTTAGCGAGGCATGTTCCTTATTTTCCTCCACTGCTGCGTGGGGAATAAGTGAATCAATGGCTGGACGAGTCACCATTCCCTCCAACAAAAGGCAAGGGAATGTGACCAGTCTATTTTCCACGAAGTTCTGGCCGAAACAACTGGCTAACATTGCTGAGTTCATAGATGGCGAGCCTATGTACCCTCCAGTTCTGTCGTTTTCTCCGTTGGAGCTGGGACTTAAAGGCAACTCCGTTCTGGGGATTGAGTTCCCTCTAAGCAGAACCCCTAAGAGGCCTTCCGAAGAGCTTCCTCCGTTATGCCCCATGACTCCTACTGCCATACCCAAAGCGAAAAGTGTTGGGGTATCCAAGAAGACTGCTCCTTCGACTGGAGCCACTGCTGATGAAGGGTCTTCGCAGCCATCGACCAAGAAGGCCAAGAGTGGGGTGGCCTCCACCAAAAAAATCAAAATCCAAATCCCAGACTCCTGTGGCAACCCTTCCCATAGCCTCCGTTCCTCCTCCCATGTCTCCTGAAAGGGCCGAGAGGTTAAGGAGGGAGGCGCATGCTGAGGTAGATCGGGTAAATGCAGAGTTTCAACAGCGCGCTGTCGTCGTTCCTCCTTCGGTTGCTTTCCCCACGATCGTCGTCGATCCCACTGAGCCAGCTGCAAGGAGGAGGAAAAGTTTGAAGGTTCCTCAAGCCATTGGCAGTGATGTGACAAGGTCAAGGAGGAAGACTTTAGGCACCAAGTCCCAGCGGAAGCAAGCTCCCACGGTGCAAGCTTCTCATTCTTCTTCCCGATCTGAGGTATGTACACTTATCTTGTTCTCTTTTCCTCTTTAGTTAGAGCAAGCTGCATTTGCTTATATATATTGTTCTTAACTACTTTGGTGTAGGGACTTAAAGAAATGGGGCCTCATTCTCCTAGCCCCCCAAGTCCCCCCATAAGCCGTTTCGTGGGCGGTCGCTGTGGGGCCATCTCATCCGATACTACCCCACCCCGTTCGCCAATGATCGGGCTTACTTACGCCCGTCGTTCAATCTTACGGCGTGCGAGGGAGGCAGTTGTGGAGGGTGAGGTTATAGAGCCCATGGATGTCTCTTCGCCACCAGAGACAACACAATCTGAGACGACTACCTCAGTCCCCTCTGGCTCACTGGCTTCCTCTGAGGTTGTTCTCCCCATTGTTCTGGCTGCTGCAGGTGACCCTGAGGTAATGATTTCATACTTAATTTTTCTGATCTGGCATTCCTTCTCTTTCACCCCGTTCTGTGTGCTGAATTTAGGATGTTGGTTGCCCTAGGTCGAAGTATCCTCGCTGCTAGCAAACATTCTTCATCCAACGGTGCTGGCGAGACCTCTGACTGCAGTGCCCCTTTTCAATGTTCTGACTGAGGTAAGTTATTCTTGGATACATTTCGCCCTTTTTCTGTACTTGTTCCTCTTTACTAATATTGGCTTTTATATTGCAGCTTTCCCCTGATCTTTCACCACCCTCATCTATTCCCAATGAACCCCTTGCGCTTGCCTTGGTACCTTATGTGGGCGAGGGAACTATGCCGATGGTTGAGGTTTCTGCGGCCAGAGACCCCGTTGAGGCTGATGAGGTAACAAGTCCCCTCCCAATAGTTCCTGCCCCTTTAACCTCCGTGATGACTCCAATTCCTGCCCCTGTTGTGATTCAGGTACTTTCTTAATTCTCTGCATAAACTCCTTCTTATAACGGTGACTTAACAACGAAAACGCTCGTTAAGATTTTTATATAATCTCCACCTTATAACGGTGACTTAACAATGAAAACACTTGTTAAGATTTTTTTTATATAATCTCCACCTTATAACGGTGACTTAACAATGAAAACACTTGTTAAGATTTTTATATAATCTCCACCTTATAACGGTGACTTAACAACGAAAACACTTGTTAAGATTTTTATATAATCTCCACCTTATAACGGTGACTTAACAACGAAAACACTTGTTAAGATTTTTTTATATAATCTCCACCTTATAACGGTGACTTAACAATGAAAACACTTGTTAAGATTTTTTTATATAATCTCCACCTTATAATGGTGACTTAACAATGAAAACACTTGTTAAGATTTTTATATAATCTCCACCTTATAACGGTGACTTAACAATGAAAACACTTGTTAAGATTTTTATATAATCTCCACCTTATAACGGTGACTTAACAACGAAAACACTTGTTAAGATTTTTTTTATATAATCTCACTGTTTCTTATATCTCTTCTCAGGTTGCTCGGGAGGATTCCTCACCAGCTCTTTCACTTATGGTCACACCTCGTCAACAACCTGCTATTTCGGAAGAATCTGATCATGCTGACCAAGGTTCCACGACTGGTGTTGAGTCAGAAAGTGAATCTGGGTGCGAATTGCCTCTCCCTGACTTAACTCCTCCTGCCTTTTGCCTAATGGTGCTTCACAATTCTCCCCAAATGCCTGTGAGCCATCGCTTGGTGATTGAGCAGTTGGTGGACCATCACCCCGAGACCTTCATCGTGGACTGCCTACGGTCCAATATTCCCGTGATGAGTCATCGACTGCAAGGCATGGCGATCGTTGTTGCTGAGATTGCCAATACTCCCACTTCCAGTGTTACCCGAGCCCTCATTAATCAGTTTCTGGGTTTTCTGAAGGAATTGGGTCGTGACGGTTTCCGTTTCGACTGGCTTATAGCGCATTTGAAAACTTTGAAGAGTCAGCAGCTGATCGGCTAGAGGGAACTGCTGAGAAAGCACCAGGAGGACCAACGGGCTGAGGAGGTTAAGTTAGCTGAGCTGGCACCTCTTTTGGAATCGGCGGATGAAGAAATAAAGAATGCCGAAGAGGCTCTGCGTTTGGCCAAGCTAAAATGGGAGAGACTTCTTATTGAACGCGCACAGGTGCAAACCGGGCTAGAGGTTGCTGTCAACGCTCAAAGCTCCTTTGCGTCAGCTTCTTCGGGCCTTCCTGTGGATTTTTTCTCTTCCCCGGACCTATGGTTCCTCTTAGGGTAGAAAACTCCTGTATATATTTTCCTTCTTCGTCCATTTATGTAATTCTTGGGCAATAGTTCCCAATTTTTTGTAATGCTCTCTTGTTTATTGAATGAAAGAATGTATATTTTCCAGTTTTATCTATGAGTTATGACTGCTTTCATATCAATGTCTATACTTCACGTCATCAATAAAACTTGTATATTCATAGTCAAAGACTAGATACATCGATGGTACAAACTTAATTGTTTACACATGATAGACTTTCAACCATTTATAATTAATTTTGAATGTCTTATCTTCCTCCAACTTAGAAATTAAGCAATAACCTGAATCATGAGCTTCCTTCACGACGAAAGGTCCCTCCCAATTGGCTGCGAATTTTGGCAGAGGAAGTCCCCTAATGTGTTTCACCGCTGCTTTGAAAACGAGATCTCCCTCTACGAACCTCTTTGGTCTTACCAGGTTGTCATATGCCCTAGAGAGCTGCCTTGTATACATTTGAAAATGTTGCATTGCGTTGTCTCTGTGTTCATCCAATGCCTCCAGCTGCACATGCCTGTTCTGAGGGAGCATGCTACTTCGCAAAGCGTATCGAGCAGAGGGAACTTCCAACTCCACTGGAAGGATTGCCTCAGCCCCGTAGACAAGGGAGAACGGAGTGTACCCTGTGGGCTTCCACTTCGTCGTTCGATAGGCCCACAGCGCTGCTGGTATCTTGTCATCCCACGATCTTGGAAAATCCTCCATCGTTTTAGCCAGGATATTAACCAGAGTTTCGTTAGTTGCTTCGGCCTGACCGTTCCCCTTCGGGTATGCCACCGTTGAAGTGTGATGAACGATGGAGTACTTGTCTGTAAGCATCGTTACTTCTGAGTTGACGAAGGGAGTCCCATTATCTGAGAGAATAACCTTTGGGATCCCAAAATGGAAAATGATATACTCTCTGATGAAGTTACTCACTACCCCAACCGTTTCCCTTCTGAGTGGTATTGCCTCAGCCCATTTTGTAAAGCACTCCGTTGCTACCAGTATCCATATCTTGCCCCTCGAAGAAGGGTGTATCGCCTCCACGAGGTCGAACGCCCAAGTGTGGAAAGGATAAGGCGTTGTCAGAGAATGTAAGTCCACCGATGGGGCATGGATCATGTTTCCATGTAGTTGGCAAGCTTTGCATTTTCGAACAAATTTGGCAGAGTATTTCTCCATCGTTGGCCAATAATATCCCAACGTCATCAGCTGATCATATAACTTGTCCCCTCCTATGTGAGCTGGGTCATGGGATTGTTTGAGGACCTCAGTTGCCTCTTCCTTCGTGATGCAATGCAATGGCCTGTTGAAGTACCCCCTTCGATAAAGCTGCCCCTCTTGGATATAGAACCTCGGGTCCCTTCGCTTCAGTCCCATCGTATCCACTTTCTCCGTTGGGACAGTTCCATCTTGAATAAAATCGATATAGGGCTGCCTCCAGTCCGTTTGGGCTTCTATGAAATGGCACTCAGCTGCTTCGAAAAATACCTGACACTTATCACAATTCCGTTGTAGTTCTGCCGCATCCTGTTTCATTCTAGGCCAAAAATATCCCCCTCTTTGAATTCTTCTATAGAGAGGTATCTCATTTGTTTCGCAGTGCTCCTCATGTGTTTTCTTCAACCTCCGCTCTGCTTCCTCTGGCCCAATGCATCTCGATAACCATCCCCCTGCATTTCTGAAGTAAAGATTTCCCTGGTTTGTAAAGTATTGGGCTAACTCTCTTAGTCCCATTGCTCCTTCTCCAGACTCCAGTTGCTTCCTGACCTCTCATCTCCAATCCGCGTCTCCCTCCATCGGTAGTATTGACTGCACCACCGAAGGAGCTGTTCTTCGTTGGATCGTAACGATAGTCGTATCGCTCCTCATGACCATCTTTTGAGCAATAGTGGCATAAGCGTCTGGATGACGGTTCATCATTCTGGGATGTCTTCTGATTTTGGTCCGGTGGAACTGGCTGAGGATCCTTTGAATGATCGTTCTGTACGGTGCCAAACTCATGTGCTTCAACGCATATTCTCCGTTAACTTGCTGAACTACTAAGTTCGAGTCACCCTTGATGCAGAGAGAACGAATTCCCCTTCGAAGAGCCTCCAGCAACCCTAGCACCAATGCTTCGTATTCTGCTTCGTTATTGGAGCAAGGGAAATCTAGTTTGTAGGAAAGGCAAATCTCCTCCGTTCCTTTTGAAAGGATGACCCATGCCCCTCCTTTTTTCTCTGCCGAAGACCCATCAAACTGCATCGTCCATTCCTCATCGGTTGCATCCAGATAGTTGGCTTGCAAGTCGTCTCCTGGAATGTCTTCTTTAGGTGGTTCAAACGTTTCTAATGGAAAGATTGCCAACAGATCAGCATACGCCTGGCTCTTAATGGCACGAGGAACCACACACTTTAAATCATATTCGGAGAGAATAAGGAACCACCTAGCTGCCCTACTAATCAAGATAGTTCTAGCCAATAAATAATTAATAGGATCACATCTAGTTACAGTATGAATTGTAAAAGACAGCATATAATGTCTAAGTTTTTGTGCTACAAAGACTAAGGCCAAACAATGCCTTTCTAGGCTGCTATATCTAATCTCTGGCCCATGTATGATCCTGCTGAGGTAATACACCGGCCATTCTTGCCCGTCAATCTCTTGTGCTAGTAAATCTCCAACGGACCTTGTAGTTGAGGTGAGGTACAGCTGCAACGGTACTCCTGCCTGTGGAGGAACCATGATTTGTGGTGAAATGAGCAGCTTCTTCAACTCATCGAGAGACTTCTGGTGGTCCTTTTCCCATCTGAACTTTGTGTTTTTTCTCAGTAGCTGCATCAACGGGTGTGTTACCTCGGCCAATCCCGGTACAAATCTTCTGAGGTAGGAGACTTTACCGAGGAAACTTTTTAGTTCCTTCGCCGTTCTTGGGCACGGCATTTCTAAGATCGCGTGTTGTTTATCCTGGTCCATCTGCACCCCTTGTCGATCAACCACAAAGCCTAGAAACTTCCCGCATGTTACTCCAAAGACGCACTTCAATGGGTTCATCCTTAATTTATACTTCCTACATCGAGTAAACACATTCTTTAAGTCGTTTAGATGGGACTCCTCCTTCTTCGATTTGATGACCAAATCGTCCACATAGAATTCTACAAATTTGTGGAAGAAGTCGTGAAAAATGGCCATCATTGTTCTTTGATAAGTACCTCCCGCGTTCTTAAGTCCAAACGGCATTACTTTGTACATGAAATTGCCCAACAGGGTTCTGAATGCCGTTTTCTCTGCGTCCGCGGGGTCCATCTTGATTTGGTTGTACCCTACGTACCCATCCATGAAGTTATACATCTCATGCCCAGCCATGGCATCTATCAGGCTATCAATGGAGGGTAGAGGGAACTCATCTTTGGGGAAAGCCCTATTCAGATCTCTAAAATCCACACAGATCCTTATTTGGCTCTTGTCCTTCTTCCCTACTGGCACAATGCTAGATAGCCACAGGGGATGCTGTATTGGTTTGATGAATCCTGCTGCCAACAAACGCTGAACCTCTTCCTTAATCTTCAAGTCCAACTCAGGTTTATAAGTCCTTGTTGCCTGTTTCACCGGGATGGCTGAAGGTATCACGTTTAGCTTGTGGCAGCTCACTTCCTTGTCTAGCCCTTCCATTTCGATATACTTCCATGCAAAGACATCTATGAACTCCCAGATTAGCCCAACCAGGGCTTCTCGCTTCTCCTTACCGAGATCCTTCGTGATGAAGATGGGCCTTGGGTCTTCCCCTTCTCCTGCTAAGTTCAATTGCTCTAACTCTTGTTCCTGGGGCCTTGGTTGATTTGCCATGTAGTCTGGTTCTTCGACGACCTCCTCTACGAACTCCTGTATGTTGGAGTTGTCTATCACCATACATTGTCCCTGCTGATCCACCAAGAAACACTCATATAACAGGTCAGCCCCATCCTCGGTCTCTTCGGCCGCCCACTCACATCGTTATAAGCGTTATACCACCTTCCCCTCTTCAGTGACCACCTTCTTGCATTGCCTGTTGGTAGCTGTTGCCACGGCCTTCCTCTTCCTTTCTCTCGAAGCCTCAGCGATCCTTCCCCCTGAAAAGCGACTCAGCACGCATTGTCGTTGGACCTCATGCTCCATAGGATCCACTCCAAGCCTTACTTTGTTTTTGAGCTGCCTTGTGGTACTTTGAGGTCGAGGGATCACCTGATGGGTTTCTTCGGTCCTCACCCCTTCGTTACTCGTGGCTTCTTTACTTTGCTCGTTTAGAGGCCCCATTCTATCTTTGATCGAGGGAACCCATGCCCCCTCCATTCTTCTCTTTAGGACTCGAGCATCCTCCTCCAACTCCGTATAAAAGGCCGCATCTACAAATTGAGCTTCCTCGATAGCAAAAGGCCTTTTTGTAGCCCTAATGGTCACTTCTGTTCCTTTGACATTCGCCTTGGCGCATTGATGATATGTTGAAGGAACTAAACCTTGATTGTGCACCCACACTCTTCCTATTAGTAAATGATAGGAAGTTGCATTTTCTATTACATGGAACTTGATGTGGGAACTCAGATTTCCCATTACAATTCCCACTTTCTATTACAGAGTCGCCAAATGTAAGAGGGTAGTTTAGATAAGATGGAGGCGTAACCCCTTTTGAGAATGGTGATGACAAGGTGAGTTAGTAAACACTAGTGATTTAGCCACAAGACACAAAGAACAGTTTGGAATGTATGGAACCCATCTTATACTCACAAATATCTCGTGTATAACTCACAATATAATAAAGAACTCAGAAATAACTTAGCTAGAGGGAGAGAGAAGTAAGCACCCTAGATACACCTTGGTAGGCAAGCAAGCATACTAAACACTCTCAAGGATCTCTGTCATGTATTAAAAGCTTCGTAATAAATGACAAATGGTGGGTGGCAGAACTCTCTGGTTTTTTCAATAACTCTCTCTAGTAAATAATTTTCTCTAGTAATAACTTTTGAACTCTCAAAAGATCATCTTTTCCTCAAAGGTGGTTGGGGTCCTTAAATAGCCCCCCACACCACCCCCGAGGCAACTCAGTCATTAATGCCTGTGAAAGACCTCCCTCATACCTTATGTCACCAACATTAAATGCCTGATGCACTAGTTGTCTTTATGCCATAAACATTGAATGCCAAGACATGCCTTTTGCCTAACCACTGTGTGTAAGGGGGTTGTTGCCACAGAGGTTGCTTACCAACCGTCTGACAGCCCCAAATACCACGGTGGTTTACTCAAGTGCAGACTTGACATTGTCTAGCTGGCTAGTGACATCACCTACAGTAGATGGGACATAAAGTAGAGGGTTGTTTGGTTCACAGCAAAGCTCCCGATGGAACTCGAAGCTACTTTGATCTAGGTTCCATGGTGAAGATCTTTCGGTGTTTTACCAGGTGTATCTAAGATGATCAGGACAAGCCCCAACGGTGCCCCACTTCTCAATCCTCCAAACCAAGTCCCTCTAAAGTTCCCACGGTGAGGTTGTTCGATAGAGCATGAAAGCTCTCCCAGGCCCTGGCAAACCTGGTCTCTCGAGAGTACCGTTCGACCTCACACCCATTCATTATTCTCGTTACAACATTAAAGTCGTTACAACTCGTAGTCAATATAAACAAAGCTATAATATGACAAAGTAACAATAAGCTAAAGTACGAGTTGCCACGCCAAGCTGCCTCGCTTGAGCTGCCACGCTGAGCTGCCTCCCCAAGCAGCCACGCTTGAGTTGCCACGCTGAGCTTATCCTCAGAACACTGTTGCTAATTGGTAAATTATCCCTAATCCCAGGATTACCTTCAGGCCCCCTCCACAGTATATGTATATGACTTATTAAAAAATTCAATATTCACAAAGTTTATGAAACGTCGAGTCATTACAACCAGCGATTTGGTCATCTTTCTCGACTAACTTGTTCTTCGTATAGTGGGCATGAATAATAAAGACGTCATTTTTTTCTCTTTACCTTCTCAATTCATATGGAGGCCTCTTGAAGGACTTACATTTCCTGAAAAATATAAGTATCTGAAGTCGATAAGTCGGGTGAATAATTACCTAGAACTATACAAGAGAAATGGGAAACTTATTATCACCAAGTGTTATATGTCGTGTTTTAGCAACGGTTCCCCTCCGAGGTGCCTAATGTCTTCCATGTATCGAGCAACATAGAGGTTTGGATAATAGAAAAGTTGACCTCAATATCATTATGTGTTGAGCGGTCATTGGTGATAACTTCACCACCGTTCATCATAGTGATGCCAAGGCTGAGCCTTGGATGATTAGGGACTAGATGAGAAGGCATTTGGCCTCTACCTGATGGTTAGTGGCAAATTATTCTGACGCGACCATTATGTTATATTGTAGACCTCATCTCAAGATCTAGACAAACAAAAACTCATATATAAATCAAACACACACACACATACCAACATCAAAATAACATTGATCCTAAAAATAAGGATCTACAAAAGCACGTGAATGGAAACAAGCGCAAACTGCTCTGATTTCAATTGGGGGTGCGAATTAGTATCTATGTGAACATATTTAAATCCAACAATGGGTGAATAGGATATGGAACAAATAAAGATAAATTTTTCCCAATTCAAAAATATAGCCCTCGTTTTGAGAAATTAAGTATAAAATCAATTTAATTTGTTAAATCGAAAATGAACAAGTGTCATTATGTTTTTAAATGTTAAAAACATATTAAAAAGGATTGAATTACAAGTCACACACACAAGGTTAGATATACTCTAATTAATTATGAATCTACTAGATTGAAGACTTTGAATTTTAATTTAACCTACCAACTTATAAAATAAACCTAAATCTAGGTGCACAAGTGGTTCCTATAGAAGATAAATTGAGAGAAAATCTATAAGGGAAAATGTTCTAGCTTAGGATTTTAATTTTTTCTATTTTCACTTTGGCATATTTCGACGTATTCCATTACAAACCGACACGTGTCGTCATATCGAATCGAATGATAACATCTCCAAGTTCAAGACTTCCATGCATCCCATAAATATATAAAGCTTTTAGGATTTTAAAATTATTCATAAGGATTATTTGGGATGTTCGTTTAATGAAAAAACTAAGGTTGGATTTCTTTTAAAAGTTTTAAAATAAAAATTTATTTTTTTAACCTCGTTTAAACGATTAGCAACTCGTTCGAACGACTTCACTTTGTCATTTGATGCCTCGTTAGATATGACATCGATCGAACTACTAACGAGGGAACACTGTTGGAATTCGTTAGACGCTCTTTAGATATTGGTTTAAACGAGATGTCTATCTCATTCGGACGAACTGAATTTTCATTCTAACGAGATGTTAATATCATTTAAAAGACTTGGATTTTCGTTCAAATGAATTCACCACCTTGAAATTTGTATAACATCTATAAATGCCTATTTTCAGTTTTTTTCCATGGGACTTTTGAAAAAATGTAAAAAGAATATTTTACAAAAGTTTTTCCATCTTTTTCGTTTCCAGACACTTTTTGATTCACACTTTACATCTCTAAATAGTTTTGTGAACCTTTTTGAAACCCTAGAAAGTTTTGTATCTTGTATACACACTTTGTGGAGAGAGATCTCTAAGATTGATTTTGTGACCCGAGTGATCACAGCAAAAGAAAACAGAAGATAGCTGAAGGTTGATCAGAGGATATCGAGGGTGGACCACCACCTGTGTGGACGACTATGGACTGATCATTTTCTTTAAAGGTTTTGAAGGCACTGTGCATTATACTTGTGGGTTATATCAAGTAGTCTATAAGTCGATAGTCTTATAAAACTTTCTGAAGTGCTGAAATATAGTTTTTGCCCGAAAAATGGATATTTTCTCAATATTTGTGTTCTTTCCATGCGTATTTTAAATCATTATATTTAAAACACATATTTTCCTTCACACCCAATATAATCAGGAATTAAAATTTGATAAAATTGAATTTTTTTGATTGGGACTTAAATTGATAAAAATACAAAAATAAAATTTTTATTTGTGACCATCCTTGTCGAACGTGTTCATACACGCTAACATAGTGGTATCAGGGTACTCCACCTCTTACTAGTGGTATTAGATCCAGTTGCACTAATTTCTCGTGGATCCTTGTTTAGTGATATTTAGGGTTGTTGTTTATTCATCTCTCTTGTATTGGTTGATTTTTTTTTCTCTCTATGGACAACCATAGTGATGACGACTTAAATCATTTGAATTTGAAGTTTTATAAAATAATTAAAATTGTTGAAAAAGAAAATTCTCATTTTAAAGCTGCTATGAAACTTTTGCAAACTGTTTAAACTCAAAGAGATTTCTTTCTTGAGAAGCTTGTGGACATGGATCGTGATTTTAAAATTTTAGAATTGTCCAAGAAAGAGAGTGATGATAGAGTCCAGGTTCTGGAGAAAGAATTAGAGGACACTAAAATTTTTAGTGCTAGTTTACGCGACAATGAGGATAATGATAAATTGATCTATGATTTAAGAGCACGTGAGAAGACTCTTAGGGATAAATTCGTTTGCATTGAGGGGGTCCGAGATAGCCTTATAGAAATAATTGAAATTTTGAAGAAGGATTCCTTAAAACTTGGAGATTTTAATTCTTTGGTTAAATATAAAATTTTGAAGTTAAAAGATGACTTAAAAGACTCGAGTAGTTTTTCTAGTAATGAAACTAGCTCCCATAACTCTAATGCTTATATCGCCAAAGCCAATACCATTGTTTATTTTAGAGGGTCAATTTCTTCCAAGGATGTTAGAAAAGGTCAACCCATAGGTAACATTCCTCGTGTTTACACATGTTCACATTGTGGTAGGAAAGATCACCTTAGGGCGTTTTGTTATTATCTTGGAAGAGGTCCTAGGAAGTTGAAGTCTAGTGTCCCTTTTGTTCCCAAAACTCGATACATTATTCTTACATATATTTGGGCTAGGAAATCTATTTTAGAGTCGCTAAGTGTTTGACTACTTAATTCTCACATGCTTTCTCATGACTCTTCACATGCTATATCTTATGGATGATTGTTTGCATGATTTTGTTTGTCATACTCTAGTTGTGCTTCATGATATATGTTTGGGAGTGTTATGACATATGTATATTTTGTACTATATTTTTATTTTATTGAGTCATGTTGAAAAATACAAAAAGATTTTAGTTTGATAAAAAATTTAAAAAATACAAAAAGATTATCGATTTTGTGTATTTTATTTTTACACATTTAGTATGGCATATTGGTGTGTTGAATTCCAATTCAATCCGTACTTTCCTTGTATCTAGTACATTTGGTTATGATTATAGATACCTAGATTGTTCTTAACCATATTTTCATGGAGTTATTTCGAACTTGATTTGCTTTATGGATTCGACTTCGTATGTGCCTCCGCACACACATGCATGAGCTTCTTGAACATTAACTTCACATGTATATTTGATCTTTGTGAGATGTTCTCCTATCAATTTTTTCATCTGCATTTTTTGTGACTATGGGGGATTTACGTATGTAAGAACCATTACTCGTAAGAAATTTTGTTTAGTATTGATAAAATATGAGGGTGCACGGCAAAGGGCTACAAAAGGAGAAAATCTCCGTTGCGGGAAAGTAACCGTTGGCAAGAGTCCAATGAAAATATTAAAGGAAATAAAAATAGAAAAATTTCCAAAAAGGACCAACTTAGTTTGATGTTTGATCATTCAAAAGAAATGAGTTCAAAAGAATCAAGAAAATATAAGACAAGAAAAATATGATATATGTTTATCTTTTGGTGGTGTTTAGTTGAAGATCAGCGAGTTTGCATAATGAATCCTAGTTATGCTTATTTTGTCATGACGCCATTGATTTGTAGAATCATCAATATTCTATGCTTATGTGCATTGTGCTTGTTTGTTCATTGAAGTTAACTTTATTTTATCACTTGAGGCTGAAGCTTAGCTTGATAAAGTTTTGCAGTCAATTAGAAATTCTCGAAGATATTTAAGTGTTTGGATCATAACTCATTTGTATCTAGTTCACGCCCATTCATTCATCCCACATATTTAGAGACATCAATACTATGCTAGTGTGTAAAGCTTATATGTTTTGTGTCAAGTTGTGTGATTGGTTATACCTATATATATGTGTCGGATTTTCTTTGGTATATTTTGTATATATTATATACGATATCATGTTTTGACTCATTGTGGTTTACATTAGTCCATGGTTGCCACATATTTGATCATAGCTTGGATTATTTGTTCTTGAGTTGTCGTGTTGTATTTGTAATAATTACACCTTTTTAAACCTTGGAAATTTTCAAAAATACTTAGTGATGCCTTTGAGATTATCATTATACATGCTTTGTTTACATATCTATATGATGATATCTTACTTCTTATATGTGATGCTTTGCATTTCATGATTAGATTTTACTCTTTTGTATATTTCGAACAAAAACGGGGAGAATTGATGAGGAGTTTGATTTATGGGGGAGAAGCATTATGAGTTTTGTTGTTATTTTCTACTTCAAATTCGTTGGATCAAGTGGTATTTTCTTTGATTCATGTGTGTTGGTATTTTCAGCAGAACATATTATACCACATGAAGACAAAGCTACCCGAGGGAAGAATAAGGGGAGATTGAAGACAATATTATCTGTCTTTCCATTTCTAGGGTTTGGAAAGGGTATTATAATTTTTGTCTTAGAGGGACAATTGTTGTAATTTGAGTTTCGATTATGTTTTTTATCCGAATTGACAAAAGGGTAGATTTATAAGGGGAAATATTCTAGCTTAGGCTTTTTATTTGTTTTATTTGCACTTTGGCATATTTTGGCATATCATGTTATAAACTGACACGTGTCGTCACGTCAAACCGAATGCCAACATCTCCAAGTTCAAGAATTCCCTGCATCCCATAAAGGTATAAAGCTCTTAGGATTTTAAAAATGTTCATAAATATTATTTAGGATGCTATTTTTATGGAAAAATTGAGGCCGGATTTTTTTAAAGTTTAAAAATAAAAATTTATTTTTTAACCTCATTCAAACGAGATCAACATCTCATTCGAACGACTTGACTTTGTCATTTGATGCCTTGTTAGTCCAACATTGAACGAACTACTAATGAGGGCACACTGTTGGAATTCATTAGAATCTCCTTAGATACTATTTCAATTGAGATGGCTATCTCATTCGAATGAACTAGATTTTCATTCTAAAGAGATGCCAATTTCGTTCGAACAACATGGATTTTCGTTCGAACGAATTTGCCGCCTCAAAATTTGTGCAACATTTATAAATATCTGTTTTGATTTATTTTTTCATGGGACTTTGGAAAAAATATAAACGAAATATCTTTACCAACTTTTTTCCATCTTTCGATTTCCAAACATTTTTTTATTTACACTTTACATCTCCAAATTGTTTTGTGAATATTTTTAAAACCCTAGAAGGTTTTGTATCTTGTATATACACTTTATGGAGAGAGATATCTATGGCTGATTTTGTGACTCGAGTGATCATGGCAGAAGAAGGCTATAGTATAATCAATGGATACCGAGGGTTGACGACCACATGTGGAGGACTCTAGACTAAGACATTTTATTTAGAGGTTTTGAAGACACTGAGCATTATTCTTATGGGTTATATCAAGTAGTTTATAAGTTGATAGTCTTGTAAAACTTTTAAAGTAATGAAATATAGGTTTATCCCTGAAAAGGGATCTTTCCTCAATATTTGTGTTCTTTGCATGCGTAATTTAAATCATTATATTTAGAACACATATTTTCCTTCAAATTAATCAGGAATTAAAATTTGCTAAAATTGGATTCGTGTGATTGAGACTTAAATTGATAAAAATACAAAAATAATTTTTTTGTTTGTGACCGTCCTTGTCGAACGTGTTCATACGTGCTAATATAGTGGTATTGGAGCATTCCACCATTTACTAGTGGTATTAGAGTTGACTGAACTAATTTATCGTGGATCCTTGTTTAGTGTTATTTAGGGTGGTTGTTTATTCACCTCTCTCGTGTTGGTTGATTTGTTTTCTCTCGATGGATAATCATAGTGATGACGACTTAAATCATTTGAATTTGAAGTTTTCTAAAAGAATTAACATTCTTGAAAAAGAAAATTCTCGTTTTAAAGCTACTATGGAACTTTTGGAAACTATTTAAACTCAAAGAGATGTAACTGATTTGTGCACGAGATAGATCTTTGGAAAGGGTATTCAGATATTTTCAAAGATTCAAAGATATTTTCTATGATGATAGAGTTAACCATGGTCAAACGGGGCCCGGGGGGCTTTAAATCTATACTCGGAGTGCGACCTAGGGTATACATCAGACGGGGAGGTGATAGGAACCTAAGGGGAGGCCTAGGGGATCCTAAAATATGGTGTCTACAGAGACCCTCGATGGGTGAGCTTGGAACAAGTTATATCCATCGAATAGACACCACATAATAGAGGTCGGTTGTGACACCCCGACTAATTAAATACCGGGTAGCTACTCCTTTATTAAATTAATACAAAATGCCAAGGTTGTTCAGTTCATAGCATCACTGTCGTAAAACGTTTTAACAATTACTAGCAGCCTAATATTTAAAAAGTGAGTTGTCAATTTTTTTAATTAAATCTGATTAACATGCAATAAGAAGATTATGAACTACTAACATAAGCACCACAACATAATGACAATAGAATAACCATGAAATAGTAATGAGTCTGGAGGGATACTCCTCCCAACAATTCAAATACAGGAATAAACAAATACTAAGTCTGCATCACTAAATTAATTACAACGCAAATTCTGATGTAACTGGATAAATAAAGTGTCTAAGAGAAATGGGGCGACATGCCCAACAAATGAGAAAAATCTGATAACATAGAGTCAAGATCGAAAGTGGAGGCTTCAACTGTCAAGGTCGTGTAACTTCCAAAGCAGCTACAGTACGTCACCTGAATGGAACTCCTGTGCATGGTGTCCTTGTGGCTGGGCACTTAAAAGGTTTTATTAAAAAAATAGATTTGGAAGCAAACGGGTCAGAGCCCGATGGTGAAAACAGTTTAAAATATTGCAAGTGTTTTAATGACATAAAATAATGAATGCAAAATACATGTTCTCAGATGAGATACTCACCTCTCGACTATCTGTTCACTCCCAACGTATCCGAAATCGAATCTAGTTATGCCCGTATCTAATTGGTCCAATATAAAATCTAACGTTACTATACGATTCACGATTTAATTCTCGACATCTTATTTTAAACAGAGTGTTTTACTCTTCTACACAGTTTCCCATTTTAGTACTACTAACCACTAAATATCTTCCATTTTATCTTTTACAAAACGTTGATATTATAGATACTCACATTTATACATCACAGTTCATTTCAATTAACAGTATATTATTCTCATCATAAATATACAATACTAGCACCCCGAGACTAAGCTGCGGTGCACACATACTCTGCTATCCAATCCCGGTACATCACGTACATAAGGACCACGCATTCCGAATCTCTCAGGAATCGTTCTCAAATAACAGCAATCACACAAAATGGAGGCGAACATAGTTCACATCACATGGGTCACGCACATACCTACGCTCCCATGATCAGCAGACTTATTAACATCTCAATAAGTCCTTCTCTGACCTATGTCCTCGAGGTACCAATCTAAATCCACCTGTACGCACACAAAGATTAGATGGCCCTAATCGAACGCAGACCTCCCGTGATAGCAAGTATGGTAGGTATGTTTTACACATAAAACAACATATACTAATCATTCGCACATCTTAGATATCTCTAATTATTAATATAGGTATGCTTCTCTTTCTTATACCTTCATTTAGTGTTATATGTTTACAAGTCCCCGATTCGTATATTAATGTTGTCAATCCTTCTCACGTCTTAATTAGGTATTTGTTTCCTATTCCACAAATGTCATCCGGATTACTATAAGGTTTTAAGTTCTACTCCTCAACGTACCCCAACTCTCACAATTATACCCACTAGTCAATAAGGGAAAGTTAATTCTCAATTACTTAAGTCTACGGGATATTTGAAATAAAGTCAGGCCAAAAGGGCCATTCTATCAACTCGTTAGAAGTCTCGTTCGAATGAGGTCGTTCGAACGAGTGTCGTTCAAACAAAAATATTCGAATGAACTACAAACTCGTAGAAAGGATATTGTCATCTCGTTAGAAGCTCGTTCGAACGACCTGGGGAGGTCTTCTAACGAGATGGCAGACTGCGCCCAGAAATTCCCCCAATTTATTTTTCTTCAGATTTCTCTCCTCTAAATCCCCACTAAGATCATCCCAATTAAGTTTTAACATTTTTAAACTACTCTTAGTCCTCCTAACTCACCCTTTAACATATATTTGGGGTCAATGCTTCCTAAATTAACATGTAATCATCATAATTCCCAAACATTATCCCAAACCCTATAAAAATGAAGCCAGAATTTTAACGTCTACAATTTCTCCTTATAAATCCGCTTTTAAATCATCAAAAGATACATTTTGAATATGGAATACATTCATTACCATTCTACATGCAATCCCTATATAAGATTATGAGTTCTATCTCCAATTTCATGGATTTTTTTCATCAAACTTTTAATATAAGACTTATATTCAATCCTAAGCATTGAGGAAACATTCGCTTGAAATTATGTAATTAAACCACTTGCCTTAGATGTTCTGATTTGATGTTGAAGGGTGAAAGTTGATTCTCCTCTTTCTCTCTATAGATTTCTCCCAAAGATGGTGATGGTTGCTAGGGTTTCTTTTGGAACCTCTTAAGACTCTCCCTATAACTCCCGTAGCCCACTTCTTGTTAAATGCTGAATTATGGACTTAGTGGGTTTATTTATAATATAAAATTAACCTCTAAAATTCGTGGGTTTTAATTCTCCTATTTTTAAAATTACCAAAATACCCTTCTAGGTTGCCGGTATGGCCCAAAAATGCCCCGGGACCCAAACTAAACCTCCGACTAGTGTTTTCTGACTATTTCGACCCTTTTGGACATGTTGGCGCACTCAAAATCACCATCCGGTTGGTAAAAAATATAATTCACTTTTTAATTCAAATAATTTCATTCCTGACGCGACTGACATGCGCGTCGCAACTAAATTTCCAAATTATCATCTTTCTGCCTCGCGATAATTTTAACATTTTCAATACTCATGAAATTTTCAATTTTTAACATCATAATCAAATACCAACTCACTAATCGTTAGTATTTATACCTGGATTAATTTCCAATTAATTCTCATTTAATTTAATTAATCCCTTAAATAAAAATCAATAAAATTACGGGGTATTACATACTTCCCCCCTAATAACAGAATTTCGTCCCGAAATTCGGAACTAAAGAGTACCTGGTAAAAAAAACTCCGGATAGCATTCGTGCATCTCATCCTCGCGCTCCCATGTGGACTCCTCGGCATTATAATTCCGCCACTGAACACGTACTAACGGTACTATCTTCGACCTCAGTTTCCGCTCGCTTCGGTCCAAAATAGCAATCGGCCCCTCCTCGTAGGAACTATCGAGCTGGAGATCGATGTCTTCCAAAGCAATGTGAGTATGGGCCAAATCGTCTCTAAGATATTTCCTTAGCGAGGAAATATGGAACACATCATGAATCCTATGCAAGTGCTCTGGTAACCCCAGTTTATACGCAACTGGCCGAATCCTCTCGATGATAGGAAATGGCCCCATGTATCTTGGTGCCAGTTTCCCCTTCTTCCCAAAATGCATGATCCCCTTCATCGTAGATACTCTGAGTAACACTTGGTCCCCCACCTTGAATTCTCTGAAGAACCTCTTGCCATCAGCATAGCTCTTCTGCCGTTCCTGAGCTACCCGAATGCGGCTCTGTATCATCTCTATCCTTCCTGAAGTGTCCTGAATCACTTCCGGCCCAAGGAGTTTGTTATCCCCCACCTCTAACCAACCTGCTGGGGAACGACAAGGTCTACCGTACAATGCCTCAAATGGAGCCATGCCAGTGGTGAACTGGTAGGAGTTGTTATAAGCAAACTCCCCCAGTGGAAGGTACTGCTCCCAACCACCTCCAAAGTCTAGGATGCACATACGCAACTTATCCTCCAATATCTGATTTGTCCGCTCTGTTTTCCCATCAGTCTGTGGGTGATATGCCGTACTCAGCCGCAACTCTGTACCCATGGCCTCCTGGAAACTCTCCCAAAATCGTGAAACAAAAATCTTATCTCGGTCAGACACGATATTTAGAGGTACCCCATGAAGTCTCACTATCTCTGCAATGAAAATCTGGGCATACTGTCCCGTAGTGTAATCTGTCCTTACGGGTAGAAAATGAGCAACTTTGGTCAACCGGTCCATAATTACCCATATGGAGTCGTGACCCCTCTGTGACGTAGGTAACCCCGTGATAAAATCCATGGATATGCTCTCCCATATCCACATCGGAACCTCTAACGGTTGTAGAAGTCCTATCGATTTCTGATGGTCCACCTTTACTAGCTGACAAGTGGCACATTTAGAAACAAACACGAAAATATCTCTCTTCATCCCGCTCCACCAGTACTGTCGTCTCATGTTTTGGTACATTTTATCCCCACCAGGGTGTACCGCGAACCGTGAGCCGTGCGACTCTGCCATTACCTTGTGTCGCAAGTCTTCCCCTTTCGGAATGACCAGTCTCCCATTGAAGTGTAATCCCCCATCTGAGCCAACGATATAGGAATCAACTCCCTCTGGTAGTAATCGAACTATCTGTTCCTGAAAGAACGAGTCATTTGCTTGGGCCTTTACCACTTTTGTAACAATCTGAGGCGTAATAGTCATCACAGACATGAACGATCAGGACACTGCATCCTGGTGTCCCAACTCCCTCCACTTAGCTTTCCACACCTCGGCCACCTCATCTACCGGCCTATGGCTCAACGTGTCTGCTACCACGTTAGCCTTCCCTGGATGATACTGGATATCGAACTGATAATCCTTCACAAACTCAAGCCACCAACGTTGATGCATGTTCAGCTCCTTCTGCGTGAAAAGGTATTGTAGAGACTTGTGGTCTGTGAACAATCGAAATTTCTCCCCCAGGAGATAGTGTCTCCAAATCCGAAGAGCGAATACGACTGTCGCTAACTCCAAGTCGTGGGCGGGGTAATTCCTCTTGTGAGGCTTAAGCCTACGGGAAGCATAAGCTATGGCCTGACTCTCTTGTTACAGCACACCTCCAAGTCGTTGTAAGGACGCATCGGTGTAAACTAAATACTCAACTCCCGGCCTGGGCAATGCTAACACAGGCGCTGAGGTTAACTTGTCCTTCAGCTCATCGAATGCCAACTGACAGGCATCGCTCTAGATGAATGGCACACCCTTGCAAGTCAGATGTGTCAAAGGACCCGCTATCTTTGAGAAACCCCGAATAAACCTCCTGTAGTATCCTGCTAAGCCCAAGAAACTACGGATCTCAGTCGGTGTCGTGGGCTGTCCCCATTCCCTCACCGGAGATACCTTCCCCGGATCAACAGATATCCCCCGATCTGAAATGATATGCCCCAAGAACTAAACCTACTTCAGCCAAAATCCACATTTCTCATACTTTGCATAAAGCTCGTTCTGACGTAGCATCTACAAAACCTATCTCAAATGTTCGGTGTGCTCCTCTTCTGTCTGGGAGTAAACCAAGATATCATCAATAAAGACGATGACGAACTGGTCTAGGAACTCTCTGAACACCCTATTCATCAAGTCCATAAACACGGATGGAGCGTTGGTCAAGCCAAAAGGCATAACCCAAAATTCGTAGGAACCATACCTCGTCAAGAAAGCAGTCTTCGAGACATCCTGTTCCCTGATAAGCAACTGATGGTATCCCGATCAAAAATCAATCTTTGAGAAGAAGCAGGCTCCTATCAACTGGTCAAATAAGTCATCGATTCGGGGCAACGGATACTTATTCTGTATCGTAACTTTATTCAACTCCCGGTAATCTACACACAACCTCAACGATCCATCCCTCTTCTTTATGAATAACACAGGGGCACTCCACAGTGAAGTACTCCTCCGGATAAATCCCTGACCCAACAACTGCTCTATTTGATCCCTTAGCTCTCTCATCTTCGTTGGAGCCATACGGTACGGTGCGCGGGCAATGGGTCAAGTGCCCGACATCAAATCAATAACAAAATCTATCTCTCTACTAGGAGGTAATCCAGGTATATCCTGAAATACATCAGCGAACTCTCTAACGACTGGAATCGAATCAAGTGGTATCACCACTTCTTTAGAGGTCTCCTCCTTTATACAGTACAAATAAGTGGACGATCCTCCCTTAGGGCGAGGCATCACCACTAGAAACATCTCCTGCCCGGGAATGGAAAAAATAATACTCCTACTGAAACAGTCAATCATGGCTCGGTACGCAACTAGCCAATCCATACCAACTATCGCATCGTACTCAGTCATCTCTAATACTAGCATATCAGCGGGTAAAGTAAATCTCCCTATTTCTATACCCACACCTCTACAAATAAGGGAAATCACGGAACCCCTACTCAACGGTGAATCTACACACGTAATCGTGCTCTCTGCAGTGTCTAACAACCCCAAAGTGCATGCAAATCTCGTGGCAATGAAATAATGTGTGGCCCCCGTATCAAATAAAATGCGCCCCCATAGTCCCCTGTATAGAGAACATACCCTCAATGGCAGGTGGATCATGTGGGACTGCGGCCTGCTGGAGCTGATACACTCTCCCATGCTGAAGTTGTCCCTACTGGACTGGGACCGCTGGGATGGGTGGTAATGCTTCCATCTGTGGTGGTGCTGGGAGGGCGGTGGGAAACATAGGCCTCTGTGGGTCATGTCTAGCACCCTGCTGCTGCTACTGTGGGGCCCTGCCCCTATCAGGACAATCCGGGCATTTGTGACCAATCTTGCCATAAACAAAACACTTCCTCGGGAAGTTTCCCCCTCGCTGTCCCTGCTGCCCTCGGCCGTGATGGACGTTACCATTCCTACCTCGACCATGCTGGCCCTGCTGGAACTGCTGCTGTTGACCATTCTGGCCCTGATGGCCGTTCTGACCCTGATGGCCATGTCTGAAACCTCCCTGATCGTTCCGGAAACCCCCAGATCTGAATCTCTTTATGATTGGGGGAGCTTAACCTTGGTGAACCTTTATTATTCTCTTGATGCATTCAGTCGGTGTTGTCGCTAGTCTTTTACTGGAGCCACGTATCTTTTGGAGGTATTCTTTATTTTTTGCATTTTCCTTTTATGAATTTGCATTTTCCTTCATGCGCTTTTTCCTGTTTTCTTAAATGATGGTATTTGTCCCTTGCAGACATGGTTTTATGAGGTGATTGGATAAACACCCAGTTGATATCTTTGGAGGATGACTCTGTTGGGGACTTCTGTCAGATGTACCGATGGCAGAGGTCCAACCGATAGTCGAAGAAGTCTCCCTCTTTGGAGGCGGTGCGTCAGGTCTTGAATGGCCTGACGAGTAATCGGGTAAGCCCTATTTTATCTTAACCCTATCCTTTCCTTTGATGGTTTTGATATTGATATTTTTCTCTTACCGGGAATTTGCAAGTGATCTATTATCCTTTGGGGATGTCCATTTAGCACTGGGGTGACTGGGGGACAGGCGTAGATGCGGCTTCTACTGGCGCATGAGTTTGGCTATTCTTGGTACCTCGGGGAGAGGGTAGTCTGACATAATATAGAGGACAAGGTTATGGTACCCTTGGAAAAGCCCCCTATGTTCATGAGGCGAGTGCGAAAGATAGCATAGGATGCCCGGGTGGAGGTAATGATAGGAGAGTTGTACTCACTGTATACCGATACAACTGTGATGTATGATTACATAGATTTTGTGTCGAGATAGTTAATGCTTCCCAGTATATATGATGTGATGCCTCTTCCTCGCATGGGTTTGAGTTGGAAGATGGGGTCTTCCTAGAGTGTGGGCGGTGCAACGACATCAGCGATGATGACGACTTCAGAGGCTCCCTTTATAAGGTTGTTCTCGCCTGGTTATAATATTCGGCAGATGATGGAGGGTCGGTGCATTTACAGCATCGTCCCAATGCGATGGACCCGAAGGAGTTGGGCCTGATAGAGAAGGTCCTCTGACCTGAGGTATACTTTGTGTTTCTTTATCTTTTTGATTTCCTGATTCCTTTCTTCTTTTTTCAAACTTGACTGATTTGATTTATCTTCTTTCATTTGTAGCATATCCGTCTCTCCACCACTTGACTGAGGAATATTAGGGATTGGATATTTTTTATGACTCCCCACATTAAGGATGCAATTCTTCTTCCTTATTTCTTAGTGTCGTCTGCCTCGTCCGGGGAAGGGTCGAGTTCTGGAAGTGGTGGCACATCGTCTCGTCGTAGCGGGAAAAGGATGTGCCGTAGGGGTGGAGGCTCTTAGAGAGAGAGAGAGAAAATAAAAGAGAGAGAGAGAGAGATAGTAGGTGAAGAGAGCGAGAAAGAAAAATGGGTTTGGGCTGAGTCCTGTTGTTTCGTTTTTTGTTTTTCCTGCAAGATGTCAATGTAATATAGGAAAAATATATGCAAATAAGGATGAAGTTTTTATTAATTCTTGCTTAAATGATTAATGCATATGCTCTTTTTACTTTGCTGTTGAGACCGTAAAAAGAATTTGCAAATTGTCTTGAGAAAGATTTTATTTTAAGTAAAAATATAAGGAAATTCGGAATTCCCTTAAGATAAAATTTATTTTTTTGAGTTTTTTTATTTTGACAAAAGAAGAAAAAGGGTTTTTTCCCAAAATAAGGGATTGCCTATCGACATGACCCCTGTCCTACCTATCAACAAATCAGTCTAATCCAATCAACCAAAGGCTTTGATTGCACTTTCTTTAATTACTTGGTACTTGGTGGGAAAAGTTTTACTCCGATTTCTACAGGGTTTCTTGTCTTTGCTTGAAAGTTTTTTAAGTATAAATAGGGGTGTGAATGGGTATTTTCTCCTCACACTTTCATTTCCTTTCTTTATCACATTCTTACTTTCTTATCATCTCTTTTCTTTTCAAGATGGCTCTCCCTAGTAGCATTGAGTTTTGCCAACTACCTCGAAGCCTTGGAGGCAATGTGTTCTTACAATGTTGACTATGACACCTTCCATATGTGTCGAGTCTCTTTGTGGAGTAACCAACCCATTGAGTGGAATATGCTGATGGCGGCAGTTGAGTTCTGGTACCCCAAGGATTATGTCTTTTTCTTCGGGTTGGATGAAATTTTTCCTACCTACGAGGAATTATCTAACATGCTATGGATAAATCCCATTGTTGTTGTGGTTTTCCTAAGTTTTCACGTTCTCCTAGGAAGTTGCTGGTTGGGCTTCTTCGTATTTCGCCTTTGGAAGATAGGGCATTGGTTACAGGAGGAATGATTTCTCTTTCGATAGTGCTGCGATCCGTGCATTTTCAAGATGTGGGTGATGTAGGCATGCTGAGGTCGTTATTCTGGACATGATTTCAAAAGTGTTGTTGGTGACTTGAGAAATGCTAGTGGACCCCCAACTTATGACAATCATTTCTTGGATGTTGTAGCGTCGCAATCCTGCGGTGGTGATTTTCGCGGAGACTTTGAATGGTTCGGATGCCTGGCGAGAAGGTTGTTCTGACGTTCTAAGGGGTAGCCTTGTAATGTTATTTATGTGGTTGTCGGAGAGGTTCCGTATGGTGGTCCCACCTGAGTATCCTTTAGCGACGGTGCAAAACTTCTTCTCGTGCTATTTTATTAGCATAGGCCTGGATATTGAGAGTTGGGGGAACTGGTTTGTAGAGCACGGGGATCAGGGCTTGCACTGGTCAATCCCTTGGTGGGGGAGTTGCTGCCCATTTGGAAACTCGATGAGTACCAATATGTCCGGTTAGTAGGCCTGAGGCAGTCATCTTTTTACTTTCCCTGGCGGCTGCTATGCCAATTTGGTTGGGAGCAAATTGTGCCACCATGGACACCAGAATTTTTTCCTGTGAAGGTCCTAACAAATCGTATTCGCGTGCGTCTTGGATCTCTGTGGGAGAATCATCGTCCATCAACTCATCCTTAACAATCTATGAGTAGAGTCTATCATGTGTCCGGGGACTATATGAAATGGTTATAGAAGAAGGTAGTGGCCAATATGCTGGCTGTATAGACTGGGCAAAGGTGGTTTTCAATATCCGACGCCATGGAGAGAGGTGTTGTGTTTTTTCCCAATCTAGTCTGGGCTAATCTCTCTATGGAGCGTCTGTGATACTCCATTCAGGCAGGGGAGGTTTGGGGATCGCAAGATGCAGGTGATGATGGGGTTGGTTCCTCTGGAAGCTACGGGTAGGAGTTTATGAAGCTTTTGTAAGGGGTGTGGTTTTGGGAATAATTGGAGGGTGATTTTCAGGAGTAATGGGGCTTGGTTTTTATGAAGGTAGGTGTAGGCTGGAAAGGGAAGTCATTTAACTCCATATGCCGATGTAATCGTACTAAAATTTTGAATAATGAAATAAAGGAGTTTTTGATCATCTAGTTATGCCTCTTGATGACTTTTGCATTTTGAATTATCTATACCAATCGCTAAGGCATACATAATCCTTTTGTTCATGTATATGTTAAAATGAAATGTCGTTCTCAGGGATAAGAAAAGAATAGCATTTTGTGAAAAAGAAAGGGGTCGTGGTCATGTAAAGGATTGAGCTGCCTAGGTACCTCGGAGGGTTTTGAAAAATTTTGAAATTCATTTTATTGCAAGAAATAAAAAAAAAATTAGAGGATTAGGCCCCACGTAGTTCTAGTTAGGGGAAATAAAGAGTTTTTTTTAAAGAATAGAAGGTGGGTGAGAAGAGTCGTAGCGCATCGAGATTTCGGACTAGGTGTAAAATTTCTTGAGACGGTCCAGATTAACTGAATGCGCCATTTCTTCTCCATTAAGGTTGGTGAGCCTAGCCTAGCCGCCCGACAGGATATTATTCACAATGTAGAGGCCGCTCCAATTGGACTTGAAATTCCCTCTGGGGTGAACACTGCGATCCTTGAATCTATTATTAAATGATCGCGCAATGCGGTGATGGTACGCTTGTATGTGGTATAGATCTTTCAGCCTTCTTTCATCCAAGAGGGACAACTGGTCGAGATGTCTTTTGTGCCAATCTTCCTCGCTGACCTTGCTTTCAAGCATGATGCACAGCGAAGGGATTTCCAACTTCATGAGTAGGACTACTTCCATGCCATAGACTAGAGAGTAAGGGGTATCCCCAGTAGAGGTTCGAACTAAAGTGCGATAGCCCCATAGGGCGTAAGGCATCCTGTCAGCCCAATCTCGACAACTCTCGTCCATCTTGCTGATAATGGATTTAAGGTTCTTATTGGCAGCCTCGACTGCTCCATTGGTTTGAGGTCGGTATAGAGAAGATTTGTGTCTTTGAATTCCATACTCGTCGACCACTTTTAAACTTCTGCCTCAAAGTGTATCCCATTATCTGATACCAGCTCGTGCGGGACCCCATATTGACAGATAATGTTTTTCTTGATGAACTTGGCTACTTTCTTAGCATTTAGGACTGCAAATGACTCGGATTTAACCCATTTGGTGAAGTAGTTAATGGCATATATGATGAATTCATGCCCATTGGATGCTTTCGATGTAACTTTCCCTACGATGTTAATGCCCCATGTGGAGAACGACAAGGGAGAAAAATTCCCATGGGGGTAAGTGTTGTAAATTAGAAAGCTACTGGTATTTTAGGCATCTTTAAACGTAGGTTGTGCAATCTTAAACCATGGTAGTCCAGTAGTAACCCTGTCGGATGATCTTTTTGACGAGCATATGGGGTCCGCATTTCCTGTTGTGGATTTTCTGCATTATTTCTTCAATATTAGCCCATCTGATGCAGTGTAAATGGATTTCATCAAAGTTTCTCTTAAACAGTGATTTATTATAGACAATGTACTAGGCAACCAGTCTAGGGAGAGTTTCTTGATCTTTCTTATCAGATTCCTAGGGATACCTACATATTTGAGGAGGCGCCAAATATCATAGTACCAGTGGTTGGCTATCTCAAGATCTTCCTTCATGCCAAGCTCAATGTGATAGCAGTGGGTTGGTTTGTCTTATTTTTTGACAAGGAAAGGGTCCATGGTTATTCCTTCGGGTATGTCAATCATGGAGGCTAAGGTAGCAAGGGCATCGTCTAGGTTATTCTTTGTTCGGGGCAGGTAGTGGAAGGTGATTTCTTGGAATTGGGAAGCTATATCTTCAAGGTGGGCATGGAAGGGTAAGATTTTCTCATCCCTGACTTTCCATTTTCTAAGTACTTGATCGATGATAAGGGATGAATCCCCGTAGACATCGAGGTATCGAATTCCTTTTTAGAGGGAAACTTTGAGGCCTAGCGTGCGTGACTCGTATTCAGTCATGTTGTTGGTGCAAGGAAAGTCCAATTTGATGGCAATGGGGGTGTGAGAGTCATCAAAGGTAATTAGGAGTATCCCAATGCCAGACCCTTTGTTGTTGGCAGCACCGTCAAAGAACATTTTCCATCAAAGGTCTTCTTGGGAGGTACATAGGATATTCTCATCAAGGATCTCAGAGATCCATACGTTGGCCTATTCCATAGAGTAGTCAGAAAGGTATTCAGACATGGCTCTTTCTTTCATGTCTTTTTACGTGACATGGGTGATATTTAATTCAGCTATGAGCATCAACCAAAGGGCCATTCAACTGGATAGGGTAGGCTTCTCGAGTAAGTACTTAATGGGATCCATTTGCGACACAATATTGATGGCAAAGGCGAACATGTAGTGTCGTAACGTTTGAGTAACAAACATATTCTTTTTCCAAGGTAGTGTAATTAACCTCGAAACCGGCCAAGTTTTGACTTTCATAATATATGGCTTTCTCTTTGTGGTTTTTTTTGAGCTATTAGTCTAGTAAAGCCCCCACGGCAGTATTGGTTACGGTTAGATATAAGAGTAAGGGAAGAACAGGCTACTACGGCATGAACACTGGAGGTTGGGTTAGGTATTGCTTGATTTGATCGAAGGCTTCTTGACAAGTTTCATTCCAGACTTTGGTTGAATCCTTTCGAAGGAGTTTGAAGATGGGTTCATAGATAGAAGTCAATTGGCTGATGAATCAGTTGATGTACTTTAATTTCCTAAGGAATTCCCAGACTTCCTTCTCCGTTCGAGGTGGTGGCATCTCAAGTATGGATTTTAATTTAGCAGGGTCTACTTATATCCATTCCTCACTAACCATGAATCCTAAAAGTTTTCCTTTAGTGATGCCAAAGACACATTTATATGGATTAAGTCACATCAGGTATTATCGCAGCCATTCGAAGAACATCCGAAGAGAGGGAACATGGTCTTCCCTAGTCTTGGGCTTGATAATCATGTCATCTACATAGACCTCAACTTATTTGTGTATCAGATCATGCAGAATGGTTGTGGAATCCCTCTAATAGGTAGCCCCTGCATTTTAGAATCCAAATGGCATGATAGTGTAGCAAAACGCTCCCCAAGGGGTGATGAATGTGATTTTCTCCTGGTGATTTGGGTACATCTTGATCTGATTATATCCGTCAAACTCGTCAATAAATGATTTGAGAGTGTGATTGGACATATTTTCCACAATCATGTCGATATTGGGTAATGGGTAATCCTTATTTGGAGAGGCCTTATTCAAGTCTCGGTAGTCAACACACATGCGAACCTTCCCTCCTGATTTTGGCACGGGTACGATATTATCTAGACAGGCAGAATATTGAATCACATGAATGAATCCCACGTTCAGTTGCTTGACTACTTGTTCTTTAACCTTGAGTGACCATTCAGTACGAAGCTTTCGCAGTTTTTGTTTGACCAGTTTGTAGTTCGGGAGAGTTGGAATCTCATACCGAGCTATTTTAGGGTCAATGTTTGGCATATCATCGTAGGACCATGCAAACACATCCATGAATTCCTTTAGTAGTTCTTCGAGTTGCGCGCTCTCATACTCATTAAAGGTGGACCCTATCCTAATCTCACATGACTAGAACCGAGATTAATAACAACAATTTCATCTTCATTAACTTGAACGCGGTTATATTGTTTATTATTAACCTTATTTAGATTAGCTAAGAATTGTTCATTTAAAAAGTCATCATCATCAAGAGTTTGATTAGAATTAAGACAATTAATTTAAGGCACAACAAGGTACTCAAAATCTTCGTATTTCATTGATAGGAAAAACAACATTGAGAACCTCATCAAAGGAGGTCTTGATTACATCGGAGTGAGGGGAAATAACTAAAGGGGAAAGGGGATAAACATCGGGGTTAGGTTGAACATTAGCAGATGGCACATGTGTAGTATGACATTTGAAAAGAGGTGCATCAACATCTTTGATGAGACAGTATGGGTTAGATGATGTAGCCCCTGAGTGGATCAGGCAGAGTGCCAGCCCCAGTATCTATAAATTAAAAGATTCCTCAGAGTCACCACCCTTATAATCCCCGGTATTAGTTATGGTCTCTTCAGTGAGTGGTTGTACACAGTGATGGGAACTTTTGTCCCATGGGTAGTTGTCTTGAAAGAAGATATCCATTCCTGGTTTCATTATTTTGTCTACATGGCCATACCA
Organism: Sambucus nigra; assembly: GCA_949130495.1. Lineage (NCBI taxonomy): Eukaryota > Viridiplantae > Streptophyta > Magnoliopsida > Dipsacales > Adoxaceae > Sambucus > Sambucus nigra. The sequence goes on along the minus strand of OX422214.1, from coordinate 193,517,629 downwards.
AGATTCTAGGAAGCCTCAGAAGGGGAAATCTTCACCTTCTCTGATGAATCTTCCATTTAGGGAATCTCCTAGGACAATTTTGGCACATTTTAACCTCCTCTTCAGTCGAGGCTATATGAGTTCTTCTTCTTACGCCTAATAGCCCAAGCTATAAGGAGGAAAGGCCTCCTTCAACATAATGGGTTCAATCATCCCATATTGTCTTCACCCTAGCCTCAGTCCGGGCATGGAGTGCATGTTCTTTAACATCTGGATTATATCGACATTTTTATGAGGGTCATATTTCGAACAAACCTTGTCTTTGAAGTCATCCCCTGCTGGGAGTAGGAGTGGTTCAACTTGTAAACCTAACAGAAGAATATCATTTACCCCATGTTATATTTCGAGTACTGGATTACTGGTTTTTGCATTTTTGGTGTTGTCATTGTCTCCCAAGATGGTAATAACTTTCCCGTTGGAGAAGAAATTCAATTTTTGGTGAAGGTAATAAGACACCTTTTGTTTCTATGAAGCCACGGTCGTCCGAGGAGCAGATTGAATCAGGTTGGGATGTCAATAACTTGGAATTCAACAACAGGATTTTTAGAGCCAACCCCTATTCCAAGCCTGATAGATCCCATTACTTATCGGTAGGTGTTGTTATAGGCACGTATTATAGCAAAGGTTGGAGCAAGGTCCCTCACTTTCAATCCCAAACACTTGAGGGTTCTTAACGGTCAAAGATTCAGAGTTGATCTGTTATCGACGAAAGAGAGGGGGACAGTTTTTCCCATAACTTCAGTAGAGATATTAAGAGCATGATTATGGTTATGACCAGTCTTAGGGATTTCTTCTTCAAAAAAGGAGAGCATTGGCACATAGGTCAAGGATTCGACTAGGTTCACCACTTCTTCTGGCGTGGTTAAGGGAGGAACTATAGGTTCTGTGAGTTGCTTGATTACGGGATTTCGATGAAGTTGGGAAGACATAAAGAGTCCCCATAAAGTAATGTTCGCTTGGGTTTTCTTCAGTTGATCGAGGACCTTAATTTCTTTGAGGGTCATTTCTGGCACATGGAGGTTCTCAACATCCTTCCCTTTTATCGCTCGCTGATGGTTGTAGGCTTGGGATTTGGTAGTGTCTTCCTGACTTAGTCATGTGGTTTACATAAGAAGGGAAAAATAAAAATCCTATTTCTTCATCGGTATCTGATTGTTCAGCCACCTTGTTGATTTCTCCTAGCAGCTCCTCAAATGATATCATCCCTCATATATTAACTATCAAGCTAGTCTTTTCTGAATCTTGCTCTTCATCTGAATCTTTAAAATCGTCCCCCCAGCGGGTGGCAACGATATTGTCTTTCCATGAAAAGTCAATGCACTCCAAAAATTCCATAACCTCTGCGTATAATTCCTCCCATTCGGTAGGGAAATGCAGAACTGAAGGGATTAGTCACCCTTGTAATTTCAAAGCATCAAGTAGCTCAGATATACCACAAATATCACCAGTCTATTGAAATAAGTCTGTCATTATCTGGACCATATCATCCATACTGATTTCGTCAATTGGCACCACCCAATTGTCTGACTCTTGGGCCCATTTTCGAGCTTCTAAGAATAACCCACTGAATCTCTGATAGTGGATGGTCATTTCGGAAGGCAATTTCAGCCCGAACTCTAAGAGTTGGTTCAACACTTCTGATTGTTCCATGTTTTTACCTCCCAAACGGGTACAAATAGCGATGCATTCTCGGGTGAGGAGGGATAAGGCTTGATTGGAAAGGCCGTTAGGGTGTAAGAGGAATTATGGGCATGTTTAGAGAGGTTCAGGAGAGTATATGGGTATGACTGGTGATTTCTTCGACATAATTTGGGTGGATGAGTCAAATTCTGAGTCTTCTTCTAGGAAGATGTCATTTGTATGATTTGGGAGTGGATTACGGGTAGTGTTTAGTTTAGGATTAGCTAGTGGGGCGATGACACCCTAGTAAATTAGGACTTGGATCACATTTTCAGAGACGGAAACATTGTTCAATGGTTTGGTCAGCGGTTTGGTGAAAGTCACAATGGGCATCAGGTTTAATGTGTTTCGGAAGTGGGTTTGGTAATTGACGGGGGTCCAAGGGTTTGATCAGATTTTGGCTCAAAAGGGCCTGGTAGACTTTGGAGAGAGGAGTGTGAAGCTCGATGTATTCCTTTCGAACTGGGTTTGGGCGACTTTCTGGTTCCCACAAAGCGGAAGATTGAGAGATGTTGTTGATGGTAGAAACCGTGGTGCTAGCAGATTTTTCAAACTTTTTAGGAGCAAACTTTCCAGAGGTTTTCCTCGGTTCAACTTCTGTCTTGACAAGACTTTCTTCAATATCCAATCCTACTTCTCAGAGGGCTCATAAGTGAGGGTAATATTGTCCTCCCATTATTGATCGAACACGGGGTTGGGAATTATTCTTTATGACCTTCTTCGAAAGGCCAATTGGTCATGGTAGTTGCTTTTTCTCTCTACCTTGCTATGAAGGTGCTGACTGGTTCGCCAGGGTTCTGCTTAAGTAGCTCTAAGTCATGGCGAGTAACTTCTATCTCTTCATTGTACTTGTATTATGACATGAACTCGCGGGCAACATCTTCCTAGCTACGAATTTTATATTACTCAAGGGATAAGAACTAACGCAGAGCGCTACCTTTCAAAGTCTGCTGGAACATCCGGGCCATTATTTCTTCAGAAGCCCCTAGGAGAGTCATGGCTCGGTGATAGCTACGAAGATGAACGATCGGGGTTCCATTGCCTCTAATTTCTCGATATTAGGTATGTTAAATTTTTTTGATAACCTGGATTTAGGATAGGGAGACATGTGGGTATATTCCATGTAGTTCCCAGAGAGTCTGGCTTGGTCAAATTTCTTGGTCAACATCTTCAGGTATTCCTTGACCTTGTTCAATTATTCCTCTTTTAGGTCAACAGTCACGGGTAAGTTAGACGCTGACTGAGCAAGGTTTGTCATAGGCAGATGGACTGACGACGTCCCATTAGCAGGAGGAGTATGGGGAGCTTGCTGGTATTCCTATGGAACGCAAATAGGCTCGGTTGCAAGAGGACACATAGCGCGAGGGAAAAGGACCTTGGTCTCTTCGGGGATAGGTACTCGATTTCTTTGCATCTCATGAACCTCAGTTTGAAGGTTATCAATTTTGGTAGTAAGTTGAGCTAGAACCATCAATAAATTTGGTTGTGCATTCGACACTTGATTCGTGTTTTCCATGGAGGGCGGGTGAATCTTGGACTCGAAAGAAGTAAGAGGACTAATGGAACTTTGGGGCGGTTTGACTAAAGACCGAAGCCAATAGGGAGCCAGGCCAAAGGTATGCGATCGACCTGATAAGGATAAAAATTAGTATTTATTTTTAAAAAAGAAAAGAATGGGAATTTGTTATTTTTTAGAAAAGGGGGGAAATGTTTTTTTAGCATTTTTTTGGAAAACATGAGGATAAAAATGTTTTTTTTGGACACTTTTTGAAAGGGAGAGAAAAAGACGAGAGACGGGTCTCATCATGATTATTATGTTTATTAGGTTCTCACTTGTATTAAGTTTTCATAGATGCAAAAAAATGTCGAACGGGACCCAAGCATGGAAAAATTAGTTTTGCAATATATGAAAGAACGAGGGTTGGACTTGTTACCAGGCTCATGAGCAGAGTCCCATTTTTAAAAATTCCACAAAAATTTGGGCGGAAGGTCGACCCGAAATTTCGACAGAGTTTCAGGTCGAAACCGATAATCCAACATGTGTGTCCTAGGCTTGACACATATATGCAGGTATGCAGTTGGTTGGGTTAATTGGAAGGTGTTCCCCCCTTTGGCGTGACTTCCATGATATATGTCTTGATTTTGAGGGCAATTGGTGCATGTAGACAAGCCATTTGATAAACCTGAGTGTACATGAATTGCCTCACTATATACCTCGTGGGGACGGTATGTGTGAGAGCAAATTCGATATACTCGACGTACATGAACGAGTTCCCTATGATATACATCCCATCATTACTTTGATCAAGCGGTACGTTGTGGGGGAACCGTTCGATATATGTCTAAGGTACTTGGCTAATAAAAAGTGAGAGTTATATCGCTTAGGCTAACTGGGACCTGCCGGACCAGCGCCCATCATGAAGTGACTCCCCAGTTATGGAGAGAGTATTTTTATTGATCATGCCCAACCAAAAATGAGTTACAAATATAAACAGTAGAGCCAACAACTAAGAGTGAGTGTGTGCTAAGTGTAAGTGAGCATGGATATATACAAGTGGAGTCCTGTGTTAGTGACACCTAAGCATGAATTTCTAAGTGGTGTGTGCAACATGTGGATATACGTGATCCTAGGTGCACGTGGTGTGAAGTGTGCATAAAAATTTTCAACAAGTGTGTGAACAGTGGCATAAGCATAAAGTACATATGTACAAGGAATAATAAGGGGAACATGAAAAATGGGGGGGAATATACAAGAAAGTAAAACACCCATGGAAATAGAGTCTATCCCTCTTAAAAATAGTCCCCAGAAGATTCCCCACTGTGGCTATCCCGGGGTCAAGCGGCTTCGAGGGAAGAAGAGAGTATAGATATAGAGATAGATATGTCTCCCCCTCGAGAAGGTCGTGCCGCGGTCTCTCACCCCTCTTATGAAGGTTGCTTCGGCCGTCGTTGGTGTGGGGGTAAATATGAAGAGATAGAATCGCTAGCCTATTTTACATAAAACAAGCAAAAGAAATGTTGCCACTTAGAGAGATTGGCATCAAGGACAACTGATGCATATGAAACCAATAGTTCGAAGGTCCAGGGGTAAGTTACAGAATGGGACGGTGTTAGGAACCCATTCTTCCCTTTCGATCTCTCATGGGCTAGTGTTATTATCTTCCTTTTCTATCCTCATGAAGTGTGTGAGCATGTTTATATAATGGAGATCGGATTTATTCAACTCATACCATGGACAAGGTAGAGTGAGGTCATCAGAGGAATGTTCCCAAAATAACATATGTAGAAAGTATGATTTGTGCGTTCATCACGATATTAGTCGTTATTAGGAAACGGTAATATGTGTTGGATGAAACGCAAACAAGTATGGTATATATATATTTATGTGTGTGTGTGTGTGTGTGTGTGTGTGTGTGTGAAAATGGGAGATTTTAGAAAACTAGGGTATTTGGTAAATAGAGAGAATTGGAAAATTGGACTCGAATTTCGAATTTTAATATGGGACGCCTACGTAGCCTATAAAGGCATCAAAGTTCGCATAGTTCGGATGTAGTAGAGGGGTGGGCTTTATCCCATAAATCCGAACTGAATTTTATTATATGTGTGTGGGTAGAAAATGTGTTGTTTTGATTTTGAAAAAGGTGTGATGGGTAATTCTGTTTGAAATTTACGGGTGTAACCATCTTTTATTTGTTTTGGGGATTTTTTTATAGAAAATAAATATGTGCAATATACTAGTAAAAGTGTAGATATTAATGTGTATGAACTAAAGTAAGAACTAGGGTATGCCCGTGCCTGAAGGCATGATGATATTCAGTAAATCTAACATAATCACAATAAAATAATGATCAACCCGATTTAATACCAATACAAATAAGTTAGATTTAAAAAAAATGAACAGAGTTTTTTTTATTTATAGGATCATCCCCCTGTTTAAGGTATAAAAAATAGTACAACAACTATAAGCCCAATAAAAGTTAATGGACCAAATTCCATTAATGTAAAATTCATTTCAATACATATGAAATTCTACTTAATCTAATATGTGTCCCTTGCGTGAAACTAAATGAATAAATGTAAACGGAGACACGTGATACACGAAGTAATAAGGGACAGTAAAGTAAGTTCCGCTGTGTACATCGCATGCCCTTACTGTGTCCCTTGCTTGTCTATGTTGTGTCCCCCATATCCCCATTTTGTCTCCCACCTAATTTTTTTTAAACCCCATGAGGTACATATCCATTTTGTGTCATATACCTCTTCGTGTCCCAAATTATCCAACATTTATATAGAGGCCTCTGGCGAAGTACCCCTGCTTCAAAGTATGTATGCATCAGGACCAAACCTTGTAACCACAATCGTGTGCCAATTTGCAAGTCCTTAAAGTGCGCCCTGTATCCACCAGAAAATTGAGAAAAGTGAGTAAACCTCATGAAAAAAATTTCATGGAAGACTATAGGTCATCAAAAATACACAACAGGTAGAAAGACAAAAACTCAAATTCATTATATATTAATGCTGACTCAAGAGATATTGGTTAATCCCAGATTTGTTTGCGTGAATTAAACCATAATTTAAACAACTTCAACATACAATTTATAAATACAAAATGAAACAACAACTCAACCAAAATCAACTCCATAAAATGGCTAGCAACATGGAACTAATACAATCTAGTAACACGTAACATGGAACCAATTGGATATATCTCTTTTGGGTCGTCGCTTATCACTTGAAATTCAAAGAGAACAATTTAGTAACACGTAAAACCACATGAATAAGAGCAAACTAAAATCAAATCAATTACTCACCCTTAAGAAGTTTATCGGGTTCATTTACACTGCATTGTGCTATGAGATTAAAAATATCTCGTACATGTGTGTATAAGAGAGAGATTACCTCACGCATCGAATAATGTGTGTGTGTGTACCTGTAACTTAAAACCCCCAAATGTCACAGTGGGTACCTTATCTAAATAGGGGCTCAAAGTCTCTACCAAATGTCACAGCGTGTGCGTGTACCTGATCTACTGTAATAAAAAAACTCACAAATTAGCCATCATAAAAAAACCATCAACAATAGGGGCTCAAAGTATGATCTAAAGTGTACAAATGCAACACTAAAATAGTGTGTGTGCATGTGTATGTAAGAGAGAGAGAGAGAGAGAGAGAGAGAGAGAGAGATATGACCTTGTTTCATGAGGCAACGTGGGATGAGCCATTGGGAGGGATGTTGGAATAGATACAGTATGCACTGAGGTACATAAATAGTTAGTGCAACAGTGAGAATCTCATATAATGCATTACCTCATACGATCTGCATATTGGGTTCCCCAAGTAATATCTACCCAACTCTCTTTGCCTACTCATACAATGCATCAGCAATAACCATTACTGGATAAGACAGTGGGGTCTCGTCCTTGAAGTCAACCATGAAATACATTGATGTACCCTAATGAACGGTTTAATCCATATGTTAGACAATAGTTGAAGATTTTTTTTATTTCAATAACACATCACCATTATCATCATCATTAAAAGAAATATGGTTGCAAGTAATTTCAACAACCTGAATTTCTCTATTCCTACCACTTTCTCCTCAAAATTCGATTTCTCTACAACCAAATGCACCAAGCAAGAGCCAAAATATCATGCTCCAAACTTTTGTTTTAAGTAGGAAGTACAAAACAAATTAAACATAAACCAACCTGCTTTCGGAAGGAACCACATGAGGCAAGTTTGAGGATCCCACTGTTGTACTTATTAGCTTTATGATTTATTTAAGTAGTGTACATAGCTTCCCATTCAGCAGGAGAATTATTCTGGGTCTAGAATTTTTGTCCATGTAGTTTTCTTATTTTTCCAACTATGTCAAAATTTCTCCTGTGAACATTCAATTCCATTAGAGTCTTATGGTCTCCTTGACTTTCTTCAATGTCCACAAGTAACCATCAATGTGCACTGGTGCAGATGCTAGTCAGTTGGAGGTCTGTATTTTTAGTGGACTCGGTAGCTTGTGCCTATAGTTGTGAGGCTTGACCTTCCACATCAGAAACCTTAAACAGATCTTCGTCACTCTCCTGTACATAAATTATACATAAAACTTTATAGAACAAATACATGAGAAGAGAGTGACACTATAACTGCTCTAAAGCCTTTTATAAACTACAAAGAAGATACATTAAAGGTCAGATGTATAAACTCCAAATTATAGAAGGACCTTTACAAAAGGACCTTTAAATTCCATAATTTCATATATAGAAGCCCTTAGTTAAGGATGATCAAAATGTCTTGATCACTCCAATGCTTTTTAAGCCATGAGAGCACCAATGACAAACCAAATGAAAGCCAATAACACCATTTTGTCTTATTAATTGAGTTTCCAATAGTATTGAAATTCAAACGTACTTGAAAAAGAGAGACCAGCGTACGTTTTGCAGTGTAGTTTCCAATAGTATTGAAATCCATTTCATTAGTTTGTGTATTCATGTTTATTGACTATTAAGTATTTACAAAGAGAAATTGACATACCATGATGGCATAGCGAGCTGCGAAAACACTGTAGTATGAGGAGAGGCAGTGGGCAATTGCGAAAAATTGGGTGATCAATTATCTATACGCCATCTACCTGGATAAAGCTTCACATCCATAGAAAAATACATGTCCTTAATTTCTCCATCTTTCTCTGCATGTTCCAACTATCAAAAGATCCTGCTAAGAGAACCTCTGAGGCTAAATTAGGCCAAACTATACAGGCATTATGAAGAATCATATGAATAATTGCATCGCTGGTTTCGTACCTTCTTGTCATAAGAATCATATGAATTATATCTTTGGCTTCGTACCTTCTTATCGTATGAATCATATGAATTGCATCGCAATGCCAGGGACCACCTAGAATCATATGAATAAACCCAATATAATGTTTCTGAACTATAGATTGTAGAATTTCAACTCAGTTGAAATTATACGAGGACGATGTAACCCACGCCATAATTAATTGTGGTTATACATTAATAAGAATCTTAAACCTTCAGCATTATCAACCCAAATAAACAAAAAAGAAACATATATACAGAAATTTGGTAGAGAATAGCGATCCCCGAGTGTAATCATTTTATGGAGGTGAGTAAATGCGAGTCTTCTGCTCATGTAGTAAAAGATCTTCAAGCATGCCTGGTCATCAAGTCTTACAAATATGCATACAGAGGCAAACTGAACATCAGTCCATTTATAATGTAGCTGATCACCAATCAATATATTATGGGACAGTGTTTGACAGATCCAATGCGGGTGTAAAATTAATAAAACACCCCTCTCTCCCATATAGGTAATACTTATGAGTACATAACCTCAACATGAAGACAGCGAGATGACAACAGTAAGCCACATAGCCGAGATTATGATAAAAATACGCTATCACAAAATGCAGGTGCTCAGGAGATAAAAATATTAAAAATGATAAATTACATTAACCTTTATCAAAAATTAAATTATGAAAAATTGTTGCTAAAGTGTCATCCTCTGTATTAAAATCGCTAGTGACATGTGGCGGAGCAAATGTATGTGGTTCCCGACCCAAACTATTGTAAAACTCCCTAAGGTGGCCATTTCTTTTGCTGTAGGTATAGAAGTATACAGTCTTTGGCTGACCTTGGTTTTTTTTTCTATGCCGAAATTTTCTCCGGGGTTTTTGGTGACGGACATATGGATTCTTATTAAGCTAAGGAATTGGTTCCAGTGTCACATGGGATGTGGAGGCACCTTCAAAACCTATTCACTGCCTTTCACCAAAACCTAAAGGAAGGGCGAGGAGCATCTTTCCCATCTTCCCAGATCTATCCTCTGTTTTTACCTTGACCTCCCTGGATATCTCAAGATCATGAGTAAGATGGTCTCCAAGGGCTTCAAGTTTCTTCTGAGTGTCCATGGAGGTCTGGATCTCACTCGTAAGAGTAGCCACTTGCTTGGTTTCTTTATCTAAACATCTCTCTCTCTCTCTCTCTCTCTCTCTCTCTCTCTCTCTCTCTCTCGTCTCTCCCAAATATTTCTCTAAGGAAACTATCCTAAGATCTAGTGCTTTGTTGCACTTTTTATTTTTAAACGAATCAGCATATAAATCAGTATACGCACGTCATAAATCACTCTCTCTCTCACTTGCCGCATCCTCCCCCTCACTCATATTTCTTTCACTGTCGAGGTGTCCCTGTGAAATAGCATCCTCATCATCGTGAGGTGCACTGCCAGTACTGACATGACTATCCATTAATGAGGTGAAATTATATTCATGGGGTGACTTATCTCCAAAATCCACCGACTCGACCTCACTGTCGTCACTAAGTGTTTATAATATCAAATAAGCGTGCATAGAATTCATCACAACACCCAGATTCAAGCATGTTGATCCTCTCAAATTGTGTAGTTAAAATTTTCAATTTTGATTCTTTAACTGAATTAGTACCTTCATGGGTAAGTTTAAGAACATCTCACGCTTATTTTTACGTGGTATACATCATGATGCGTCGGAACTCGTCGGGAGTGATGTTTTCGAAAATTGCACTAAGCCCACGTGAGTTATATGTGCTCCATTTAAATTCAACCTCAGTCCATGTAGTCACAGATTTTAAAATAGTTACGTTATCTAGAGTGACAGTGGGAGGCGTCCACCCTTTTTCACATACAACCCAAACACATTCGTCAATGTCCTTTAGGTGAGATTTCATACGTGATTTTCAATATGCATAATTTTACCCGTCAAAAATTAGCACACGGTTAAACAAGCTTTCCATTGAAATTGCGCTTTTTCAATAATCAATTTTTAGACTAAAATTTATATCCAGAAAATTTTTGTGAAAAAAATTACACGGTATAATTGTGTAATAGGCTCTCATACCAATTTGAGAGTGCGCCAACAATCAATGATTAAATTGTTTAATTAAATTCCAATTTTTAATCTAAAAAATCCTAACTCTTGCAACTAAATTGTGATAGACTAATTAAATCAAACCAAGAATGCACAGTTAATCACAAAATGAGGAAAAATACCCCAAAGGGGCAAAACCATTTTATTTCACTATAATTCGTAAAACTTACAATTATAGCCAAATGCAGTGACACGCGAATACCTGCAGGCATTGGTTCGTTATCATTGGTCTTGTCAACAAGAGATCTCGCCAGAGCTCCAAGTCAACAATAGAGAATAACCTTCTTCTCCACAAGTTTACTCCAGATGAGTAGAACAATTGTATCTAGGGTTTATAAGACTCACGTATATATTTGGGAATGATTTGTGAATAAAAAGGGTTAAAAACTATGAAAAATGAAGTGTGGAAATATGCAGCAGTTTTGCAGAAATGTGAGTGCCAAAGACTTGAAAATCGTGTAGAATGGGCACTGCTATTTATACAAAAATTGAGGCGGTTCATTGCTCGAACGGACTACCATGTCGCTCGAACGACTTCACATGAGATGCCTATGTCACTTGAAAGATAGGCGAATCTCTCTCGAATGATGTAAGTGACTTTTTTTCTTTCGCCTCTACACTTAGAAAAATTTCTTCTTCTGAAGTAAAAACATTTAAGACCCTTAAAAATACTTTATAAAAGTGTAACACCTCGCCAAATTAAATACCGGGTAGCTAATCTTTTATTAAATTAAAAATAATATACGGTTGGTTCATTCTCAGCATCACTATTGAAAAAAAAAATCTTTATAAAATAACTCACCCAATACTTAATTAAGTTAAGTGTTAAAAAAAATTCCATAAATGATCACAATTTAAAACCATTACTACAATACTGATCAACACTATAGAAGTCTCATAACACAACTTAATAATGAATAACAAGATTAAATACAACTAGATAAAACTTCCCAGTTTAAAATATTCAACATCAAACCAACAAAGCAAAATGAAAGTACCAACATAAACCCAATACAAAATTTGAATGGAAAATGGAATGATAGAATCTCGGGAAATATGCCCTAAATAAGAGAAGTACTACAGACATAGGAATAAAAGAAACAAAGCATCTAAACAAGTCTTCATCTCCAGGAACAACAACTCATGATCAAACATCCATACCCTAAGTTGCACGTCCCTGATGCTGGGAACCTGTTAATATAGATATTATAGAGAAGAGTATATGCAAGGAAACGGGTTATAGCCCAATTTTAAATGATTTTAAAATAGCAAGTGTTCAACAAATGCAATAAAGCATTTATTATGTACAAGTTAGATTCCAGGCTCTCACTTGATATTCTCATACCTCATCTAGAGGGCATGTCTAACGTATTCGAGTAATAATTAAGATTTCCTTCTAACTAGTTTCCACAACATGATTTTGTACCATATAATAACCCCGTATGTCCCATACCATACGTAATATAATTATTCACATTCTTTTCTCTTTATTATGAATTTCTAAGCCTTAGGATTAAGTAAACTTTTTACTTAATTAAATTCAATTTCTCTTATTCACAGTCTACTACAATATCATATCATAGATTGAATTACAGTATATATATTCTCTCTATAATATATAATAATATAGCACCCCCCAGACACAGCTGCAGTGCATGCATACTCTACTATCATGTCCAGTTACAATTCTCATTGTTCAAAGGACAAATGGTTCGGTGTCTTCCCCGAATCATAAATAACATAACACACATATGTTAGAGGCGATCATACTCCCCATCCAAATGGGTCACGTACATACCTACATTCCCATTCAACCGTCGAAATTATCAATCTCACCGATAGAACGTATCCAAGGTCCTATGCTTATGGTATGAATCTAAAAATCCTCCCAAATTGGGCACGTATGATGAGACCATCCACAACGCGAAACCTCCATCCCGATAGCAAGTAGCGTAGGTGTGTCATACACATAATAAAGTATTATATAGGTTTACATCTACCTATATATATAATATCAACAAGGTGTTCACACAACCATAAGATAATTCCCATACATAGTATTATCTATCTCTCAAATCCTACATATTCAATATTATGACTTTACTCTTTAATTTATTATTCCCGAGCCTTATCTCATTACTCGAAGATTAAATAAGTTTGCTTTATTATACATTCAGTAAGAATTTCACTTATACCCTACTAGTCCATGTCATCATACTCCCCGAATTATTGTGAATTATTCTCGTCTTTAATTAGAATTATATTCGATAGGACCTATTCTCTCATAACCGTATATTCTTTCACTTAGGTTTATTCACATATTGACTTAGGATTTTCTAGGTGATTCAAATGATTCCCTACCTACTGGTCCTATCCTTAATCTCCATAAAAATGATTCAAAACCCAAAATGTGAATTTAACAACCATAATGCATTCGATTAATTAATATAATTCTCTCCAATTTAAATCCCAAACATAACAACATAAATCCGGGTTTTAGCTGTGGCCTACTGCCCTTCCATAAATCCCATTATATTGAAATAATACTTACCAAAAGTTTCTAAAATTTTTGGGATTAAAACAAGAATTAAAGAGGAACATGTTCATGTTTTCTAGGGAGGTCGATCGATCGATGGTCAGGGATCGATGAGTCGATCGATCGATATCCATGGGTCGATCGATAGATCACCCGGTTATCAACCCAGTTTCTGCAACTTTTATCCTACGGGTTTCATAACTTTTTATTATTCAAAACATTATTTTAGCATCTCAAATTCCTTATAATTCGTACCACATAATAAAGCAACATGTGTAAATGATTCCTATTGTTCTAAACAACCTAGAATCATTACGAGATTGGATTAAAGTGTATATATTTCATATTTTCTAGAAAAACTAGAAAATATTATGTCTCAAGAACAATCCTATAACTTTCTGAATTTCTCCAGTATGTGATGTTTATTTCGTGGAATAAAGTCTACTAACAACATGAGATTAATCCTACATATCTCTACTTTCCAGAAATGATTTAACATCGACTAGTTTATCTCCAAAATATGTAATTTTTCCTCATTCCTTATTATCTGAACATGGGCATTATACAAACTAAATTAAAATTATCAAATCACTTGCCTCAACTGAATATATGATCCTTTGGGTATGAATGTCACTAGTGGTTCTTCCCTTCTCCAATCAACTTCTAGTGGTGGTTGGTGGTGGTGACCTTTGGACCTTGGTTCTCTCACAAACCTTTTCTCCGAGAGGACTCCTCACACTCTCTCAATTTATTTCTCTCTAAGTTCGTAGAATGAAATGAATAATATTATCCCCTTAGACTTATAACTAACCTCCCAAATTCGTGTACGCTATTCACCTTCCAAGTGAAAATACCATTTTACCCCTCTGGGGTGACTATTCGGCTCCAAAGTTCCCCGAGACCCTAACGAACATTCCAGTAGAATTTTTTGACTATAAATACACTTCTGAACACTTTGGCCCAGTCAAAATGACCATTTGGATGACATACCAATATTACTTTTTTATTTTTATATAAATGCAGTCCCGACACTACTTTTCACATGCGTCTGACTTATTCACCGAAATTATCGTATTAACTATTCGCAACAACCTCTAAAATTAATCATAAGTCATAATCACGTATTACTTTGATTCACTAAGTAATACTCAACATATATCACATATTACTATATTCTCAATTAATATTTAAATACGGATTAATTTCAAATTATTCAATAAATTTCTAAATAAATCCTTTTTAAAAGTTATCAAAATTACGGGGTATTACAAAAAGTTCCAAGATATTTATGTAAATAATAAAAAATCCAAATAAGTTATTTTACCATAATTGAGAGTGGATTAGTGGGAACGGTTGAAGATCATGTTACATGATGCACATATGAAGATGGAGGGAGCGTGATAACTTATGATTCGGACCAAAGCCGTCAAGGAGGATTGTGTTGAAGTTCCGAATGTAGCGGTATCAGACATACTTACTGTGATCTAGGAAAGGCAATAAATTCCTAGATTCTAACTTAGACATTTATAAAATTATTTCCTTACAATTTGTCCAGAAGTTCTTTCTGGTACAGGATGAGTTCACTCACATCGAGTTGAAAAGGGAGAAACAACGGCCAAGGGAAGAAGTGGTATCATACATCAGGAGATTTAAAGAAAGGTCTCTCGATGAGAGAGAGGAGGCTAAAGAGTCCAAGTTGCTCCATCTTTATGCAGAGGGCTTACTCCCAGAGTATATTTTCCACTTGATAAATAAGACTCGTGAGGGGAACTTTGTAGCATTTTTGAAGTTTGTAAGGAAGATTTCATTAGTTATTTGACTAAGTCCCATCACTGTACCTTTGATGTTTAGACCACAAGTTGTAGTGAGGAGAGGCCATGCCCCAAGAGTGGGCTATGAAGAGGGAGGAGAAAAAACTGGAAAGGGGTAGAAGAGGGATAATAAGAGAAAGTTTAGGAGAGATAGAGAAGACCCACCTCAGTTGCCAAGTAGGATATCAGTTATTATAAAGTTATATTACATGGAGGGGAAATTTATGCGCCCCAAGGATGCTCCTCAAAATGAGTCAGGACTAGATATCCAACTTGCCCCTAAATATTGCCATGTGCATTGGCATGTTTACCATCCAACATAATCAGGTTTTACTTTAAGGAGAATTGTAAACAAGCACTTATTAGCTGGAATGATGCAAATTACCTAAGGAGATGTTAATTATAACCCACTACCAGTACATGGAGAAAACCTAGTGGTGGTTTATGACGAAGAGGTTAGGGAAGGTGTGAGGGGCCTGAGAAGAGAGAAGGAGGATTTCAAAGCATCTCTTGAGGAGTGCGCCATTCGAATGGAAAATATGCTGATTGCTTAAAACGAGGTAAGTGCTAGGGATATGAAGGAGGTTAATTATATAGAGGGATGTGGTGGAACCTAACTTATAATAACATGATGTAATCCAATCCCCTAATTTTTTGTGGTTTTTTTAATAAATGGGAATGCCCTTGGAATGCAAACTTGAGATCACCTAGGCAATATTGGATATTACGAAGAAGAACGCAGTTCCCTCATTGAGGTGGACGGGTCCAATGGCCACGATGCTGAGAAATTTTATGTTTGAGATAATTTCTTTAATGCAGATAGGGTAGCGAGGTTCCCTCACAACATACCGTTATACGTCACAATAAGCGTGAACGGAGTGAGATTTTCAAGAGCGTTGATGGATGGAGGTACCTCCATAAATATTTTTCCTATCAGCTCCTTCTATACATCCAATATTTCTAAGTAAAAGCCAATCCCAATGCCTTTGGTATTTTTAGGTATGACAACCAAACTTCCAAGTCCATTGGGTATGTGAATATTGGGATTGTGATGGGGAATCTTGCATCATACATAAACTTCCATGTTATTGAGAGTGAAACTTCATACCACCTATTGATAGGAAGGGTGTGGATGTACAACCATGGCCTTGTTCCCTCAACTTATCATCAGTGCACTAAGGAAAATGTGAAAGGAACTGAGATAGTAATTAAACAGACTAAAAATAAGTTCGCACAAGAGGGGGATCATTTGGTGGAAGTTGTTTGTTACACATAATTGGTTGAGGATGTAAGCATTTTAACACGACGCATTGAGGGGTCAAAGTCCCCTCAATTAGGGAAAGAATGGGGGCCGTGAACAACCTGGTAGAGAAATCTGCAAGTGCAAGCCAAAGAGTTTAAGAGGTGAACAATACCAATCCAAAACCCCAAACTATCTCTAAAGAGTTTAGATATAGGATGAGGCAAAGGATTAACCCCATATAGCATGAGGTCAAATGGTAAAGTGTATTGAGCAGGTTGTTTCAGGGGTCAGACTAGAGGAAGTCGAGAGAGAAAAGAAATGAAAGACAATTGTTTTTCCCAACCGCTAATGCCAAAAGGTCCAATTAGAGGATGGGAGAGTGGTCTACCGCCTTTGAAAGTGTTCGCGAATAACTTAGAAAGTTGATGAGGGGGCTGAACCGGAGTACGAATGTTCTTTGGTGGATAATCAAGGACAATGTCTTATAATTTATAACTCTAATATCCATGAGTATGACTAGAGGAAGTCGAGAGAGAAAGGAAATGAAAGACAATTGTTTTTCCCAACCGCTAATGCCAAAAGGTCCAATTGGAGGATGGGAGAGTGGTCTACCGCCATTGAAAGTGTTCGCGGATAACTTAGAAAGTTGATGAGGGGACTGAACCGGAGTACGAATGTTCTTTGGTGGATAATCAAGGACAATGTCTAATAATTTATAACTCTAATATCCATGAGTATGTGGATAAAATAGAAGATGAGCCAGAATGCGTGATCAATCGCCCAAAGCCACAAGTGCAAGAGTTAGAATAAATTAACATGACTAAAGAGGGAGAATATGAAAGAATTATTTTTATTTCGAAGGAATTAGATTAAGTGAAGATGAGAGAGTTAGTTGACCTCATTCGGTAGTACAAAGATGTATTCACGTGGAAGTATACTGAAATGGCTATGTTGGATTAAGAAGTGAGATGCCACCAGTTGAACGTTATGCCTTCAAATATATTAGTGAAGCAAGTAACCAGAACTTACAAGATAGAGCGGTATTTAAAGATCAACGAGGAGGAGAAACTATTACTAACAACGGGGTTCATTAATGCGATCAAACATCCCATTTGTCTTTATAGCATTGTACCAGTGGGGAAGAAGTATAAAGATAAAATATGCATCCACATTGACTTCAAATACCTCAATAGAGCTTTCCCAAAAGATGAGTTCCCTTTTCCCTCTATTGATAGCTTGATAGATGAAACATCACTCCACGAGATATATAACTTCATGAATGGCTATATGGAATATAATCAAATCAAGATGGAACCAACAGATCAGAGAAGATATCATTTAGAACTCTATTGGGAAACTTTATCTATAATGTTATGCCTTTTGGGTTAAAAAATTTTGGGGCAACCTACCAAAGAACAATGATGGCCATTTTCCATGATTTCTTCCATTAAATTCTAGAGTTTTATGTGGATGATTTGGTCATCAAGTTAAAGAAGGAGGAGTCTCACTTGGTTGGCCTTAGGAGGGTTTTCAACAAATATAGAAACTAGTTGAGTATGAACCCACTTATGTGTGCTATTAAGGTGACAAGAGGGAAGTTCCTGGGATTTTTGGTTGATCACAAAGGGGTACACGTGGACCAGAACAAGCAAAAACTCGTTCTAGAGATGTCTTGCCCTAGAACTTTGAAAGAGATCAAGAGTTTCCTCAAAAAAGTCTCCTATATGTGGAGATTTGTGATAGGGTTAGCCGAGATAACAAATCTTCTAATGGACCTGCCGCTAAGGAATATGAAGTTCACATGGGATGAACACCATTAAGAAGCCTTTGAAAAACTCAAGAATCTTCTCACTTTTATACAAACAATAATCCCTCCAAGAGTTGGAATGCGGTTGTAACTCCACTTACTTCCACTACAAGATTAATTGGTGCTTTGCTGGCATAATAAATTGACGGTAAAAAAGACCTTTCTACTATTTGAGTAAAATAATTTATGGCCCAAAGGTAAGGTACACCAGTATTAAAAGGCATTATTTTGCCCTATTATTTGTTACCCAAAAATATAGACATTACATGCTATCTTTCACCATCCACATTATGACAAGATGTTATCCCATTAAGTTTTTATTAACATAAACCATTTTTATTGGGATGGCATCAAGGTGGTTCATCATCCAATCAGAATATGATTTGAAGTGTATGGTCCCTCATGCAATTAAAATCCAGGCATATGCAGAACTATTGGCATTCTTTCTATAGAGAATATTTGAGCCACCATGAGAGAGAATTCCAGAGGATTATTTGCAAGTAAAAGTTTTGGAAGCCAACCTTAAAATGTGGGTTATGTAGTTCTATGGTCATCATCATAAAGAAAGGATGGATATGGAGTCATTATTACAAGAGAAGAGGAGGAGATTCTCCTATCTTTCAAGTTATATTTCTCCTTCTCGAACAATGAGTTTAAATATCAATCATTGGTGCTAAAGATGATAGAGGACCTTCGAAGGGGAATCTATTCACTCTGCATCAAAGGAGATTCAAATTTGATGGTGAAGCAGGTGAATGGGTAATTTGCGTTGAAGCCCCTTAACTTAGCACCCTACAGTACAATCATCCAGAGGTTGATCGATCAGTTCCATCAGGTCAAGGTGAAGAGGCATCCTATAACCATGACCAGGCATATTGATGTATGCCACCTCATTGCAGAAAATGATCATAAAGAGTGATAAAATAATTATTTTAATCCAAAGAAGGACTGGCCTATCTATAGTACAAGATATTTTCCAATGATGATTCAAATTGGAGGGGGGATATTAGAAGGCAGTCGAAATCTTGGGAAATAAAGATGGAGATGAGAGAGGTAGCCCAATATTGTATAAGCGAAGATAATTTATACTTCAAAAATATGGTAGGATGGTTGTCAAGGTGTTTAAGTTCAGAGGAAGTAGCACAAAGGTTGAAGAAGACACACGAAGGGTAGTGCGAGACAACTGAGATATCTCTATATAGAAGAATCCAAAGAGAGGGATATTTCATGCCAATAATGAGACCAGATGCAGAAGCAATGCAAAGAGAATGTGCTAAGTGCTAACTCTTCTTTCAAGCGGCTGAGTGTAACTTCATGGAGACTCTGGAAGATTGAAGACTACCCTATATTGATTTCATCAAATATGGAGTTATTCCCACAAAAAAGATGGATGCAATGGTGATCAGAAGGAGGGCCCCACGCTTTTATGTTAAAAATAGTAGCTTTATTGTATGGGATATCTCAACAGGCCTTTGAGATGTATCACAAGCGAGGAAGCAACAAAAGTTCGAAAGAAAGACCATGTGCTAGCTCATATTGGGGGAGCCAAGCTATATGACCAACTCCTAACTTTGGGCTACTAGTGGCCAACTATGGAGAAGGATTCTGCTGAGTTCTTTTAAAAATGCAAAGCATGCCAACTGCATGAGAACATGATCCATGCTCCTTCATTGGATCTTCACTCATTGGCTACTTCCTATCCATTCTATACTTGGGCGTTTGATCCAGTATAGGCAATCAATCCATCTTTAAGGGGCAAGATATGGATACTTATAGCAACTAAGTGTTTCACAAAGTGGGCAGAGGCAGTACCACTAAAGAGAGCAACAATAGAGGTGGCAGTGCAATTCATTAGAGAATATATAATTTATTATTTTAGCATTCCCATGGTTATTTTGTTCGATAATAAAACTCATTTTATCAACAAAGAGGTGACCTTCTCACAGAAAAATATTCAATCATACACCACACCTCAATAATAGCCTAACCCAAGGGCAATGGTCAAGCCGAAGCAACAATAAGACCTTGGTCAACATTTTGGCTAAGATGATGAAAAACTTCCCAAGAACTTGCGATGATAAGATTCCAACAGTATTGTGGTTCTATCGAATGACCAAGAGAAAGTCGATGGGCTATACATCTTTCTCACTGGTAATGGAGCTGAAGCCATTTTTCCAGTGGAACTAGAAGTCCCCTCTGCTAGATATGCCTTGCGAAGCAGCATACTTCCCCAGAACAGACATGTTCAATTGGAAATGTTGGATAAACATAGATATAATGCGATGCAACACTTACAAATGTACACCAAGCAACTCTTCAGGTCCCATGACAATTTAATGAGGCCAAGGAAGTTTGTTAAATGGGACTTAGTGTTGAAAGTAGGTATGAGGCACATCGGAGGGATCTCACTACCCAAGTTTGCTACTAACTTGGAGGGGCCATTTCTGGTGAAAGAGACACATGACTTAATCTACTACTCAATCTCAAAAATAGAAGAAGATTAACCTTTTAAGATTAACAAGAAGCGGCTTAATGTTTATCATGTTTAAAGATTAGCTTAGTCAATTTTGAGTTTTATCTTTGAGTCCATCATTGTATTTTATTTCTTTTATTTCCTCGGCTATTTAAGGGAGAAATGTAAGGAGTTATTGCAAATTCTAAATATACCATAAGTGTTGTGAATAATACATAGTCATATTATGATAAAAATTTAGAAGTTGAGTAAATATTTAATGCAATGTAATGAGAAAATAAAGTTCTTTCACATCTTTTCCTTAGCTAAAAAAATTACAAGTGTTTGGAAATATTGCCCAGGAGTACATGAATATATATATATATATATATATATATATATATATATATATATATATATATATATATATATATATAAGCAGGAACCACAAGTATGGGGACGAGGAGAAGTCACCAGAAAAAGCAGAGGAGGCTTGTAGGCATTCCTATTGAGATGACAAAGATATTGAAAGTCTCGTTCAAACATTGGAACGCATGTTAGTTATGGCCTCTCGCTCGCTCAAAGCTTTGGCCAAAGCGTCTTTAGCAACCCTGACCCTCTGATTTATCAACTCCACCAAGGGGTCAAGCTCCTTCAACCTAGCTTCCTCTGCATGTTAATTCTTCACATACTTCCTATAAAGCTCCCTCAAGCTCTCCAAACAGGCATCCTTCGGCAGCCTTAAGTGATTAGTGATCCATATAAAGTAGGAGCCATCTTTGGGACAGCTCCCTCATGTTGCTCAAATTTTGATTTATTATGGCCCTATCCAAGTTGGCAATTGGTGTGTTTACAACCTCTACAATAATAGTTGCAACCCCTTGGAGATTGTAACGCATTATTATACGGTTCCTCCTAAGGTATTGAAGGGAAAAGGTCTCTAGGTGTTAGGAAATTAGCTACTCTATGACCATTTGGTGAATACCCTGGATAAAGGGAGACTACTGAAAAACCTGTAGGCAGAACTCATAAGGGGAGACACTAGGTAGAGGGACCTCACACCCAGATTCATTGTTTCTTGGAACATTGGTCGTGGAGCCATGATCACTATCACTTGACGATTCGGCTGGAGTAAGGGCCTATGGAGTTACAACGGCATTGGGCGAGGCATCATGATGAGTCTACTATAGAGTAGGAGTAGGCTTATGATTCATTTGTATTTCACTTTTCATTTTTCATTTCCTATTTGTGATTAATTTGTATTGCACTTTTCATTTTTCGTACCATTTTTCATTTTTTTAGAATGCATGTATTAGGATTCTATTATTTTGCTTGTATTGCAGTGCTTAGAGACACCATTATTTTGTTTAAATTTATAATAATTAATTGCGAAGAAACGCGTGATAGGGAAACCGGATAAGGTAAAGAGAGGGCATACAAGGCTAGGAAAATAATCCTCTCTACCTTGGATCGATAGGACTCCTGGGGCCGACTGAGATAAGCGTAATCTCCCCACGATCGACTCAAATAGCTCATCACCCCACAGTGTAAAAATTATGGGAGGTTCATTTCTAAACCCTCGTGCCTCTTCTGTCAGCGAGTCAATTTTTGTGTGTGACTACCTGCTCTTATTTGATTTTATTCTTGCATTTATTTTCGAATGGTGTGATGAATTAAATTACTATGACCTACACCCGATCATTCACGAGAAGGAATTTCATCACCCAACTCACTCGCTTACCAATTGTGTGCTAACTTAGCTATCACTAAATTTAAAAGTCATTAACTAGGTATCCCAATAGGAGAACATTTTTGCAAAGGCGGTCACTCGGATTATTTTCGTGATTTTTATTGATGCGGACTTAATTAAAATTAGACTAACCTTTCACTAAATTTGGAATATAACAATTGGCTATGTGCTAGTTAGGATTTATCTTTGACTTGTGTCCAATTCAATTCTTTCGGTAGTTAGTTTTAGTTAGTTCGTCCAAATTCAAAGAGTTCAAATATTTTTCCCACTTTTGTCTTCCAAAAAATGCAAAATTATTTTCCTTTATTTTTCAAAAAAATATAAAAACATTTTCTTCCTTTATTTTTTAGAAAATCCAAAAACATTTTCTTTCTTTCATTTTAGAAAAATTCAAAAATATTTTCTTTCTTTTTAAGAAAATTTAAAAATATTTCTCTTATTATGGCTGAAGAACGTCCTTTACGGGATTACTTTGGCCATTTCTCATTTTCTTAAAGCATGTTTGAAGTTAAGCCCGAGTCGAACCTCCATGCCTTACTTAGTGGCTTTAACTCTCAACCACACACCGTTGATACTCTTGCGTCGTCCACGCACTTATTTCACATGCCATCGCCTCTGATGCCGAGTATCAACACGTCACATGCTTCGCCATGCACCTATTGCTTTCACGCCGATCACTTGTCCTATGAGTGCCCGTATATTCCTTATTCTTCTGAACCCACCATGGAACAAGTGTATCCGTATGACACTGTTTTGGAACCAACTCCGACTTATTATCATGATGTATATAATCTCGAGTTGTGTTAGTATCCTAGTTATTCGTGGAGGCCTGATCACCATTCCATGCAATACGAATCCCATCCCGATGTTATGAATCCTCAAATGTTCCAATAGTCGTCATGGCATTCAAGTGAACCCCATTCCGATCAGTTCCCTCACTACGCACCCAATTATTATCATCCTTTTATCTCTCACAGAGATACTTCTACCGTGTATGACACACTTGGCCCCGTTCCTCACACTTCATATGAGTATTATACGCATATTAGTGTTAGTAGCGAGTTATGTCCACCTCAACCACCGCCACCACCCACCAACACTTCACCACCATCATCCACCTCTACTCTCTAAAGCCTCTTGCAAAAGTTCATCACCGAGCAAGATAAATCCACTCAAATTCAAAAAGAAGCCCTCCAATGGCTTGAACAAAGATTAAATGAAATTAAGTGTGAGCGAGAGTCGAACATCGCCCCAAGTCAACCAATTTTTCCCCCACATGGAGTGATGATGAGTCGACTTGTGACATGGATTTTGAGAGTGACCAACCCTCTCACCCCGATAATCTCGTAATTGAAAACATCCCATGGTTTGGGCCCCAAGTCGACAATTGTGTTGACTTACCTTTCATTAGTGAGACTAATTTTCTCCCGTCATATCTAAATGAATCCACATTTGAGATTCACATTCCCACTCCTGTTATATCCAAAAATATACTCGAGTCTATACATATTGAGCCCACTGCATGTGTTTCTAAGGAACCACTTTATCATCAGTTAGCTCCGACTATGAGTGCTCCCATTTTCTTGAGATTGACTCCGATATTGTTTCTTCCTCTCCAAATATGTATCATGTTCCACTATACATGGTTCCCTTTCAGCCCAAAATTTTTAATGATTCCTTTATCTCCGATCTTGGTTCCTCATTTGACCTACCCCTACACTTGAGTTGTATCATCTTCCCCCACCATTTATCCCACCCGACCCACCCATTGTCCTTTCTGTCCCCTCCCCCCCACTTAGTTTGGATCTAGATCTTGTACCTTCCATGTTCCCAACCATATATTTGGATCCTAACTTGATACAATCTTCCATCATCTATGGGAGTTTATGTGGTTCTAGTCTCCATTTTTGTGACACCTAGCTAGTTACCCCACGCCCACCACTCTCTTTTGATGTTGCTTTTTTCCCTCGACAGCTCCCTGGCATGTCACAGCTCGACCATTATCATCGTCCATTTATAGAACGGTCATGTGATTTCTATGAGTCCCACCTCATTCCACTTTTCAAACCTTTTTGCCTTCCTCACCAACTAGAGCATCATGCTTATAAGGCCCTTGTTGCCATCACCTATCGACTCAATAAGTCCCGAGGCCGATGCCTCTTCTCCCTTACCCTAATATCCACCCATCCATGGTCCACCAGTGCTTTGCATTGTGTGATGCACTTTTCCATACAGGTGCATTGACCATTTTAGTCTTTATCCAACAAGACTGACGCTTCAGTCTTATTTGGGGGTGATTCTCATCACCCAATTTTTCTGTCACCCCGCGCTTTCATAGATCTTATCTTTAGAGTGAGAATGTATTGGTCTGGCTGAAGACATTAAACTTAACGCTACTGGGAGGTAGCTCGTTATTTCTTGTAAGAGTCTCATCTTGTTTGTGGGGTGGTGTATCACATCACCCAATGCTTTTCATGTTTATATACTTGTACATTTTTTTCTTTTATCATTTATTCAGGTTTATTTTTCACTACATCTATCCACTTTATTAGCGGTTGATTCTGGTAATATCTTTCCTCCCTTTTGCTCTCAATTTTAAAAATTATTTCACTTAACATTGAGGACGATGTTCCTTTTTGTTTGGGGGTGGGGAATTTTATCAAAATCAAACCTCTTTTGAAAAATTATGATTTTTAAACCTGATTTTTAAAAAAATTCGAGCAGTTTCCTTCATCTCACTCATTGACGTGAATTTTCTGTCATCCATATTTTAATTCTATCAATCAAGATAGATGATTTATCTTTTTATAAGTAGCTTATGTAGTACATATCAAGGCATGTTGCACCATGAATTTCTAGACTCAACAAAAATTTGCGCACTTATCATGTCAATACGGTTTAGAGTTGAAGAGTAATACAATTCTCAAGAAAACCTTAACGATCACTAGTGGAGACTCTAGCTTGTGAGATTCATGTCTTTCACCTTTCAAAGTATTTTACATAATCTCTGAGTCACAAGATTGATTCAAATTTCTTTGGGTCCGCACTTTAATCGTTATATGATCTCATTGTTCTTCATTAAATTTTTGGCTTGATCACTGAGAACAACATCACGTTCGAGTTGTAAGAAATATGTGTCTTGAAATTTGCCCCGGATACTAGATTTTCACCCACTCACTTCACCCATTACATTCCCATGCTCTTCCATGTTCCTACATATTTTCCCACACAATCCATTCATCATCTTCATTATCATCCGTCATTTTGAGAAAACTAGTGCTTTTCTCAAATATAAAATGTCTTTCATGTTGAGAGTATAAAAGAAAAAAGAAAAGAATAAAAAAATAAAAAAAATTGATACAAAAAAGTAAACAAAAATAGAAAAAGAATAGAAAAAAAAAGAGAAAGAAAAGAAAATGAGAGTTTGTAGTTAGTCCTTGTTAAATAAAGGCATTTGTTCCTCATGTGTACACTCTTCACATACGTCACTCATCCATTATCCATCCATACCATCCTACCCATATCATCCCATCCTTCTTATTTCATTTTTCCCTCACCCATATACATCCATGTCCTCCCCTAGGTGTTCGGGCAAATGAAAGTCAACGTGGTGAATAACTCAACGTTCTCAGTATAGTGATTAACATTCTTTCATGAGATCATTTTCTTTCTAAATGTACCTTCTTTCTTATATGTGTGTGAGACGTTTGACCTTGATTACATCTACTTACCTCCTCACACACAAGAACGATACACTTACCCATATCTCGAGAGTTCATTTGAGAGAGAGATATCCAGTGAGATTTTGAAGTCGAAGTGTTGATTTCGAAAAGGCAATCTAGGAATTACTCTTTTGATACTCTACCCATTTTGACTGTTTCACACCACACACGATGAGTTCTAGGAAGGATGTGCTTGAGTATTTACTTAGCTAACCTTTTTTACATTCTAGCTTATATTTCTCAAAACATTTTTCTCATAATGGATTGTGCGATTATTCTACGTCAAATAAGAGTTGACTACCATTTCCAAATAAAGATTTTGTGGGTAAATTTTCTACAAACTCTCACGAGACACAACTCGTCCTATAGGGAAACCTATTGGTTTAAAGTCTTGTTGCACATGCTAAGTACAATCGCAAGTGCCCGCGAAAGTGGTACACTTTTGGTTTCTTTTCTTTCTTTCTCTATATATTTTGCTCGAGGACTAGCAATATTCTGTTTGGTTACTAAAATTCAAAAGTGTACATTGTATACCCCAAAAGTGATAAGCACCCAAAAGTGTACATTTTATACCCCAAATAGACGCATTTTAGTTGTTAATTATCTGCAAATTGGGTCTTATATGCTTAATTGTTTAATATGCATGCTTGATCGCCGTTTGCGGAGTTCAAATGCTTATTTCAAGGCAAATGTGCGATTTATGGAGCTAATTCTCCAGTCACGTGTTTTTAGATTTATATTTTTTATTTTAGGTTTTATTTTTGATTTATTTAGAATTTCCTAGAATTTATTTTCCACGTCTTTTTATTTTTGATTTTTTATTAGTTTTTAATTTTATTCTTTAATTTTCTTTTCTTTTATTATTAAGATTAGTTTTAATAGTTTGTTTTTAGTTTTACTAGATTTTATATTTTTAGGACTTTAGGTTTTAATTTTATTTCATTTGTAGTTTTTATTTTTTTGTTATTTGAGTTTTATTTTATAGATTATGAATTTTTTTAGAGGATTTATTTTGTATGTTTTTTTAGTGCATCCAGTATTTGTTTCTATATTTTCCTCTGTTTTATTTTTATTTGTTTGTTTTTTTAGTTTTTAGTTAGTTTAATTTTATCTTATTTGTTTTACTTTATTTTATTTGTTTTATTTTTAATTTTTATTCTGAGTCGTGTTTATTTGTTCGTAGTTGTATATATTAGGGTTCCTGTATTTTTAGTTTGTGTGTCGAGTTTTTTTTTTTTTTTAGTTTTTAGTTTTTAGTACTTTATTATTATTTTTTTTATATTTTTAGTTAGTTTGATTCTATTTTAGTCTTTATTTTATTTTTAGATTAGGATTTTATTTTTATTGATTAGTTTTATTTTTTTTAGGTAGTTTTAATTTTATTTAGGTGTCGAAATTAAACACACACACACACACTAACTATCCATACAGCTAACATACACCTAAAAAAAATCCCCCCCACACACACCCTAACTCCCATACACCCTATCTCGCACAACCATACCCATAATCATCTTCCTCACCCAACACCCATTCTCTCTCCTAACCTCCATTACCTAACCTTAACCCAATTCAACCAATACCCAAATCCGGATGCATGTGACCCCTGTTGCGTCAACCAAATCCAACCGAATCCGATCTCCACCTAACCCATATTCGTCCCAACTCAAATCGACCAGCTCAAAACCCACCTTCCCAACCATTTACCATAATACCCTCTGAGGTCTGAAACTCGAAAACCCCATTGCCATCTTCAACCATATACCCACTACAAACCCATCGTAACTTCCATATCCGACGAACCCATGACCTCCATCATTTTCGAGTTACCCGAACATTACCAACTTCAAACCCGACGGAGAACATTCAACCTGTGTTCAAACCATAATCCGCAACACCCCCACATTAGACCAGTTATCCCATGGCAGCCCCCATCAAACTCGATCCATACCCAAACCTTAAACGCCGAACTCAACCTGAAAATCCGAGAACCTCAATCCCAATCCGACCAACATCTCAACCCATAAACCCGTGCCCATTTCCGGCCACACTTGCGACCTGCCTGAACTGCGACCACACTCAACTCGGTTTAACTCAACTACCTTCTACCCGATGTGAGCCCGACCTTCGAAAAATCAACCTATTTCAGCTGTTATACTCGGATCCAAACCAACCCACTTTCTACCCACAAACCAACCTTGACCCATTTCCTTCTAAAGCCATATCATTTTTTCTCCTCCCAAAAATCAAAGACCAGATAAACCAAAGTTAAAACAATGACCCACATGTTTAAATCTCTTGCCTTTTAACCCATTACCAAATATATCCCTAATTAATTCCTTTTAACCCCTTTTCCAAAAATACCCCTCACACCACTCATCTCCATAATCAGATTTTGTCACCCCATTTAAACCACATGACACACCCACTCCCACATGCACCCTCTTTAATTCCTAAATTAACCCTCACCCAACACCATACACACCCTCCTACACCATTAACCTTCCTAATTTATCCCTTAGCTCCATGCCTACTATTTAAGGGATAAGAAGACCCATTTTGATGGGGAGATTGTAGAGAAGAGAATTCTAGAGTTAACTTAGAGAGAAAGTTAGAAATAATATTTTTTTAGTTTAGAAATTTATTTTATTTTACCTTTTTAAATTTAAATTGAGTGAAATAATTGTGTGAGATTCAAATTGAGTGAGTATTTTCATGTATTATTTTGTTGGATCACTAAATTGAAGGTTGGATGCTTGTAATTCAAGGATGGAGCTCAATTCCACTAAATTATATTTGGTTTGATTGTTCTCTTATCCTCTTTTATTTTATTGGCTTATTTTTTTTATTATCATGATTCATATTATGTTAGGCTCAAAAAACCTTTTCAAGGGGTGGGATGAACCCCTATTTGATATTAATCTTATTTTAATTAGCTTATTTAAATAAAATATCCCGTTGATGATGAACTTTGCACTCTTACATTTTAATTT
The DNA here is from genome assembly GCA_949130495.1 of Sambucus nigra. Classification (NCBI taxonomy): domain Eukaryota; kingdom Viridiplantae; phylum Streptophyta; class Magnoliopsida; order Dipsacales; family Adoxaceae; genus Sambucus; species Sambucus nigra. The sequence goes on along the minus strand of OX422214.1, from coordinate 193,488,674 downwards.
AGGCCAGGTAAATGATTTTCGAGAGAAAATCAAAATTCTAGTTACAATACCCATTTTAGATTCGAACTAGAGATATAGGTTTCTCAAATGTGGTATTATTCCTTTATTTTAAATCTAAACTTATTTTTATGATTTAAACTAATTTGGTAAATCGATCCTAGCGGTTGATTTGTTAGATGGTGTTTGAATCTACATTTCAAGAGCTGTAGGAGTGTTAAATTAATTTTCTAAAATGCTATTATCAAAATTACATTTGCAATGAGATTTGATTTGTAATTTTGATCCTAGCTTGGCATAATTAATTTTAATAAATTAATTAATTTTGATTAACTACAATTTGTGGTGTAATCTCATTCCTTGATTGTTCTCCCAATTTTTGTGTTAGATCTTATTCATCATTTTTTATCACTCTTTTTAGCCCTTATTTATATTTTTCTTCTAGTTTTATTTACTTGTTATCATTTTAGTTTAATCCACTCCCATCAAAATTGTTTTAATATTCAGAAAAGCTAAAAAAATAGAAAATGAATTACATTAGACTTCCTCTCGTTTCAGTCCTTTGATTTGGATTGATACCTCACTTACTATTATATTCTAGTTTGTTATATATTTTTGTAAGTAATTGATATTTTTTTTTATTAGATTACCTTTGAACAACGACATATACTAAAAGCTACTCTAGCATCTTCCTCATAGCCCGGAGAGATTAAATCAAAGAGTTACAACCTAAGCAAGTGTATTTCATTGCTAAGTCACCAAGAAGGTGTGAGATTCTGAGTTAAAAAAAATATTAACAAGAAAATTTGTTAAGTCACCAAGAAGGTGTTAAGTTAGAAAAATTCTTACCAAGTGTGTAACATTACTAAGTCACCAAGCAGGTGTTAGATTTGGAGTTAACAAAAATCTTAGCAAGATATTGCTAAGTCACCAAGGAAGTGTGAGTTGTGCTTTTTCTTTTTGAAATTATGGTATATTTAAACAAAGAAAAAAATATATATAAGTTTGAAGAAGGTAAATCATACCTGAGAGGCTTGGACATTTTTAAAAGAGGCTTGGGGAATCCTACCATCCCCAATCACAAAAACAGGTCTAGAGGGGGCTACCTCATAGCGGGTTTCCTCCTAGGGAGCCACTTCATCGTCAAATGAAGGTTCACCGCCCATTGGTACAAGATCCAGCTCAAGAACAGACTCTCGAGGTGAACCAGGAAAACTAAAGGGGTCATCTTCAAAGGAGGCCTGAGGAATCTCAGTGTGGGTGGCAGAGGGACCAGTCCCACTGAGGCCAGAGGAACCTTAGGGTTGACAGGAGAATGACTACCTTGAGAGGTTTGCATCAAAAAGAGAAGAAATGTTTAAGTGTTAGCAAAGAGGGGAAAATAAGACATGGGCAAATGAAAAGTCAAAGATTGCATTCAAATTTATACTTCATCAAAAGCTACCCGTGGAATCCAGTCAATGATGTGCCTCACTAAAGGGAATTGGGGGCAAATACTGAATAAGGTCCCTCATAACGGATGCAACAACAACCTGGAAAAAAAAATCCCAACAGTTAGTTCTTTTATTCAAAAATAAAATCTCTAAGGAAATTTTACCCTTAGAGCAGCCTTGCTCGCACATCCAGAGGATGCATGGTGAGAGTAAGTAAGACCTATCATTAAAGAACAGGGAGAACAAAATGGTTTAGGAACATGTTCTTCAATAACTAAACTTTGAGAGGAGAATACCCAGGTGATTGACGTTCCTAAAAGAGAAAAAAATTGGTTAAGTGTCAAAGTCAAGGAATTAAAATGAAAAAATAGATAGTTACATTTAATAAACACGGTTACCTCTTAAACTAGAGATGAAGGTGGTGTCGAAACTGTTTGGGTTTTCTCAATAGCTTCCTGTTCCTCCATAGTGCTATCGTCCAAGATGATTATCTCAGAGGCACAAGTAGGGGGAGGATATGAATTGAGGGTTGAAGGAATGGTGATAAAACGTACTTCATAAGAACATTTCTTCAAGGACTTTGTGCCCAATCGCTTTTTTGTTGCGAAGGGGCACCAGTAAAGGATTTCTTGGAGGTACCTGCTGGTGAAGTTGTTCTCCTCGGAGCTGGAGATGAGGAAACTGGGCGAAAGGAGGTCATAGGTATTGGATGTATTAGGGGTTTTGGTCCTTAAACTCCCACAAAACACGATCATCTTCGATATGAAACCGCACAACTAATGCCTTATTGATTGGAGCAATAACCGTTGGAGGGAGGCCAGAAAGCCCAGGGGCAGTAAAAGTTGACTTGGTGGATTTGCCAATTTTGTTTGACTTGGATTTTTGGGGGGCTAGTTTGAAGCCCCCTCATTGGTTAGATCTTCATGAGGATTGGGGTGGCAGGATTTTTGGGGTAAGAGCTTTCTTTTTTTCTTTTAAGGAATATCACTATTTGGGCCATAAAAAGGGGATCCTTTTACATGGTTTTTAGAGGGAAATCAACCCCTAGCACTAAGATATTTTTCAGACCAAGTTCATTGGGGAAAATTTTTCAATTTAAGGGGAAAGTTGAGGACTTTGAATGAACTCCTTAATCATAGACTGTTGCATCGTCCAATAATGCATAAAAAAATTATAAGTCACATCATCTTTTCTTTTAAGACAGGATCGTGATCTTAACACTAAGTTACTCATACAACATCGAAGAAGAAGCTACTGTGTAGTCCAAACAGGCTTAGGGCAATGGGAACCTTGATCATACCCAAACTGGTGAGAACACCTATTTGGGCTATAGTGCTCAGAAGTAGTTCCCCATTATGTAATGGACGGGACGAAGCCATGGCTTAACATGAGCGCAACAACAAGGGATAAATTTTCTGAAATCATGTCCTTCATTGTATTTTCAACTTTGCGAGGGTTTTGAAGGAAGAAAGACCAAGTGTGAGCAAAAGACTCCTCACTATAGGTCGTGGGGATGAAAGAGGAGTATAGATAAATAACAGGGAGTATGTCCTGGTAGCTTTATTTTTTTCCAACATAAAAGGCGATTGGGTTCATAGATGTTGATAGGTAGAGGAACCTTAGTAGGGGAAATATCTATGAACCTTGTATAAAAGAAACCAATCAAAATAAGAGCATTGGAAAAATTAGCAATGTTATACCTGCCCAACGAACACTCCATATCTAAGTGTGTTATGTTAAGCCAAGTGTTGAGAGAACCCAAGGCTAGAGCAGCGAGAGGAAGCTTGACTCCCCTTACAAGCCTTATAGAAATATTGATGAGATCCCTCGTTAGTTGGTCATTTAACTCCCCAGGCTGGAGGAAGCATGAAAGAACACAAAGAATGTAGGCAAGTAGCTCCAAGGGGGATCTTTTTCCCTCCCTGTAGGTCACTTCGGCTGAGGACCTTTCTTGAAAAGGAAGCGTGTTAAAAAAGAAGTTGATCAAAGGGGTAAAGGTGTCTTTATGGAACCAACAACATAGCTGTGACAGATATGGTCCAACTGCGAGCGGGAAGAAATCTCCTAATCATTCAAAGATTCATCAAAATAGATGAAGCACCAGTGGGCTCAAGCCCCAATAACTCACAAACATCTTCAAGGGTGGCTATAAATCTACCCCAAGTAGTGATGAAGGTTGTAACACCCCGTATTTTTGGTACATTTAAAATTTAATTAATTCGAAAATTCTAAATTACTGGTGTGTTGTAATTTAATGAATTAATTATGATAGAATAATATATAAATATTAATCTTGGATTGAATGGTTAATATTTAGGGAAAATTATTTACTGAGTGAATAAGTAATAATGTAATTTCGTCGTTTCGAGTATTAATGACGAGATATGTACTTATCACATCCGGAAGTCGGTATAGACTATATTGGGTGGGGGATAAGTATTTTTATAAATTAATTCGGATGCAAATTCTGAGTGTACAGTTGAGTCCGGATGGGCCGAGATAGTCGGAAAAGTGTACCCAGGGGTAGTAAACGGGTCACGGGACGTTTTTAGACATAGTAGGGCCCACTCGGGGGCATTTTGGTCACTTGGACTTGGCCCATTAGTCAAAAAACCGGAATGGATTAATTAACTTAATAAAAAGAAATAAGGGCTGGCTAAGCTTAAGTAGAGAAAGGAATTAAAGGGTTAGGAAACCCTAGCAGCAGCCAAAGCCATTTGGGGATCTCAAAAGAGCCAACAAGGTCATCTTCAACTTTGGAATCCATCGCATATTTAGACACTACGAAACCTAAGGCAAGTGAATAACTTGCAATATCATTAAATCTGTCTTTTAATTCGTATTTATGTGATGTAATGAATTAAAATTCGTTTTGGGGGTTTTATGGCATAAACATGGGGTTTTGATAATACAAAAGAAAACATGAATCTGATTGCCGGAATTTATAAGGATTTATGTAAAAATCTGATAATGGAATATTGATGTGTATCTGTTAGAAGGGTATCCGGATAAATTAGAACGAGTTTGATGAAGAAAGTTGGAATGAAAATGGGTTTAAAGATAAAGACAGATTTTCCCCCAAAATTATGGATTAGTAGTTTATGGTCGAATTGATGATTGTTGTGGACATTCTGGGTAGTCCTAATAAGGTTTCTAATATGTACTGGTGTTATAAAGGCTTAAAATTCATGTTAGAAGAGATTAGGGTTTAAGGAATCCCGTCCATGGTTGCCCTGTCTTCGCGAAGAAGACGAAGACCTGTTCGATCGATCGATCGACGGTCTGGGTCGATCGATCGACGGTCGCCAGAATCTGGCAGTTTCGCCAGTTGGTTATATAAGAGGGAAAATTTTCATAAAAATCTTATGTAATTAATTATTGAGAAATTAAATACATGAGTTTAAGTCTAATTAATTGTAGATACATTAATTAGGGTTTGAGGCTAATAAATTAGAGTCGAAAATTGTGACTCGGGTAAATTTATTTTGGGCTACGGGAGTAAGTCCAAATTTATGGTGGGGGCGACACCAAAAATAACTAAATTAATTAAAGTGCAATTTAATTAATATTTAGAGTTGGACCATAAACTCTTAATAATTTTAATAGGCTTATGTTACGGATTTTAGCGAAAGGTATAGTCGGGACTTTTATATTTATATATACGGAGGCGTTAGTATATATATATATGGTGTGAACAATTAATATCAGTGATTAGATATTTGTTACTATAGTGCTATAGGGGAGGTTGCGCGTAGTGGATGAATCCCCTAGCTTGAGGAGTAGGGTGAGTATATTCCCGAGGTCATAGCGTCCGTTATATGGGTGAGGGACATCTCACTTTCAGGGAAGGAATATGACCGCCTCCAATTATTTTATTTTATCAAGTTGGTGTGAAAATTCTGACTTGGGATAACTAGGCTATGTGATTGTACCTAGTGGGATAGCACTTTATAGAATTTACGTTCCGGGAGTATTTTGCTCGGAAGGATGCAAGTTGTTATATATATATTAAAGTATGATTGTGAATGCTGAAATATGATTATAAGTATATAATTGGATAATTAATTATAGACGGGCTATTAATGAAAAATATGAGTTATTTCACATGTATAACAAGTGTAGAAGTTATACGAAGTTAAAAAGGGAAATGATTTAGTTAAGTTGATGTTACTAATAACTTAAAAATCATAATCACTACATACTCAGTTAGAGTAGGGTGGGTATAAAGGAACTTTGTTAATTATCTAGTCATGAGATGAGTAACTAGGTAATTTAATTAAAGCGTTCGTAGGGTATAATAGAGGAAGGGTAAGGAAGTCCTCAAGAGAGTGCGATATTAACTAAAAATATGAAGAGCGTGCATATTTATTTATTACTGCAAGTTAATCATTTGTTAAATGTTTTTCAAATGTTTTGGGTACTAACCCTTGCTATAAAAACTTTTAAAAACTTTTTAGGTGTCCAACCACAGGGATGCCAGCCTTGACTATATTCCAGGGATCCGTTGCTGCAGCATATGTGGATGTTGCGGGGTTTTGATAGATGCCTCATTCTTCATTCTTATATGTAGAAGTTCATGATTAGTATTCGAGCATGTTGCTCACTTTCCATTTATTTGTATTAGACTTGTTGGGAGTTTATTCTTGTCTTTATGGGATTTATTATTTGGACCGTTGGTTTATTCGGTCAATTATTTTTTTCTTGTGGATGATTAATTCAGTTATCTGTGATTGTTATATAGTTTTATATTCTGCATGGGTGTTTGTTTAAATAATGAAAGATAAAAATTGGCACCAGTCTATTTTTCTCACTTAAGTGGTTAGTAATTAAATAAGACGACAGTGATGCTAAGAATGGACCAAATGAGAAACCTGTTCTAACTTGATTTAGGACTGATCACCCGGGATTAATTAGGCGGGGTGTCACAAAGGTGTGGGAAATAAATGTTCCAATGAGGAACTAATATTTATAATGCAAAGTTGTGCTTGGAGAGAGTAAAGTTTCGAAACTAAAATGCCTATTTGAGACCAACTTTTGAAAGGACCTCAGTGTAAGTAGATTGAGTATAGTTGGACCAATAAAATAAATAGTCTGGGTGACCTCTTGCCCCTTGAAATTTATCTGAGAGTGAGGGAAGTCTCTACGATCCAGTCATAAATGAAGAGTCCCTTCTAGGGAAAGTAAACCTGAAGTCTCCTTATAAGTGGCTTCATCACCCAAAGTCAGGGGATTATCTTTGGCGATGAGTTGTACAGAAAATTCCCTGCACTCAACAACAAACTTGTCCCCCTTGTTAAAAATGGGTGAACGACGGTAGGAATGCAGTTGTTCTTAGCAAGCCTCCATCACAGTGGGGGCATCTTATCGGAAGACATTATCCAAAAATCTAAATGACGTTGCTTGAAGAAGCCATGAGGAATTTTTGAAAGGAATGGGAAAGATTTAAAGAACAATAGAGGATGAGAGAAGGCTAAAAGAGGTGGAGGATGGTGGAAGAAGGAGCAGTTAATGGAGGCTAAAAATTTTCTCTCTCTTTAGAAAGCTTGATCTTTGGATGGCAATGGAAGAAATATGAGAAATGGAAAAATAAATGAGAAGAAAACATTTAAGTGTCAAAAATAAAGATTCGTTCGAAAAATTCAAAGTGTCGTTTGGGATTTCCCACACGTGGGAAGAGGCAAAGGCATCATGACGTTTGGGTTATAGTGATGACATTAATCATTTCTAGTTGACAAGTAGCACTGCAGGGGCAACTGTGGCAATTGATGGGACGTTAGTAATTTATGAACACACTTGTAAAAGAAAGAGAGAAAGAGAAGATTCAGGGTGAAGAAAATATTTTGGCACCAATTTTAGCTTAAGGGGACTCTTTGATTGAAAAAACTCAAAAATCACTAAGCTCTCTCACTAATAAGTCCACTCAATCCTATAGGAGAAAGATCACATAAGAGATGATCAGAAAGAAGGAAGGAAGGTTTTGGGGAAATATCTGTCTTGTGCAGATAATTCTTGGCCTCACAACAAATTTCTCTACAAAGGGGCGAATGTAGGGGGACTAAAGGTAGCCTTATGATTAGACGTAACTCCAGTTACTAACAGAGGAAAATTAGAAATAACCAGTCAAGCAGACTCAGGAGTTAGAGGGTGCAAAGAAGTGAGGAGACTCTTCGAAGAAGTGATTTTAATTTCTTTTGTACTTTTTCAAATTATGTATTTGTATATGTATATTATGGATTACAAGTTCTAACGTTTGTAATGTAATGATGAGGTCAAACTGTATCCACAAGGGACTAAGTCTGGTAGGGCTTGGGAGAGCTCTCATGCTCTATCGAGTGACATTACCGAGGCAACCTCCGAGGGAACTGGTTTGGAGGATTGAAAGGGAAGGTAATGTTCGGGCTTGACTTAACCATTCTATACACACCTGGTACAACACCAAGGAACCATAATTCGAGAGACCTTACCCAGAGCAACCTAGAGTTCCATCCCACATTGGGAATATATCCAAATAGCCCTTTAGCAAAAGTAATATCTTCCCTGAGTGATGTCACACGTGATCTATTTACCAACTATTTCAAACTTGAGTAAACCACAGTGATTTAGGGGATTTTAGATGGTTTGGGGATTCATCCCCAATGTGGAAACCAAAGACCACATTAAGCCTAATTCATAGAATATAGGATCATGATAGCACATCGTTGCATTTAATGCCAATGACATAAAGTGCTAGGATATGTATTTTTAAGCATCAGGCCACTCGAGTGGTATGAGTGACTATATAGGCTTCTCATCCACTTCCAGTTAAAGAGAGTTATTTCAAACTTGAGATATATTTTATGAGAATAAGAGAGAGAAAGAAAGAGTGATTACGAACCAGAGCATATTATTCACCACCATTTACACTGTTCTAGAGCTTTTACTACCATTTATTTAAGAGGTCCATGCGTGTGGAACCTTGGTGTTAGAGTTGCATACCAAGGGTATGTCCTGGAGTGCTTGAATTTCTCTCCCTCTAAAGTGAGTTACTCTAGAGGTTCATTTATAATTAAATTATGAGTTATACACGAGTGATTTTGTGATTTTAATGTTCAGTGTTTGAGATATATATTGGATTTTGTTTCATCATTGTTAATAATACCTTGTTAGTGATTTATTACCATCTTAATAGAGGTTACGCATCTGTTTTTGTTATAACCCCAGCCTCAAGAGGACTCCTCTCTTATAAATGGAAAGATTTTGAACCACATGAAGGTTGCATCAATCAAGGAATTAGAGAACAATATTTATTTTAAAACTTTATTTATGCCCCTTATATACACCTCATCCTAGGACCCCCCCTCCCCAATAACCCTAAGATCCTCTTTAGATCCCTAGGACTCACTAGTTAACCATAAACCCTAGGTCATACTCTAGGTACTGATCTAGAGGCCACTTGGCGCTCCAAGGCCTTGTTTGACTATGGTCAAGTTTCTCGTCTAAGCACAAGCTCAATGAATCTCCATAGGGATCTAAATCTCCTTTCCATAGTTCACCTCGTTCATGAAGCAGCCGTACGAATCAGATGAAAGATTCATTTTACATTCGAAAACTAATCTGGAGGCCACCGATAACTCTCGAGTAACATTTGGCTCCCGTGAACTTCCTCTCTAGAGCGAAATCTAAATGAATCTTCGATGGTGACTGAATCCCCTTTCTAGTGGTTTACCCCGTGCACGAATCGGTCCTACGGTTTGAATGAACGATCCATTTTATCCCAAAAACTAATCTAGAGGCCACGTAGCGCTATCGGGTCTCGTTTGAACCTGATCAACTCTTCAGCTTGAATTAAGTTGAATAATCTTTCAAGGGATCTCAACGCCTTTTCTAACGATATGACCCATGTGTGAATCAGCCTTACGATACGGACGGATGACCCATTTTACTCTGAAGGGTCACCGAGCACTTTCGAGCCTCCTTTGACTTTGGTGAACTCTTATAGCCGAACGAAGATGAATGAAATATCAAAGGGCTATGAATATCCTGTCCAACAGTCCATCCCATGTGCTAACCAACCTTACGATTCAGATAAATGACCTATTATCCTCCAAATATTTCCTCTCTAATGACCAACAAGCGCTTTTTTTCCCCATTTGAACTCGATCAAATTCAGAACTCGGGAGTGGCTTAATGGATTCATAAAGGGATCTGAATAACCTTTTCAATAGTCTGCCCCGTGTATGATTCTGACTTATGATTTACATTTTACGATCATTTTTCTAAAAAACCTGCCTCGGACTGCAGAATGGCACCCCATGACACTGACTATCGGTGGTGAATCTGGGGTTCTATGCCGATAGACATGTGAAGGACCTTATTGATCGGCACCCCCTTTGACCCTAAAAATAGAGGCCAAAACCTCATTTCAAAAGGGGTTCGAACATCCCTCTCAGCAATTCAGAGAACATTCTCTTGAATTCGGAGTTCTTCCCCTATCAAACAGCCTATTTCACACATTCCTTCCATCCTTTTCATACTCCATTTAGTAAATTCTCACACATCTCATCATACCACAATCACCTTATTATGAGATCCGCACATATACAATCAAGATCCACATCAAGTCTTCATAAGGAGGTCCAATTCTCACCTTTGTCTTTAAATTCTCTTATTTTAACATTGATTTCTTTATTTTCACTTTAGTGATTAATTTCATTACATCACATATCTTAATCTCAAACCTTTATTATTAGTATTTGCACATAATTTATTTTCATAACAAAACCTAAAAATAAGAAGAAAAAACGGTTTACCTATAAATTCAAAAAGAGAGATTCTCACTACACATCCTCACACTTGATGCACGTTTATCTCTTAACACACATAAAAGATAAATCCCCCATTTAGATTTATGGGTTAAACCCCACCCTATGTTATTTTCGAACTACGTGGACTATGATTACCCTTGGGCTATGCAGGCATATTGGATAAATCCACTGACTCGAGTCCTCCCTTATACGCATTTGTTACCTTGTTTTCATTATATATATTCGTAATATATTTTATATGATTGCCTACTTATCCTATGTATGCATTAGTTCTTCTATAACGACTAGTGAATCGGCAAACACTTACATTATACTTTGAATTATTATTTTGGGAACACTCCTAAGGATGAACTCACTCCGTCCTTTTCCATGACGCGAGTCGAGCAATTCCATTCTCCATTTATATTATGAACATAAGCATACACTTCACAGAGTTTAACAAGAGAAGATTAACACTTGCCCATGAGATACCGAAAGGGTACGATGGGTGCCTAACACCTTCTCATTCTGTTACTTAGTCCCCAGACCCTTGAACTACTTAGTTTTGCAAGTATCATTATTGTCCTTAATGTCATTCTCTCGAGGAGGCAACATTTCTTTTGTCTGTTTTGTGAAAAATAGGCTAGCAACTTTATCTCTACATATTACCACACATCAACGACGGACAAGCTCTCCGAGAAATGGTGCAATCCCATGCGTATGTTGTAAGGTAAGGAAAGGGAGGGGAGGCCCTCCTCGGGTACCTCCGACCCCACCTCGGGATGGCCATAGTGGAGACTCTGTTTGGGATTGTTTTAAATGGACTAGACTTTGCATGGGTGTTATCCTTTTCTGTATGTGTGCGTATGCACCTACCTGTATTTTCCTTTCATCCTCTATTTACTTTTTGTATATATCACTTTTCACTCACTTATACACCTTTCCATGTACACTTAACATATTTACACTTAGCTTCAGTTTCTACTTACATGCTTCACACACCACTTATAATATATATATATATATATATATATATATATATATATATATATATATATATATATATGCTTAGGCTTCACTAACACACACCCACGCTTACCACACTTGTATATATCTCCACTCTCACTCACACATATCACACACCACTTGTAGTTTATCCACGTATAAACTTACTACCAAACACACTCACTTCTCTATATTCTCATATCACCTACCCACTCACATATATCCATGTGTAGTATAGTCTCCATATTAGATTTACTTTTCATGATACTTGTATACGCTTCCTCATTAGTGTAGTACTCCCTTTACTCATCATGCCAACAAAAATAATAAAAAAACTCTCTCTCCACAGTATAGTAATTAAGACTCATAAATTTTTGCACACTACATCACCAAGAGAATGGAAATATTGACAAAAAATTTATCCCGTACTGGGGGTCACTTTGTGATGCGTGGTGGTCTTACGAGTCACTGTTAGCCAAAGTGATATGACTCTCACCTTCCATTGGCCTCGTACCTTTGACATATATTGAACGGTACCCTTCACATCGTAACGCTTGTCTGAACTCACGACGAGAGGTATATAGTAGGGAAATCATTCACGTACGTCCCGTATATCAAAATCAATCATATTGTCCCCACGAGGTATATAATGAGGTAATTCACGTACACTCACATATATCAAATGGCTTATCAAAATGTATTAGAAAGAACAAGTCAAGCAGACTCAGGAGTTAGAGGGTGCAAAGAAGTGAGGAGACTCTTCGAAGAAGTGATTTTTATTTCTTTTGTACTTTTTCAAATCATGTATTTGTAGAAGTATATTATGGATTACAAGTTTTAACGTTTGTAATGTAATGATGAGGTCAAACTGTATCCACGAGGGACTAAGTCTGGTAGGGCTTGGGAGAGCTCTCATGCTCTATCGAGTGACATTATCGAGGGAACCTCCGAGGGAACCGGTTTGATTTTTGAAAGGGAAGGTAATGTTCAGGCTTGACTTAACCATTCTATACACACCTGGTACAACACCAAGGAACCATAATTCGAGAGACCTTACCCATAGAAACCTTCCATCCCACATTGGGAATAGATCGAAATCGCCCTTTAGCAAAAGTAATATCTTCCCTAAGTGATGTCACGCGTGATCTATTTACCAACTATTTTAAACTTGAGTAAACCATAGTGCTTTAGGTGATTTTAGATAGTTTGGGGATTCATCCCCGATATGGAAACCAAAGACCACATTAAGCTTAATTCTTATAACGTAGGAGCATGCTAGCACATCCTTGAATTTAATGCCAATGACATAAAGTGCTAGGATATGTATTTTTAATCATCAAGCCACTCGAGTGGTATGAGTGACTATATAGGCTTCTCATCCACTTCCAGTTAAATAGAGTTATTTCAAACCTGAGATATATTTTATGAGAATAAGAGAGAGAGAAAGAAAGAGTGATTACAAACCAGAGCATATTATTCACCACCATTTACACTGTTCCAGAGCTTTTACTACCATTTATTTAAGAGGTCCATGCGTGTGGAACCTTGGTGTTAGAGTTGCATACCAAGGGTATGTCCTGGAGTGCTTGAATTTCTCTCCCTCTAAACTGAGTTACTCTAGAGGTACATTTATTATTAAAGTATGATTTATACACGAGTGATTTTGTGAGTTTAATGTTGAGTGTTTGAGATATATATTGGATTTTGTTTCATCATTGTTAATAATACCTTGTTAGTGATTTATTACCATCTTAATAGAGGTTACACATCTGTTTTTGTTATAACCCCAGCCTCAAGAGGACTCCTCTCTTATAAATGGCAAGATTTTGAACCACATGAAGGTTGCATCAATCAAGGAATTAGAGAACAATCTTTGTTTTAAAAATTTATTTATGCCCCTTATATACACCTCATCCTAGGACCCCTCCCCCCCCCCCCCCCCCCCCCCAATAACCCCAAGATCCTCTTTAGATCCCTAGGACTCACTAGTTAACCATAAACCCTTGGTCATACTCTAGGTATTGATATAGAGGCCAATGGGCGCTCCCAAAACTTGCTTGACTATGGTGAAGTTTCTCATCTAAGCACAAGCTCAATGAATCTTCGGAGGGCTCTAAATCTCCTTTCCATAGTTCACCTCGTTCATGAATCAGCCGTACGAATCGGACGAAAGATCCATTTTACTATAGAAAAATAATCTGGAGGCCACCGAGAACTCCCGAGTTACATTTGGCTCAAGTCAACTTCCTCACCAGAGCGAAATATAAATGAATCTTCGATGGTAACCGAATCCCCTTTCTAGTGGTTTACCCCCTGCACGAATCGTCCCTACAGTTCGAATGAACGATCCATTTTTATCCCAAAAACTAATCTAGAGGCCACGTAGCGCTCTCGGGTCTCGTTTGAACCCGATCAACTCTTCAGATTGAACGAAGTTGAATAATCTTTTAAGGGATCTCAACGCCTTTTCCAACGATATGACCCGTGTGCGAATCAGCCTTACGGTACGGACGGATGACCCATTTTACTCTGAAGGGTCACCGGGTACTTTCGAGCGTCCTTTGACTTTGGTGAACTCTTTTAACCGAACTAAGATGAATGAAATATCAAAGGGCTATGAATATCCTTTCAAATAGTCCATCCCATGCGCTAACCAAGCTTACGATTCAGATGAATGCCCTATTATCCTCCAAATATTTCCTGTCTAATGATCAACGAGCGCTTTTTTTCTCTATTTGAACTCGATTAACTTCATAATTCGGGAGTGGCTTAATGGATTCATAAAGGGATCTGAATACCCTTTTCAATAGTCTGCCCCGTGTATGATTCTGACTTATGATTTACATTTTACGATCATTTTTCTAAAAAACTTGCCTCGGACTGCAGAATGGCACCCCATGACACTGACTATCGGTGGTGAATCTGGGGTTCTATGCCGATAGACATGTGAAGGACCTTATTGATCGGCACCCCCTTTGACCCTAAAAATAGAGGCCAAAACCTCATTTCAAAAGGGGTTCGAACATCCCTCTCAGCAATTCAGAGAACATTCTCTTGAATTCGGAGTTCTTCCCCTATCAAACAGCCTATTTCACACATTCCTTCCATCCTTTTCATACTCCATTTAGTAAATTCTCACACATCTCATCATGCCACAATCACCTTATTATGAGATCAGCACATATACAATCAAGATCCACTTCAAGTCTTCATAAGGAGGTCCAATTCTCACCTTTGTCTTTAAATTCTCTTATTTTAACATTGGTTTCTTTATTTTCACTTTAGTGATTAATTTCATTATATCACATACCTTAATCTCAAACCTTTATTATTAGTATTTGCACATAATTGACTTTCATAACAAAACCTAAAAATAAGAAAAAAAATGGTTTACCTATAAATTCAAAAAGAGGGATTCTCACTACACATCCTCACACTTGATGCACGTTTATCTCTGAACACACATAAAAGATAAATCCCCCATTTAGATTTATGGGTTAAACCCCACCCTACGTTATTTTCGAACTACGTGGACTATGATTACCCTATGTCTATGCAGGCATATTGGATAAATCTCTAGACTCGATTCCTCCCTTATACACATTTGTTACCTTGTTTTCATTATATATATTCGTAATATATTTTATATGATTGCCTGCTTATCTGATGTATGCATTAGTTCTTCTATAACGACTCGTGAGTAGGCAAGAGGTATATCGTGTAAGTCATGCTAAGGAGAGAAACCTTCCACGAACCAAACAATTGCATAAACTTGGTGTCAAACCGAGGGCACTCATATTTAGTTTTCTGGTTACCATGCTAAACTCTGCTGAAATTTCGGATCGATGTATCGCTCGAATATTGGCACTATTTCTCCTTTTTTTAAAAATTGACCCCATCCGCGAGCTTGGAAACAAGTCAAACCGTGTTTTACATATTTTCAAACCCAATTTTCTTTGGCTCGGGTCATGTCTGGCATTTTTTTTTCATTTAGGCAAACCTTATACAAGCGAGAACCTAATAATAACATTAATAACAATCATGTTGAGATTCCTCCCCTTTTTCCCTCCTTTTCAAAAATACTAAAAACCTTTTTTTCCTCCTCCTTCTAAAATACCAAAAACCATTCTCCCTCCTTTTTTCAAAAATAAATCGAACCTTTGTCCCTCTCAGGTCGATTTCATACCCGATTTTGACCTAGTTCCCTATTGGCTTTGTTCTTCTATCAAATCGCCCCGAAGCTCCATCAATTCTTCTGCTACTTCATACGAGTTTGGGATTTACCTTCACGACCTCTTCATAGAGAATACTGACCAATCATCTAATGTGTAGATCGATCTGATGACCGTGTTAGCCTAACTCAGTGCCAAGATTAACAACCCTCAGACTGAGGTCTATGTTAACCAATAGACCATCCTAGGAGAAAGTTACCCTAGTAAGGTGGATAGAGAAAGCTACCATCATAACCAATAGACCATCCTAGGAGGAACAATTCAGTATTGTAAAGAATAACTTCTTGCCTCATATACGAGCATCAGTGGGAGGATAGTATTAACCACACTTTCGAGCCCATCGAGAGGCTAGTGTAGAAATTAATGAAGGCATTACCAAAGTGTAATTCGAGACAAAGAAAGTGACCTGACAATCCACTCCCTAAAAATATGACAAGCCCGCAAGTGCTACAATCTCAACCATCAATAATATTTCCCAACCTGCTTCCTCTTAGGCACCAAAACGTTTCCCTAATCCTACTACGAGAGAATACACTAATCTCCATGCTTCCCTATTCAAAGTCTACCAGGTCTTGTTAAGAAGAAATCTCATCAACCCTTTGACCCCCGTCTATTACCAAATCCAATCCCTAAAAACTTCAAGATTGATGCCTAATCCACAGGTCATACTACCGACTAATGCTTCCACCTTAGGAATGTGATCCAAGGCCTAATTGACTGAGGTATTAAGACCCTAGTAATTAATAATAAACCAAATACCACTCATAACCCACTTCCAACACATATAAATTCCATATTTCTAGAAAGTGACCCAAAATTTGACCCATCGACTCAAATCATGACCAGTAAAGAACCTATCACCCCTATAATCTCACCCAAACCGCTCAAGGTTTGCCCTTATTTTCTCCTACACCCTATATGATTCACCGATCAAGATTTGTAACTCCTTACGAGGGCCTACATTACCATTCGCACCTCATCTGAGGGAAAAGACATGGAGTTACCAGTTGTGTTTAGCCAACTCTTAGAGTTTTGTCTTAAGCCTGCCAAGATGACCATTAATTGTCAGTAGTTTGGTGGCTTGTTCATAGAAGCCTGAAAGTGGGCTAAAGAATTAGATAAATGGGTAGTACTTATCGAATAAGTTAGTTTAAATAATGGGATACAGGCCATGGCATATATGTTTCGACAGACTAGCAAAATATATGGCATTTCTGAGTTACTCACCGCTTTAAAGCTTCGGGTATGATTAGTCCCTTCACCCATGCAGCTCTTCGCTGAGTGGGAGGATTTTTGCAATGAGTACGGCGAGCTTATTGACTGTATTGATTTCTCTTGGAAACAAGATATAGTTGCCATCGGATGGGGGGATGATTTTAACAGTTCATATGACGAATCTAGTGAGGAAGAAACCAATATAATAACTATCTTGTGTGGAATGATATCCTTCAGATATTTGTTATACGAAATCAATAAGGTGGCTATTCAGCCCGAGGTAGATAAATCTACGGGATTCATGTTCTTCCCCGCCTCAGTGAATCACATGACCAGGTTTACAAAGATTCGATTCCTCATGTGATCAATATTGATAAAGGAAAGAGAGTTTTTGATGAACTTCCCATGCTAGAAATGACCATCAAAGAAATTAAAGTCCTTGACCAGCTCAAGTAGACCCAAGCCAATATCACCCTATGGTTGCTTTTTATGTCCTCCCAGTTGCACCAAAATGCTTTGATAAACCTCCTCACAAAGCCCATAATCCCTCCTTCTATTACTCCTAAATCCGTACATATGGTTAGGTCCTTGACCTCTTCTAGACTCCTATCCTTTATCGAAGAAAATATATCGAAGTTCGACAATGATCAAAATTATGCCCACGATATCATTATTGAAGCCTTAGGAAAGACAGTCCCACTTTCACGTGTTGACAATGGAGATGCTCTCAATGTTTTTCCTTTTAGAAACTTTAATTATTTGGGATTAAAAGTTAGTGATATCATTCCCACTTTTACCATCGTGCATGCTTATGATAATACCCGTTAAGAAGTAATGGTGTCCATAAAACTCACAATAGGGACTAGCCCTATCAATCTTGTCACTGAGTTCCAAGTAATTGACAAACCTTCAATCTAGTCATTGGTCGTCTATGTCTCCACAACATCTGAGGGGTGTCTTGTTCTCTTCTTCAGAAATTGAATTTCTTCGCTAAAGGTCAAGTTATCACCATTTTGGGGGATGAAGATAATACTGATAATGCCAGCACTAGCAATCGATTATTAGAAATCTATCATAGGACGAATGACATGCTCCTCTCTGACTTCAGAGTTGATCCACTTCCCCTTCCAGCATGAGATAATATCAGAGACCCAGTCTGTATAGAATAGAAACCTCATGGCAATGTCAATGTGATTTAAATGTTTAAGAGCATGCATTACATGCCAAAAATGTGGCTAGGGTGATGCAAGCAAGGGATCCTTGAACCCATAGTCCTGAAGGAGTCCTTTCCCCCGTGTATCCTAGGTTACCAGCCTTACCTAGAGTAACTCAAATCATTACGGTGACTAAAACTGAAAAGAGGCTTAGAAGATGAAAAGACTATTTTGATAGACTCTTTAAACGTGGTATGATCATGTTGATAAGAAGATGAAATTAGGGCTAGAAATCTTTTTTCAAAATAGTAGCTCTTGTGTCGAAGACTGTAAACCTGAAGTACAACCTCTCACTGAGAAAGTCGTGGCCGTTACCAAAGACTCTGAGGAAAGTGATTTTGAATACTCCTTTGATCTGTAGACACTCGGGTTGAGTCTCTACAAAATTCGCTTAAATGATGCTCCGTCAAACCCATCCACTCAAATCAAAACTGTTTACATGTCTTGATTCTAATCAAACTTTTGATGATAATGATTTTGCAAATGAAAAATTCTTAACCGATCTTAACAAGGAGAATAACAAATAACATAACTTCTTTCAAATTAAATATGATGAGACTGTTGTTATTAATCTCGGAACTAGTATCCATAAGTATCAGATTAGGATAGGGTCCACCCTTAATGAGCATGAGTGTGCGCAATTTGAAGAACTACTGAAAGAATTCGTGGACGTCTTTACATGGTCCTACGATGACATACCGGGCATTGACCCAAAAATAGTTCAGTACGTGATCCCAACATTTCCATAATGTAAATCAGTCAAACAAGAGTTAAGGAAACTTTGCACCGAATGGTCACTAACATTTAAAGAGGAAATGGTCAAATAGTTGAACGTGGATTACATTCGCGTAGTAGAATATCCTACATGGCTCATAAATATTTTTCCCGTACCGAAGTCGGGACGAGAAGTTCGCATGTGTGTTGACTATTGGAATTTGAATAAAGCATCCCCAAAGGACAATTACCCATTACCCAATATTGATATGATCATGGAAAACACGTCTAGATACACCCTCAAGTCGCTTGTTGACGGATTCATCGAATATAATGAGATCAAGATGCACCCGAACCATTAGGAGAAAATCGCCTTAATTACCCCATGGGGAACCATTTATTATATTGTCATTTCATTCGGACTTAATAACACCGGGTTACCTATCAAAGGGCTTCCACAACCATCCTGCACGACCTAATTCATAAGGAGGTCAAAGTCTATGTGAACGACATGATCAGTAATTCTAAAACTCGTGAGGTCATATCCCCACCTTTTGAAATCTCTTCAAACGGATGCAACAATACCAAATGCGACTAAATATAAAAAAAATATGTTTTCGGCATCACAAAGGGAAAACTCTTAGGATTCATGGTCAGTGAGAAGGGAATCGAAGAAGACCCTGTCAAACTGAAAGCCATACATAAGATGCCACCACCATGGACAGAGAAAGAAGTCCAAGGATTCCTAAGTAAACTACATTACAACAGTCAGTTCATCAGCAAACTAAATTCTATTTGCAAATCCATTTTGAAACTTCTCCAAAAGGATTAAACCAAAGTCTAGAATGAGGCATGCTAATAAAGCGATACCTCACTCGATCTCCGGTGCTTATGCCTTTGTAGCCAATTATCCCACTCCTTTTATACTTGATCTTCATTGTTACTACAGTGGGGGATTTGTTAGCCCTTTACATTGAAGAATCCTGTAATAAAAGAGCCATTTATTATGCCTATCAAAAATTGGAAGTCAACTACACAGAATTAGAGATAGTGTATATCGCCCTAGTCTAGGTCACACAAAAGTTATATCACTACATGAAGTCCTTCCTTATCAAACTACTATCCCGTATGGATCCCATTAAATACCTTCTTAAAAAACTCGCTCTGTCCAGCCAAATGTCCCATTATTTGATGTTACTAGCTGAGTTAGATATTGTGTGTGTCACGTAGAAAGCTATGAAAGGGAGAGCTATCTCCGACTACCTTATAGATCACCCCATTGAAGGAATCGATGTCCAGGTCTCTAAATTCTTGGATGAAGATATTCTATGCACCTCTCAGGTAGACCTTAGAAGGAAAATGTTCTTTGATGGAGCTACCAACAGGAAAGCATACGGCATTAGGATACACCCGATCGCCCTTGATGACTCTCAAACCCCCATTGCCGTCAAACTAGACTTCCCTTGCAACAACAAGACGACTGAGTATGAGGCATGAACTATAGGCCTCAAGATTTCCATCAAGAAAGGAATCCAACACCTAGACATCTATCGAAACTCCACCCTCATAGTTAACCAAATTCTTAAAAAATGGAAAGTCCAAGACGAGAAGCTCCTACCTTTTCATGCCCACCTAGAAGAGATGGCCTCCCAGTTCAAAAATATCACCTTACACTACCTTCTTCATGAAAAGAACAACCTAGCCACACACTTTCTACCCTGGCAGCCATTATCGACATGCCTGAGGTAATAACAATGGCCACTTTCCAAGTTCAGAAAAATCTATTCCCACTCACTTCTACTATATTGAACTCGTCATCGAGGAAGATTCTGATATGGATGGGTTATGGTACTATGGCATTTGGTGCCTCCTAAAACATGGTAGATTTCCCCCAGATGATGATGATAATGATTGTTCAACCCTTCGCAAACTATCTACCAAGTACATCATCTGTGACAAAGCGATGTTCAAGACAAACTTCAATGGAACCCATTTGCACTGCATAACAGGGACCGATGTTGAAGAAATGATGCAGAGAATCCATATTGAGGAATGCGAGCCCCACATGAACATCTGTATGCTTATTAAAAAGATCATCTGTTAAGGGCACTATTGGACCACTATGGTTCAACGTTGCACTGCCTATGTTCAAAGATGCCTAAAATTCCAATAGTTTGCAAATGTCCAAAAGTTGCCTCCTCTAAAGTTGTACAATATGACATCACCCTAGCCTTTCTCCACTTGGGGCATGACATTATAGGGAAGGTTACTCACAAAGCTTCATATGGTCATGAATTCATCCTGGTCGCCATTGATTACTTCACCAAATGGGTCAAAGCCGAGTCATACGTAATGTTGAATGCCAAGAAAGTGGCCAAGTTTCTTTGAAATAGCATTATATGTTGATACCGAGTTACCCATGAACTCGTATCAAATAATGAGATCCACTTTGAAGCTGAGGTCGCAAAAATAGTTAATGAATATAGGATTCAGAAACACAAATATTCTCCCAACCGACCCCAAACCAATGGTGTTGTCGAAGCCTCCTTTAAAGGCCTCAAAACCATAATCAGTAACATGATGGAGAGTTACAAAGATTGGGTTTATCGGATCCCCTATGCCCTCTGGGGCTATCGCACTTCAATCATAATGCCTACTGTGGATACCCCTTATTCTCTAGTATACGACATGGAAGTGGTCCTACCCATTGACTAGAAATACCTTCTCTATGCGTCATGATCAAGAGAAAAGTTATCGAAGAAGACTGGCATCAGAGCTGCTTTGATGAACTTTAACTCTTGGATGAAAAGAGGCTTAAGACTCTATATCATATACATGGCTACTATCATCGGAGAGCGCTATCATTCAACCGAAAAGTCAGGAACCATGGTGTCCAGAAAGGAGACCTTACCCTCAAGGTGATCATGAGCCTAACTAGGACCCCAAAGGGAGATTCAAATTGAATTGGAGTGCCCCCTACATTGTGAGGAAAATTCTCTCATGAGGAACCTCTATGCTCATAAACCTCGACGAAAAAGAGATGAAGAATCTAGTCTACCTAGGCCGCCTAATAAAATTTACCCTTAGTCCGAAGTCCCGGGGCGCTATGAATCTTGTTATCCCCCTTTTAATCTAAAAATAATTCTTCATTTCCCCTACCCAGAACTACATGGGACCTGATCCTCTCAAAAACCTTTTCTTTTTAAAATGAAACTCATGAAAACTTTTAGAACCTCCAGAGGTACATAAGCAGCCCATACACCATACATGGGCCCGGTCCTTTTTTCACAAACGACTATTCTTTTTTAACCTCCGAGAATGGAAGCCTATTTTATCTTTTACATGAATAAAAGGATTGTGTTTGCCTTAGCGATTGGCATAGATAATTCAAACATAAAACTCATCAAGAATCACCAAAAAAATATGATCAAAATCAACTTTTATTTTTAAATAAGGAATACAGTGATGTTACATGAAGTATCAACGAAGAGAGCTAAACACTCAACTTGGTGCAGAAGCCGTCAGGGGAAATAAAAAGAAGTCTGACGAAGGCCATCCAAATGCACATATCGGTACTCTTCCAGTTACAAAATAGAATGCAAGTCTCCCCACCATGGCACCGACCAACAAAGACATCGAACTCCATGTTCTCCAAACAAGTTGATCTAGTTCTCTACTGATGGGACAAAACTGAAGAAAGGACGGACAAATAAATTAGGCACACGTGCCCAAGGATACTTAGGAGGGGTCGTCAGATGAAACCTCTCGGTAAGCCACATGAACAGAATTATCGGTCTCCCCCTTAGAAAGTTAGAATGTCCCTCCTTCCAAGAACCAAGATTGTATAAGGTCTCAGCCAATACCACCACTACAGTATTATGGTGGTAAGATATCCAAGCCGTTATCACAACCACTTTGGGATCTGTTGTCAAGTCCCCTATTACTAATAAAAAGTCGTTCAGTAAGGTCGAAGGCAGAAGCTCTAATAAAGTTAGCATTCTCAAAACCCCTCAGGAGCACTGAATAAATAATTGTTTGAAGAGAACTAGTCCCTCCAGTGACCATCGATCAAGATGCCAAAGGAGAAATATGGAGAAACTCTTCTAGAAATGCCCGGGGAGAATGAGAAAGATGGGGCATAGCCGTCGCAACACGGGGGATGACCCCCAAGTATGTTTTAGAATTCCTTGTAGGTAGGACAGACCTCATCCAGGACAAAACAGAAGACATGATCCTCGGGGTACTGGAATTGTACCACCGCCTCTAAGGCTTTCCTCTATTTAAAAATTCTAAAAAATACATTTCTCCTACGTTTTCCCGAAATAAGTCCCTTCAACGGGAAACTCCTAGCAACCAAGCCTCTAAGGCCCTCCTCTGCTCAAAAACTCTTAAAAAACACATTTTCCAACTTTTTCTCAAAATAAAACCTCAACAGCAAATTTAAAGTGCATATTGAATAAGCCATTAAATCAAGATAATCAAACAAAAGATGCATTAGTTATGCCTTCTTCAGTTCCTTTTTAGGTACAAAGCCATTAAATCAAGAAAACATCATGATCGATACCAAGATCCTCTAGTCACTTCAGATCTACAAGAAAATATCAAAATAAAAGAACTTGAAATGTACGTTAACCCATCCATAAGCCCAGTCAACCTAGACACCACCTCATGAGCGATAACCTCCTTATCTACACCTGCACACCTATAGTCCCCACGACCCCCGAAAGAAGACTCCAAGAGTATAAGGTCATTCACATCCCTGATAAAGGGTTAGTAACTACCAAAGGATTTTGCCTCCTCAATCTTGCCTATCGACTTGTACAAGAAAATGCTAGAAAAAGGCCAATAAAATCTAAAATTTGCCCTAAAAATCCCGAAAAAAACATGAAATATTATTTTCCTTAAAAAAATCATTTTTAAAGCACTAAACCCCCTACAAACTCTTAAAATCCCCAATATGATTAATCTTATACTCTTATTCTTAGCATACTCCACAACAGAACCAATGATGTTCCCGCATTCAAATATACTACAATTTCGCAGTCGGAACCTTAAAACTAAATATCCCTAAGTGGATCCTTAAAACAACACAATCCCCAGTGGAACCATAAGTTCACCTGCACCCCCATGATAATTTTAATTTCCCCGAGAGAGTTATTCCCCTCATTACAATTTAAGGTCCTCAGAATTGACCTCGGCTCTCAAAATTGAGCGTCCCAACTTTAGGTCGTCAAAATTGACCTCGACCCTCAGAATCGGGCATCATGGCTTAAGGTCCTCAAAATTGACCTCGAACCTCAAACTTAATCTTCATAACTTTAGGTCTTCGTAATTGACCTCGATCCTTAGGATTGGTCATCACAACTTTAGGTCCTCATAATTAGCCTCGGCCCTCAAAATTGGTCATCACAACTTAAGGTCCTCAGAATTGACCTCAACCCTTAGAATTGGTCATCACAACTTTAGGTCCTCGGAATTGACCTCGGCCCTCAGAATTAGTTTTCCCAGCTTAAGGTCCCCATAATTGACCTCATCCCTCAAAATTGTTCGTCATAACTTTAGGTCCTCATAATTGACCTTGACCCTCATAGTAGATCACCCCAAATTTTCATCCCTAAGAATTGGTCGCCACAACCTTAGGTCCTTAGAATTGACCTCGTCCCTCAGAATTTTTAATATTAGCTTAAGTTCTACAGAATTGAACTCGGTCCTAAGAATTGGTCATCATAACTTTAGGTCCTTAGAATTGACCTCGACGCTCAGAATTAACCTTGTCCCTCAAAATTGGTCTTCAAAACTTTAGGTCCTTTGAATTGACCTCAACCCTCAGAATTGATCATCACATCTTAAGATCCTCATAATTGACCTCGGCCCTCAAAATTGGTCGTCACAGCTTAAGGTCTTTAAAATTAACCTCGGCCCTTAGAATTGGTCATCCCAGCATAAGGTCGACGGAATTGATCTCGGTCCTCAGAATTGGTTGTCCTAGGTTTAGGTTCACAAAATTAACCTCGGCCCTTAAAATTGGCCGTCATAACTTTGGGTCCTCAGAATTGATCTCGGCCCTCAAAATTAGTCGTCCCAACTTAAGGTCCACAAAATTGACCTCGGACCTCAAAATTTGCCATCAAAAGTTTAGGTCCTTAGAATGTACTTCGGTCCTTAGAATTGGTCACTACTACTCTAGGTTCTCATAATCCATCATCCCCAATGTCACTTTAGGTCCACAAAATTGACCTCAACCCCCTGCATTGGTCTCCCTAGTCCCTTAAAACCAATATTAACACATCTTTGACCTGTTGAATCGGTCATCCTCATTTCCTTGGGTCCTTAAAACAGACCTCGGCCCACTAAATTGGTCATCTTTGTCTCCTTAGCTCCTTAAAACTAACCTCGACCCTCTAAATCGATTCATCATAAACCTTAGGTCTCACTCGTTTACTATAAACCCTAGGTCATAGTCTAGGTACCGATCTAGTGGCCACTGGGCACTCTTGGTCCCCTTTTGACTCCAATCATTTTCTCATATGAGCAGAAGATTAATGAATCTTCTAAGGGCTCCGAATCCCCCTTTTAACGGTTTGCCCCGTGCATGAATCGACCTTAAAGATTGGACGAATGGTCCATTTTACTATCAAAAACTAATCTAGAGGCCAGCGAACACTTGCGAGCCCCGTTTAGCTTCTAGTTAACTTCCTTGCCTGAGCGAAAGCTCAATGAATCTTTGAAGGTCACCGAATCCCCTTTTTAGCGGTCTACCCTATGCATAAATTATACCTACGATTCGGGCATGCAATTCATGTTACCCTAAAAACTAATATGGAGTCCACTGAGAAATCTCGGTCCCCGTTTGACCCCAATCAACACTTTTGCTTAAATGAAACCGAATGAATCTTCGAAGGGACCCAAAAATCTTTTCCAATGGTCCATCTTGTGTGAGAATCGGCCTTACGGTTCATATGAACGATTCGTTTTCCTCTAAAAAATGCTTATCCAGCGACTAATGCGAGCATTCGGGAACCATTTGACCCTGGTCAACTCCCAAACCCGAGGGTGCTCAATGGATCCTTAAAAGGATCTTAATATTCTTTCTAATGGTCTGCTTCATGGGTGATTCTGACCTATGGTTCACATTTTATGACCATTTTTTCTGAAAAACCTGCCTCAGACTGTCGAATGGCACCTTAGGAACCTGCCTATTGGTAATGTGTCTAGGGTTCTGTACCGATAGGCAGTTTAAGGACCTTGCATATTGACATCCCCTTTGGCACTATAAATAGAGGCCATGACCTCACTTTGAAAATGGACCCTTGAACATCCCTCTTAGTAATTCAGAGAACATTCTCTTGAATTCAGAGTTGTTCCTTATCAAAAAGCCTATTTTCGACATTCCTTCCATCCTTTTCATACTCCATTTAGTAAATTCTCAACCATCTCCTCATACCACCATCACCTTATTGTGAGATCAGCACATCTACGAACAAAATCCACTTCAAGTATTCATAAGGAGGTCCAGTTCTCACCCTTGTCTTTAAATTCTCTTATTTTAGCATTGGTTGCTTTATTTTTACTTAAGTGATTTATTTCATTACATCACATACCTTAATCTCAAACCTTTATTATTAGTATTTGCACATACTTTATTGATATAAAAAAAACTAAAAATACGAAAAAGAGGATTTACCTATAAATTTCAAAAGAGGGATTGTCACTACACCTCCTCACACCTAATGGACGTTTGTCTTTGCACACACATATGAGATAAATCTCCCGTTTAGATGTATGGGTTAAATCAATCCCTACATTATTTTCAAACTACGTGAACTTTGATCCCCCTTGGGCTACGTAGGCATCTTAAGTAAATCCCTAGACTCGAGTCCTCCCTTATACACATTTGTTACCTTGTTTTCATTATATATATTTTTAATATATTTTATATGCTTGCCTGCTTATCTGATGTATGCATTCATTCTTTTATAACAACTTGTGAATCGGCAAACACTTACATTATACTTTAAATTATTATTTTGGGAACACTCCTAAGGATGAACTCACTCTGTCCTTTTTAATGATGCGAGTTGAGCGATTCAATTCTCCATTTATATTATGCACATAAGCATACGCTTCAAAGAGTTTAACAGGAGAATATTAACACATGCCCATGAGAGACCGAAAGGGCGGGATGGGTTCTTAATACCTTCCCATTGCGTAACTTAGTCCTCGGAACCTTAAACTACTTCGTTTTGCAAGTATCAGAATTGTCCTTGATGTCGATCTCTAGAGAAGGAAACATTTATTTTGCATCTTTTATGAAAAATACATGGCAACCGTGAAAATAAGGGAGCCCCTCCTCAGAGACTTCTAACCCCACCTCAGGATGGTTGCACCCATATCAGCATACTGACTTGTGAACCAAAAAACATATGTAACAGTATGTTTACTCACATCCATGGTGTTGTGGACACGAAATAGTGATGCACTTGGTGGTAACTCTGTGTTAAGTGTGGAAGCAGGAGTGCTTATCTCCCGGTCTGCTGGATCACCCCAAGGTCTGGTTATCGATTCAACACGAGCCGATGATTTTCTCGTGGAAGTTGTTTGACTCCAAATCCAATTTTTGGTGAATGCCCATGATTTTAGGCCTGAGCCTAAGTGTTTTTCATGCGAGGGGTTGTTGGTTGTTCAGAGTCGTTAGTCTATTTTATATAAAAATAAACAAAACATTTGGGTTATCGCTTGCAGGATAATCCTAAGGCGGGTTTAAATCTATGATTCATCTACATGATCTTGTTGTGTGGGTTCGGGAACCAGTTATGAGTGGGGAAGGTGTTAGGCACCCCGTTTGTTATTTTTTCTTCTTTAATTACATTCTTATTATCACACGTCACATTATTTTATTACGTTTTATTTATTTTAGAACATGGTTATAGAGCTTAGTTTGAGAATCCCTTCAAACGTAGATAGGTGCTTAGGTATGAAAATGGTATTAGTGAGAGGAGTATGAACATCTCTTAAACTGGTGGGGGTACATAAGAGTTCTTGTGTATGAGTCTATATTTGGGTTATTGGGTGGATGTTAATTTGTATGCAAGAATCTCAGCTTGGGCTATGGGTAGCCATCAATGTATTTCAGTGTATGAGCGATAAGTCACGGCTTTGAGATAGTTTTGATATCTCGTTTGCAGAAAAAAGGGAAGATGAATGAGGGAAGGGAGTTGTATGAATCTCTGTGAGGAAAATATATTAGTAGACATATTTTTTAGGCTTTTGTTCATGATAAGGACATAGTGTTATGCCTACGTACTCGTGTAGCCACGAGACCAAAGCCTACATAGTTCGGATGTGATTAGTATATACGTGATGGTAAGTTTGTATGGGGGTGCGTGATAGATTGCGGCTTTAAGATAGTTTGATATCATGTTTGCAGTATGTGAGAGAGATGATATAGGGTATAGGAGATGGAGGCATCTCTGTGCGATTATTACATTAAGATACATATTATTGAGGCTTGTGCCCATGATAAGGGCTCGGTGTTATGCCTACTCATGTAGCCATAATATCAAACCCTATATAGTTTGGTTGTACACGTGTTCTAATGTGATGTGTGTGCGAGTCTAGGACTTATATTAGAGAAGTGGAGAAGCTATATGTAGGACATAAGGTAGCTTCGGTGGAGGTTTAGAATGGGACTGGATCTGAATGCATCGATAAAATCATAATTTATTATGACTGTTGGGCGATCACTAGCCGAAAGATATTATCCTTTAGACTAATTGGAGGTGTAACGGTAAGGATGTCATGTTTTAAACATCCTTTGCCACCTTTAGTATGGAGGGAGGGGTGTTAGAATAGATATAGAGGCTTCCTTAATATATAATACGAGATGGACGTATTATAAGGCTTAGGTTTCACGAGTTGGCTCAAAATAATTCCTATATACCTAATAGGACTTGGGATCAAAGCCAACATCATTCCAATAAATAGGACATATCTACGTGAATGGGTGACGGGATACCGAGTATACAATATACAACATTATGGTATTTATGGATCCTAGTCCTTAATAGAGCAATTATAATTTATTGGATTGATATATTTATATGTTAAAAATACATCAATCAAAAGGCCAATACTTGATAAGTATTTGTATGAAAACACATATTCGAGGGTGCCATCGTAGCGATCGACTTTGTTCGCTCGGATAAGTAATGGGAGTAGCTAGATTTTGGACTTTGGCTTATGCAAAGTTTCAGGTTGACTCGGCTCACAGACACTTTTTTTAGAACGATTTTGAAAAGTATGTTTTCATGTTTGTATTTAGCCGTTGTGGTAACATTTATTTAACATATGATCATGACACTTTAATAAACAAAGGTGTTGGGTTATAAACTAGGCTTTAGAATATACCCGATCCACTAAACGGTGGTTGGGCTAATGAGACAAAAAAAATATGGAAAATTTATCACAATATATATTATATATAGGGGGATATTTCCCTGAGAGTCATGCAAAGTTTCTCTACTATTGCAGCATGAGCCAAAGTTTTCTTGGGGGAGTGTCCCCACTTGAGGTTCCTTATTGAATAGAGCTCATTTAGTCGGACAAAGTTGTTTTAGAAGTGCCGACTTTTGCAGAATGCGCACAGAGTTTTACCTCAGTTTCTCAGGAACTCGAGATTGAAGGAATTTAGAAAACAAAATCAGTGTCGGGTTTGGAGTAATTTTGAGTTTGGAGGGGACCTCTATTTATAGGGTCTGATCCAGGTTATTTGATCGTATTATCATCTATTGTGTTTAATCATTCAGTCATCTACGTTTCCACATGTAAATATATGAAGGTGGTGTGACACGTGTATGGATAGAATTAGATTTGTAGGGATTTGGTAATGATTACTAAGGGTGGATAACCGTTCAGTTAAAGCCCCTTTTAATCGTTTAGTTAAAGGGTTGCGGTCCGTTAATCATTCGGTTAAAGGACTCATAGAGTGTATATTTGTCCCTTTTTGGCTTTTTTAATATTTTTATTTTACTCCCAAAAGTTTTGCCTATGGACTTTTTTGGGGTTTATTAGGTTAGGGGTGTCTTAATGAATAGGAATAAGGTCCCACGCCTTGATTGAAATCCGACGTGTACACATAGGCGATCGAATAAGAGTGTGCACGTTCAGACACTCTTTGTCAAAATAAAAATGGGTTAGAATAATTTTGCCTATTCTCAGGAAGGGTTTAGACTTATTTTTAATCGATAATAAAGCTCGAGGGTTGAAAATATTTTTTTTATAAATTGTTGGTTTGGTTAACCATTAAGTTAACCATCCATTTGACCATTTGTCAATGAATCTAGATCATGTAACCTTTCGGTTAAATTCTTCGAAATGTTAAACCATACGGTTAAAGTATCCAAGGCGCAAAACATATAATGGGGTTGCCTGAGCTAGCTTCCCCATATTTCTAACTACTATCTTCTTTTGTTTCTTCTCTCTCTATATCTATCTATCTATCTATCTTTATCTATATATCTATATATCTATCTATGTATCGATATCTCTCTACTTGGAGTTTACGTCTCTCTACTAGGAGTTCATTCACACTTTACTTAGCCTTTTACTATCATGGACCCATTGGAGACCATTGGTGGATGACGAGGAGGTTCAAGCCTAGACTTGAATTAGGCCATGGAGGGGGCTATGGGCGATGAGGGATGATTGAAGGTGCTGACTGGGCTCATGAATTCAAATCACTAGCCAGAGTTATTTTTCATGGGGTCTGCGGGGCACTAGGGAGTGATCTTCTATACGGATGACTGGGAGGGGTGGTGTTACAGTGGTGCATGTGCACCTGGGGTACGGGTGGTGTATAACACCCCCTGTCAGCGGATGAGGACACTGAGATCCTCCAACGAGAGTGTGAGCACCATAGAGACCAAGAGTATCGTCCATCGGATGCCCAACATGGAAGTTTATTAGTTTTCTCATTTTGTTGCATGATTTTAGACTCATTTTCTTTCACAAAAGTTATTTAGACTTACATTGTTTGCATAATGCATTATAACGAGATCTTTATATTCTTATAACCACAACATGATAACTTGGATATTTGTCATGAAAAATGAAATAAGAAATCAGTATAGTAAAGGATGGTAAGAAACAAATATGATGGAGTGCCAAAGTAGGCGTAACCTTTAAAACGAAAAGTAGAAAGGGATAGAGGCGAAGGGGGATCAAGTTTGTACGATTAAAAATAGGATAGATAAGATAAATAATAATAACAATAATAATAGTAATAAGATAAATAATAATAATAATAATAAGATAAATAATAATAATAATAATAATAATAATAATAATAATAATAATAATAATAATAATAATAATAATAATAATAATAATAATAATAATAATAATGATGATGATGATGATGATGATGATGATGATGATGATGATGATGATGAATCACAATGAGCATATGATAATGATGGATTAGACCGATGTGTTATGTGCGTACCCTCACGCGATAATAATAATACATAGAGGGTTTGGAAATACCTCACGACTAGTTAACCTTCTTGGTTAGTAGGAACTGATGGTATGTAGATTGAGCGTGAATATGCGATAACCAAAACTCAGAGAGGGGTCTCTGGTCACCTCATGACTGGTTATCCTTCCTGGTTAGGAAGAACTCGAGGGTAGGGAAATTAAGTGTGAACATACGTTAATCCAAACTTTGGGAAGGAGAAATATATGAGGGGTTTCTGGTCACCTCACGACTGGTTATCCTTCCCGGTTAGTGAGAACCGAGGGTAAGGACAGTAAGTGTGAACATCTAGTAATCTGAAATATAAGAGGGAGATGGATATGGGGTTTCCACTCACCTCATAACTAGTTATTTACCCTGGATATTGGGAACCAAGTGTAGGGAGTTTACGTGTGAACATACGGTAACCTAAACTCTGAGAGGGATAAATCTTCGGGGGGTTTATGGTCATGATTGGTTATCCTTCCGGGTTAGCGAGAAATGAGGCTAGGGAGACTAAGCGATGCAATAACCCAAAATCCTAGAGGGAGAAAGCTCTGGGGTTTTGTAGCCACACTGGCTAGGGTTAGGACGAGGACCCGCCTTTTGTTCGCACCTTTGTATATGCCGTTGTGTTTGGCCTGTCCTTGACTGCCTTTCCTGATAATTTTACGAGGAGTCAGTTATTATTGTTGACTTGGAAGAGAAATGGTGGGATACTATTAGAACTTTTCACTTTCTTGATGGGGAGAAGACCATGACTCCCCTCTACTTCTATGCCTTTACGTGACTCCCATTCACATGAGTCCCTTTGGTGGTGGATCATACTCTGACTATCACACTTGGGGGACTATGCCCAGATTTGGGGATATAAGTGGGACCTACCCGAGGGCGAATTAACTACTTATATGATTTAGGTGGAGGACCCAGGGCTTGAAACGGTAGTGGAGAGAAGGTATGATAGAGCTTTGTTGTTGTTTGTTGTTGGGGTGATTTTGGCGACGGGTGGAGTAGAAGGGCTCTATTTATTGTGCCTGCCATTTTTATGGACTTTTCCAGGATTTCAGGCTATGCATAGGGGAGGATGGGGCTAGTAGAGATTTATCGGTCCATGTCCCTCTTTTCGAGATATCTTACTGATAATTTCACAGGTTTTGTGTATTTATGGGTGGTGTGTGTCATTTGGCTTCCTTCTTTTCAGTTGATTTAGTTAGATATCATTTTTTATTATGTTACTTATGTTGTATTTAGTTTTATGTTGCTTAGATGTGGTTTTTTTGCTTATGTGGCTACGTATTTGGAGATCCTATAGGTTAGGGTACCGATGGAGGGAATATTTACTCTCTTTATGCAGTATGTGGGGGGAACTTAAGGGTGGGGTCATCCATGTCATCGGAGGAAGCTATGGCACTTTCTGGATGGGATAACTGTGGAGACAGTAAGTAATTTAGAGCATTTTTATCCTATCCCCACTTTCAGTACTTATCTATTTTTTGTGACTTATTTTCTTACCTGGTGTTTTTGTTCCTTCAGGTACCTTAGGGGTCAACCCACCACATGTCGGGAGAAAGTGTTTTAGCATGGTATATATCGGGGTGAATGTTGTTGTTAGAGGATCCTTACGGGTCGCTCTTCTACCTGGGCAAGAGGTTAACATGCCAGCACATGTGGAATGGTCCTGTTAGGGTGCCTTTCCACCATTTTACCATTTGAGGCTCACAAAAGGGTTTGCCAAGGTGGACTGGATGATGCTCTTGGATGGGGTACCTTTCACCAGTATTCTCAAGGAGGACCTCGACTACGAGGAATTTTGGGAGAGGCGTGTGATGATAATACCCCTGCCCGTGACCTGGGAGGTTTTTTAGCCCATACTGGGGTGGTTCTTGCAGAGGAGGATCTCGGGGAGAGAGGTGGAGAGTAGGTATCTCCATACGACGAGTCGAGGATAGTCGATGGGGGTCAAGAGGTCCCTAAGGGTGAGTCAGAGGAGGAGATTTTCATAAGTGGGTTATAGGGGATCAAAAGGAGGTTTTGCCTTACGGGGCTACCGAGGCTCAGTGGATGGTTCACAAGGGGACGACCCAAGGCCTACATGGGACATATCGGGAAATGACATGGCTAGGAAGGATTCAGGGGTTTTGAAGGGGTCATTATCGGAGGTTCTGGTGGGCATTAGGGTCTATAGATCTTATGGGAGTAAGCTTGCGGTTAGGATTTTATGGGGCAAGTACGTCGAGGCAGGTTCCTGGGAGTATGGAGACTACTTCTTATGTACAGTTCCTAGATTTTTATGGTTTGGGTCTGGTGACAGGCTCGATGATGGGAGAGGAGTCCTACCATCTTCCAGGTTTCGGGTTGGAGGATTCTAATTTATGACATTAATAAATGGATGTTGAGGATAGGATAAGGGAAAAGTCCATGGAGGAGGTCCTAGCACAAGGGAGGGCCGAGAAGGAGGTAGTAGTCGCAGCTCGCATCACCACCCTAGAATCTAGGGTGAGGCAGTCAGGGGAGAAGGTTATGCAGAGGGTCCAGAAGGGGGTGATGTTTAG
This sequence comes from Sambucus nigra, assembly GCA_949130495.1. Classification (NCBI taxonomy): domain Eukaryota; kingdom Viridiplantae; phylum Streptophyta; class Magnoliopsida; order Dipsacales; family Adoxaceae; genus Sambucus; species Sambucus nigra. The sequence goes on along the minus strand of OX422214.1, from coordinate 193,455,018 downwards.
GGGAAAACACCTATTAGGAGGGTAGACCTTGCCATTTTATCATTCAAAGAGGAGTCCCAGGAGCGTGGTGCCCCAGCTAGATTTCTCTTTCCTTCATCTTCCATCCATTTGGATCACTTGGATCCTAGATTCGGGAGACTTTGGGGATGGAAAGGGAACTTACCATCCATTTATTTTCTTTCTTACCTTTTGTTAATGTCCTTGCATTCTTCCTCATTTTTTCTTTGTAATAATTACTTATTTATTTTGGTGTTTTTAGGAGGCGGTTGTTTCGGCGTCCAACCTGTAGCGGATGATGCTTTTTTGGTCCTCGATATACCAGAAGCTTCCATATTCTAACTAAGTTTATGTTCCTAACAGGGCCTATGAGGAATGGGCAATAACTAGGTTACCATATGGCTCTCACTCCCATACCCGTGCATCCTCATGTCTCGAGAAGGTTTCAGATTCTATTACATGGTCGGTAAATCAACCACCGACTAACCTTAGGAGTCCTCTGCAGCCAACCTAGTCCCTAGAATCTAGAGGATCCTAATGCAATGAGTGGAGGTTGAGATGATGTTGAGAGAGACAAGAAGGCCCTCATGAGTAGACTTTGGTTTTATTGGCTAGGTGTAGGGTTTGTCACCACTGATTCACACACTTTAATTCTCTCTTATTTTATTCTTTCATTAGTGCATGGATACTATTCTTTATTTATTTTCATAGACTTAGCACCAGTGATTTGGTACCTCTTTTATTTTCATGGCATTTTTTTGTATTTCCTTAATTCTTAAGACTCCATACTTTTGCGGGGAAAGATCATTGATGATGCTTGATATAGTAGGTGCAGTGCTTTTCTTATTTATAGGATAAACTATAGGTTATTAATAGAGCGAGTCTTGGATGTTTTTTTTAAATGAGATGACACATAAATACATATAAATAATAATAACATAAAAGGGATACATATACATATGGAAACAAAAGTGCCCAGTCTTTTCTAGACTTTTATTTTGGAGAAAGAAAAATTTTATCAACTCGTTGGTGAGCCATTTGTCTGAATTGACATCAGAGTGTGAAGGAAGGAAGTTCCCATTACTTATATTCTAATCAGGCAAGGGACTTTTAATGTATCATTGGATTTAGAGTGTCGTACTTTAGCCAAGATGGGGTGTCATTTTGTGGGGTGCCCTTAGTGAGTCTTTTTATTGTTGTTTCATCTCGAGGTGAGGGGTGTTTGGAGGGGATGTTGTTCCAATATTCATTTCTGGGAAGAAGTGTACAGGGGTCGTGTATTTTTCTATTAGGCTTCTTTTAATTATTTCTTTTATAATATCAGCCTTTGTGTGATGTTTATTAAATAAGGATGACCCTGTTGAGTCTTAAAATGTCTTAGAGAACTATTTTATTACTTGATGCTTAATTTATCTAGATCGCGCTGAATCTTTGGGAGTGATGGCACAATGACCATAATTGTGTTTTTTCCTATAAAGTAGGGTATTTTGGTGTTTGTTTACCGGGCCCTAAGTGACATCGCTGGTTTCCTAATCATCTCCAATTCAAAGATAACTCGATGTTTATTTTTGAATGCTTGTGATAAAAATATAGCGGAGAATTAAGTCAACATTGTTCTCTTGATTGAAAATTTAGGGGCTTAAAGTGTTTTAGTTGACTTAAAATGAAAGGTTGGTAACTAGAGTGGTTTTTTGATGTAGGTCTAGGAATATGTATAGGATTGCATAGTCTTTTTATCTCGTTATGACCTGTTATTTTGTGATAAATCTGCCTTTTCCTTTTGCAACATAGGCAGGTTTAAGGAAAGACTTTCTTCAATCGATCGAGATTAAAGGGTTGGGAAAACTTGACTCGGTCGAGATCGACAGAGGTAGTAGCCTCGTCGGAGTTCATTTATCTAACGAGGTAGAGTCCTCTCAGTTGGGTGAAAAGTTTCCTCTGAGAGTTCGAGAAAGTTTGAGATTTTTTAGGACTAGATCACCCCTTGTATGTTTCTATTCTTGAATCTCTTATTTAATGCTCGATAGATACATTGCTGATAGCCCTGATTGTGATAAGTTACCCTTAGACTCCTCTCATCTAGAAGAGCTAGTTTATTACAGCAAGCTTGGACCTAGTCGGCTTCAGCCACTTGGCTTTCGAGCATGACATATAATGATGGTATTTCTAGTTATATGGGTAGTACTACCTCAATGCCATAAACCAACAAGTAGGTGTGGCCTCGACTGAATTTTTCTTTGTCACACGGTAGCCTTATAGGGCATATGGGAGTTTGCCAAACCATTCATTGTAGGTCTCGTACTCGTGTTTAATGTTTTTATTAGCAACTTTGATGGTTCCTTTGGTTTGAGGTATGTATGGGGATCATTTTTCTTGAGTATTCCCATACTTGTGTAATAGGTTTGAGACCTATTTCTTGAAGTAAAAGCCACTATTTGAAACCAACTCATGGGGTATGCCAAAGTGAAAGATGAGGTTTTGATGTATGAATTTGGCCACTTTCTTAGCATTTAGCACTGCGTAATATTTGTCCTCGACCAATTTGGTGAAGTAGTTGATGGAAAATAGGATAAATTATTTCCCAGTAGAGGCCTTAGGTCTTACTTTCCCTATGATATTTATCCCCCAAGTGGAGAAATTCCAAGGTGAGGTTATGCACTAGAGCTTTCAGGGAGGTAGGTGTTAGTTTGGGGAGTAAAGTAGACATTTGAGGCACCTCTTGGCGTAATCCCCGACTCAGTTTGACCCAAAAGTCAAACTCTTCATCTCGACCGACACTCAATCAATCTTCGAAGGGCACTGAATATCCTTTCCAACGGTCTGCCCCGTGCGCGATTCTGACTTACCATGCGGACGAACGATTCGTTTGCGTCCGAAACCTGACCCAGAGGCCACCGAGCGCTCCCGAGCTCTGTTTGACCTATGTCAACTCTTCAGCTCAATCGAGGTTGATGAATATTCAAAGGGCACTGAATACCCTTTCCAACGGTCTGCCCTATGCGCGATTCCGACTTTCCATGCGGACGAACGATCCATTTGACTCCAGGAGGCCACCGAATGCTTCTCGGGACCGATTGACCAAAGTCAAATCTCCAAACCGGGTCAAACTCTTTGGAATGTCAAAGTACATCTCCTAACCTTTCCAACGGTATGCCCCCATGCGCGATTCGGACTTACCATGCGAACGAACGATCCAATTGCGTCCGAACGATTCTCCGTCCAATGGACCGACAAACGCTTTCGAGCCATATTTGACCCAAAGTCAAATCCTGAACTCGGGAGAAGCCCAAAGGACTTTCGAAGTTCTCTGAATTACCTTTACAACGGTATGCCCCGTGAGGGATTTTGACCAACGGTTTTCCTTCGGCGTCCGATTTCTCAAAAAAGCCTGAAGCGCACTGCCAATTGGCAGGTTCCAGACCCTGCCGATAGGCAGGAACAGGTCTATGCTGATCGGCACTCACCTGGGCCTACAAAAGGAGGCCTTCATCTCATTTTCAAGGAGAGCCCAGATTTGATAAAAATCTCCCTGAACGAATCCCAGAAACCTCTCTCGAAGGCAGCGTGATTTCAACTTCCAAATCCCTTTTTACTTCCACTTTTCATCACCCTTTTCATCAAACTTGGTGAATTAGCCACTCTCCATCATCATCCAAGTTCAAGGGCTGCTCTACAACATTCAAAATCAAGCTCAAGATCTTCAAGAAGGTCCAACTTTCTCAAACTCTCTTAAATTCCCAATAACCTGTTTTCTTATTTATCACTTTTACTATCTCATCTCACACATCCTAATATACTTTATATTTAGTATTATTGCACATCTCTTATTTTCATATAAATAAAAAACCCAAAAAACAAGGAAAAGAGGGTTTGCTCCTAAATTCCAAGTAGGGATTCTCACACTTTTTCCACACTTTTCTCACAACCAAAACACTTTTTTTCTACACACACACACACAAATAAGAGATCCACTTTTTGGATTTATGGGATAAAGCCCACCCCTCGTTTGCGAACAACGTCGACTTTGATGCCTTTATAGGCTACGTAGGCGTCTCGGGATAAAACCCGAGACTCGAGTCCTTTTCTCACTTTTTTCTCTTATTTTCTATTTTCTCTAAATTCAATTTTCTTATATTACATATTTGTTCTTAGCGACGTACTACTCCATATGCGTTATCGTTCCATTATAACGATTAACGTAAGGGTAATCGCGTAAATCCTATTTTCTAATATTATTCTTATATCTTCCTACGGATGACTCGCTTTATCTTTTCCATGATATAAGTCGAGGATTCCTACCTCCATTCCGTATATACACATGCACACATATCACGGAGGGAAACGAAAGGAAAATAGCAAATATTCATGAGAGACCGAAAGGGCGGAATGGGTGCCTAACACCTTTCCATTTTGTAACTAAGCCTCCGAACCCTTCTCGAATCATTTGGTTTCGCACGCACCAGTATGTCTTCGGATGCCATCCTTCGGGGTGACTTCCCCTTTTTCTTTTGTCTGTTTTGAGTAAAATAGACTGGAGACTCTGAATCTCTCTACATTTCCACATCTCAAACGACGACGGCCTAAGCGCTCCCAAGAGGGACGCGCGGGACCCAAAGGATCCTTTCCTCCATGAACCCGCCCGCACAGATCAGGATCGGGGATGGCCTCAACTTCTATAGATTTTCTCCATGATTTTGAGGGCTTCCCTTTTTGTGACATGTTTTAGGTGTACTATATCGAACCCTCTTTTGAAAAGTTATCCTCCGCATCTAATGAATTGGGCTACCAATCGTATTAGGGTAAGTTGGTCATTTGAGGAAGCCTTGGGTGAGTAGTCTTTTTCATTGAGCAAGTTCCATATGTCGTATTACCAGATCATAGGTCATATTATCATCTCCTTGATGTCATCAACCTCAAGGAAATTAGAAAGGGTGCTTCGAATGGTTATGGTAAATGTGATTTATGTGGTTCCTATAGCATTTCTATTATAGAGGCTAGAGTAGCAAGCGCGTCAATGAAATTATTCTTAGACCTCAAGAGGAAATCAAATTCAAGATGTTCAAATCGCTCATCTACCACTTCAAAGTAGGCATGATACAATTGTAACTTATAACCCCAGATGCCCAATATCTAGCTGATGATAAGTCTTGAATCCCATAGGCTTTCATGTAAGTGATTTCCATTTCTAAGGGGATTTTAAGATCATTGATGTAAGCCTTCTACTCGGCCATGTTACCGCTGCACTCGTAGGTGAGCTTTATGGCTCTTGGAAGGCATTGTGATTCAAGAGATATCAGGAACATTTTGATGTTGGATCCCCTTTTATTGTTGGCCTTGCTGAAGTAGAGTTCCTAAGTTTCTTATCATTTAAGATGAAAAGATCTTCATCGGGGAATTATGTATCATTTTGATCTTCCTCATTTGATAGGGTTTGTTTGGGAAGATGATCAAAGATGTCCATCCTTTAGTGGCTTTATGTATTACGTATGTGATTTCAAACTCAGATAACATTAGAATCCATTTGGAAATTCGTCTAGAGAGAACAGGTTTCTCAAGGAGATATTACAATGGTTCCATCCTTAAGATGAGTCATATACTGAAGGATATCATGTAATGGCGGAGCTTGGGAGTAAACCACGCGAGAGATACACAAGCCTTTTCAAAGTCGGTGTATTTGAGCTATACTATATGTTTTTCTAACATATTTGTGGTGACAATTATTATTCAACATAAAGAAATAAGAGAAGAACAATCACCAAGCGAAATAAAGATTACAAAATGCCAATCACACAACAAAAGATGTAAGTGGTTCAGTAAAGGTGCCTACGTCCACGATGGTGCAGTTAGTATAATTTATATATACTCTAGAGAGTGATTACAGAGAATACAGTGTGTCCATATGCCCCGAACTTAGGGTTTATTATATAGATGCCCTTTTTCAGGGAGTGGGGGTGTTGGATTCCCCCACGTTTTCCATCTTCTCCTAGAACCCCTCTTAATGGAAACATGGGAGAAGACTAAATCATAATCGATTAAGATATGGGGGGGTCTGGACATTGGGCCGCTATAATTGGGCTACTCGTCTAGGCCCATCATTCTAATTTCGGGTACCTACAATTGCCCCTAAGTTTATTGGGCCATACTTTGGGCTCAATAAATTTAAATGATTTGTCATAATGGCTCCTTTGTACACCGTGCAACTCTTCCCAAAGTTTAAGGACTGAGTTAGGTGGCACTTGCTTCGTGGTCTGTGTATTATGATTAGTAGCACTCAAAAGTTATCCAGAGCAGTCATTTCTCAATCGTCCTTTCAAGCTTCTCAGTACTCTCCCATTTTTTGCTAGTTCTAGCGACTCACGTTCTCTTCTCTCGTTATTCATTCTTATTGCTTTAGATCTTCCTCATCATTTGGGCTTGTGATTCTTCATCGTTCAAGTCGAACTTTCGCCTTGTAAGTCCCTTGTGCCTTCTCTTTGTATTTTTTCTTTGAATTTGTAATTTTTTAAGATTTTCCAATGGCAAAGATTGGTAATAGATCGATCTCTGAGTTTAGGAAGTTTTACCATATTCCTGATTGGGTAGAGATTGAGTGCGCCTCTCCCCTAGAAACGTTAGAGAGATAGAGGGTGACCATTGGATTCATGTCTTGTTTCTTTCCCAAGGGGGACTTACTTTTCCTCCCAACTATCTATTCTTGCACTTCTTTGGTTATTTCAACATTGTTCCTGCACAGTGTTCGCCCAATGTGTGGAAGATAATCAACGACATGCATAGAATAAAGCAGCTCTATGGCACCACATTAGGGCTCGCTGAGGTCTGATTTTGCTATTATTTCTCTCAAACTAGTTCTGGTGTTCTCTATCTCAAATCCAGGAGTCCTAACCTGGTATTGGTAGTAAACCTACCTAATTCCCATAAGAACTATTGGCAAGACGGCTTCCTTGCTAGAAATTGGCAGTTCTCTCCCCAGATTGAGGGGTCGAGGTCTAATAGGTTCTCTGTTCCCTTTTATGGGGAAGAATACATAGGTAGTCTTTGCTCTGTTCTTTAAATTTCTTTACTGATTTGTGATCTTTCTGACCTTTCTTGTTTTTTCTTCAGCTAGGTCGAAGAACTTAGAACCTGCTCTTAGCGAGGTTCGACTTTATGAATTGGTCAAGGCCTGGAATATTAGGGAGCCCTTAGCCGACGGCGAGCATCCCCGGTCTGCTACTTTCTTGCTCGAGTATAAAAACGTTGGTTCTAGCTTTATAGCGAGGCCGATAGATAGTATTCCTGAATTTGATACCTCTCAAGAGACTGCTGCTGATCCCATTCAGTTGGACGAGGAGGAGAGCAGTTTAGAGAGTGATATCGTAGGAGGTGCCAAAGGCAATCTTGGTGAGGGGAATTTCAGTGGTTATAGTTCTTCTGACTCGGAGGAGGTTTCTGAAGCCCGAGAATCTTTGAGCACGTCCAGCAGTTCAAGCGAGGAGATGGTTCCTCCAAGGAAAAATTTGATTCGGGATGATGATGATGATCATATGCTCCTCGCTCAGAGGTCGAAGAAGCAGAAGTCCTACTCTGGAGCTGTAGCTACTGGCTCTCGGTCTTTTGCTCAGGAGCAGGAGAGGAAGAGGAAAGAAGAAGAACAAATGAGAGAGAGAGAGAAAAAAGGAAGATGAAAGAAAGAAGATGGAGGAGAAGAAGAGTAGAAGAGGAGAATGGAGAAAGATAAAGAGGAGGAGAGGAGAAAGATGGAATCGAGGACGAAGGCTGGGCAGGCCTTAATCCCGGTGTCCACATTGCTCGAGGGGGCCTCGGTTGTCAGTTCTCCTCAATTGTCCCCTGCGCTACTCAAGAGGGAAGTTCTTCCTGTAGATCACCAAAGGGCACTGGGGTATGATCAATTGGCCCTATAAGCTAGCCAGAGGCTAGCCTTAGTAAAACCTTTTCCTTTCTCTAATGTTTTAATAAGTTTTAGTTGTTTCCTTTTCCTGATGTCTTGTTTATTTCTACAGTTTGTGACTGAGTTCGCTGTACTCTATCGCTCTCGTGACGAGTTGGTGAGCAGGAATAGCGAGCTGCAGTAGCAAAATGCTTCTTGAAGGTGAGGGGCACTCAACTGGAGGTTGATATGAAGACTGCTGACACTGCCCAACCTTCTTCTAACTTGGACCTCATCAATTCCAATCGAGAGAGGGAGGCAATGGTTAAAGAGCTAAACGAGCTGAGGCAGGCCTATGACCTGGCCTGCTCAAACAAGTTGGCCATCATAAAGGAGAATAGGGTGCTGACCGAGCAGCTAAAAGAAAAGTATTCTCAGGTAGCTACCATCAAGGAGTACTCTTATAACTCTGAGTGGGCTGCTGCGTATGAAGATGTCGAGGTTCAGATAGGCTACATCAGTCGTCTGAACTTTAAGAAAGGTTGGAACAAGGCCCTAATAGCCGCTGGTGTCGATGTCGCCTCTCCTTTGTTCGCAAGCATGACCCAGGTCTGAAGCCAATTATGGAGGAAGCCCCTGCCCCAGCCATCGAAGGCGTTGACCCTACCTCCTAGACAATTCTTGCCGATGTTCTCCCTACCCAAGCGACAGAGGTTATGCCTTTGGAGGGGGATGCTCCTACTGCTGCTGACAAGGGGAAGCAGCCAGCTACTTCTGGGAAGCCTGAGGTTGATAGTTAATTTTACTTCTAGGACTACTTTGTATCTTTTCTTGTAATTTTCCTTTTTGCTACTCAATGTACTTTGACCCTTATTAATGAAATGAAAAGGTTTCTTTTCCCCACTACACTGATTTATTTTTCTTTCCATTGCCCTTTTATTGCTTGTAGTCGATTGATGTTGATGATGATATACCAGCCACTTCTCAATTGGGAAGAATGCTTGGACCTAATGTGAGCTCTAAAGTTCGTCATACCATTGTGAGGATTTGCAAATCACTGTGATTAAGGAACAAGCGCTTTATAGAGCAGACTGAGCTTGTTGTTAAACTTAAGGACAGGCTCCAAGACATGGAAGAATTTGGTGCCTCAGTCGAAGAGGAGGTGAATACATTAAGAGCGAAGATTCTAGATGCTCCTGAGATCAACCATGTTGGGGAGATTCTTCACCAGGAGAACGAAGCTTTGAGGAGAGAGGTCTCGCGACTTAGGGAGCATGCATCAAGCACCGTTCCGGCAGTATTGTGAGGTTCTTCCTTATTGCGAGTCGAAACTGGCCCAAGCGACGTTCCTCCTGTGCTGCGAGGCTCTACCCCTCCAACCGTTTTACGAACTGGCAGGAATACTAGGATTTCAGCTAGGGAAATGGAAGATCTTCGTGGTGATGTCCAGCGAGCGTATATGATTACTGCTGGGCTCCAGAGGGATGTCACCTGATTGAGGCACTTGTTTAAGAATGGACCTCGATGAGTGTGGGCCGATGGATACAATCAGGGTTGGCTAGATGCTCCAATGAGGTTGATAGAGCTTGAAGATCTCGCCTTCTTCAGGGGGTGGTTGAGTGCCTTTAGGGAGCTGCAAGTTCCAAGGAACTCAATGCTCTGGTATCGGCATGAAATATCTCCTTCCACTCTAATGCCTAACCCCTTCTGGAGAGATAATCAGTGGATACCCATTGATGCCATCCCTCGGAAACTATGGGAGTCGGATGCGAACAAAGTTAAGGAAGAGTTAGTTCCCCTCCCGATGATGGTCGAAGAGCTCAAGTGGATGATTATCTTACTCGGAGGCCTCACCCTCACTAAGATTCTTTTAGTATTAACTCTGTGTATTTTGTATTAAAGTGATGTAAAGTCGATGTTTTGGATGAGCTCACCGACTAAATATGTATTGTATTTCCTGTAAATGTGATGAATTAATATAAAATTTATGTTTTGGGCAAATTTGCTAACTAAACAAGTGTCTTATATTTTCCACATCTTTGCTAAAAAATCTTGAGTTCATCTTGGCTGACTAGATTTGTATGTTCGCATTATCAAGTAAGTGTCCTTTTATTCCAGTATGCCAACGAGATACCATTCTTCCTCACTTTACCTTTTAGGTTGTGTCTTCACACTCACTTAGGCCTAAGTGTGGCAATTGGCGAGGACACACCTGGTGTTGGATGCTCTATACTATCAGGATTTTATCCAACCAAACATTATTTGGTGACCAATTTTGACTTGGCCATATTGCCTAAGGATCTCCTGTAGGGCTTCATATATTTCCAGGGGCAATGCTAAGAGGTCCTTCATATTTCATAACGAAAACCTAAGGATGGTCATTTCCCTGCTATAGTGTAATGATCAGTGTGCCTATTACATAGGAAAGGTGTGTGGGTTATAAAGTTTATACATTGACACCTTGTAAATTAGTTTAATTGATACTTCGTAGAATGCAACTGTCAAATAACTTTTTATTAATGACAAGGAAAATGAACTTCCAGTTCCATAATTAAAGAACAAAAGAAGAATCTAAAAAATCGAATTTCTTGAGATTGGTTGCGTTCCATGCTCGGGGTATCTCTCTGCCTTCCAGCGTTCCTAAGTGATAGGCACCTTGCATATTATCTCTTGTTATCTTGAATGATCCTTCCTAGTTTGGCCCTAGCTTGCCATATGATGGTTTTACTGCACTGCCCAGGACTTTCCTTAGGACATAGTCCCCAACTTGGAATGTCCTCGGGTAGACCTTCTTGTTGTAGTGCCTTGCGAGCTGTTGCTGATAGATCGCTAGTTTCATTAGGGCTAGCTCTCGGCACTCATCGGCTAGGTCGAGCTCAGCGAGCAATGCTGCATCATTATGGCCCTGGTCGATAAGGCTAGACCTCATTATTGGCAAGACCTCTTCCAATGGGATGAATGCCTCCATTCCATACGTAAATAAAAATGGGGTTTCCCCCGTTGCTCGTCGTGATGTGGGACGATAGACCCATAGAATATGTGGTAGTTCATTTACCCACGTGACCTTGGCTCACTCTAATCATTTTTTTAATCCATCGATCACTGTTTTGTTGGAAGACTCGGCTTGGCCATTGCTCTAGGGATAGGCCACCGAGTTATAATGGTGTCTGATTCGATGCTCGTCACCGAAGCTCTTAAAGGAACCGCTCTCGAACTGCATTCCATTATCTATGATGATGGTTCTGTGGATGCCAAAACGGGTGATTATATTTTTTCATATGAACCTTATCATATCTGTATCTCGGATATTCGCTAGGGGTGGGTTATGCCTCCATCCATTTAGTGAAGTAGTCAGTTGCGACCAACAGATATTTGCGATTGCTGGTGGTGGTAGGAAGTGGTCCTACGATGTCCATTCCCCATTGGGTGAATGGCCATGGGCTGGACAGTGATTTTAGGTCGCTAGCAGGTTGGTGGACCATAGGAGAGTGAAGTTGGCATTTCAGGCACTTGCGAACATACATCGCAGAGTCCCTTTGCAAATATGGCCACCAATAGCCTTCCTTCGTTGCTCGGAAAGCCAGAGACCTTCCTCCAATATGGCTTCCACAGATTCCTTCGTGAAGCTCATGTAGAACCTGCTCGACATTCCTTGGATGAACGCATTTAAGGTAGGGACCAAAAAAGGATCTCTTATATATCTTGCCCTCTAGAGATAAGTGAAAGCGAGCAGCTTTGACTCTTATCTGGTGAGTGGTCTTCTTGTCATCTGGGAGCGTGACATCCTTTAAAGAGTCCCTTAAAAGGTCCATCCAGCTGGGTGATGACTCCACTTGGAGCACCTTCTCCACGCTTGGCGTCTTGCTATTACGGTTAATGCTCGGATGAGCGAGGAAATCGATGGGGATTATTCTTTTTAAGTCGGAATCGACTGCTGAACTCAGGGCTGCTAGGGCGTCAGCATGGCTGTTCTGTCCTCTGGGAAACTGCTGGACATTGATTTCTTTGAAGCTAGCCATTAGTCTTTTTGTTAAGGCGAGGTAAGCTGCCATTCTTTTATCTTTTTCATTGTAGTCTCCACTAATCTGATTGGAGACTAATTGAGAATCGACGAACACCTATAAATTCGTTGCTCCCAAAGTGTGCGCCTTCTGGAGGTCGGCTATTAAAGCTTCGTATTGTTTTTCATTGTTGGAGGCTGCAAATCCAAGCTTGATTCCTTGTTCAAGGATTGTATCCTATGGATTATCGAGGAAAATGCCTATTCCTGCCCCCTTTGAGTTGGAGGCTCCATCAATGAATAATTTCCAGATTCCCTCTGTCGCGTGGTTCACTCTTTGCTCTGTTGGTTGAGGTTGGTTGCAAAGCTTCTCGCCTGTGAATTCGGCTATGAAATCAGCAAGGACCTGCCCTTTGATTGCGTTCCTTGGTTGAAATTGGATCTCAAATCGTCCGAGCTTGAATGACCATTTCGACAGTCTGCCCGTCAAATCCGCCTTCCTTAGGATTACTTTAAGGGGGTGCGACGTAAGTACGATGATAGTGTGGGCTTCGAAGTAGTGCTTCAGCTTTCTTGAGGCCACTACTAGTGCAAAGGCGAGCTTCTCCAGTAGTAGGTACCGCTGCTCGGTGTCTAGTAAGGTATTGCTCGTGTAATAAATGGGGTGCTGGATTCTTGTAATTTTGCACATCAATACAGAACTGACAGTGTGGTTGGAAATGGAGAGGTATAAGTACAAGGAATTTGTTTCTTGTGGTATGACGAGTAGTGGTGGGGAGCTGAGGTAAGCCTTGAGCTCATCCAATGCCCGCGAGCAATCTGGGTTCCATTCTACCATTTTGTTTCCCTTTTAAGAGTTGTAAGAAAGGCTTGTACTTCTCGGAGGACTTAGAGATAAAGCGGTTTAAGGGAGTGAGCATACCGGTGAGCTTTTATATGTCTCGAATTGTTCGAGGAGGTTGTACCCTGTTTATTGCATCGATCTGGTTTGGGTTAGCCTCGATGCCTCTCTTGCTGACCAATACCCAAGAAATTTTCCTGACTGGACATCGAACGAGAAGTTGCTCGCGTTAAGTTTCATTCGATACTTACTGAGGATTTTGAAGGTTCTTGATAGGTCCGAGAGGTGGTTTTCTTTCTTCCTGCTCTTGACGAGCATATCGTCGATGTAGACTTCCATGGTGTCTCCCATTTGGTTCTTGAACATCTTGATGACCAGCCGCTGGTAGGTTGCCCCTATGTTTTTTAGTCCAAAGGTCATGACCTTGTAATAGTACAATTCAATGGTGGTGATGAATGTTATTTTGTCCTTTTCTGGGGCATACAAAGGGATCTGATGATACCCTCAGTATGCGTCCAGAAAACTCATTCTCTCGTGAGCTACAGTGGCATTTACCAATTGATTAATTTTTGGGAGGGGGAAACTGTCTTTAGGGCATGCTCTATTGAGGTCAGTGAAGTTGATGCAAACTCTTCACTTCTCGTTGCTTTTTGGAACTACTACTGGGTTGGATAACCATTTGGGGAATCGTACCTCCCGTATGGATCCTGCATCCAACAGTTTTTCCACTTCTTTTTCCACAACTTTTGCCTTCTCGAGTGCAGTTCGCCGTACCTTCTGTGCAATTGGTTTGAAGGTGGGATCAACGTGCAGCTGATGACAAACCATACTAGGATCAATCCCAGGCATCTCGTATGGTTCCCACGTAAAGACATCTATAGTGTTCCATAGCAGGGTCGTCAATTCCTTCTTCTCCTGATCTGTCAGAGAAGATCCAATCAAGAAGACCCTTCTATCGTCGCAATCTCCAGCTGTGATTTCCTCCAGGTCCTCGATGACACGTTTAGAGGGAAGGAGCCTGGTCTCCTCTACTCCAGGCCTTCCATATTTTAATTGTTATTTCGAAGGTATCAGACCTCCTTGTTCTTCAATCTTCTCGCTGGACTTGTCGTCCTTCTTCTCTGGTCTTAGGCGGATGGCTGCTATGAAGCATCTTCTTTCCATCGCTTGATCGCCATGGATCTCTATTACTCCTCACTTGGTCATATATTTGAGCTTCTGATGGTAGGTCGAGGAGACTTCCTTCATCGTGTGCATCCATCCTCTGTCGAGGATAGCTTGGTACGGCGAGTCAATGTCGACCACCAGAAACTCGATCATTTTAGAAACATGTCCTTCCCTTACTGGCAACACGATCTTTCCCAAGGGCATAGTCACTTTCCCAGCGAAGCAAACTAAAGGGACAATAGCTTCCTTTAAGTCGGCGATGCTTAACTTCAACTTTCTGAATAGGTCGAGGTACATTACCTCGGACGAGCTTCCTTGGTCGACGAGCAACTTATTGATGTCATAGTTAGCTATTCTGAGAGTAATGATCAAAGCATCATGATATGGGGTTCTTACTCCCATCAGATCTTCCTCTGTAAACACGATATGCTTACTATAGTCGATGTCATCTGCTCGTCGGCGTTTTCCTGACAGCTTCTTCGCTGGATCAATCTAAAAAGCTTGAAACACCGCTGTAAGCTTTTTTACCTCCATTCGAGCTGAATTTCCCTGGATTTGTTTCACGTCAGATTCCCCATGAATTACTGCGAATTCATGGCCGACATCGTCTTTGAGTACGTTGTCAGGCCTTGCTTCTCTATGGGAAACAACTTTCTCTGCCTTCTTTTCCACGAATTCGTTCAGATGTCCGGACTAGGCCAGTTCTTCGAGGTGGGACTTAAGAGCTTTGCAATGCTCAGGCTTATGTCCTCTTTTTTTGTGAAAAGTGCATCACAGCGCGTTATTTCTCTTCGAAGGATCTCCTCCCATTTTTCTGGGCCACTTGATGAATGGCTCGTCTTCGATTTTTGAGAGAATTTTGTAAATTAGCTCTCTAAAGACTGTGTTGACCGCCTAAAATGCTTTCGACACATCATTGTTACCTCCGTTCTTGGACCCATTCTTGCCCCCATTCTTTCCTCCTTTCTTCTAGTTCTCAGTATTATCACTGCCTTTGGCAGCGAGCTTAGCTCGATCGTTTTCCCCTATGCTGAGGCGGGTCACATCTTGCACCTTGCCATATTTCTCGATGCGGCCCATTAGATCGTCGATGGTCATGGCCTCTTTCTTTGTCAGGGACTGGTACAGAAGGGAAGAGCTAGGTAGCCCAATTTTGAAAGAGGCCACTGCCACTTGCTCCGAGCAATCCTCAACCTCATTGAATAACTCCCAGTACCTTTTCGCGTAGTCTCGGAGGGTCTCTTGAGGCATCTTTTTTATTCTTAGCAAAATGTCCATCCTTTTGGGATGGGAGCTAATAGTAATGAATCGGGTCGTAAAGAGCTCAGCCAGGGACTTGAAACTCCTGATGGATCAGTGGGGAAGCCTTTCAAACCATTTTTGCGCCATGTCATGTAGGATCGAGGGAAAAATCTGGCACATAGTGCGTCTCGATGGTTCCAGAAGGTCATGGCCTGTTGGTACTGCCTGACGTGATCAATGGGATCAGTCTTACCGTCATAAATTTTGAACCTTGGAATAGAAAACACCTTGGAGGCTTCCTCTTCTTCTATTTCTCTCGAGAAAGGTGACTTCATCTGAGTTTTGAGAGCTCCCCTAGAGAGTTCTTGGGTCGATCTGGTACCGTGATGTGCAGGGTGTTGGTCCATCTCCCTTCGAACCAGACTTCGTATGTTTTCGTTGCTGCGATCTGGGCTCCTGTGATTGCGAACTAATCGCAGTTGCTCGAGCAGGTCGTCCTCTGACTCGTTTCCCTCAGTTTTCTAGGATCCGTGCCTGAGGATCCTTCCTCGGCTGCGAGACTTGCTCGCCTGAGGGCTAGGAGTGCGCTGTGGACATCTCTTGGTATCATGATAGAGTTATCTCTCTAACCTTTCTAATCTTCTTTTGAGACGAGCATTCTTAGCTTCGTGCTTGCGAGAAGATTCCCTATACTCGTGGAGCCTCGCCTCATATGCATCAGTCAACATGGATATCTGTATGGACCTCGTTGGTCCTTGGCTTTCTTCTGAGGCTAGCCTTTCTAAGAGAGCCCTCTGATCTGAGCGCCTAACTTCAGATCTAATCCTTCCAGGAGCAGGTGGTTCTTGGATATCCCCTGCCTGAGGAGCATTACTACTGTGACCAGACATTTCGAACTCTTTTCTGGGTGTGGGCTTTCTCAGGGAAGATAAACGTTCCAACAGACGGCGCCAATTGTGGTGACAATTATTATTCAACATAAAGAAATAAGATAAGCACAATCACCAAGTGAAATAAAGAATACAAAATGCCAATCACACAACAAAAGATGTATGTGGTTCAGCAAAGGTGCCTACGTCCATGGTGGTGCAGTTAGTATTATTTCTATATACTCCGGAGAGTGATTACAGAGAATACAGTGTGTCCATATGCCCCGGACTTAGGGTTTATTATATAGATGTTCTTTTTCAGAGAGTGGGGGTGTTGGATTCCCCCACGTTTTTCATCTTCTCCTAGAACCCCTCTAAATGGGAACATAGGAGAAGACTAAATCATAACCGATTAAGATATGGGGGGTCTAGACTTTGGGCCGCTACAATTGGGCTACTCGTCTAGGCCCATCATTCTAATTTCAGGTACCCACAATATTAAATAGAGAATTCCTCTCGGGCACTCTATATGTATTAGTCTAACATGGCTCCATCAGACGTATAAATTATGGTCATGTAGTGTAGAAGATATTATCCTAGTTAGGGAGGTACTAACACCGGTGGGTGAGTGAGGTACTCCAGTATTTTCATGAATGCTTCCTGACATTGAGCGTTACATTATTTGGGTGAGTCTTGTTTGAGTATTTAGAAGATGGATTCGCAAATGGTGGTAAGTTGGTTGATCAACCGACTTATGAGCTGTACCTAGCTTAGGAACCCTTTGACTTCCATGTCCATTTTGGGTGGTGACATTTCTCTTATGGGTTTAACCTTAGTAAGGTCTACCTTGATTCCATGTTTGCTAAAAATGAATCCGAGTACATTCTCCTTAGTAACTCCGAAGACACATTTTTAGGATTTAGCCTCATTTTAAAGAGGCGTAACCATTAGAAGAATTTATAGAGTGACAAAATATATCCTTTATGGTCCGTGGATTTGATGATCATATCTTCAAAGTAGACCTCCACCTCTTTATGTATGATCTCGTGCAGGATAGTTATAATTCTTCTTTGGTAAGTTACACCAGCATTATTTAGATCGAAGGTCATAACTTTATAACATTACGTCCCTCAAGGGATAATGAATTTGGTCTTCTCTTGGTGATCAGGGTGCAATTTTATCTGATTATAGCCTGTGAATCCATCCATGAAGGATTTGAGAGCATTTTTAGTCATACTATCTACTAATAAATTAATGTGGGGTAGAGGGAAATGATCTTAGGGAGATGCCAAAGTAAGTTCCCTATATTCTACTCACATGCGATCTTTGCCGTCTATTTTAACTACTGGTACGATGTTGGATAACCAAGTGGAGTATTCAATTACTCAGAGGAAACCGATATTGAGTTATTTCTCTACTTCCACCTTAAGTTTTAAGGACCACTTGGGCATCAATTTGCAGTGTCTTTGTTTAACGAGTGTTGTATTAGGGAGAGTGGGTATCTCGTGTTTAATGATAGTGGGATCGATGTAAGGCATGTCCGATTAACACCAACCAAAAAGATCTACGAAGATGTCGAGTATATATGTGGCATCCTTTTATTTACTATTGTCTAGGGAGGACCATAGTTGTAATTTTTGGAGGTTTTGGGGGAGTTCCCAAGTTTATAGTTATTATGCAATTCTCAATGGGAGATATGTATCTATTTTGACTTTGGTCAAGTTTTTGTAAGTGTTTGAAGTACTTTAGATCCACCAATTTATCATTATTAGGTGTGAGTTCTAATCCATCGCTAGATTCATAATCATCACATGCAGACAAATACTGGAAATCACTGCTTATTATGCCATCAAAGGGAGGAAGGAAACATTGATAATAGAAAAAAAATGTGACTTATAAAGGGATACATGTGGATAGGGGATGAGGAGGACTCGTTTGCTAGTAGTATAGACTCAAAGGTCCTTCGAATTACGATTTTCGGTGTGCATCTGGCAGATGTACAGGTGTTAAGTATTGTAGTTCTCGCGATGTTGGTGGTGAGGTGTGTTGAATTTTATGTAAGGGGCCTTTAGAGTGGTCCTCGAGTCTCTAGAAGTTTGGTATTGACTGAAGGCTAGGTCAGGCGATTTTCCTTAAGCTGGACCATTTTTCCCTCACAGCTTATATCAAGATCCTCCATTAGGAGTATTACGGGGTCAGTGTATGGGAGTGCCTCAGAGAGGGCTTGGAGTAAGGTTTGACTTTGTTTGTTACACTGATAATCCCATGGCAGTTGGAAGGTTGCATCTTAAGGCTCGACTGAAGGTGGTGCTTTTGGGGATTGGGGTTATATTGAGTCTGGCATACGGAGGTAAAGGTTGAGTTCAAGGATGTTGACTAACTTTCTTTTTTCAGTTGTGATACAATGAGAGTTCGAGGAGGTGTACCAGTCATGGAATCATTCTGTGGGGTCAAACTCTGAGGACCCCAATACATCTACCTGTGCAACTTCATCAAGAAATAGCGTGGTTAACGCCCCCCCCCCCCCTCAATTTTTATCTCATAAATTTATCTATCTTCCTTACAAACCCATGACACATTGATCTCATCCTGGATGACTTTGTACATTTTCTTGTAATCCACGTATAGCCCTTCCTCATACAGGATCTGCATTCTGGGTTATAATGATCTATTTACTTCATCCCACCATGGTTCGGGAAGCTCGTGATATGGAAATCCTTCTCCTTATAACTTTAAGTTACCATCGCAACCTTGATGGGGTCTTTGGGACCTAGGCTGGAGTTTTATCGTTGGGGGTATAACTGATATCGGTCTTTTTCTTGTGTTCCATGGAAGTGATAGTTACAAGGGTTCCCTATTAATTTATTCCAAGTTCGGACCCTGGGATGTATCCCATTTTGTGAAGGATTTAGGCGACTACATTATGAATAGTTGGCTCCTCTTCTATCATATGAGTGAGTGGGATGATTCAAAATCCATAGAGTTAGATGTCGCGTAGTGCTAGCAATTGTGGACCATTTGTCATACCTTTTGATTTTGATGATATCCGTATCGAATGGGACCATTAATTTCATGTGAAGTGATTAGGGTTACGCCCTCATGGGGTGTATCCGAGTCCTCTTGAGCAAGAGGTTGAAGCTATTTAGGACTTCGAGTACCTGAAACTCCATACACATTTGATAGGTCCTACTATGAGAATGAGGACGATAATTCAAGGACTTCTCAGCGAGTATTATTATAGGTCCTTATATACGTAGAAGATTGTATGAACTCCGAGGCCGTATAATCTATACCGGTGGCAATATGAAGGGTGAACACATTGATGGTAGACCCGTTGTCTATCCGTACTAGAGATAATTAATTCTCACACCTCAGTGGTGATATGTAATGCAAAATAGTTATTACGGCCTATCCTAGGGAGGTTTTCAACATAGATGTTAATGTGTTATTGCATGGTGATGGACCTGATGGTAGTCGATATCTCAGCCAGAGTCAGGTTTCTAGGCACCGAAGCTTGGATAATAATTGAACAAGGGTGGTTCGGTATTTTAGGGATATAGCTAGAAATTCCCATATAGTGATGTTGGAGGATGTATAACGTATTTATTCCTGAATTTTTTTGTTTCACGAGTTATGCTCGGATTCTACCCAGGATTCTTATTTATCTATCTCTAGATGGAGAAAAAATTCAACCGGGGATATAGGGTCAGAGGCAGGCGATGTTGGATTGGTACCATCACCTTAGTCCAATATAGGGTAGGGGATGGTGTGGGGATCTTAAGATCTTTATTCTGGGTGAAGGATAAGAAGTCATCTATTCACCATATAGCTACATCAGAGTTTAAGGTATGGGTGAGGATTTATGCCATTATGGCTAAGACTTGTCCATTTTTCTAGTAAGGTGTATCAGGTGATGATCCTATAGAAATAAATGATCATGACCAAATGTCATTGTCAGATGTTGTTTCATATGCTCTTCGTTGTCAAAATAGGTCCCAGGCTCTACTAGGTTCATCTTTATCACCATGTTGGAGGCTTCGTAAAACATATCCCCGTAATTATACTCGTATGCAGCATATCGTGGCCCTTAGAATAAGATCTCATGGATAAATATAGCGTGGGTCAGTGTAGACACTATGTATCTCAAGTTATATATTTTTCAGGTGGTTGGTCATAGGAACAAGGTTGACCAATTCTATCTCGGTAGTATATGAATACCTCTAAGAGGGAGTACCTTCTAGCAGGGGATGGCCTCGTGGGTCATTTCATCTTGATGTTCGATTATACCGACTATGTGGGGTGCATCTAGGTTAGTATTCTCATAATTGCGTCCTCCATTGGTGTAGTGGTGGTTCTAGGGCGATACCCCAAGTACGAAGATGTAGAATGCTAATTGTAGAATGAGTAGGTCGAGCTCATTACAGGGATCGGCGGGATCTTCTCTGGGCTGACTTTAGTCGGATTAGGGTCAATTTCTATACTATCACAAATGGTATCACGTATTTTTATGGGTAAATAATCCCATCCAGTGGACTAGATACTTTGGTATACATCGATATTAAGGTGTTCGAGTTTCCATTACTGCTTAATAACTGGATTGGTAGTCCATAAAATTAGAAACTTAGATGTAAACTATTAGCAATGTAGCCTTTCTTTTCATACGGTAGGTCTCGTGCTCATGAAATTTAAGTTGGTCAAGATATTCAATAGTAGTTTTGTATTCAATCCTAAACTTGTAATCCCGGATGTTATGAGCCTCGAAGGACACAGGCCTTTGCTCCTGATGTCCGAGTCCTTTCCCCAAGGAGTGTCCCATTGTGTCATTATTTCCCAGATTTAGGGGTTGAGGAAAAATTGTATCATGGCCCTAGAGATATAATCCCCTTGATTTTTAAGAGATGGTCAAAACAGTTGGTAATAAACTACTCTGGTAGGTGAGTGTAGCAGACCTGTTCAAGCTAGGTGGCCAAAGGTCTTAGAGTATGCATCGACTTACTAGAGGCAGTGTTTCTCATGGTATGGTTTAGCCCAGGATTTGAACATATCATTCTAGAAGGATCGATACTACTCATAGAGTCTGTTTATGTCATGTGGATGCTCTCATGAGGGATAAATCGTGATTCATTTCTCAAGGATTGGCTTGGGAAGTCATTCCTTATTATATGTCTTATCGGCTATGTAATGGTATTTGGGCTACCATAACCCTCTGGTCTTTACAGAGGAGACTCCAACTCTCTCTTAGTAGGCTTATGTGTTGGACATATGATATTGGTCTAGACTTATCCCTCAATTCGTCCTTCCAGGAGACGTCCCTTTAGGCGATGTGGGACCTGACTCTCTCTTATTCTTTATGTAATATTTGGTGACGGATCTGTAACTTCTAATTGATGTGATCATTTACCCTGAATTTTCTGTCCTTATCGTTCATATATATTAAAGGTCTAAGATATTAGAGCATATGAATTACGGGATATCCTATTTGGTGACAAGTTTATGTGGTGCTTCCAATATTTTTTAAAGAGTTAATCAAAACATTGATTGATGTAGCGGGTGAATAGGTACTATTGTTGAAGGCAAATAAATTCCCCTTAGAGATGGATCCTCCCTATTTAGAGGATCGAATTGGAACTGAAAAGGAGATATGCTTAGTGTCATAAAGAGCTTCATCGTACATCACCTCCCGTTCGATCGAGTGATATGTTTCTTCCAAGAAAGGAGCAAGAAGTTTTGGCCTTTTGAGATCATGAATTCTTTGACCAAGAGTAAGTTCGGGCTATAGTGGTTAGTTTGTAGGAACTGTATGTACATGATGAATAATATCATATAGTCAATGGTAGTATTAGTTTCGGTGATGATTTTTAAGGGGGGTAATGGCATGCCCAGGGGTTGGTTGTTTGGAAGAGTGGGTATGTCCTCAACCTCAGTTTGTGATAAATGGGGACTATCAGGGTGCAAGGGTCGGTGTTTGGGATGGGAGTGTATGACAAGGCATTAGTATGGGGATTGGGATGATAAGGTAGGGGTTGTTAGTAACATTGGATACTGGTAGGATAAGACTCTAGGTATCAATGTTGTCTTAGATGGTGTAACTCAAGGCCCAATAGGCGTCCTTAATGTGACTGGGCCCCTAAAAGAACCCATATTATGAGTTGGCTGGTCAATTCTTATTCGTGATAGCTAGGGGTGGTCTAGGGTTGAGAGCTTTCACGGTATCATCCAACTTTAAGGTAGCAAAGACCCGACTGAGTGGTGCCTAAAGATCTCGTATGTATCTTGTCCATGCTCTAAACTCTTTAAGAAAAGGCATAGCTTGATAGTTTCATACAAGGGTCCCGATTGGAAAGGTGAAATAGTGGCTACCATAGCTTGGGAAGTGTTTGTAGTCAGGCTTGGTCCCGAATGTGGACTAACCACGAGAGTAATGATAGTATATAGTGAAGCTCCAAGCGAGTTCTTATGGGTAAAGAAGTTATTTATAGCTCGACGAGGACCTTAGCAGATTTGGAAAATTTGGCAGCAAAACTTTCCTCAATTGTACACCCCATCTGGTTAAGGGCTCTAAAATATGGGATCTAGGTAGGTCTGAGTTCATTCGATACCTCCTTATGGAGGTTACTGATCATGATCTCTGTCTGATCATTTTCCCAGGGGCGATTGATCATCTGACTGACTTTCTCTGTCCAGTGAGTGACGAAAGTGCCAACTAATTCTCCTTCCTCTTGATTCGGGATTTCTACATCCTTATGTCTAAGGCCCAGTTATTTCTTATATTCATATGGTTTAAGGAAAGCATGACATACGTAGTCCCATATTTTGTACGTACCTACATGTTTCAAACCCATATACCACATAAATGCTCCTCTAAACAGAGTAGAGGAGAACATATTGTGTAGGCCTCCTAGGCCTATGTCTCAAACTTGCATTTAAAGGTGGTAGTTGGATAGATAGGCAAATGAGAAGCCCAATCCTTTGTAGGTTTTGAAGACTAGAATCTTGAATTTGTCTAGCAATCGAACTTCGGGATAAAGATCTAACTTCTTGATGTCTATAAGCTCATTTGTGACTTGCATCTTACTGATGGCTTCCTAGACGAGGCATAGTTTAGATTGGATTTTCATTATCTCCTGGCTCGAAGGTAGGGGTAAAACCTTATCAGTCGGTGGAGGAGATGCTAATTCAGCTCGTAGGAGACCATGGAAGGCAGTGTTTGGGCACTCGAGGAACTGATTATATAATTTGAAGTAACCACGAAGGGCAAATGGTATTTTAAAGTGATGGGTACCAGCATTAGCAGGGGAGCTAGTGTTGATGATGGTGCAGGCGGATCCTATGGATCAGTTGGTACTGACTCTACAGTGGCGATATGCTATGTACCATTATTTGGGATGGGAGGAGGAAGTACGTTTCATCTTGTTTCAATTGTAGCATTTGCATCTTGCAGGCGGACGTATTCTCGACACAGTGCCCTGATTTTGGGATACATGGTCTGATGCGAGGCGGTGATGTTAATCAAGATTTTTTAAGATTCAATCCATCGTAAATGGATCCTGGTCTTCTTAAATAGACATAGAGTGTACTATGGAGCATACTTGACAATCGCGGGTGGGAAGATCACTGATGAAAACTAGACGACTTTAGAAAGCGAGAACTCCAATTTCCAGGATAAGAACTTAGTGTAATCTCTCTGCTAATAATGGTACCTACAGAAAAAGTTGGGAAACTTTTGTTCAGGATTTTGTAGACAGAAGGACAATATACAGAGGGGGAGAAGAACTCATGTACATATGATTTTTCTTATGTAATTATTTTATTTGTATTTAACCGCTTGTAGTGGGTATTGTGTTTGTTTATATTTTTTGCATAGTAGTATCTTCAAAGGGGAAGAACTAAATACTACCATTGGGTTTGGGTAAATTGGGGTGAGCTCTCGTTTTTTAAGCAAGGAGCTCGGAAATAATAGACTGTAGTATATTGTTATCTCAAAGTAAAAATGTGGGCAGAGGAAGCCTCTATTTGGGTGATAACTTATGAATTTATATTGTTTTATATTCTAAGTAAATGCAAAGACATTCAGCCTCAAATCTGAGAGTTTTGGACCAACATCCAACCGTCTGACAATTTTTTTTTAAATTTTGTCAAAGAAAATGGCTCGTAAGTAGTCATTCTTTGTGCAATAGGAGTGTTTTCTCTATACTCAAAAAGACGATGCGACTGGTTGATCGGTGGATCACTTTTTGTTTCCATGAATCGTGATATACAGAGATGCTTGGATTGAAAAACATTTAAGGAACGTGTGAAACCACTTTAACTTAGTACAAAATAGTTGTGAAAGCTTATTCTATATACCCTTGTATTAGACAAACTTTAAATACTCCATGTCACCGAGACTTTAGAATTGAGAGAGAAGCTGCCCGATATACTAGACGGGTGGGAGAAAAGAGTGAGAATATTTATTGAAGACTACTCTTTCGACTGACCGCTTTTGGACTCAGGGTATAAGGTTTAAATAATATGAAAATCAAGATTATTCAGTGCCTGATTCAAAGAAGTAATATTTATTTTTACGTACATTGATGTTTATTTTATCACGAGGTCCCCCGTACGTACCTATATATTTAGAAGAATGTACAATGATGTACATGAGGACCTAAACACATAACCACGTTTTGAGGGACCCTAAAACTGAGGTCATTTAACAAATATAAAAATGCGTAAAGTAGTCATGCAGGGGAGAGATATTAATCATATTAAAAAGGGAGCATAAAGATAGTTCGGTACTCTTGATTTATCCCCATCGAAGTCTAAATTGTGGTGTTGCCGGCCTCAAGCGGTGATGCTCGACAGTGCTTGTATCTTTTGTTTCTCGTCCCCCACCCCCACTCCAAGGTCAAGTTATTAGTTAAAAATGGGTTGATGATTTTCCCCTAGAAGTTGTTTGACACCATATCCAGTTTTTGGTGCACGCCCCTGGTTTTAAGCCTGAGCCTAAGTGTGTTTCGTACGAGGGGTTGTTGGTTGTTTAGAGTCACCAATTTAATTTATATAAAAACAAAAAAAAGTTATGGTTTATCCCTTTCAAGCTAATCCTTGGGTAGGTTTAGATTTGCAATTGATCCAGAGATTTTTGTTGTGTGGGTTTAGGAACCGGGTTACGAGTGGGGAAGGTATTAGGCACCCTACTTGTTCTTTATTCTTACTTAATTATGTACACATTCTCTCTCTTAACATGAATTGATTACTTTTTAGTTTATTTTAGAATATTCTTTGAGACCTTAAGATAACAATGGAAAGCCGAGCGTCCGTGTTGACTACATTGCATTATTTTTGGCTCCCACTAGAATATAAAAACTAAATGTTAACCACACTTTTATGGGAGTATAGCAGCTAGTCCGGGTATCGAATCCATGGGGAATGATTTCTAGACATTAGTTGATTTGTTACCTCTTAATAAAAGAGCAAAAGATAATTGTATTTAGTATGTATTAATTTAAGCACGCATTTAAACTAAGTTAAGCACAAAAAGAATAAAAAACATAGATTGAGAATTATATCCCTCACATTTGATTAATTATCATAAATGGTTAAATGAGAAGAAAAGATTTATCAAGATTAAATCTCATTTCGTCAATCAATGAAACCTAGAGTTTTCACCCCCTAAATTCTCATACAGACCTACTTTTATTTTGGTGTCAATAAATAATCTAGAGATTACATACGTCAGGTCTTACATACGGCGCATATATGATATGCACTGTTAAATTCCTTATGCAAAAAATCACGAACAACCTAACCGATTAAAACTAGTATAGTCTATCACAAAGCAAGCAACTAAACCAAGGTGAGTTCAATCATCTCAACCTAAAATAAATTAGCTACAAAGCATATTAAATGACATGCAATTAAAGGAAATAAAGAAATAAAGTAACAAAACATAAAGAAATAAAACTAATTTTCAAAACAAATAAACTAATAATGGAAGCTAAAATACATGGAGAAGATATTGAATAGTGATCATACAATAACAAATGAATGGAACCCTGGGAGAGAGAAAGAGATGATCTCCCAAACCAAAACCTAATCTAACCTAAAACTACTAGAAAATGAAAGAGATATTCAAAAGAAAACCCAACTTACTCTTTATATTAATTGGGGGAAAATAATAGACAAAATAAATAGGAAATAAAAAAGGAAAAATCGTGGATTCCCTCTGAGGGACAGTTTTACATTTTTGGAAAATTGTTGCCATAGTCTACATCAAGTCCATTTTCGCACATCACTACGAGAGTGGCTATATAATCTTCATACAGACTCAGAGTGACATATGGTCAGATACCATGAGAATATAATTAAACTATATACATGTTGGTTTGTTGAAACCCTCCAAATTGTGCAGTATGAAATTACCAAATTACCTTTGAAGTTGAAGCACGTGCCGAATGTTTCAAAAATGGCCATAACTTCCTCATTTGGGATCAATATAATGAACGGTCATCAACCATGTGAAGATAATTTGATTATATAAATGTCGGTACTTATATAACATACAAAATATAAAGTTTTAAATGATCAAATTGTCCTTGAAATTACATCTTATGACGAAACATTCTCAAAACACAAACAATTTCTCCGTTAAGCATTCCAACACCTATAAAAGCTCAAATAAACCGTGGAAAGCATGTATATATATATATATATATATATAGGGATAGGTTCTCTAGTGGACCAAAAGAATTGACTTTTTAATGGACCTTAACAAAAAACACATAATAACACATTAATTTTAATTCTTATAGTGTAATTGGTTCGTGCCAGCGGCACCCGACACCCCACCTTCACCCCACTACCCACCCACCCAACCAGGGGGTGGGGGATCAATCGACACGTGTGTTTGGTGCCGCTGGAGCGGGCCAATTACACTATAGGAACTAAAATTAATTTGTTATTCTGTGTTTTTTGTTAAGGACCATTAAAAAGTCCATTCTTTTAGTCCACTAGAGAACCTCTCCCTATATATATATATATAACAAAGGTTAAACAACATAAGAGCTTAAATAGAGGAAAAACCGGACACAATTTTGCTATAATGCATATGTATAAAGGGCGCTAATATACAATATTCATAACTAATCACATGGCCTAACTTAGATATTGCTAATCCCGGTGATGAAACAAAAATGAGATCCAGAACACTAACCAGAGATAAACAAAAATATCTATATAAAAATAATAGAATACAACTTTCGCAGGTGCACGGTTGCATTTAGAGAATGCAGTAAGCCATTAAACCCCTAGGTTACCCTAGTGGACGAGTGTTGTCTCATGAGAGTTTTCAGGAATGAAACCCACAAACATCAAGTTTCCTGAAAAAGTATGCCCAAACAACAAAAAACACAAGATCAACAACAATCAAAAGGATTTTAGAAAGTAATTAACAAAGAAAATGATAATTTACCCAGTAGTTCATCAAAATTAACATTATTAGAATAACTTTGTCATAATTGAAACGTTAAATGTGAGAGGAAGAGAGAGCACAGGAGAAAATATTATTTAAAAAATTTACAATCCAAATAAACATTAAATCATAGATGATATCAAACCTCTTCAAAGATTACACTAAAGAAATGAAAACACACTGAATGGGGTGTAACATACACAGGATATGCAGGCATAATGAGTAAATGTAAATGAAAACAAGGTCACGCACATGTCATTGAAGAACACTATATATAAAATGAAAAATTACAATATCAAATAAAGGATAGAATTCATTATGGGAGGTGAAACATGCTTTCACATATTATCACAATTATTATTACTTTTGAATCACACTCATTCTAGGATCAAATAAAACTTTCAAGGGTTGTAACATAAGTTTGGGGTTAAGGTGTATGAGATGACATGAATATTTATAACATTAAAGTGTGTGGGGAGAACACTCGGGATAAATTGAAAATTACGGGCAATTTCAAAATTGGAATATAATTTCCATAAAAAATAATGGATATAACATTAAAGAGTAAAAAATATTATTGAATACTATGTACGTCATTCTCTTTCTTTTGTTTTCTTCTTTTTCTCATATTTTCCTTTTGTTTTCTTTTGTTCTTCCCTTTTTCTTTTATTTTTCTTCTCTTTTTATTTTCATTATCACCTGCTTAATTGCAACTACATAATAAGAATATCATGTAATCCTAAGTATTATTCCAAACAAAGGTAGGGAAGGTGTATGCATGGTTTAAAAACTCCAATATGGAGTTAATTATGGGACTTTGGGGATTTAAAATGAAAGGTTATATGTAGGCTCAAAGGGGTTGACTGGGGAAATATGTAGGGTGAGGTCAAGGTCAATATGGGTGGAATAACAAAGAGGGACTATGATCTTTTACTAAAATTTACGCAATTCTTGAGTCAAAACAACGTTGAAAATATACTCAAGTAA
Organism: Sambucus nigra; assembly: GCA_949130495.1. NCBI lineage: Eukaryota > Viridiplantae > Streptophyta > Magnoliopsida > Dipsacales > Adoxaceae > Sambucus > Sambucus nigra. The sequence continues at coordinate 193,426,596 of OX422214.1, read as the reverse complement.
TACATTTCATAATGAACTCCATTAATGAACGATAAAAGAAAGAATAATGAGATCACCGATAACTTTAACATTTTTAAGGAGGAAAGAGTAATGTATAAACACTGACAAGTGAAGAAAAGTCCAAACGTCACTTTGTGTAAGTATATATAAATGCAACAAAATATCATCGAGTTATAAAAATCTTAAACCAAATCATTTAAACAAGAAAAAGTACATATTCTCGGGGGTTGAAAGAATTCATAAAGTTTTTCATAATATCAATGATTCAAGAACTAAAGTCTAATAACTTTTAAAATCGAGAACGTGCATCATTGAATTATTTATTAGATTAGGCATTTATCATCAAAAACAAAGGCAAGATGCCCAACAAAGGAGAAAAAAGGAAGAAAATTGTTTCAAAAATTTATAATTTTTTATAACAAAAGCATGTTTAGAAAGAACATATAAACATTAAATGGAACTCAAAAATCTTAGGAAGAACATATAATCAATCAATGGAACTCAAAAGTCAATGGGAAGCACATCCTACACCCCCTAACATAAACCTTTCAGTATACTCAATGTGAATCAAGAAAACAAGTTAAAGAAGGAAGAGAATGATATTTCCCAAAATTGAGCAATCTTCAAACAAAATAAGTCCAATTATTCCATATAACTTGTTAGAACCAAGAATAATAAAGAAACATTAACTAATTACTCTAGACAATAAGTTAAAAGGAAAAAATAACCTAATATATACAAATACACTAGAAGTTTAAAAAAATTAGGGTAAATACAATTTGACTTTGATGGATAATTTGTGTACCCTCATTTGAGTTAATACCTTCTAAAAAAATGAGAATCTCATTTGAAAAACGGAAGGTATAGATTAGGTGGGGAAAAATAACCATCAGTAATTAAAAGTTTTTGTAGGATAATGGAGGGTTTGGACAAAAACGGGTGAAAATACCCAGGGATCCAACAAAAACTTAATTTCCTCCCAAACATTTTTCAAATGGATTGGGAGGTGGCATACATGGAAGTGAGATTTCCTTCATGGAAATCATTTCCTTATGCAAGAAAGGGTTGGAAGCTTTAATTTTTTGAACCAAATCATCGGATACTAATGACGGTTGTATAATGAGGAACGAAAATGGGGAGGAAATAAATTCAATCTCGAGAAATGATTCATCATCTCTACAAGATTGAATTTCAAAGGAGATATGATCATTTTCAATGAAATTTTCTTCTTTGTTTAGTAATACCAGTAGAGGCGTAACCCATATAGATATGGTGATAAACGATAACGCAAGCACTCTTGACAAAGACAAATGAACACACAATATTGTATATAATAAACACTCAGATTGAACTCACAAATCTCTCGTGTATAAATCAAATGATAATACAGGAAACTCATAAGCAAATCATTCAAAGGGAGAGATAAGTAAGCACCCTAAATACACCTTAGCAAGTATCCAACACACCAACAACCTCTGATATCTCTCTAGTTAGTTATAAAAAGCTTAAAAATAAATGACAATGGTGGGCGAGTAATGATCAAGCGTGAACTGCGTGCTCGTGTAGATGCATTGTCGTTGTTTTCGATTCGCCGCCTCAATGCCAAAAACCTAAACTATGATTACACTCTTTTAAGGGAGTATAGCGGTTATTCCGGGTATCAAACATCCACAGGGAATATTGGACAAATTTTAATTGATTTATTACTTCAAGAATAAAAATGTAAAAAGTGATGTGGTGAAAAAGGGAAAATAAGAAATTAAAACTAAATTACAACTAATTAAAACATTAGACAGGATCGCATTCCCATCATGGGCTAAACAATGCGTAATTAGAATTTTGGTTCGAAAGTTATTTAACCAAGCATATTCAACTAATAATAAACATCACACAAGAAGGAATTTAACCCAAAGTTGCGAGATAAAACATTTAATGAAAAATGGTCACACACAGATTAAGTTCGAATTATCGCTACAAACACTAACGTTGCATGACAAAGAAAGTTAAACGCATAACCATCCGAATTTGATACGCGATGTTTCAATTAAATGAAATTTTACACAAAATCTAACTTTCGGAGCTCAATACCCATTAATGGCGGAAATTCAACCCCGAACCGTTACCTACGGACTAGACATGAATTAAACTAATTTAAACAATAATTAACTAAGGAAAAAAGGAATTAATACACTAAAATAAGTTATCTGGGCATGTAAATAATTAAGAAAGCAAGAAACAAAAGAAATAACAAACCTTAAAGCAGGAAAATAAAATAATGGAAACTATATTAATGGAGAAGAAAGTGAATAGTAGCTTACAATATCCAAATGGTACAAACCCTTGGAGAGAGAAGCTCCTACACAAAATCCCCTCTTTTAACCTAAAAACGAATACTATCAAGTCTGAAAATTATCCCACCACTTAATACAAATTTTACATACATATACCCCACCAAAAACAAACTTAAAAAATGAAATTTGCGGACTTTCTGGCATTCCAAATCGATTTGGCATTTTTCCCAATCGATTCGCCTAAGCAGTTCTGCAATTCTGCAACTTGGATCAATAATATGGAAAATGTCATAACTTCTTCGTTATAACTTGAAATTAGGCACGGTTAGAGGCCTCGCGATGCTAACTCGTAGGGATACAACTTCCAAGAAGACAATAGGCCAAAAACCCAAATGATGAAATGACTATAATGCCTTTGAATGTGCCCTTGAGTGTGATTTTAAAGAAAAACCCATCCTAAAAATGCCATAACCTCTTCATTATACGTCGAAATCATGCACTGTTGGTGGCCACACGAAGAGAAATCAAAAGGATTCAACATCCGTGAAGAGTTTGGGATTAAAACCCGAATTTAGAATTACTCAAATGCCTCCGAAGAGGCAATATTCAATGGAATTTTTTCGAAAATCGACCAAAATCACACTAAGCATTGAAATACCTACAAAAGCTCAATTATACCTCATACAACAAGTTAACATATAAAACGGAGGTTTTCGAGTTAACAAGCATAAATATAGGAATTAAGGTAATCGAGGAGTCTAAAATGCATAAGTAGACGGGTGAATAAATACAATATTTGTGTCAAATCAAGTAAAACTCTTTGGTTTGCAATAACTCGTATGCTCTCAATATGTTTTTCTCTCGCTAGGAAGAACACTCTCTCTCTCTCTCAGAAGTGGTTGAGTCCCATAAATATCCCCACACCCTTCCTCAAATATCTCAGTCCTCATTAATGTGAAAGACCTTCCTTTCACACTTTAAGTCTCAAGCATTAAATGCCTAATGGGTCAGCACTCCCTACGTCATAATCATTAAATGCTAATACATGCCTTTTTCCCACCAATTGTGCATCAAAATACTGTTATGGTAGTAGTGGCTCACCAAACCATCTTACAACGTCGATACCACACTAGTTTACTCTAGTTCAGATTGGACAGTGGCTAGTGATATCACCTAAAGTAGATGTGACATTTGGTAGATGAATGTTTAGCTCAAAGCTCACTATATGATAGAACTCAAGGTTACTCTACACAAGCTTTCACGGTAAAAGGCCCCTCGATATTTTACTAAGTGTATCTAAGATGGTCAAGACAAGCGTTAACGCTGCCTCACTTCTCAATCCTCCAAACCAAGTCCCTCTGAAGTTCCCACTGCGAGGTCATTCAATAGAGCATGTAAGCTCTCCTAAGCCCTGTTAGGCATGGTCTCTCGCGTGTACCATTTGTCCTCGCCTTGAATATTACAATCGTTATAGCATTACAATCAATGTAATTAAAAAGAAATAATTTAACTAAGTAAAACGGAAGATAAAGAAGACCTCTCTTAGCAAGTTTCTTTGTTGAGCTCCATCACTGAGTTGACTCGCTGACCTATCTCATTGAGTTGCCTTTATGCTAAGATGCTTCGTTATATTCATGTTGCTTCCTTTTATTGAGTCTCTTCTATTAATTGGGGGATCTCTGTCTAATTCAAAAATTACCTTCAAGTCCCCCTACATTTTCCCCTTCATTTATATATTTGTTATGAGCACAAGAAATGTATGCACGAAAAACTTCTCAATTCGATGGACCGTCTTCTTTTGCGGGAAAAAAATCTTCCTTATTCGCCTTCCTTGCAACTACTATCGCTATTTCTGTCAGAAAAAATCTAAATTCTCCCCAATGTATCTGAGCCAAAGCTTTTCAATACTTAGGCGTATGGCAAGGGGACATCGTAACTTTTTTTCTTTGATTAGGATCCAACCGTTTAGTCTTCTTTATCGCTTGTTGAAATTATCCCGAAGTACCTGTGGATCCTGGTTGTAGTCGTTCTAACTGCTTAAAAAAGGAAAATTCACCCTGATTTACCCAAGCCAAAGCTAAAGCCACATGATCTTATTGCGAGGGGACTTCGTGACCTTTTTTGAACTTTAAGTGAAGACTGGTGACTATTCTCTGTGATTGACCTTTATTTCGTGTGACCTCACACTGCTAATGAAAATTCTCCCCAAAGTGACTCTAAGTTTAGACTGTGGTCGTTTTAGCTTCTCAAAAGAAAATTCTTCCAATATTCTTCATTATGTTCTACCATTAAGTGAACTTGTAGTTAGGGGACATTTTTCGTTAGGTCTTTTGGGATTGTATCAAATTTCAAAAATTCTGATACCAAAATCATTACTTCTTCGAAAAGAAACACTATCTCTCTCTCCCAGCATAACCTCATTAATGACGTGAGATTGTCTTTTCAACTATCAGAGCGCCCTCCAAAACACCACGTGTCCATTTTTAATCATTTTGACGGCTAGTACGTGCCCTTGTTGGAAACTCAATCGTTCATTTTGAATCCCATGCGTCTAATATACAAACACTTATCATTGTTTTCTTTTCACGCTTTCATTTTCCATTATCGTCTTTAGAGTGCTAGAGAGAAAAAAAAAACTTTTTTGCCATTATTGAGTTTTTGACAAGCTTTTTTTATCAAAGTTCTTTCTTCCCTCTCTATTTGCTTCCTTCAACCACCGCTACTCTATTTCTCTTTTCTTACTTTCATACCACAATCCTTCTACTCTAAGATCCTCCCATGACTTCTTCTAGTACACCAGTTGCTCCCACCACCACTACTCCTCCTACTGCTACTGCTATCTCCACCCCAGTTTTGGAAGTCGTTGCTCTATTAGCAGTTTGCCAAGAGTAACTTTGCTTTTACCGTCGCTCTCCTATATTTGGCAAAGCTAATGACTTCTTGGTTTCTTGCAAGACTTGCACTTTAGTGCTAAGTGTGATCCCTTTTCTCCTAGGTGATGAGGATGAAGATCCAGCTGTTTAGGGTTTCTTACCAACTGAGGGAACTATGAGGTTTTGCATTGACCGAGGTGACTTCCCTTATTCTCACATTGACTTTGAAGGTCGTGGAGGTTCTCCATCCCATTTTGCTACCTGAAATGATTATATGAAATCCACCTATGTTGACACCCTTACTAAGGTTGGGCTTCATCGTTCCACCTGGTTTGGGGAGTTTACTCTATCTAAACATAATTTCGCACTACAGGTTTTGATGTTCTATTGGCACCTCACAACCCACACTTGCATTGATTTGTGAGGGGAGTTCACCATTACACTTGAGGACGTCCGTGAGCTACTTGGTCTTAAACCCATAGGTGTTTTTCCCTATAATGATGAGGCCTTAAATGCCTAAGAAACAAAATCTCGAGTAGACTTGGACCTAATCTATAGAAGATGCATTTGTTCCTCGAACAAGGCCACCTTCAACCCCCTTATTAGCTACTTCTTTTATGGCCCTACTTCTTCTTATTTTGTCCAAGGCAAAGGTACACGCCCTGAGTTACATGCGTAAATACTTGTAACTCTTTCCCTTTTTGTCTTACCCAATAAGCCCAATGATTAAACTCGTAAGGATCTTATCAATATTTTCGTTCGATTGGCCAAGGGGTACAAGCTCCCTCTCAAAGCCATGGCTTTGGAGTCTCTTTATACTTGGATGGATAGGACCCACCTGGACAAGGAACGAAATCTTGATTGATATAACTTGGCTAATTTTTCCCATGCTATATTCCTAAGAGGTTTCATGTATACCCGCTATCTCGAAATAGTAGCCAATAAGAAGCCTCTTATATCTAGAGAACGCATCAAGCCCCATCGCCTATATCCCTTCCATAAGAAACAAAGACACAAGGACATCCTTTTGATTTTTGACAGACCCAACTGCTTCGTTATGAGGCATTATGGTAAAGAATTTTTTTCCCACACTTGGAACATTTTAGTTATGAAGCTATAGTGGTTCAACCTACTTCTAAGGATCTTATCATTGAGGAACCTTCATTTGCAGTTGTTATTTCTCTAACCCCAAGTTACCTGCCCTCTTATATACCTCAGGGCTCTATAACTCCAATCGTTGCAGTCGTCAGTTTGGTTACGACCAAGGGGTTCCTCATCCCATTTTTTAAAAGTGTCATGCTAAAGACATTTTTTAGGCCTGTGACTTTTACACCGTTTCAGTTGCGTCTACCATTTTCTCAACGATCAGCGGACGAATTACCATTCCTGCTCTTACTAGGAAGGGGCATGTGACTCACTACATCAAAATGGGTAAATTGGCACCCTTCCAGCGGCTAGCCTTATCACGGTCATTGACCGTAACAAAAAAATACTCGTTTTTTGTCATGGTCAATGACCGTGACAAGCCCGTGACAAAGACTTGTCACGGTCAATGATCGTGACAAGTACAGTTATCACAGACTTGTCACAATCATTGACCGTGGTAATCCTTATGATATTATCACGGTCAATGACCGTGACACGTCCATGAAAAATGTCCCAGTAAAAAACCCTTTCGCCTTCTTTTTTTCCCCCGCCGATTCTTCCCTCCGCTTTTCTCTTTCTCTCTTTATGCTGCTCTCCCTCTCTCTCTCTCTCTCTACTTTCAGGTTAGTTTCTCTCTCTCTCTCTTCCATTTATATATATGTGTGTGTGTACATATGTGTGTGTATATATATATGCGTGTGTGTATGTGTATGTGTATGTGTATGTGTGTGTGTGTGAGTGTTTGTGGGGAGGGGAAGGGTCAGGGTGGGGGAAGGGGTGGGGCAGGGTGGGGGAGTGGGCAGGGATAGGGGGTTGTTTGTGTGTGTGTGTGTGTGGTGTGTGTTCATGTGTGTGTAGTGGTGTGTGTGCAAGTGTGGGGGTGGGGTAAGGGGAGCAGGGATGGGTGGGTGGGTGGGTGGTGGGGTAGGGGTGGGGGGCTACGTGTGTGTGTGTGTGTGTGTGTGTGAATGTGCGCGGGTGTGTGTGTATGTGCGCGTGTGTATATGTGCTTGTTTGTGCGTAATGTCCCTTGTAAACGAACTGATTGGTTATTAATTTTTTTAGTAAATTAATATATGATTGCTCCTCATTGTAAATTAGTAAATTAATATATGATTAATTATGAAAGTAGGATTGCTCCTCATTGTAAATTAGTAAATTAATAATTGTATACTTTAATTGTTAGTTTAATTGATGAAAATAATTAATTGTGTAGATAAATTAGAAGGAGTACATGATAGTTGACATTGTTGTTGGATTATAGCGGATCGATGTTGAGTTGGTTAATTTTAAAAGTGGCATGACCACTAGATTATTGTCCATATGGGGGTGGGATTTTCAACTTTTTTTTAAAATTACTTTGTACATCGAACAATATATATATATTATGATAATTAAATGAAACATAATTGAAATTACATATAGTGCGCATAGATACTAGCCTTTTAGTTCTTATGCGTACGCATTCAATAGCCCTTAGACCCGTTCGAGAGTCATTATTCCTATAATAAGATCTCTTGAATTGTCATATTTAGACAGTTTGGGACTGCATAATTTATGTATAATATTTTTAGTGGCTTAAAGTTGTTACTTTTGAAGGAAGTTCTGCAGACGTATCCTAATGTTCTATGGGTACATACTAGATTGACAAGTGTGATTGTTATTTTAATTGATCAATTGAAATAATACTCACACTTGCCAATCTACGTCATGTACTTGGAGAACTACTGGGGTATGCTGCCGAATTTTTTTCAAATCGTAATAATGTGCATCAACTGTTAAGTATATGACAAAAAAATGCGTTCTTGAATGGGATAGGACCACTCACCCCTTAGAGGATATGGAGGAAATAGAAATTTCTATTATAAATTGAATTTGTATATAAATAAGACATAATTAAATTAAACATACCATAAATCTAAGTTTTGTTTATACTAATCCATGAATATACGCTTCGTACCTTTAATATGTGATTAGTTGTGGTAGCTGTGATGGGATATCCGAAATACAAAGAGTGGATGGGTGAGACAAATAGAATGGGAGATGTGTTTCGCAGAGGGGATAACGAATTTGTGAAATATGCAAAGAGATGTCATAATGATGAAGAGTTTACGAGTCCGTGTGCTAGGTGTAAGAATGGTAAGGTGTTTGAGTGGAAAATAGTTGAACTACATTTGTTAAGATCGGGTATGAACTATAGTTATCGATTTTGGAGTTTTCACGGTGAATTGAAAGTTCCTTTTGTCCTCTACCAACCTTCACAATAACCTTCAACAACTAGGATAGATGTAGAAGGGGATAACGTAGATCACAATATGTTAGAGGATTTAGCTGATGATGCGTACGGTGTTTATGAAGTAGAAGAGAATGAAGTTACTGATGATGTAGAAGGTTCAAGTGCTCGTGAAGATATCACGATAAAACTGGACGATGACTACCAAAGTTTAAAATTTAAGGCGACCCAATCATTATACTCTGGCTGTGAGAAAGATCAAACAACTTTACATGCCATGGTTGGTTTGCACAGTTTGAAGACGCAATACGATTTATCTAGAAATAGTGTAACAAGAATTCTGAAATGGGTGAAGGGCTTATTACCCAAGGAGAATACACTTCCAAATAGCTATCCTGTTATGAAGAACAGTTTGAAAGGTTTGGGAATAAAGTATAAATCGATTCATGCTTGTGTGTATAACTGCATACTATACAGAAAGGAGTATAAAAATCTCGATCGTTGTCTGGTATGCGATGAACCTAGATATGTCCAATCTACTAGTAAGGAAGACACAAGCTCAAAAGTGCCTCGAAAAGTATTGAAATATTTTCTCGTTGGGCCTAGATTAAAGCAATTTTTTGCAATACCATGGATAGAGGAGGCAATGACTTGGCATTCGAGGGCAGAAGTAGGGGTAATATCATGCGTTATCCTATTGATTCTACTACCTGGAGGAGGATGAATTATGAGTATCCCGATTTTGGTCGAGAACAATGCAACATTCGTTTGGCTATATCAACAGATGGTTTCAATCCATTTTTAAATCTAAGCATCAATCAGAGTGTATGGCCAGTGATCCTAACACCACTCAACCTCCCTCCTTCACAGTGTATGAGACCTGAATTTTCGATGATGGCTTTGTTGATACCTGGGCCAAAGGAACCAAGTGATTACATCGACGTCTACCAGGATCCCTTGGTAGAAGAATTAAATGAGTTGTGCGAAGAGGGCATGTAATTATTTGAGTCTTTTAGAAAAGAAGAGTTTACGCTGAAAGCTATGTTGATGTGGGCAATTCATGATTTTCCAACTTATGAGACAGTATCCGGTTGTGTAGCACATGATTATTTGGGGTGTCCTATTTGTAGAGAGGAGACTGAATCTCTTCATCTATCCTTGAGTTCAAAAAATGAATACCATTGCCATAGGAGGTTTTTACCCCCAGCTCATAGTTTCAGATTTGAGAAAGGTTCTAATTTTTTATTGGGCGAGGTTGAACATAGACTACCACCGAGACAACTTTCGAGTTCAGAAATTGAAAGTAAATCTTCTGAATGTGGCCCTAATATGCTAGGTAAGAATCCCAAATTTAAGAATACGAAGCATAAGAAGACCCCAACAGGGCATGAAACTGAGATAAGAAACGCATGGTCTAGGAGGTCAATTTTATTTGACTTGCCATATTGAAAGAATAATCCGGTGCGCCATATATTGGATGTGATGCATGGAGAGAAGAACTTCGATGAACATATTATGGGCACTTGCCTTGGGGGAGTCATTCGAAGGATGGAGAAAATGCATGAAAAGACCTTAAATCGTTGAAACTTAAGTCAACTATGGTTGAAAGAAGATAGCAGGGGAAGGACTATAATTCCCTCTGGTGTGTTTACTTTGATGAGTTGGGAAAGGAAGGTGCTTTTAGACACAATATATAATTTGAAGGGCCCATCTACTTTTTCGTCCAACTTGCAAAGGATTGTGAATTATGCTACTCATAATTTACGTAAGTGTAAGTCCCACGATTGCCATGTGATCATGCAATTGGTTCCTCTATTGATTAAGCAATGTTTCTCCAAGCACAAGGATTTACGGTGGCTATTATGCAAATTAGTATTACCTTCTCACTCTTGTGTGAGAAGGTAGTCAATCAAGAACACATATTGGCCGCAAAATTGGCAGTGACCGAAGCGATTTGTGTGTTGCAGAAGTGCTTTCCCCCAGCATTCTTTGACATAAGTGTTTACTTGTTGGTACACCTATGCGACGAGAAACTTCTTTGTGGTCCAGTTAGATATCGGTGGATGTATTGGTTTGAAATATTGATGAAATTTTTTAAAGATTACGTCAAGAATACGCGATACATTGCAGGATCAATTACAGAGGAATACATCACCGTGGAGTCATCAATATATACTCGGGAATATATGCTTGACTCGACTAGTGTTGATGACACTAATGAGTTCGACAATGATGCTGGTCATGTGATGGGAAAACGAGTGAAATTAACGAGTTTACAACATGAACAAGTAGCTCGTTATCTATTTGACACACATGAAGATGTCGAAGAATGCAAAAAGTAAGTTTCGATTATTATAATGTTTAACATTATTTTAGATTATTTTATACATGATTAATTTTGTAATATGCAAAAAATATGAAGCATGTGAGAACAATAAAAGACGAAAAATAATGGTACAATCAGACAGAGAATTTAAGTTGTGGTTGACACAAGAGGTAATTATAATGAAAATGGTCGTTATATAACATTATATTACACTCAAATTTTACAACTAATATAATTAATTTATCTATATTCTCAGCTCTTAAAGACGGGTGATACGACATCAAGGCTTGCTCGTCTATCCACTGGGCCCTTGTTCGTGGCACAAGAGTACAAAAAGTATCGATTGAACGGTTACATTTTCGGTGCTACAATGTACGAGGAAAGTACAAATGTACAAAACTCGGGCATTTCTTACACGGCTCTTACTTTCTTTCGAGCGAGTGCAAAAGATAAAAACCTTGTTGAAGCTGAAATGACTTACTATGGTGTAATCCGAAATATATTTGAATTGGATTATATAAGCTTCAAATAGGTTGTATTTTACTATGACTGAGTGAGAGTTGAGTATAAAAATGCTTGTAAAGTTGATCCTGTAACCAATTTGATCATGGTTGACTTGTCCAAGTTGAAGAGCAACGACCACGTGAGCGATGAGCCGTTTGTTTGTGCGTTTTAAAAGGTTAACCAAGTGTTTTACTCGGAGTATATCAATAACGAGCCGTGGTCAATTGTCCAACACACGCCAAAACGTCTAAATAGTAGTGTGGATGACTTGGTTGCTCCTACCGAATATCAATCCATTTTTTATGATAACCCGAACTTCAAATAATTTTTCAATTTGTAATAAATAATCCAACTTGTACCGAAACATCCATTTTTAATGCTTTGAATTGATTTGCACTTTATCATTTTCACTCTTGTGTAGTGTGCGTGGGGCTGGGCTGTAGGGGTGGGGGTGGGGATGTTTCTGATTTTTAGTAATTGTACATATTATGAGCTAGATGTTGTTGTTTTGGAATTCAGAATTGAGGTGTTTGATAATAACAATTCATTTTTATTTGTAGTAATTGTACATATTTGCATGTCTTCTTTTAATTCATTTTGATATGTACTAATAACATTTTTTTACAGCAAATGTCGCCTTCAGGTATTAAGCCGAGGATGATGATGCTTGTTATGATGATATCGTCTGTCCTCGGTGGTAGCGGAGGCGACGAGAGCTCCTCGACCCCTAGGCTCCCCAAATATGGCAAATTAGGGATGGCCATCGAGAACAAGTCAGGGCTATTAGCGAGATCCCTTGAGCTGGTAAAGACGATCATCGGCCCGGGGTACATTAGTTGGAAAGAGGTGCCATATGAGCTCAAGTTAGTTGTTTGGGTGGCACTACAGGTAATGTATTTATATTTATATTTATATTCATATGAATATTTCAATTTTGATTTCAATTTCATTTTATATTTATATTTATATTTATTTGCAACTAACATTATATTTGTTGGACAGGAATAATTAAACTTCGATCCAAAGCTACGTGATTCTGTCTTGGAGCATTTGAGGGAGCAACACAAGACGTGGAAGAAAAATAGGCGAACCCCGTACTTTGGGAAGACACGATAGTCCATTATCCAAAGGCGTGAATCCGTCCAGCCGAAGGAGTCGATCTTATTGGCACAATGGCAAAAGTTCGTTGATAATGAGATCGGGGAGCGACAATTGGCATCTCGTCAATCGGGGAGGGAAAACCGGGCAAAAAAGACAAACGTTCACTACTCCGACCGGACGTCTTACGCCGAGGTGGAGCATAGGATGATGGTAAGATTTATTTTTTCTATAACTACAGAAATATATTATTCTGTATTATTTTACTCTGCGGGGTTGATACTAATTTTACTTTATTTTATTTCAGGGAACAGGGAGTGGCCCTGGGGGTAGGCCACATAGGCTCGATACTTATGTGGCTCTTCGGATAAAAAAGGGGAAGGACAAGGAGGTGTCCTCGAGCGTCGCGGCCACGATTTTAAGTAATCCGAAAGTTTGCTATTTGTTAATTACATTATAATTTTTTAATTTACTTATTTTACTAATAATTTGATTTTTGTCGTTTCAGACAAAGCTTATGGAAGTGCATGAGTCGCAGTTTGATGCCGACAAGGCATCTTTGTCCACAGACGCACTCAGCCAAGTGCTTGGCTCTGATCTCAATGGGAGGACAAGGGGGTGATCTCGCAGGTGGTCAAATCTAGGATAATCGAATTAGAGACGAGCGACACCGTGTTAGCTCGAACGGAGGACTCGCATGACGTGAAGCTCTCTCATTGGGAGGTGACGGTCCAATATATGTTCTCATTCATGAAGCGTTCATTGGGCGATGATAAATGCAAAGGAAAAGGGAAGGAGAAGGTGGGGGAGGAGGTACGGGAGGACGAGGTGCAGGAGGACAAGGATGTGGACCTCGCTGCTTCATCACCGACACGTGCGGACTTTGATGATCCACTTACCTATTTGGCTCCCTTCGACCGATCGATATTGACACTTGCTTGGCCAAGCATGTTTATACTGGACATATTTGATGGCCAGTGGATAGGATAGGGGTTGAGGGACCCGAATATCATCCTGGGTGGATTAGTTCATGGACGTGAGCATCAAGACATCAAGTCCAAGGTTCTCATCACGCATGTGATACCCAGGAAGGAGAACTCCCTGTTGTGGTTGCGCGAACAATGCGAAACGATGTATATCAGCGGGTGTGTCAATTCGTATATCGTGTGGCCTACTCACCTCCTCGGATTTAACCTTACCCAAGACATGTAGTGACATTATTTGAATTGCATTGTATTGTTTTTAAGTTGGTACATTTGAATTGTATTTGGATTATATCGTGATGCATATTGTATCTATTTTGAATATATATTTTCACTATCTCTATTTTTTTGGATATATAATGTTTGAATAGGTACTACGTTGCTATAACAGGTACAAATATACTGTTGGGCAGTGGCAATGACCATACTGCCCAGCATATTTTTTTCAGTTTTGCCCAGAATTGTCATTGTCAATGACCGTGACAATTTTTATTAAATCTCACAAATTTGTCACGGTTTAGGACCGTGACAAAACTTGTCGCGGTCATAGACCGTGACATAACCGTGACAATTCTAATGAACTTGTCATGGTCAATGACTGTGAAAATTCCGTGACAAAAAAACTTGTCACCCCCAGAATTGTCACGGTCATTGACGTGGACAAGTCCAACTTATCAAGGTTAATGACCGTAACAATTCGACAGATTTGGTGTAGTGACTTCTGAATTTACGTTAAAGTATTGGCCAACACAACTAGACAAGATTGAAGAATTTATTCAAAGTACCCCCATTTATCCACTTGTTCAAACTTTCCGAGTCTTAGAGTTGGGTCTTAAAGAAAATTCCATCTTGGGAGTTGAGTTCCCTTTGATAAACACCCCCAAAGGTCCCCCATAGTAATCTACCTCACTACTGCCCTCTAACTGTTACAACTTCCCTTAGGCCCAAAAAATCTCTAGCATAGAAAATGACTTCCCCTACCGAAGGAGCCTCTGAAGAACGTACCATTATCGCAGGTTATTCTGACGAGGGGCATTCTGAACCCCTTCCAAAAATCAAAGACTTTAAAAAGTTGGACTTCCTCAAAATCCAAGTCCAAATCCAAATTCGAGGTCCCCGTTGATACCTTTCTCGCTGCCTCCATTCCTCCTCCAATGTTTTCATACTTAAGTGGGGAGATACGAGCGAAATGTCAAGTCGAGCTTAAACATGTTCAATATGAGTTTTAATGAGACACTCCTGCTATTTGTCCCTTTGCCATATTTCCCATCATCCATGTTGATCCAACTAAGGGGGCCAAATTGATAAGAGGAAGTTCGGAAGCCCAACTGCTGCTGCTTGACCTTATACAAGGATAAAGACTTTAGGTACGAAGACCCAAAAAAGCATGCATATGAAGTGCAAATGCCAACTACTTGTCCCATCCCCAGGACCTCTCATCCTACATCACCCCTTAAGACTATTTCCCTTAATAACAGTCCTGAAGTTGCACATAGTCCTACCAAACGAGCTTCTTTAGTACCCCTATCTCCCTCTTCGCCCATGGTTATGTAGTCCTACTCTTATCCAGAGAAAGGGGTATGTTCTCCAACACTTAAAATATCTTTCATCAGTTTCCTTAGTGAGGTATATTCTCTAACACTTATATAAATTTCTTTTGTATTTGTAGGAGAATAAAATAAATAAGCATTCTCCGCCTGTGAGCCCCTTCGTGGGAGGACGGTTCAGTCTTTCTACGACCATTTCATCTGCTCCCCTCGTCGTTCTGCCTCTCAACGTGCAGAGGAGGATACCAAAAAATATTTTACATCTGTTGAAACCGTTGGATCCTCCCCTTAATTATAGGAGACTCCTTTGGCTTCTTTTGAAGCATCTCCCTTGCATATGCTTCCTGTGGATGTTGCTCTAGCCCCTTCAAACCCTTCAGAGGTAACGACTTTTTGCAATTTTATCCGTATATACAACTTGACTTCCTCTTTGCATTCTAAGTGTTTTATTGTATTTCAAGTCATTGTAGTTACTTCTCTAGCCTCAATTCTTACTGGCTCACTTCTTCATTTTCCTCTAGTAAGCTCTATCGCTGGACTTGCCCCTTTTCAGAAATTACTAAGGTAAGATCAATTCTTGTGCATTTTCCCTCCTTTACATGGCGCTTCTATCATTTAACACTTTGGTGTTATTTTCAGCTATCCCTAAGAGTTTATCATCATTCTCATCCTCATGTTCCCCTGGTGTCTTCTCACCCAAATGTTCCTTCGCCTCTACATTCATTGATATAGGTAGAGTTTAAGAGGCTTCGATGGAACCTTCCCCTTTCTTGGCACTTGTGCTATATCGCGGGGAAGCTGCTTTGCAAAGGACAGAGGCCCCTCCAACAGAATATTTAGCTGAGACCCATAGGGGCATTGAATTTACTACTCCTTGCCTATTATTTCTACGATTGGCATAACTTCTGTCTTCTCATTCTTTTGCATATGTCTAGTCATTATACATGTTAAACGGAAGAATATAAAGGAAAATAAAACTCCTTAACAATGAAAATCACTTGTTAAGGTTTTTCGCAAACTCACACGTGCTAGGTGACTTAACAATGAAAACACACTTGTTAATATTTTTCGCAAACTCACACCTACGAGGTGACTTAACAATGAAACCACACTTGTTAAGATTTTTCACAAACTTACACCTATGAGGTGACTTAATGATGAAAACAAACTTGTTAAGATTTTTCATAAACTCACACCTATGAGGTGACTTAACACTGAAAAAACACTTGTAAAGATTTTTCGCAAACTCACACTTATGAGGTGACTTAACAGTGAAAAAACACTTGTTAACATTTTTCACAAACTCATTATTCTGTATCACTTTTCATGTCGCGAGGAAGCATACACCTACAGAAGGGCAAACTTTGTGTGGTCCTTCTCCTACCGCCTCCCCACAACGGGAACTAGCCTCTCCTGAAGAGTCAAGTCACAATGACCGTGGTTCTACCACCAACCTTCAGGCTGATAGTGAATCCGGTTATGAGCTCATTCTTCCTTCCATGGCTCCTCACGAATTCTACCTCATGGTTCTTCGACAGTCTCCCCAAATCTCTGCGTACCATTGCTATGTCATTGAACATGTGTCCACTCATCACCCTTAAACTTTTACTCATGACTGCCTTCGATCCAACACAATGGTGATGGGTTATTGGCTCTAAAGTATGGAAACTATTATTTCTGAGGTTGTTAATACTCATAACTTCAAATCTGTCCAAACCGATCATCAATCAATATTTGGAAAACATTAAAAAGTTAAGTAAAGATGGTTCCAATTTAGCAGGCTGATCAGTCATTTGAAACTTTTGACGACCACTCAATTAGAGATCCAGAGAGTAGTACCAAAAGAACATAGAGGCTCAGTGAGCTGAGGAAGCTAAGTTAGCAAAGTTAACTCCTTTGTTGGAAGCAGCTGACCAGAAGGTGAAGTCAACCAAAGAGTCTCTACTAAAGGCTATGCATGAACGCGAAGCTGTAGTCATTCAATGTGCCGAAGTTCATACCAGACTTGAAGGTTCAATCGCAACCTAGCAAACATGCTTGGAATCTTCTTCGGGCTTGCCTATGGCCTTTTTCTCCTATCCTAACATTTGGTTTCTCTTAGGTTGAGGTGTTTTTGTGTTGTAATTTTTTATTTTCTCCTATGTAATTCTTGGGCAATAGTTCCCAAATTTTGTAACCCTTTTTTAGTATATTAATGAAAAAGAAATTCCTTTTACCATATCATGCTTTGTCATTTGTTACAACTCTCTTATATTCATTGCAAAGACTAAACTCTTATGATTTTCAATCAAACTCTTTCTCATTAACTTATGAGAGGAATCACAACAAAATATATAAATCAAAATGAATTGTAATATAACTTCAAAATTTTAATAAAAAATAAATATCTAAATGAGGTTACTCTCTCAAACCTGATACACCTTTAACTACTTATTATTAATCATGAAAGGTTTGTCCTCTTCTATATTTGAGATTATGTAGTACCTTGAATCGTGAGGCTCCTTTACAATGAAAGGTCCCTCCCAATTTGCAACAAATTTTGTCAACGGGAGCCCTCGAATGTGTTTCACATCTGCCTTCAGAACTAGATTTTCTTCTGCGAACTTCTTTAGCCTAACCAATTTGTCATATGCCCTAAAGAGCTCCTTCATATGCATTATTAAGTGATGCATCGTGATGTCCCTATGTTCATCAAGTGCTTCCAACTATATATGTCTACTCTGAGGAAGCATGCTGTTATGCAAGGCATATAGGGCCGAGGGAACTTCCAGCTCCACTTGAAGATTTGCTTCAGCTCCAAATATAAGAGAGAACCATGTATAACCTATGGGTTTCCTCGTTGTTGTTCGATATGCCCACATACTTGCTGGAATGTTGTCATCCCATAAACTTGGGAAGTCTTTCATCATCTTGGCCAAGATATTGACCAAGGTCTTGTTAGTTTCTTTGGCCTGATCAATGCCTTTGGAATATTCCACCGTTGAGTTATGATGGATAATGGAGTACTTGACTGTGAGCATCGTTGCTTCTTTGTTAACAAATAGGGTTCCATTATCAGAAAGAATAATCTTTGGAATACAAAATCTGTAAATTACATATTCCCTAATGAAGTTGGAAACCACCCATGTTGTTACTCTCTTTAGTGGTATTTCTTTAACCCACTTTGCAAAGCACTTTGTTGCCACTAATATCCATATCTTTCCTCTCAAATATGGATGCATTGCCCCTTTCAGGTCAAACGCCCAAGTTTGGAAGGGATAAGGAGTGGTCAAAGAGTATAAGTCCACCGAGGGAGCATGGATCATATTTCCATGCAACTGGCATGCCTTGCACGTATGAATGAACTCTACACAATCTTTCTCCATAGTTGGACAATAATAACCCAAGGACTTAATTGGTCATATAAATTTTCCCCTCCAATGTGAGTTGGTTCATGAACTTCCTTTAAGACCTTTGTTTCTTCTTCCCCTGTGATGCATCTTAATAACCTATTGAAGTATCATCTGCGATAGAGTTGCTCCTCTTAGATGTAGAACCATTAGGACCTTCGCTTGAGTCCCATTGCATTAATTTTCTTCGAAGGAACAACTCCATCTTTGATGAAATCAATGTAAGGATGCCTCCAATCTGCCTGAGCTTCAATAAAGTGACATTCAATTGCCTGAAAAAAATTGACATTTATGGCACCTTCGTGTAACACCGTTGCATCCTACTTCATCGTTGGCCAGAAGTATCCCTCTCTCTGGATTCTTCTGTACATAGGGATCTCAGTTGTTTTACAGTGTTCTTCATGTGTCTTTTTCAACATTTTTTCCTTCTTTAACTGTCCCGATATGCCTTGATAACCATCCCCCCACGTTCCTGAAGTAAATACTTCATTATCTCATAAAATATTGTGCCAAATCTCTGAGTTCCATCTTTCCTTCACCAGACTCCAACTATTTCCTGATCTCGCCTATCCAATTTGAATCGTCTTCCATCGGTAAAATCGACTGTACTACCGAGGGAGTTATTCTTCGTTATATCACAATCGTAGTTGTGTGGCTTTTCATGTCCACTTTCTGAGCAATGGTGGCATAAGCATCATCATGCATGTTCATCATTCTCGAATGCCTCCTTATCTTAATTTTAATGAACTCATTGATCATTCGTTAATTGATTATTCTATAAGGCGCCAGGATGAGATGCTTCAACGTATATTCCTTATTCACGTGTTGGACCACCAAGTTCGAATCACCTTTGACGAATAGTGAACGAAAGCCCCTCCGAAGGAACTCTAACAATCGTTACACTAATGCATTTTACTCTTCTTCATTATTAGAGGAAGGAAAGTCTAACTTGTAGGAAAGGAAAATCTCTTCCTTCCCTTTTGAAAGAATAACCCATACCCCCCTTCTTCTCTGCTAAAGAACCAATAAACTGCATAGTTTACTCTTCAAAGTTTGCATCCAAAAAGTTGGCCTGTAAATCATCTTCGGGAATGCTCTCATGGAGTGGCTCAAATATCCTGAACAAAAAGATTGCCAATAAGTCTACATATTCATAGATCTTTATTGCACGAGAGACCACTTACTTCAAGTTATATTCTAAAAGGATGAGATACCACCTAGTTGCTCTTCCAATCAAAATAGTTCTTAACAATAAAAATTTAATGGGGTCACATCTGGTCATAATATAAATTATGAAAGATAGCATATAATGTCTAAGTTTTTGTACTATAAATACCAAGGTTAAATATTGTCTCTCTATAATACTATATCTTGCATCTGGTTCATGTATGATCCTGCTCCGATAGTAGACTTGCCTTTCTTTCCCATCAATAGACCTGGTTATAAATGTGAGGTAAAGATAGAATGGTACCCCTGCCCTTGGAGGAATCATCATTTGTGAAGAAGTGATTAGTTCCTTTAGTTTGGTGAGAGATTCTTGGTGAGCTTCCTCCCATTTGAATTTTGTGCCTTTCCATAGCAGCTCCATTAGTGGATGACTTATCTCAGCCAGTCATAGAATAAATCTCCGGAGGTAGGAGACTTTACCAAGGAAACTATTGAGCTCCTTCGACGTCCTTGGACATGGAATCTCTAGGATCGCTCGTTATTTGTCCTGGTTTATCTGCACTCCCTGTCGATCTACCATAAAGCCTAAAAAATTCCCGTTTGTAACTCTGAAGGCACACTTTAGTGGATTTATCTTCATTTTGTACTTCTTGCACCAAATGAACACCTTCCTTAAATCATCCAAATGGGACTCTTCCTTTTTCGATTTGATGACCAAATCATCCACATAAAATTTTAAGAATTTATCAAAGAAGTCATGAAAAATGCCCATCATAGTTCTCTCAGCATTCTTAAACCCGAAAGGCATCAATTTTTACATAAAATTGACAACGGAGTTTTGAATGTTATTTTACCCGCATATATCAGATCCATCTTGATTTGGTTGTATCCTATATACCCATACATGAAGCTATACATTTCATGCCCAGTAGTTGCATCGATCAAGCTATCAATGGAAGGAAGATGGAACTCATCCTTTAGACAGGATTTGTTCAAATCCTTGAACTCCATGAAGATATGTATCTAGTTTTTATCCATCTTCTCCACTGGTACAATTCTAGAAAACCAAAGTGAGTGCTAGATCGGTTTGATGAACCTTTCCGCTAATAATCGTTGGACCTCCTCCTTAATCTTTAGATCTAACTCTGGCTTGCAAGTTCTTATAGCTTGCTTCACCGGTATGGAAGAAGGCATAACATTCATCTTATGTCAACTTACCTCCTCATCCATCCCATCCATCTCAGTGTACTTCCACGCAAAGACGTCTTTGTATTCCCGAGTCAGCTCAATCAAGGCTTTTCTTTTCTCCACACTTTCTTTAAAATGAATATGGACCTTAAATCTTCTTTTTCTTCGACTAGATTAAGCTGGTCTAGCTCCTACACCTGCGACTTTGGGTGTTCTGTCATGTACTCTGGTTCTTCTTTTACTTCCTCTATATATTCTTATATATTTGAGTTATCTATGACCATGCACTTCCCCTATTGGTCCAGTAGTAAACATTTATACATCGAGTTAACTTCTTCGTCAGCCTCTGCAACTACTCCTTCGATCACCGACTCATGCCTTCAAAGGAGATACATCACCCTTTCATCTTCTGTTATAACTTTCTTGCATTGCCCATGTTTCCTAACTCTTGAAGCTTCTACCAACCTATCTCTCAAAAATATGCTCAGTATGCTTTTTCATTTGACCTCATGCTCCATCGGGTCCATCTTGGATCTCATTCTATCTCTCAGTTATGAAGAGATATTCTGAGGTTTGGGATTGACATGGTTGACCTCCTCTGTTACTTATCTCATACCTAGTCTTTCGCTACTCTGATCGTTTATAGGCCCCATCCTTTTTTCTGATAGAGGTAACTCCGACTCCCTCCATTCATCTAGTTAGGACTCTTGCATCCTCTTTTAGCTCTATATAAAATATTGCATCCACCAGATGATCCTCTTAGATTGTAAATGGCTTTTGTATTGCATGTATAACGATCTCAGTCCCATTCACATTTGCCTTAGCGCATTGGTGATATGTTGAAGGAACTAAGTTGTGGTTGTGCATCCATACCCTTCCTATCAAAAGATGGTAGGAAGTAGCACTCTCAATCATATGAAACTTTATGTGTGAAGTGAGATTCCCCATTACAATCCCCACGTTCACATACTTAATTGATTTGGAGGACTGGTTTTCATAACCAGCGATCACCAAAGGCATTGGTATCAATATTTCCTCAGAGATATTGGATGCGTGGAATGAGTTTATAGGAACGATATTTATGGATGCTATCCCATCCATCAGAGATCTCACAAATATCACCTTGTTGATACTTTTTATCACGTATAAGGTTCTATTGTGAGACCTTACAGCTCTATCAGCATCACTGAAAGTCACTTTGGACAAGAATTTCCTTTCCAGCCTGGCCATGGGGCCCCTCCATCTTAGCGATGGAACTACATTCTTTCGTGTGCAATGTCCAAAATCATTTTCGTTATCTCCAATTTTCTTTCCTTTCGCATTACCACCTGATCGAAGAACCAAAAAAGTTTGGGAGACTGCGATACAACATGGTATACAAGCCCTTGGTCTAATTCTTCACTATCATGATTATACACATCCTCCATATCCCTTGCGCTTGCTTCTAATAAGATATTACAACATTGTACATCCCTCTCATGCAGTCTTCTAACGCTTCCTCAAACTTTTCTTGCTCCACCACCAGTTTTATCGCCTCTTTCTCATATTCTTCGCCACAAGCAACTACCAGGTTAGTTGCATGTGTTGGTAGTGGGTTGTGTTGATGTTATCTTGATGGATCTGTAAAGTCCCCGCCTTCATATGCTTATTTATGATCTTTCTCAGCATAAAACAGGTCGTCGTTGGATGACCAATCTTTCGATGGATCTAGCAGTATTTGGGATTAGCTATCACTTTTACTTCTGGCTCCATTTTTAGAGTATCCTTGATCTCATAGACTTTCCCTGCTCGTAACATGGCATTGTATAACCAACGGTACATGGCAATAGTGGTGGATCCTCTTGATATATGACAAACCTCCTCATATTATCCTTCTTCAGCTACTTAGCCTCCTCTCCTCCATCATTATATCCCACTCGTGGGGTTTGGCCACATCTTATAATGGGTTGTGCTTACTAACTGAATATCATAGGCACCATGACTGGGTTTGAATGTACAACCAGGGAGATATTTCTTACAGCTTTTAAAAACATCACGAAAGTTCCTTAGCACGTCTCGTTTATGAGGTGACAGATGTACTCCGAGAGAAAATCTTCAGTGCAAATTTGAAGAAGTTTGGACTCCTTAGCCTCCTCCCTCGTGATGAGGGACCTTTCTTTTAATCTTCGGACATATGCCACCACCTTCTCTCCTGGTCAGTGCTTCTCGCTGCACAGATGTGTTAACATAAATTTATCTTCTACCAGAAAGAATTTATGGATAAAAAGAACATGCATCTCCTCCCATGTTGAGACACTCTTCGGTGCGAAGTGAGAGTCCCAGATATATGCTTTATCAGTGAGGGATTCAGAAAAATACCTCAATCTAACTTCTTATTATTGTAATGGGGCCCCAAATTCTGAATAAACCTCTTGATGTGCTCCTTCGAGTTTCCTCCCCTCACTGTGTATTTCTTAAAGATAGGAGGAATATAATCCTTTCGAGTATGGTTACTCATTGTATGTCTCAAGATAGAGAGTACAAAAATCATCGTATACTGATGCTACCTCATTGGCTGACTATGAGGAAGCGGCTATCATCTTCAGCATTTCTTTTTGCATCTCCTTCCTCATTTGTTCTAAGGAAGATGCAGGGGTTTTCTCTGTCGTTGGAGTAATGGGGTGAGGGACAAAAGGTGGAACACCTGCCACACCTAGGTCACCCACCATTGGACCGAAATGGGGATAGTTTTCGTGGAGACAGGTCCCATTGGAATTGCGCTCGATGGGGCTATCGGTGTTACGAAAGAGTTGGGGTCTAGTCCCCCTAGAAAGCCATTTCAGCTATAGGAATCAATAGAAACTCAAAGAACTGGCCCATCAGAAGGGTCATATGTGTTGTTCCCATCACAGTTCTTGTGGAAGCCTGTGTAATCATTGGGATTCCTGCTACAGTTTGAACTTGGGGGACCTCCACTTGAGGCCCCCCATATCTAGCAACTTTAAGCACCCTTGCCACTTTCTCCTTATTTCACTGAATAGAATTGAAGGGTACAGTTAACATTATCTTGTGCCATACTTGTAGAATAATGCCTCCCCAACAAAGTCGCCAATTATAATAGGGTTGTCCCCTTGAAGCCTGGGAGTATATTAATACTAGTAGAGGCGTAACCCCTATAGATATGGTGATAAATGATAACCTAAGTACTCTTAACTAAGATAAATGAACACACAATATTATATATAATAAACACTCAGATTTAACTCACAAATCTCTCGTGTATATATGAAATAATAATAATAATAATAATAATAATAATAATAATAATAATAATAATAATAATAATAATAATAATAATAATAATAATAATAATAATAATAATAATAATAATAATAATAATAAAGGAAACTCAGAAGCAACTCATTCAAAGGGATAGAGAAGTCAGTACCCAAGATTCTCCTTGGCAGGAAGCCAACACACCAACAACCTCTGATATCTCTCTGGTTATCTATTAAAAGCTTCACAATAAATGATAATGGTGGGTGAGTATAACTCTCTAGTTTGCAATAACTCTTCTGCTCTCAATATATTTTTCCCTCACTACAAAGAACTCTCTCTCTCTCAGAAGTGGTAGAGACCCATAAATAATCCCACACCGTTCCCAAGATGTCTTTGTCCTCATTAATGTTAAAGTCCTTCATTTCACACTTTAAGTCTCAACAATTAAATGTCTGATGAGTTAGCACTACCTACGTCATAATCATTAAATGCTAATACATGCCTTTCGCCCACCAGTTTTGCGTCAGAAGACTGTTACGATAGTAGTGACTCACCAAACCGTATGACAACTCTAATACCATAGTGGTTTAAACAAGTTCGGATTGGACAGTGGATAGGTGGCTAATGGCATCACTTAAGAGAAGATGTGACATTTGGTAGAAGGATGCTTGGCTCAAAGCTCACTATACGATGGAACTACAGGTTACTTTGCACAAGCTTCCACGGTAAAAGGTCCCTCGGTGTTTTACCAGGTGTATCTAAGATGGTAAAGACAAGCGTTAACGTTGTCTCACCTCTCAATCCTCCAAACCAAGTCCCTCTGAAGTTCCCATGGCGAGATCATTCGATAGAGCATTTAAGCTCTCATAAGCCCTGCTAGGCATGGCCACTCGTGAGTACCGTTTGACCTCACCTTGAATATTATAATCGTTACAGCATTATAATCAATGTAATTAAAAAGATACAATTTGACTAAGTAAAATAGAAGATAAAGAAGAGCTCTCTCAGCAAGTTTTCTCACTAAGATCCATCGCTGAGCTTCCACGCTATCTTCATGCTGCTTTATTCTCTTAAGTCTCTTCTGTTAATTGGGGAAGCTCTCTCTAATTCATAGATTGCCTTCAACTCCCCTACAATTTACCAAAGAATAAATCATTTCATTAAAAATGCATAGTATATCCATTTATTCCTCGCTTTCATTATCTATTATGCTATGGGCCAAGAGAAGAAGGGTTTGTTCCAAAGTAGGCATCGATTCGTCATTTTGTTCAAAACATTGTCATCTTCAAAAGTGTCGAAAGCAAAATCATCCTTGGATTCGAATAATGCATCCAAATCTTATTCCGAACAATGATTTTCTTCCCGATAACTATTTTCACGCTTGTTACTCTCAAGCATTTGTATGCCCTCACGCAATGTCATGGGTGGAGTCGCAGATTCTTGGAAAAAAAATTGAGAACTATCCTTGGAACTACTATAAAAATCATTATTTTAAGAATTTTGGACGTTATCGAAATAAGTTTCAACATTCTTATTGTAAGGATTTTGTGGCCATCTATCGAAAAGATCATTCTCAAACATTCTGTAATCCATTACTTGGTTTTTGTAATGCTCACCCAAAGTGATTTTGCAATTTTCATCCTTTTCTTTATGCAAGTATTCACTAAAAGTGATCAGTTTGTGGGAATTTTGAGAATTATCGTTATGATTACCAAAATAGAAGAGTAAGAAAACCTTTCCTAAAATAGCTCAAGATAGAAAAATTCACAAAGTGGTGTGTAGCCAAAAATTCAAGCGTTTCTTTACGCTCAAATGTATGGGTCTACAAACAAATTAAAAAAACAATACAAATACAAAGAGAATATTATGAAATACTAAATCAATTAAAATCTAAAAAATGATCCCGGACAACGATGCCATTTGATAATAGTAGAAAATCGAGCTCCCGTGTTGACTATTTTGTCATTATTTTGGGCTCCCACAGCGATACAAAAACCTAAACTTTAATTTCACCCTTACGATAGTATACTATCTAGTCAAGGTATCGAATCCACTGGGAATGAGTGTTAGATGTTAATTGATTTGTTACCTTTGAATAAAAGTGTAAACGATAATTGTTTTAAGTATATATTAATCTAGGCATATATTTAAATCAAATTAAAGAAAAGATGAATATAAACTATAGACTGAGAATAATATTCCTCACCCTGGGTTAATTTTCATAAATGGTTACATGGGAAGAAAATATTTATTAAGATTAAATCTCATTTTGTCAATTAATCAAACCTATAGTTATTACCCCCTAAATTCCCATAAAATCCTACTTTGATTTTGGTATCAACAAATATCCTGGAGATTACCTACACAAGGTCGTAGATACGGTTTATACATGATATCCACTGTTAAATATCCTATTTGTAAAATCAAGAAAAACCTAACTCGTTAAAACCAGTCTAATCCATCACCAAAGCAAAGCAACTAAATAATCCGTGGTGAGTTCAATCATCTCAACCTAAACTAAACTAGATACAAAGCATATTAAATGACATGTAATTAAAGAAAAGAAATAAACAAAGTGATATAACTAAAGGAGGCTAATAATAAAAGCTTAAATACATGGAGAAGATATTGAATAGTGATCTTACAATGCAAAATGAATGGAACCTTAGGAGAGATAAAGAGATGATCTCCAAAAACAAAACCTAATCTAATCTAGAACTACTAGAAAATGAAAGATATATTCAAAAGAAAACCCAAATTACTCTTTATATTAATTAGGGAAAACGAATAGACTAAATGAAGATGCAATAATATAGGGAAAATCGTGGCTTCCCTTCAAGGGCCAGCTCGGGCCGACTTGGCCTTTTTGGGAAGTCGCAGCCATGGTCTACATCAAATCCATTTTCACGCATGGGTATGAGAATGGCTATAAAATACTCATATGGAGTCGGAATGATGCACATGAAGCTAATTCAATTCTATATGTGATGATATTTTAAAATCCTTTGAATTGTGCACTATGAAATTAGCAAATTACCCTTGAAGTTGAAGCACGTGTAGAAACTTTCTAGAAATGGCCATAACTTCCTCATTCGGGATCGGAATAACGTATGATCGGTGACTAAGAATAGATAATTTAATGATATAAATGTTGTTACTTCTATACCATCTAAATTATATAAATGTATAAACGTCATTTAAACTGGTGGGGGTACACGAGAGTGTGTATGACTCTATCTTTAGTTTAACGGGTGGTCGTTAATTTTTATTCAAGTAAGCGAGAAAGCTCGGCTTGGGTGACGGGTAGTCGTCAATGTATGTAAGTGTGTTCAAGATAATTCGTGTATTTGAGATAGTTTGATATATCATTTGAAGTTGAAAGGGATGATAGATGATTGAAGGGAGATGGATGCATCTCTGTGGGTAAAATATATCAAGAGATATATTGTTGAGGCATGTGCTCATGAGAAGGACTCAGAGTTGCGCCTACGGTGCTTACATACTCGTATAGCCATGAGATCAAAGCTTACATAGTTTGGTTGTGATTATTGTATACATGTTGGCACATTTGTATGGGGGTGCATGAGAGATCATAACTTTTAGATAGTTTGATATCTCATTTATTGTATTTGAGAGAGATGATATAAAGGATTGAAGATGGAGGCATCTCGGTGGGGGAAATACATCAAGAGACAATGATGTTTATGCCCATGAGAATGAATCGGTGTTGCACTTATGTAATCATGTATACATGAGATCAAATACTAGGTAATTTGGTTGTACACATGCTCAAATATGATGCGTGTTCAAGTTTAGGACTTATCTTGGAGAGGGGGAGAAACTATTTATAGGACATAGGGGTATCTTCGATGGAGGTTTAGAATGGGAGTGGACCCGAAAGAAACCAAAAAATTATGATTTTGATATGATTATCGAGCAATCATTAGCCAAATGTATTGTCCTTCAGACTAGTTTGGAGGTGTAATGCTAAGGATGTGATGTTTTAAACATCTGTTGTAACCTATTGGTATGGAAGGAGGGAGGAGGTTGGACTAGCAATGGAGGCATACCTAATAGATAATACGCCAAGAGATGTATTATAAGGCTTGGGCTTCTTGATTTTGGCTCATTATAGTATGACACCCAGCCTACTAAAATACCGGGTGGCCATCCCGTGATCAAAATAAAACATGGTCTCATATGGCTCATTTTTAGCATCACTATCGAAAACATTTTTAAAGTTACTAACCACCTAGTAATTTAATTAGACCGATGCCAAATTTTATCTTTCATTAATTAACAACATGCGAAAATAATTAATAATTAAACATAAACACAAACTGTCAACTAAATCCAACACAAATAAATAATATAAATAAAGAGGACCGAATCAACTATCGGTTCAACAATAAAATACAACAGTAAACTAAAACCATAACCTGGATACACAAGATTAACTAAATAAACTCAATACAAAATCTGAGGGTGATATGCCCAAATGAGTACTGAAGTAAAGTCCCTACACTAGGAGTGAATGAATGAAGCATCTATAGGAAGGTCATGCAACTTCCACATGAGTTGCAGCTGCGCATACCTTGATAGAATTCTCAAGTTGGGCGTCCCTGTGGCTGGACACCAAAAGGGTTTAAAACAAAGATTTTGACACGAGTCAAAGCCTAAGTAAAATATTTTGAAAAAATTTAGGAAGCAGTTAAATTGCAATAATTAAATATGCATGCACACTCTTCATATTTAAGCTAGTGTCGCATTCTCTTGAGATAAAACTCACCCCTCATTGATAGACTAACTTTTAGCGTATATGTCGTTGTCTTGAAAATCCTAATCTCAAAATAGCTTGAATACCTACAAAACTTGTTAAACAACTCGTATTGCGGTAAGTACGGGTATCAATCCAACTTTCAACGTGAAACAAATAACGTGAATGCTTGCAATTTTAATTTTTTTAATTAAAACCTTTTTTTTATATATTTTAAAAAAAATTCAAAGGATAATTAAATCATTAATACAAAAATATGAATTAACTAAATAACTAAAAATAATGCTCAACAAAGTGTGATAAATATGAGAATATTCAAGAGATGGGATTACACAGCGCGTTCCGTTATTTTTAATTTCATAATTTATTGAATTGAAATATTTCAAGATAATATTAAATTTATAATCTAACTCTCGTTATAATCATAAATTCAATAATATCTTTTGCAGAAAACTCCTTTAAAATTGCCCCTACTCTGTAAAATGAATTTATACTCTCTTTAAAGAAATCACCCGTTAAGATCGTTTTATAAAAAAAAATATGAATCCGATAATCGCAAATCCGAGTTAATATTCAATTTTAGGAAAAACCTATCTCTAGTTTGATTCCAAATTTAAATATTAAAACAAAATTAATTCACTATCTCTCGATACGTAAATTAATGTGTGACAGTTAAAAATATTTTTTCCCAGAAATATGATAATGATGAAAATTAATAATTAGACTAACATCCTACGCAGTTTCATTCCCCCCTTGAACGAGGTGATTAGACGAACATATTCAAATAAGCATGCACAATCACAATAATGTCAATAAACATTGAAATAGAGAAAGAATACGATACACAAAGTCTTCTTTTCGAATCGTCGTCTTGAATTGTACAAGTTCTTCACAATCAACTCACTTGATTACAAAAGTAAAAGCAAAAACTAAACCTCAAAATTTATTCTAAAGCTAGACTAATTTTTCTGCATTTTTTTATTTTCCTAAACCGTACAAAATATAGAGTGACTTATCTTTGCAGACTCTCCCTCTGAGTCCTATATGAGAATCTTCTTTTAAAAGAGATGCCCCTCCTTTCATTTTAAGAGCCACGAATTTATTTGATTGAAGATTTTGTGGGATTTGGTTTTTTTTCCAAGTCAAATGGACATGTTGGGGTCAAGGTTGGATATGGCAAGTAAGAGCTTCCGATTTCGTAGGTGGTTGAGTTGGGTTTGGCTTTTGGGTATGACGCAGGTCCGGTAATGGGTTAACTTTCAACTAGGTTCCATATTTAATGGAATTGGGTTCACGAATCTCGTGTTGTGTTGGATTGGAAATGGGTATCCACTTTTAGTCTGGATTATTAGCTCAGTTTGCCGAAGTAGTAGATGATGGGAACTAGGTTCGCTGACGATTTTGGATTTTAAGGGTCAGGGGGTAGGAGATGGTCGGCTAGGTAAGGGGTGTATAATTTGTACAAAAAGAATAAAATTAAAAGTAAGTAAAATATTTACAATCTAAAATAAAATGTAGACTCGAAAATAAAATTTAATAAAACAAAAAAACTAAATTACTACAAGACTCAAAATAAAAACAAATAAAATAATAATAATTATACTAAACCTGACCTATTAAAATTTAAAAAAATAGAATAAAATAAACACCCCTATAAAGAATAGAACACTCAACGCACAAACTAAAAATACTCAGACTCTAATATTTACAATTATACATACACAAATAGGTGTGGAATTTCGGGTCAACGGGTCGTGTTTCGGGCCAACACGACACGATAAGATTTTTTTCGGACACGAACACAACATGACACGGATTTGTATTTTTTTTAGTTGACACGAACATGACCCGAATAAAAAACAACACGACACAATACGAATAACAAAATTTCTTAAATTTCACACATAAAAAACACGATAACAAGACACGACACGACTCATAATTCAGACACGAACACAACACGAAACGACTTCGTGTTAAAAAAACACGACACAAGCATGACATATCGTGTCAATTTTGGATCAATTTCATGTCGTTTTTTCGTGTTGTTTCTAAAATTGTCACCCTACACACAAATAAAATATAAACTAAATCTTAAAAATATGCACGACTCAAATAAAAAAAACTAAAAATTAATAAAAGTGCCAACTAAACACACATAAGATCGGATAATGGCTTGGGCTCAGTTTAGGCTTAGGTTTGGTACGATACTGGGCTGGGGGCATCAGAACTCATCTGAGCGTGCTCAAAGGGGACTTCAGTCTTCACGGTCGCTTTGATTTTCTTCACTGAATGCTTTTGACCGCTATTTTGTCGCAATTCACTTGATTTAGCACATTTTGATGTTGCGAGTGCATATTGACCTGTGAAATAATAAAATGTGACATAAGGCCAATTTAGTAAGAACGAGCGACTAAAATGCCTCTATATAGGGTATAAAATAGACACTTTTGGGTTCT
This sequence comes from Sambucus nigra, assembly GCA_949130495.1. Lineage (NCBI taxonomy): Eukaryota > Viridiplantae > Streptophyta > Magnoliopsida > Dipsacales > Adoxaceae > Sambucus > Sambucus nigra. Next base: position 193,395,357 of record OX422214.1, on the reverse strand, counting down.
TATCACTCATCTAATGTGCACGCGTAACGCTTCTTTCTAACCTTCCTAGTTAAGCTACCCCACCTAACTAGCTATATCATAACTCTTTCTATCACACTACTCTACCCTGATTATTCTTACTTTGATTGTGACGTTATCTACTCATTAACTTATTCATCGCATCAATTTTATTAATTCTTATGACGTTCACACTAGTTATATAAGAAATCCCCATTTTAAATCATATAACTTTCACTTTAGTTATATAATAAATATATTTACACTTATTTATTAATCCCATTATCTACTCATTTTATATACGTACTAGTATACTACAACATTCATACACATGTCGCATATAATAACCATCCATTCTCGAGTAATAACTCACCGGATGCTTTCTCTGAAATTCTATCATGTCCCAGGCATACTCACTCTAACCCTACCACCACAAGTCAGATTAGCTCAAACCGAACTTTGACAAAAATATCGCAAACATAGTGGAGGCGGTCATATTTTTCTGAGAGTCAGACCGAATCATACCCAAGACATCTTACGTCAAAAAAAATTCGGGACAATATGACCTGGGGACTATACTCTCCCTACTCCTCAAGCCAGGGGATTCACCCACATCGTGCAACCTCTGATAATAACACTAGAGGGGTATGTATTCCTATAAATATCATTCACACCGATATCTATAGAGCACACCTATATATATATATACCCTATCACACATAACAGTATACATATACTAAATTAAGTTCGGCTAACCCATGCCTAACACCCATAGCACTAGCCCAAATATATACCCAAGTCTATATCCCGACGTGTGATTTAATTAATCTCACATTAATTATTTTAATTCATGATTCACACAAATAATTATGGCTCAACACGAGTATAAATACTATCACTGTCACCATATACATATAATCTAATTAAACCCAGCTAATTCATGCCTAACACCCATAGCACCAGGCCAAAGTACCTGAGTCTCTATCCGACTTTTATTTTATTTAATTTCACACTCATTAAATAATTTAGCATAATTTCACTCACTAAAATACCCAGACTCACCCAATCGTCCCATAGTTAAACCTTTATGAACTTATTTCGCTCAATTCATTAAACATATGTCACACTTTTTTCACTCTTCCTAGTCCCAATGATATTAATCTCTAATCACTAGGAGATAGGTCCCATATTCATTTTTCAATAAATAAATAAGCTTAGAATAAACCCTCACAATGATTAAATATATAGGTTCAAGTCATTTCAAAGATTCCTCAAAACGTAAAACTCTCTAGGCTAAAAATAGGGCCAAAATAAAAATCCCGCTTCTAGCAATTTGACACGCTTCTAAAGCGGGAATATTTTGTCACGGATCTGGAGTGTGACTATTTTTGTCACGGATCTGGAGTGTGACTATTTTTATAACGGATCTGGAGCGTGACTACGACGAAACGTTTTTTTTAACCCCGAAGCTTTCCAACTTCATCCAGACCTCGATTAAAAAATCTCCCATATATATTTCCTCCATAAACATGTTTTAATCATTATCATGATCTCTAAACATCATCAAATTCTAACTTTCCACAAAATTTCCCGATTTGGGTTTGTTATGGTTCATCCAATTCTCAACTTATTCGATCTCATAATCATTAATTAATTGAAGCTATAATCTGGATTTCGAATACAACATGATTCCAACAAAGATTGATATAATTCCATTACTAATTAAGTATTAATTCTACACACAATACTCCAATTACCCAAAACCCATTTTATGTGACAACCCACTCCAAAACTGATTTTGATCATACCACTGTGCTATGAATTGAAATACTATAATTTAGATTGAAAACAGGCTAACTACTTGCCTGATTAGGTTTGTAGAGTCTGATTTCATTGTAGGAGGCGAATCGAAGAACACACCCAAATCCCCTTTGATTTGGCTTCCAAAAGCTCTCCACTTTCTTCCTTTATCTCTTCTTTGTTTCTTAGGGTTTATAATGATATTAGTTACCCAACCCTCTTAGACATAGGTTAAATACTGCAAATCTCAAAATTAAGCTTATGGACCAAGACCAAATGATCCGAACACCCCTGTGTGGGCTCAGTTATGCTTAAATATGTCCCGAGACCCAATTACTACCCCTGGATACTCTTTTCTAACTATTTCAACCCTCTGGAGTAGACCGTGCACTCAGAATCGTCATCCGAGTCACTTTACTAAAAGTGTCCATCTCGACCACAAATTACGACACATGTAATTTTTTTTAAATAACCCGAATTAATTCATCCTTAATCCACCAAATTAATCATATCCTCTACATTAATTAAATCCTTTATCACCAAATTAATTAAATTATATATCCTCATAAATACATGGTGTTACATAATTCCCCCCTTATAAAGGAATTTTGTCCTCAAAATTCAGATGAGCCTAGTACCCCAAGCCTCGAATACTTCCCTACTCACATGCCCCTGAAGATCGTTCAACATATCTCTACCCCTTTTAATCACGAGTAATATTAAAATTAAATTAATTACCTAGGGAGCCCATACACACTGTACCCATGCTTAATCTCACGAATGTTACCCGGCTCCATTAGCCTTAAATCGTAACATAACTTTCAACTCACAGTTATAAGCACATAAATGTATAATAACCAAGGTACCAAACCCATGTTCTAATGACCACACATCTCCCCACTTCCAACGTTGCGCTAAGTTTCATTTGTGGGACGTCTCACAAAGAGAAATCCAAACAAGTAACCTCCCCAATATACTATTACCTAATATTGTCGATCGTAGAGATCTAGTAGGCTCTCAGTCCATAGCACGTACCCTAAATTCCCATCTCCTGAAATAAAAGTATGCTTGTCCGCCCTCATGTTACAAAAGACATCATACCATATGGCACCCCTTACTATCACTAGTTTCTTAGCATGAATTAATCATGAGCTATATCACCCCGATCGATAATAAGCATTATCCACCTTGAATCCCATCAGTAAACGTCCCTACTCCTCGGGATTAAATATAACAATATAAACACTTTCTTATAAGTCTATTATGCAACACACAATAATATATACACACACATATATATAGACTAGACACTCTTTCAGGTGATAGCGAGCACAAGTAAATCATAACTCAAAACCGCGATCACAAAGTCTTACCATACTATATACTATAGACCAAACATCCCGACATAAATTTCACTAATGCCTCGAACTGTATTTATCTCAAGCTCATCTCCGCACTCTCGACGTGGCTATATCATACAGGTATTCTCGATTACCCCATAATTTGCAATTTAATTCTTCTCAATATTGCCACACCCATCAAGTTATGGTGCAAAAGTTTTCTCAGTGTTTCCTTCGCAGCACTACCCGGCTCCACTGGCCATATATCGTAATAATTCTCAACTTAAAATGGTTCCTCTACACGTTCAATAATTTAACATTTAAAATTGATGTACTAGCATCCAACAACGTCTCACTACTCCCAACGCTTATTAAGGTCCATGTTGTAAAATCCCACAATGAAGCTTAAAAGAACATTCCCCAATGCAATATCCCCTAGCATTGTCGATCATAGAAATTTGTGGGTTCAAGCATATAACTAAGATATAACAAATCCTATCTCCCGACATATAAATCAAATATTTTATGCCCACGTCTCTCAAGGCGTTACACGATATGATGCTCTTACTATCACTAAGTTCTCAGCACGTAAACAACAATGAACTAAAAACTCTCCGCTCAATAGTGAACCGGATATACCCTGAATCATATCAATAAAAGTCCCTACGTATCGGGATCCAGTATAACTAGACAACTGTACTCTATGAACACTACTTCATAAAAATATCACTGCGAAATCAACCCTCTTTCAAGTGAGACCTTGCAAAACATACATCCTGCCCCGGAACAACGAACACGATAGTCTTGCTGTAACCGCCCACCATCTCATAACCGTCCATACCTAGGATAAAACCACACCGCAAATATCACCTCTCAAAATGAGATATCCATATAAAATATATCCTCTCAGTGTACACATCTTCTCCCTTGCAGATGGAACTAAAGAGAGCCCCGCTAACTCAATGGTAAATATATACAACTATAGTAATATTAATGATACCTCTACTAAACCCATATTGAAAATGCGACGTGATACCAATCAACTTAATTTGTAAAAATTTTAGGAAATCCAAACACACTTATTTAATTAGGTGTCTAAATTTGAACAAACCAAATTCAATTTTAGTTCAGCCCCTAAACATGCATCTAAGTGACAAAAATCATTCCAACCATGCATGAAAAATAAAGACGATCGATTCAGGAAAAAACCCCTTTCGGGTAAAAACTTTTATAACACTTTGAAAAGTTTATAATACCATTGACTTACATACAACCTAATAATCTCCCACAAGTATAATGCACGGTGTCTTCCTCAAACCTTCAAAGCTACAAGAGATAGCGAAATACCCTCCAGGTGTCGGTTCGTCATCTTCGGCTTGTCCTCACGCAGAATGACTACGCTCGATATCCACCAATAGGATATGGAGATGACTTCTACACAGAGGTTAAATCAAAGCAAAAATATTCTTTGGGTTCCATAAAATAACTCACAAAAAAAGCACTGGGATTTGTGAATTGTAAAAACAAATTTTGAACCCTCAAAAAATGTGTTGAAGAATAAACAAAAACACTTAAAACGTATTCTGTTAAAACTAGTGTGTTAAACGAAAATATCACTTATCCCTAATTAATTAAATTAGTTTAATTAATGTACATTTTAGTTTAACTTAATATATTGATTTTGATGATTCCAAACATATTTTTATTAATTTATTCAATAGATATTTCCTATTGTATAATATTTTTAATATAATCTTATTCATATACTATGATATTTATTATATTATATATTACTCGCATTCATGACATTTTGCCTTGATTACATATTTATTCTGTCTGAGTTATACAAGTTTATGTTTAAGTTTTATTTTTCTCAACACAACATGCCTCGACTCTACTCAATGACATATCTCAGAAAAGGTATTCACGTGTGGTGCACATTTGCACTTAACACATTAGTCGCACATGCATATTTCTTGATCTATAATTTTTAATTATGTGTCTTATTAATTATGAGCCGAAACATTTTTTTAATGAGATTACATTTTTTTGAAGCACCACTATTTAAAATAAATTTTCCTATTTTAGAATAATTTTCGGAATTATTTTTTTTAATGAATTTTTAGAAACAGTGTTTTGTTTATTAAAATGTCATTTGGCTACTCTCTTTGCTGTTACGATTTGACCCACTAGATTTACACTTTACATCCTAATAGGTACTACTCTTGGGCTTGCCGATTTGACATGACCAACTTACATATAATGGTTTCAACTATTAGATTTTTAGGAGCCTTATTATATAGGACGTAATTTTTCTTTAAACCTTTGGTTTATATGAGTTGTTTTGACCGCGATGTGACATTAGCAGGACATAGCTTTTGCCATGCCTTATTTTTTTTGTCAGTTGATGATTTAGCTTTTGCCATGCCTTAGCTGTATCTTTAAAAGTTCTTGGGCCGAGAGTCTTTCTCTTAAAGACAGCTTCGGATATTGACCGTGTAGACCTGCTACATCATTTTGTCCGATCATAGCTCGGCCAATACAGTTGGTATTTATTTTTTAAGTGTACTGACCACAGCCTTTGAAGCTTAGGCTGTTACACATTGCGTGTTAAGAAACTTGATCTCTTGTTTTTAAACCGAGATTTGACCTCTTGTCACTATTTTCATCCTAGTTACCTACTTCGTCCATATCAATACCATATCATCTGCTACTGGATTTTTACTGCGAGATTTTTAACCTAGTGTACTAGCGATTTGACCGGAGTTGTCCAATTTATTTTCTTTTGCAGTTGATGATGTATTATACTTTGTTATATTATTCAATATTCCTCGTGGTCACTTTCATCTGAGAGGCAATGTACTATCCCATGTGATTTTGTAAATGAATATTTCTTTTGCACATTGGATATCTCTTTTGCTTGTTATAGACTAATATTTTGCATATCAAAATATACACAAATGAGGATACTGAGCGATATACCTGTTAGACTCCATATTTTCAGATTACCATTACTATGCTACAACAACTACATTTTTATTGAGAAGCAAAATAAAGATTTGCAGTGCATTCTTGGAGATTTTTTTCTCTCTCTCATCTCAGCAAAATCAAGAGCATTTAATGCTCAAAACGCATGTGTCTAAACAGCTAGTTTTTGGAAGACACATTTAAAAAGATTTCAAGTGCTGCATTGAACAACATATGAACAAGACAGAATATGTGCAAGACTTGAAATATATTGAGAGCATTTATTTTACTACTCAGCTACACATTCAAGAGAGCAATAAATTCTATTATCTGCTCAATCATTGAAGAAGAAGACTTGTGCCTACTTCAACATCATTTATTGAAGTCTGATTAAAGAAGGAGAAACTCAGTTTACAAATTGTATTTTTAAGGAGTTTAAGTCATTGTATCTCGTACTACAAAAATTCAGATTTGTTGTGAAGCCTTGTTGAAGCTTCGGTTGTATGCGGTGATTTGATCCTACCCGCAAGTGGATCAGGTTTAGTGAAGCGCAAAGGAGAAGGAGGCTCTAGGCGCGTGGACGTAGGCCGGGATTTGGCCGAACCACGTTAAATATCGGTGTCATTTATTTTCGCACTCTTATTTATTTATTTGCACATGCTTGCTAGAGTTAATATTTTCAGCACAATATCTTGCAAATAAATTAATTCCGAAATTTGACTAAATTAATTTTAAGGGTAAAATAATTATTTTTGAATTAAATAATTAATTTCAGAATTTTATTTAATATCAAATACAAAAATTAATTTAATATTTCTACTGTATTAAAATATGTATCTCTAGTTGTTTATAATATGTTGATTGTATTTATTTGATATTGTTGAACTTATTCTTTAATAGTTTTATTAATCTGAAATTTTATCTAAAGTAATTTAAACTTAATATTTTTCTGAAATCTTAATTTGACTTAAAAGTTTGTAAAACTCAATTCACCCCCCCCCCCCCCCCCCCCCTCTTGAGTATTATCTGGGCAACAATTGGTATCAGAGCAGGTACTCTTCTTTTTTATTTAACAATCTTGAGTTAAAGATCAATGGCATATGTTACTACATCACTTGGTGAAGGTCAATCCATTTTTAAACCTCCTCTATTTTCTGGAAAAGATTATAGTTATTGGAAAAATAGAATTAAATATTTTATTCAGTCTCATGATTATGAAGTTTGGAAAGTTATTATGAATGGTCCCTACACTCCTACTAAAATAGTAAATAATGCTTCTGTCCCTAAAGATGAAAATGAATGGAATGATGCTGATATTAAAAAAAATTCAAATAAATGCTAAAGCTATGAATATTCTGCACTGTTCACTTGATGTAAATGAGTACAACAGAATCTGTTGTTGTGAAACTGCTAAAGAAATTTGGGATAGACTAGAAATCACATATGAAGGAACTAGTCAGGCCAAGGAAGATAAAATTAGCATGCTTGTTCACAACTATGAACTTTTTAAAATGAAAACAGATGAAACTATATCTGACATGTTTACTAGATTTACAAGTATTATTAATGGTTTGAAATCTCTTGGAAAATCCTATACTGACTCTGAATTAGTAAGCAAGATTCTCAGGTTATTACCATCTGCTTATATGACAAAGAAGCTGGCAATCAAAGAAGCCATTCGAGAAAGACCTATCTCTCTTGATGAACTATTGGGTTCATTAATCACTCATGAAATGGAACTCAAAGAACTTGTTGAAGATGAAAAGCCTAAGGCAAGCAAAACCATTGCTTTCAAATCCATTGAGGAAGAAGAAGATAGTGAAGAAGCTGATGATGATGAAGATGGTGACATAGCACTTCTTACAAGAAAGTTTAAAAAATTTCTTGCCAAAAAGAAGGGATGGTCAGGAAAACACAAAAAATTCTCTTCAAAGAAGGCACATGAAGGAAAGTCATCCTCCAAGTTTGAACCAAAGTGCTATAACTGCAAAGAGTTAGGACATATTAGACCTAACTGTCCAAAGGCCAAGGAAGAGAAAATTGACAAAAGAGAGAAAAGAAATGAAAAGTACAAAAAGGCCATGAAAGCTACAACTTGGAGTGATAGTGGTGAAAGTAGCAACGATGAAGATTCAAGTGATGGAGAAGTTGCAAACCTTTGCCTTATGGCAAAAGATGATGAGGTATCTTCTAACCCTAATTCAGATAGTGAATATGAAACATCAAATGATCATGATGAACTTCTAAATGCTTTTGATGAACTCTATTACAATTTTGATGAACTTAAAACTAAATATATAAATCTTAAAAAGATACATTCTTCTTTATCACATGATTGTGATTCCCTCCTTGAAAATATAGAAATAATAAAATCTGAAAATAACTCCATAAAATCTGAAATGGCAAAACTGAAAATTAAAGAATCTTCCAGTCATGTTTCTGAAAATGAAACCTTAAAACTTAAAATTAAGGATTTAACCTTGTGCCTTGAAAAGTTTGTAAATGGAGAAAATAATTTAAACCTATTACTTGGAAACCAAAGGTGGATGTATGATAAGGCTGGAATTGGATACAATGAAAAACAAAATGAAAAAAGTTTTGAAAATTACTCCAAAAATATGGGAAATTCTTTATGTACATATTGTGGAAGACATACCCATTTTTCAAACTTTTGCAAATATAAATTCTCCACCAAAGTGGCATGGGTTCCTAAAGGGAATCCTATGTTTGCTAACCCATATGGACCCAACACATTTTGGGTACCAAAAGGAAAATTATTTAAATGTCCTTTGTAGGTTTGTCTTAAAGCTGGATCGATCAAATCAAAATGGTTTTTAGACAGTGGATGTTCTAGACACATGACGGGTGACAAAAACAAGTTCTCGAGCTTAATAGCCAAAGATGGAGGTCTAGTCACATTCGGAGACAATTCCAAAGGAAAAATCATTGGCATAGGTAATGTTGGTAAGGATCCTTCTCCTTGCATTGAAAATGTTCTTCTTGTTGATGGTCTTAAACACAACTTAATTAGTATGAGCCAATTGTGTGATAAAGGTTATAATGTACTATTTAAGGAAGATCTTTGTCTAATAAAAAATGCTAAAGATAATAATGTTGTGTTTATTGCTTCTAGACATGAAAATGTGTATACTCTTGATTTTGTTGACTTGTCACAACAAGATGTAAAATGTTTAGCTGTCCTAAATAATGCTTGTTGGTTATGGCATAGAAGATTAGGACATTCCAACATGGAACAACTTAATATTCTGTCCAAAAATGAGTTAGTTAGAGGGCTGCCCAAAATAAAGTTTGTTAAAGATAAACTGTGTAATGCTTGTCAATTTGGAAAACAAACTAAAACTTCTTTTAAAAAGAAAAGAGACATTTCAACAAATAGGCCTTTAGAATTATTACACCTAGACTTATTTGGACCTAACAAGGTTGCTAGTTTAGGTGGAAAATATTATGCTTTTGTTATCGTTGATGATTATTCTCGATTTACTTGGGTTTTCTTTCTTGCTCACAAAAGTGACACACAATTTGGTTTTGCCAAATTTTGTAAGAAAATTCAAAATGAAAAAGGGTGCAATATAGTATTCATAAGAAGTGATAGAGGAAAAGAATTTGATAACAAAGATGTTGAATCATTCTGTGATGAAAATGGTTTTGAACACAACTTTTCTACACCTAGGACACCTCAATAAAATGGTGTGGTAGAAAGAAAGAATAGATCTCTACAAGAAATGGCAAGAACTATGCTAAGTGAACATAATCTACCAAAATACTTTTGGGCAGAAGCTGTCAATACATCTTGCTATGTAATAAATAGAACTATTGTTCGAAAAGGTTTAGACAAAACTCCTTATGAAATATTGAAAAATAAAAGACCAAATATTGGTTATTTTAAGGTTTTTGGAAGCAAATGTTTTATCTTAAATGATAAAGATATTTTGGGAAAATTTGATGCAAAATCTGACGAAGGTATTTTTCTTGGTTATGCTCTTAATAGTAAAGCTTATAGAGTATTTAATAAAAGGACACTAGTCGTTCAAGAAACTATACATGTATCTTTTGATGAGTCAATATCTCTTTCAAAAAATCCCAACGTTGATGATGAGGCTCTAGACCTAAATAAGCATATTAATGAGGTAAATCCTACTATTGATATTTCTTATAATAATGAAAACACTCCACATAAAGATAAAAATAATAATGACTCTAGTTTGCCTAAAAGTTGGAAATTTGTAAATAATCATCCTTTTGAAAATATTTTAGGGGAACCTTCTAGTGGTATTCTTACTAGATCCTCCTTAAAAAATGTTTGCAATAATTTAGCTTTTGTGTCATAAATCGAACCAAAAGACATAAAGGAAGCTGAAAATGATGAATTTTGGTTATTAGCTATGCAAGAAGAATTATTACAATTTGAGCGAAATAATGTTTGGTCACTTGTTCCCTTACCTAAAGATAAAACCATTATTGGAACTAAATGGGTTTTTAGAAATAAAAAGGATGATGGCGGAGTAATTATAAGAAATAAAGCTAGACTTGTTGCACAAGGATACAACCAACAAAAAGGTATTGATTTTGATGAAACTTATGCCCCCTTAGCTAGATTAGAAGCTATTCGCATGTTACTAGCATATGCATGTTATAAGAATTTTAAATTATTTCAAATGGATGTGAAAAGCGCTTTCTTAAATGGTTTTATTAGTGAAGATATCTATGTTAAGCAACCTCCCGGTTTTGAAAATCACGAGTTTCCAAATCATGTTTATAAACTAAATAAAGCCCTTTATGGTTTAAAACAAGCTCCTAGGGCTTGGTATGACAGATTAAGTAAATTCCTACTTGACAATGATTTTGTGAGAGGAAAAATGGATTCCACTTTATTCATAAAAATTCATAACCATGATATGCTCCTTGTGCAAGTATATGTTGATGACATTATTTTTGGCTCCACAAATGAAAACTTATGTAAAGATTTTTCAGAATTCATGCAAAAAGAATTTGAAATGAGTATGATGGGTGAGCTAAAATTCTTTTTAGGTTTGCAAATCAAGCAATCCAAAAATGGGGTATTTATCAATCAATCCAAATATATTAAAGATCTTTTGGTAAAATATGGCTTAGAGCATGGTAAAGGTCTTGGTACACCAATGAGTACCACTATTAAATTAGATATTGATGAAAAAGAAAAATCCGTTAATACTACATTATATCGTGGTATGATTGGTAGTCTATTATATTTAACCGCTAGTAGACCCGATATTATGTTTAGTGTATGTTTATGTGCACGCTTTCAAACCAATCCTAAAGAATCTCACTTAAGTGCCGTAAAACGCATTTTTAGATATTTAATTGGTACTAAGGATTTAGGCCTATAGTATCCTAAAAATACTTCTTTTGAATTAGTTAGTTATTCCGATGCAGATTTTGCGGGTTGTAGAATTAATCGAAAAAGCACTAGTGGCACATGTCATTTCTTGGGACACTCACTAGTATCTTGGCTTAGTAAAAAGCAAAATTCCGTTGCTCTTTCCACGGCCGAGGCTGAATATATTGCCGCCGGCAGCAGTTGTGCTCAAACCTTATACATGAGGCAACAATTAGAAGATTTCAAAATATTTTTTCATAATACTCCGATTTTTTGTGATAATACTAGTGCCATATGTTTGACAAAAAATCCTATATTGCACTCTAGGACTAAACACATCGAAATTAGACATCACTTTTTACGCGACCATGTTCAAAAAGGCGACGTTCGCATAGAATTTATTTCTACGGATCTTCAATTAGCGGATATATTTACAAAACCATTATCGGAAGATCGGTTTACCTTTATCCGTCGTGAACTCGGTATGGCATGTTTAAATGACATAAAATTATAATTTTTTAAAAAAAAATGGACCCCACTGTTATTGTGTCATATCTGGCCATTCTTCTATAAATACATGTGAGGTTACTTCTCTTCATTCATAAAATGAAGTCGTTTTATGTGGTGTGGGTGGGAAAATCTCCCGGCATTTACACTACTTGGGGAGAGTGTGAACTTCAGATTAAGGGAGTTAGTGGCTCTCAATACAAAAAATATCCCTCATTTGATACAGCAATGCTTGCGATCCGCTCTTCTCCACCGCATGCTCCGTGGGTAAAACCACCCTCTTGGCCTTTCGTTTTACCTCAAAATATGCATTCACATGCTCCTACTCCTTCTAATGAAAATGTTGCATCCTCATCTTCTCAAAACATGGCTGAAAATTCTGTTAAAGTTGTTGTAGAAGGCAAGAAAATCACTATTAAGGGAAACGCTAAAGATGTGTGTCATGTGGTTAACAACCTTGAGTTGTAAATCTCTTATGAAAATGTTGTTGAACTTTCTTTTGATGAGTTATGCATTATTTGATGATATTATTGTCTATCCACTAAATCAAATACATGCTATGTAAGAATATTATTTTTAATATGTGCTTAGAGAAAAATTCTTGGTATTCACATATGTCCCTTACAATTTATGGTTATATCCCATGCTTGAATTATTTTTTATAGGGGGAGATTTTGTTTACCCTTAACACTTGCTTTATATGATATATCTTTTTGATAATGTCAAAGGGGGAGAAATATTTATGATTCACTAATTGAGCTTACTTTATACATTTTATGGATTAATGTGAATCATTGTTTGTCATCATCAAAAAGGGGGAGATTGTTAAACGAAAATATCACTTATCCCTAATTAATTAAATTAGTTTAATTAATGTACATTTTAGTTTAACTTAATATATTGATTTTGATGATTCCAAACATATTTTTATTAATTTATTCAATAGATATTTCCTATTGTATAATATTTTTAATATAATCTTATTCATATACTATGATATTTATTATATTATATATTACTCGCATTCATGACATTTTGCCTTGATTACATATTTATTCTGTCTGAGTTATACAAGTTTATGTTTAAGTTTTATTTTTCTCAACACAACATGCCTCGACTCTACTCAATGACATATCTCAGAAAAGGTATTCACGTGTGGTGCACATTTGCACTTAACACATTAGTCGCACATGCATATTTCTTGATCTATAATTTTTAATTATGTGTCTTATTAATTATGAGCCGAAACATTTTTTTAATGAGATTACACTTTTTTGAAGCACCACTATTTAAAATAAATTTTCCTATTTTAGAATAATTTTCGGAATTATTTTTTTTAATGAATTTTTAGAAACAGTGTTTTGTTTATTAAAATGTCATTTGGCTACTCTCTTTGCTGTTACGATTTGACCCACTAGATTTACACTTTACATCCTAATAGGTACTACTCTTGGGCTTGCCGATTTGACATGACCAACTTACATATAATGGTTTCAACTATTAGATTTTTAGGAGCCTTATTATATAGGACGTAATTTTTCTTTAAACCTTTGGTTTATATGAGTTGTTTTGACCGCGATGTGACATTAGCAGGACATAGCTTTTGCCATGCCTTATTTTTTTTGTCAGTTGATGATTTAGCTTTTGCCATGCCTTAGCTGTATCTTTAAAAGTTCTTGGGCCGAGAGTCTTTCTCTTAAAGACAGCTTCGGATATTGACCGTGTAGACCTTCTACATCATTTTGTCCGATCATAGCTCGGCCAATACAGTTGGTATTTATTTTTTAAGTGTACTGACCACAACCTTTGAAGCTTAGGCTGTTACACATTGCATGTTAAGAAACTTGATCTCTTGTTTTTAAACCGAGATTTGACCTCTTGTCACTATTTTCATCCTAGTTACCTACTTCGTCCATATCAATACCATATCATCTGCTACTGGATTTTTACTGCGAGATTTTTAACCTAGTGTACTAGCGATTTGACCGGAGTTGTCCAATTTATTTTCTTTTGCAGTTGATGATGTATTATACTTTGTTATATTATTCAATATTCCTCGTGGTCACTTTCATCTGAGAGGCAATGTACTATCCCATGTGATTTTGTAAATGAATATTTCTTTTGCACATTGGATATCTCTTTTGCTTGTTATAGACTAATATTTTGCATATCAAAATATACACAAATGAGGATACTGAGCGATATACCTGTTAGACTCCATATTTTCAGATTACCATTATTATGCTACAACAACTACATTTTTATTGAGAAGCAAAATAAAGATTTGCAGTGCATTCTTGGAGATTTTTTTCTCTCTCTCATCTCAGCAAAATCAAGAGCATTTAATGCTCAAAATGCATGTGTCTAAACAGCTAGTTTTTGGAAGACACATTTAAAAAGATTTCAAGTGCTGCATTGAACAACATATGAACAAGACAGAATATGTGCAAGACTTGAAATATATTGAGAGCATTTATTTTACTACTCAGCTACACATTCAAGAGAGCAATAAATTCTATTATTTTCTCAATCATTGAAGAAGAAGACTTGTGCCTACTTCAACATCATTTATTGAAGTCTGATTAAAGAAGGAGAAACTCAGTTTACAAATTGTATTTTTAAGGAGTTTAAGTCATTGTATCTCGTACTACAAAAATTCAGATTTGTTGTGAAGCCTTGTTGAAGCTTCGGTTGTATGCGGTGATTTGATCCTACCCGCAAGTGGATCAGGTTTAGTGAAGCGCAAAGGAGACGGAGGCTCTAGGCGCGTGGACGTAGGCCGGGATTTGGCCAAACCACGTTAAATATCGGTGTCATTTATTTTCGCACTCTTATTTATTTATTTGCACATGCTTGCTAGAGTTAATATTTTCAGCACAATATCTTGCAAATAAATTAATTCCGAAATTTGACTAAATTAATTTTAAGGGTAAAATAATTATTTTTGAATTAAATAATTAATTTCAGAATTTTATTTAATATCAAATACGAAAATTAATTTAATATTTCTACTGTATTAAAATCTGTATCTCTAGTTGTTTATAATCTGTTGATTGTATTTATTTGATATTGTTGAACTTATTCTTTTATAGTTTTATTAATCTGAAATTTTATCTAAAGTAATTTAAACTTAATATTTTTCTGAAATCTTAATTTGACTTTAAAGTTTGTAAAAACTCAATTCACCCCCCCCCCCCCCCCTCTTGAGTATTATCTGGGCAACACAGTGTTGTCTCCATATGAAAATCAGAAATTTGACACCTTTTAAATAATAAAATTTAAGGCGGTGACGTGTCAGAATAAACCAGCTCATTTGAATGAAAAATGAGATCGTTCGAGCGAGACCTGATCTCGTTCGAACGAGATATGATGTCGTTCGAACGACATCATACACGTTTCCAAAAATGCCTCAGTCTTTTATAAATCTTGGACACTTCAAAACTTAAGACTGTTTTCGAGATCAAAAATCGTTTATCCAAAACTTTTATGATTAAAATCATTTAAAAACATTTCAAAATGATTTTTCATAAATAGAAAAATATTTTATTTTTTCAAAAATACCCCAACACTTTTTTATGTAAAATGAAAATGGAACTAAAACACATTTTCCAAATTTGTCCTTATTGGGCATGATTGTTGAAGTCGGCTTGAAATTCGGATTGTCGATTGTAGATGTAATCTTTTTAATTCTTCGATAAACTTGTAGCGGTATACGGCATACTAAATGTGACGGACAATGTCCTTACACGTTTCTCATGTGAATCTAGTACAAATGAACTATTGTGACGCGCTCGTGTCACACAAAGAAGACTCCAATCACTCTGGGTTAAAACTCATACTTTCAATTGCCAATTGCACTGGCAATTCAAATGGTTCCTGGACATAAAACCCTCGTCCCAACCAAACCAAAAACTTCTTATAATTGTTGCCCCTACTGGGCATCCCGTTCCTGTCCCCCAATTCACTGCGGATAATATTCACACATGCATTCCTAGTCTTTACACATAAGACACCTCTTTGTGTCATTCCCCTTTCCCTGGCCCCTCTAGCCATATCGGGGTTATGCTTCTCACAGACCTGGTAGTCTTTACCCTTATTGTTATCCTCGTCGTCCATTTGGATCTTCTGGCCCTATGGGACTCATTGTTGAACTTGATATCCCTGACTAAATCCACCGTCACCTGGTAAAAATCCTATTTCTCTCAATCATTAATATAGGTCCTCTATTGGGTATCCTCTCCTATGGTGCCTCACTAGCACTGTTAAATCCAGTCTTTCCCTTCAATTAGGTTCTTTAACTCTCTTGGCTTCCTTCTCACGATATTGATGACAACTGTACCAGTCGTTCTCGTCAGATTTCCCCATCCATGCTTCTATACTCTATCCATGAGTAAATTATTAACTTTCAGACCTTCTTGATTATCCCTATCCACATCGTTGGGTATGCAGTTCATTAAACATGCCAACTTTCCTTCATCACTGACCACTGCACGGCCCTTCTGAAACAAGTATTGAAAACACCTTTGCCTCTCTATTTAAACAGCTGATGAGAGGATTTACGGTCAAAGGGTACTCCAAATTACTCGTTTTTCATGGTATCTCTCCATGGTTGTGGTGATTGACTCCTACCACTACAACTCCGCTCCTACGAGCCAAAATTTCGCCCTAAACTTAATCATGGGTGCCACTGCACTCCACCCTACACAATTCCCTTTGGGTAATCTCTTTCCACTGACCCATCACACTCCATCTCTTCCTCGAATCCTTACAAATGGCGCTTCAAAAGAGTTTCTCTGACTCCCCCACCCCCTTTACCAACTACACTGGGTGAGTCTGACTTTGTACCACCACCTTCTATGACGGTCCAATGTCATCTGCTGAACAATAACCATGGTGACTTCTATTGTGGCCATCGTTTCTAGAATATTCAATGGCTTATGCTGAGACTCTCCCCCTGCAGTCCTTCTAATGGCCCTTGCTGATCGTCCAAAATTCTTTGATGTACGAAAACCAATCGAACTCGTATATCAATCACATTAACTATACTTAATAGATGGAGAATATAAATCGCATACGTGAAGGAATACAACAACCCTATTATAAGGCTCTACATAAATTAACACTATGTTAAAGCGTAATAAGCCACACAGATACTAAAGACTCTAGATACTGATGATCTGATACCATCTGTGACACCCCTACTAAAATACCGGGTGGCCAACCCGAGATCAAAATAAAACGTTGGTCTCATATGGCTCATTCTTAGCATCACTGTCGAAAACATTTTTAAAGTTAATAAAAACCTATTAATTTAATTAGACCTGTGCCATTATCGTTCATTAATTAAAAACATGCAAAAATAAATAATAATTAATCGTCAACACAAATTGGCAATTGAATCGAATACAGATGAATAATCTAAATAAAGAGCACAAAATCAACTATCGTCTCAACAATAACATACAACAGTAAACTAAAACCATAACCTGGATACACAAGTTTAACTAAATAAACTCAATACAAAATCTGAGGGTGACATGCCCAAATGAGTATTCAAGTAAAGTCCCTACACTAGGAGTGAATGAATGAAGTGTCTATAGCAAGGTCCTGCAACTTCCACATGAGCTGAAGCTGTCATCCCTGGACAGAATTCTCAAGTTGGGTGTCCCTGTGGCTGGACATCTAAAAGTTTTAAAAAAGTGATTTTGGTACGGTTCAGAACCCAAGTAAAACATTTTGAAAATATTTAGCAAGCAATTAAATTGCAATAATTAAATATGCATGTACACTCTTCATATTTAAGCTAGTGTCGCACTCTCTTGAGGTATAACTCACTTCTCATCTAATGCGCATGCCTAACGCTTGCCTTCTAACCTTCCTAGTTAATCTTCCCAACCTAACTATCCATATCACAACTCTTTATACCACACTACTCTAACTCGAGTATTCTTACATTGATTATTAAGTTATCTACTTATTAACTTATTAATCGCCTCGATTTTATCAATTCATATAACGTTCACACTAGTTATAAAAGAAATCCCCTTTTTAAATCATATAACCTTCACACTAGTTATATAAGAAATCACCTTTTTAAATCATATAACTTTCCTAGTAGTTATATAAGAAATACATTTATATTTCTGTATTAATCTCGTATATAATTATTTACTCATTTTATAAACGTACCACTATACTACAATATTCACACACATGTTGCATATAATAACCATCCATTCCCGAGTAATAACTCACCAGATGCTTTCTCTAAAATGATATCATGTCCCAGGCATACTCACTCTAACTCGGCCACCTCAAGTCGGACTAGATCACATCGAACTTGAGAAAAAAAGGCACAAACGTAGTGGAGGCAGTCATATTTCCCCGAGAGTGAGATCGAATCATACCCAAGATGTCTCACCTCGAAACTAAATGACCCAATAAAAGTCTTGGACGATATGACCTGAGGACTATACTCTCCCTGGTCCTCAAGCCAAGATATTCACCCACATCGCGCAACCTACAATGATAGCACTATAAAGGTATGTATTCCTATAAATATCATTCACACTGATATCTATAGATCACACACACACACACACACACACACACATATATATATATATATATATATATATATATATATATATCACACATAACCGTATACATATATTAAATTAAGTTTGGCCAACCCGTGCCTAACACCCATAGCACTAGCCCAGATATATAACCAAGTCTATATCCCGACTTGTGATGTAATTAATCTCACATTAATTATTTTAATTACAATTCACACTAATAATTATGGCTCACACAAATATATATACTATCACCGTCACCTTATACATATAATCATATTAAACACAGCTAACCCGTGCCTAACACCCGTAGCACTAGCTCAAAACACCTGAGTCTCTATCTGGCTCTAATTTTATTTTATTTCACACTCATTAAATAATTTAGCATAACTTCACTCGCTAAGATACCCGCACTCACCCAATCGTCTCGTAATTAAACCTTTATGAACTTATTTCACTCAATTCATTAAACATGTGTCACACCTTGTTTCTCACTTCCTAGTCCCAATGATATTCATCTATACTCACTAGGATATAGGTCCCATGTTCATTTTTCACTAAATAAATAAGCTTAGAATAAACCCCCACAATGATTAAATATATAGGTTATAATCATTTAGAAGAGTCCTCAAAACGTACAACTCCCTAGGCTAAAAATAGGGCCAAAATAAAAAAATCTCACTACTGATAATTTGTCACGCTTCTAAAGCGTGACTAATTTTGTCACGGATCTGGAGTGTCACTAGTTTCATCACGGATCAGGAGTGTCAGTAGTTTTTGTCACGGATCTGGAGTGTCACTAGTTTTTGTCACGAATCTGGAGCATGACTACGTCGAACCGTTTTTTTTAACCTGAAGCTTTCCAACATCGATCCAGACCTCGATTAAATAATCTCCCATATTCATTTCATCCATAAACATGTTTTAATCATTATCATGATCTCTAAACATTATCAAATTCTAACTTTTCCCAAACTTTCCCAATTTGAGTTTATTTTGGTTCATCCAATTCTCAACCTAGATTCGATCTCATAATCATCAATTAATTGAACCTAGCATCTGGATTTTGAATACAACATGATTCTAACAAAAATTGATATAATTCCATCACTAATTGAGTATTAACTCCAGACATAATACTCCAATTATCCATTTTATGTGACAACCCACCCCAAAATGGATTTTGATCACACCCACTATGATATGAATTGAAATACTATAATTTAGTTTAAAATCAAGCTAAATACTTTCCTGATTAGGTTTGTAGAGTTCGATTTCATTGTAGGAGGCGAAGTGACGAAGAACACACCCAAATCCCCTTTGATTTGGCTTCCAAAAGCTCTCAACTTTCTTCCTTTATCTCCTCTTTGTTTCTTAGGGTTTAGTATAATATTAGTTGCTACCCAACCCTTTTATACTTAGGTTAAATACTGAAAATCCCAAAATTAAGCTTATGACCAAGCCCAAATGAGCCGAGCACCCCCGTGTGGGATCGATTATGCCTAAAAATGTCCCGAGACCCAATTACTACCCCCCGGATACTCTTTTCTAACTATTTCAACCCCTCCGGAGTTAACCGTGCACTCAGAATCGTCATCTGAGTCACTTTTCTAAAAGTCTCCTTCTTGACCTCAAATTACGACACATGTGAATTTTATTTTATTTTTTAAAATAACCCAAATTAATTAATTCTTAATCCACCAAATTAATTAAATCCTCCAGATTAATAAATCCTTTGTCATCAAATTAATTAAATTATATATCCTCTGAAGTATGGGGTGTTATATATAAGGCATACGTATCCGAGAGGACTTAGGATCAAGCCAACTTAGTTCCAAAAAATAGGACATATTTACGTGTGTAGGCAATGGGGTAAAGGGTATACAATATACATCATTACGATTTTTATGGAGCCTTATCCTTAGTATAGCATTTTCATTTTAATGGATTAATATATTTATTCGCTAAAAATACGTTAATCAAAAGTCCGATGCTTTACAGTATTTGTATGAAAACACATATTCGGGTGTGTCGTCGTAGAGACGGGCTTTGTAGACAAATTTTAGACTTTGGCTTATGAAAAGTTTCGGGTGACTGACTTTGAACACTGACACTTTTTTTAGAACAATTTTGAAAAGTATGTTTTCATGTTTGTATTTAGTCGTTTTGGAATTTTATTAACATTTATTTAACATATGAGCATGTCAATTCAATAAACAAATGTGGTGGGCTAGAAACCAGGCTTTACAATATGAATGTTGTAAAGTCAATATCGGGTCCCCTAAACAGGGGTCGAGCTGAATGAGATAAACATATGTGGATAGATTATCACAATATAAATATATATATATATATATATATGGTACTACCTCCGAGAGTTTTGCAAAGTTTCTTTACCCTTGTAGCATGAGTCGAATTGTTCCTAGGGGAGTGTCCCCACTTGAGGTGCCCAATTGGGAAGAGTTCTATTTATTCTAGTAAAGGTTTTTTTTGAAGCACCGACTTTCATGGAATGCAGGCAGGGGTTTTCCTCTATTTTTCGGAGGAAGTGACTTTTTAGAAGTACAAACTTCGCTTGGGGGAAGTGATTTATTGAAAATACAAGCTTTCCTCAGGGAAAAAGTGACTTTTCTAAAGTACAAACTTCTTCAGAACGTTTTAGAATGAGCTTGAGTATCTCGGGCACTAGGGATTGAAGAAAGTTAGAAAAGTGAATTAATTTTTGGTTTTGGTGTAGTTTTGAAGGTTGGTGGGGACCTCTATTTATAGCATCTGATTTGGGTCATTTGACTGTACGGCCATCCATTGCATTTACCTATTCGGTCATCTAGGTTGCCACGTATAGGGTAGATGTAGGTGGTGTGACACGTGTATGGACAGGATTAGATTCTCAAGAATTTGATAATAATTATCAGGGGAGGATAATCATTCGGTTAAAGCCCCATTTAACCGTTCAGTTAAAGCCCCCTTCAACCATTCGGTTAAAGGACCCTGAGAGTGTATTTTGTACTCTTTTTATCTTTTTTGTATTTGTATTTTGGTCCCAAAAGTTTTGCACATGTTTTTTTTTGGGGGGGGGGGGTATTTCGCCTTGGGTATCTTACTGAATGATAAGAAGGTCCACCGCCTTGATTTCAAATCGAGGTGTCCACACCATCACCATAAAATAAAGCAAAAATTGGAAACTTGAAGCCCCTTGGAAGTTCAATCCTATATATCCATTCAGTGTATAGTTTCCTATACACATTAGTCTATACCATCAAGCTATAGGTCCACAGATCCTGAGGATAAGATCAATTACCACATTATTTATGATCACCCCATAAGTATATCTTATAGGCTACGTCATTAGTGGGTTTACAACAGGTGTGTACTGAATTATTGGTGGTGGGATCTGTGGAAGCATGTTTTGGTGAGTTTGTAAAGGCACTAGTAATTGTGTATGTGGTGTTGGATTATCCACCATTATATAAGCATCGTTACTGATTCTCCCTCTATTTCCTAACACTTAGGATTCTTCTTCGAACAAAGGATTACTCGCCATTCTTTAGTTTGAAGTAAAAAAGAAATCTAGTAAGCTATTATTGACGTCATACATAAACTGAGTCCTAAACCAGTTCACTTCGGTACAATTATTTTTCTTATAGGGTTTATGAATGCCACTTTTTGGTTACCTCGATTCCCTTCGCCCATCTCGTTAAAATTGGTGAAATCAAGTCCATTAGTATTTCCCATTACCCCTGCCCTTATTTTTAACTAAAATTAGTTTCTTCAATGCTTGGACAATAGTAAGCTAGTGAGGAACCATTAGTTTGATTGGTCAAAGCAATACTCGGTGGTGGTGTCCAAATGTGGCTAGTTGGTGGTGTTATGTGGGGAGTAGTGATTATGTTGGTAACAGCGGTCACCATTGAGTTAATATTTTAAACTACATTACTAAGATGATTAAAATCTGGATTGATTTTTTTGATCAATTGATTATTTATATTGGTTCCTATTACAGGCACGACGTTAGGATTTCCAGCCCTCGAACTTATGCCTTTATCCATTCCATGGATTTGGTTCTCTGATCCAATCTATTAATGAATCCTAGTTACCACTTGATCTATAGGCATAGTGATTTGTCTTGTGAATCCAATCTCACTAACATTTTCTCTTTAAACATTACTAGACCATTTTGACCGAGTTGTCATGATTAAGGATCGTGACAAGTCTGGGCATGATAACTCCCCATGTCACAGTTCTTGACGGTAACTATACCCCGTTATTACGGTTGTTTTTACCTTAAGGATATCACCCACAAAATAGGGTGATGAAGACTTATCATGGTCAAGGACTATGAAAACACAATAATTGTCACTATCATGTCACGATCCTTGACTATGATAAAAAAAGGTCATTTGTCACGATCAACAACCATGACAAGACCAAACTTAGTCGTGCGCATAATTATATGCAATGTTAAAATGTATGCATAGCTTTGCACGCCGACCGTGACAAGACCAAACTTAGTCGTGTGCATAATTATATGCAATGTTAAAATGTATGCGCAGCCTTGCGTACGGTCCAAATTAAGGTCGGGTGCACCAAACTTTTTTTATCACAATTCTGTCAGGATCCTTAACTGTAACAACTCATTTTTATCACTGTCAAGGACTATGGCAAAACTATAGAATATAAAGAAAAAAAAATTGTTGGGCAGTAGCTACTGTCAGCAGTAAACTGATTTAAAAAAAGTTATATTTTTGTTCAAACTAACATCAACATAATCAATCAACAATATAATACGGCATAGCAATGAAATAAAAACAAAAATACCCCAATTCGATATATCAAACCAAATTAATGTTTCAAGTTTATTACATCAACCAAGTTTTATCCAATGTAACATCCTACAAAAACTTAATAAGGATTAAGGAGAAACGTTAGCCAAATGATGTATTCCCCCAACGTATCGTTAGTAGGCCGAACACCGGCTTGCTGGTCCAACTATAATACCTTGTCCTATTCCACCCCCCATAATCTCAGTAATATGAAACTGGGACTCAGAATCTTGCAGGGGATGGTTGTGCACCATGGTACCTAGAGTGATGCTCATGTCCTTCACTCCCTTAGCCATTTGGTCACCTCCACGTGTGTCAAGTATATACACTCTCTTCCGCTGGCTCAAATGAAGTCATTATAATTAAGTTGGGGGTAGAGTACAGGTCGTATAGAGATGATTAATCAGTCGGATTCGGTGAGGGGGTGGAATAGTGATCCTCTTACCCTCCTTCTCATTTCCCTTTCCTTTATCATGTGCCTTACCATTCCCTATATTTGTGATTGTTTATTTGACCCATTAAAACATATGGTTCATTATTTGTTGGAGATTTTTCAATTTCAAATCAGTATTTGCTTTGTCATAGTCGACCTTGGAAGATAACCCGTTGTGACTACAAGCAATGTCCAATAACTTCGACTTTCCTATTCAGAAGATGACACCCCGAGTATAGCCTTTTCTATCTTGGCTCAGTGCATCCGTACTCAAAGATGCCTTGTCGACATCACTCTAGGTGTTGTGCACCACCTTTAGCCTCTCCTAAAATAATATAAAAACATTATTAACTTTGAAAAAGAATATTAATAGTCAGTTTGAAATTCACAATATAATTTCAATTATAACTTACGATAGTCTCGAAGACATGAGGATTAGAAGGCTCAACCTTCTCCGTTAAAATCTTTATATTGGAGTCGATCATATGTGGATTTTTACCTGGGCCCCTCCCAAACTCTTGCAAAATGCAACCAAATTAAAGCAAAATGTCACTAAATTAAAGTAATTTACTTACCACTAAACAAAATATAATTTAAATTAATTTACTTACCATCCTATGCACCACCTCCGTATAAGATGTCTATTCGGAGTAGTGCACATCCACCTTCTTTGACTAGTTAGTCATCCTTAAGCCACGGGAGGACAATTGTCTCTCGGACACATCGTTATTCACGAACCTCTGCTAAAAGTGCAATGTAATTGGATCCATATCCGGGATTATGTCCCTACACTGCAGCATGGACTCTCGGTCCTTCCCAAAATAACGGGCAAGTACTTCTTCCATGTCTTCCATTCCCCGCATACGCTCTGTCCTGCGCTTCCAGGAGAAAATTGAATTGTTAATATCCAACAAACATATAATATAAGAAAGTTAGTGAATTAACATTAAAAACATAATAATAAAATCTTATATGAAAGTTAAATATTTAATATAAATATTAATATTTTCATATCTCCAAAGCCCCCTAAACAGCCATTTTCAGCTCCACGGGAACGATCGTCCAATCTCTGTACTCGGGACCAATTACTGATTTCAATAACTCTAACTCCCTCATTTCTAGACTAGTCTTGTTTTCAAATATGATCCCATAATTACCGAACTTGACGGGCTTATTGTTGCCGATCCTTTATTACCACTGATGATGCTAAGATTAGCACCACCAGGTAAGGTGTTTTCAAGCTCAACCTAAGAACAACAATGGCAGCATAGTTACGTAATATGTAGGAGAATGAGATGAGGAGAAGAATAAGAGAGAGCACCGAGATATAAGTGGTTCAGCCTAAATTGGCCTACGTCCACTGTGTGTGTGTGTGTGTGAATAACCTCACTGTGATAAGGCACTGATGGCCATGGATACAATCTCTCAAGATCTCTCTCTACTGTGTATCTAGACAGAGATTCAGCTAGGGTTGTATATCTTGGATCCTTTACAAGGTAGAGGATGTCCTCTATATATAGTACCTAGGGGGTGTAATGTACCCCCCATGCATGTAATGTGCATGTGTGTGAATGCCTCACCAATATGGGAAAGCCATCTGTCACTGTCACATGTAGAGAATGATGATGCAATATTCTCCCCACGTGTGAGGAATAATCTTGTTATAACTGATTTGTGTCCACGTGCCCTTATCCAAATGTCAGCAAATGCTCGGCTATCGCACCTGGTGTATGACCTCGGCCTGGGAGAGGCCGAGGTTGGTAAGTCTAGGTGCTCGTTTAGTCCGAAGTGACCATGTAGGTCTCAGATTAATCCTGGCTGAGTCAATGGACAAGGTCGACCTGAGGTTGAGCCGAGGTTGAGCTGGTGTGTTTGGAGCATCGACTAATGTCTTAATGAGGTTGTTGGCGGCTTCTTGTGAGCTCGGCCTATGTCTGGCCGAGGTTTCCCTTCCCAGGTGTACTGGAGTGTTGCTGACCTTTATGATACGTGCAGTGTCCCTTGGAGAGGTTGGTGGTAGTGTCGGCCTCGACCGACCTTGCTATAGCCGAGTGCTGATGCCGCATGCCCAAGGCTTGTCCAGTGTCGACCATGATCTCGGTCGAGGTTGGTGTCTCCGAGCCGAGGTCACACTTGGGGCATATCAATCACCCCCCAGCCCTTAGTGACATGCGAAAGCAGGTGACTATGGGATTTGCACATCTCCGAGGCCTTTCCAATATGAGCCAGTATTTGCTTGACACTTGTCCAGTGTTGAAGTATGGCTTGCTTGGCAAGCGTGTGTTGTCAGCCGCCTTTGGTGCTCCCAAGGAAATTATGGGCCTTGGGAGTCGCGCCTGCATATTTAAGGGTTTTAAACCTTTCCTTTTCCCTCCATCCTCAATTCTTTCTTCTGCGCAATTGCACTCCAGCCATTTTCTCTCTCTAAAGGCATTCTTCCTCGCGACTTCTCTGCAGAGGTTTTTGGTGGTGCTCTCTTGGGTTTTCTTCGCTTTTCCTTATCATTTCATCTTCAGGTATCTGCTTCCCCTCATTTGCCTCTATTTTCTCTGCTTTTTCCTTTCTATTTGAGTTTTTGGCGAGTTTTTGGGTTTTTCGGTGAGTCCACCATAGTTGCAGACTAACTGTTCTTGTTAGGTTTGGGTAATTTGATCTTTAGACTCCTTTATTTTATCAGCCAATCTTGTTTGTAGTTTAAGGCAGTTTCTCCAAGTGTAGTGTCTGTCTCTGCTGCTCAGACACCTATACCAACTTCTTGAGGAGTTCCCCTCTCTTAGGGAGAAGACTTTAGAAAAAATCAGATAAATAGAAAGAGCACTGGAGGAGGCTCGTAGGTCACAAGAATTCCCTATTAGACCCATCTTCCCAACGCCCCTGAAGGTGATCTATCTTGATCCCTCGGAGTCTTTCAACCAGGCAGAGGTTCCTGACGATCCTATACCAATGTCTGAGTCTTCCACCTCAGACCCCATGTCTATGGATTCCTTCCAGGAGGCCGTGGACTTCTCAATTCGGGAAGATCAGGCCCCTGATCAGGCCGAGATCTCCATCCAGGCCTCATCTCAAAACAACTCAAACTCCTCAGCCTCCTCCTTAGAGGTTGAGATCTTCGAGCCAAGTGTGGCCATTCCACCACCATTTGACGCCATTCCTCTGTCGGTCTTCACTGGTGTTGAGTTTTCTCAGAGGTTCCCGTGTAACCCATTAACATCTGCTCCGGCCGACGTTGAGCTAGATGATGATGACGTTGAAAGTGATGTTGACGTCTCTGAGGCGGCCGAGATCGAGAGTACTGTAACTGAGGTAGACCTCCTCTGCTTCAGATATCTATATTCCATTAGTCCCTCCATAAAGCTAAGAAGACCTCTGAGGGAAGAGAGGGATTTTCACGGCCAAGACGGCGAAATCTGCTTGTATGAGCAGATGTTTAAGTTGGGGTTTAGTCTGCCCATCCACCCCATTATCAAATCTATCCTTGCTTATATCAATTTGGCCACCTCTCAACTATCCCCTAATGCCTGGAGGGTCATAATAGGGGCCATCGTCTTATGGAAGGCTGCCCACCACTCAGACCTCCCAGTTCAGGTCTTTGTAGGTTGCTATGTCCCTTCATCAGCCAAAAATCATTCGAGCTACTATCATTTTGTAGCTCAAAAGCCTGAAAAAAAGATGCTTTAAATAACTCAGACTTCCAACCACAACTGGAAGCCACGTTACTTTTTTGCTTTTGGACCATGGGAATTTGGACCATGTGCTCCCTCGTCCATTCTTGAGCCGATGATGCCCCTTAGGTGGGGTAAGGTCACAATGTCTGCGAGGGCTGACCCTGGTCTAAGCCCATCAAACCTTCAGAAGGTGAAATCCCTTCAAGATCAGGGGGTACATGGTCTGTTCGTCAGGTTCGAACACTTGATGACCCCACATTACCTCTCTGAGACAGGTCTGGGTGGAAGTCCTCTTTCTGAGCTTGGTAAGCGCTTTCTATTTGAAGTTGAACCTCTGAGTTTATTTATGTCTGATCTTCTAACTCATATCTATTGATTTTCGCAGAGCGTCCGAAGGATATCTCAAACGAACTCTGGGAAATGGCTGCCCCCATCTTGACGAGACTTGCGAAGAAAGCTGGGCTTAATGCTCCTCTCCCAACTCCCTCTGCCTCGAATCCCCAAGCCACAAAGAAGAGGGCTCCAGCTGATCATACCCCTGAGGATTAGAGGCCAAAGAAAAAGAATGCTGATACTGCCATTCCCATCTCTTCAGCAGACGCCCTATCGGCTCGTCTAGAGCAGTTGAAGATTACTGACAGCATAGTCGGCCATAGTCTTCAGGCCCTAGATGCCTTCGGCTCTACAATGACCGAGGTCGATAAGCTCTTCTTCAGGTCACACTATACTCCTTTGTTGGTTGAGTTCGGCATTCACAGATCCATCCAGGTATGACCTCACATTTCTTTCCAATTCCTAAGTGTAACCTATTATTTATCTTCAACTCATTCCTGATCACAAAATATGCAGGGCCAGGCAGCGATGCACCACCTCTCCAATTGGACTCTAAGGAAGTTGCCCCTCATCCAGAAGGGTCAAGAGGCTGAGAAGGTCCAGAGTTCTTTGAATGCAAAAATCGACCGGCTGAAGTCTGAGATGGGTGAGTCTGACAAGAAGGTGAAGGGGCTGGAGAAGGAGGTATCTCGACTTAACAAGGACCATGTTGCAACTCTGAAGGCCAAGGACGATGTTCTATAGCAGAAGGTCAGCTCGGCTGTGAAGGCAGCCCTAGATGATGCCTCAGAGGGGATAATAGCCGAATACAAAAGCTCTGACGAGTTTATGAGCTTCGGCTTTGAATACCTTGAAAGAGGTATCAAAGATACTATCAAGTGGGCTGATGTCAAGGAGATGGAGGCTGGTACTTTGGAAGCCTCTGACTTCATAGGCCTTGGCTTTGCTGATCCTCAGTTTGCCCAGGCCCTTCAGGATGTTGAGGAGGAGGTTGTCGTGCCTACCGAGACTGCAATGATGGACGGCACTGAGGTTGGAGGGGCAGACGTTGCCGAGGTGACCAACGTTGTCCAGCCTAACCAAGCCGAAGATGCCAGAATTCCCCCCACGAACCCTTATAGAATTTCTGAACATTTTGTAACCCTTGACATTATAATCCCTGCACATCTATAATTTATGAATGAACATGGCTCTTACTTTTCCATTCTCTGTAATCTCTGAATATTTATAATCTCTGGATGTGTTATTCTCTGAATGTGTTATTCTTTGAAGAGGACCATCTTCTTTTGTTGTATGTATGTCATGATGTTTTTTCTCTAAAGCTTATGCAATGGTGTTTGCCTAAACCAAATTAGTAGTCTGAGCTGAGACCTCATCACCATTGAATGGTGTTATAAAGGTCTGAGGTCGCCACCTAAGATGTCCTCATAATCTCACTAAATTAATGATGTTAAGGGTCTGAGGTCATCCCATTGTGGTGTCTAAGTTCAGACCTTGTCACCATTGAATGGTGTTATAAAGGTCTGAGGTCATCACCTAAGATGTCCTAATAATCTCACCAAATTAATGATGTTAAGGGTCTGAGGTCATCCCATTGTGGTGTCTGAGCTCAGACCTCGTCACCACTATGGTGTTATAAAGGTCTGAGGTCATCACCTAAGATGTTATCCTCAACTAATCTCACCAAATTAATGATGTTAAGGATCTGAGGTCATCCCATTATGGTGTCTGATCTCAAAGCTCGCCACCATTAAATGGTGTTATGAAGGTCTGAGGTCATCACCTAAGATGTTATCCTCATAACTAATCTCGCCAAATTAATGATGTTATGGGTCTGAGGTCATCCCATTATGGTGTCTGAGCTCAGACCTCGTCACCACTGAATGGTGTTATAAAGGTCTGAGGTCATCACCTAAGATGTTAGCCCCATTAATGAATCTCGCCAAATTAATGATGTTAAGGGTCTGAGGTCATCCCATTATGGTGTCTGAGCTCAGACCTCGTCACCACTGAATGGTGTTATAAAGGTCTGAGGTCATCACCTAAGATGTTAGCCCCATTAATTTTTGACATAAGTGCAAAATGAAGCAAGGACCACCATGGGAACTGATCTTTTATTAATAACCTCTTCATGATAAGATGGTACATTTATACAACTTTATGCAACATCATATGTAATACTTCTTTAGGTGATCAGCATTCCATGGATTAGCAAAAGGTTCTCCTTCTAGATTTTCTAGCCTGTAAGTGCCAGGCGCAACCTCTTCTGTCACTTTGTAGGGATCGTGCCAGTTTGGGTGGAGTTTGTTTGCTTTCTGTAAGGTCTTCTTTAGCACTAGGTCTCCCACAATAATGGGTCTTGACTTCACCCTCTGGTTGTAGAATTTTACTTCCTTATGTTGGTAAGCTGCTTGTCTGACCTCTGCGTCCTCTCTTCTTTCTTCGATAAGATCTAGATCTAGCCTCCTCTCTTCCCCATTATTATCAGGGTCATAGGTCTGAATCCTATGAGTTGGGAGCCCTACCTCTGTTGGTATAACGGCCTCTGAGCCATGTGCCAACATGAACGGGGTTTCTTCTGTCTGTGTCCTTATCGTGGTTCTGTAAGCCCATAACACAGCGTAGACCTCTTCAGTCCATCTTTCCTTCTCACCTTCTAACCTCTTCTTGATTCCATCGAGAATTGTTTTGTTTGTGATCTCGATCTGACCATTTGCCTGAGGTCGGCTAGGAGATGAGAAGAATTACTTTATTCCTACTCTTAGGCAATACTTTTCTAAAGAGGAGTTCTTGAACTGGATCCCATTGTCCGAGATGAGAGTGTTTGGGAGGCCATATCTGCATATGATATTCCTCCAAATAAATTGGAAGGTCTTCTGCTCTGTGATCATTATCATCGGCTCTGCCTCCACCCACTTTGAAAAATAGTCGATGGCAACTATCAAGAATCTATAATTATTGGCAGCTCTTAGCAGGGGCCCTACTAAGTCAATCCCCCATGCTGCAAATGGATATGGAGAAGTGATTGACGTCATAGGCTAATGAGGCTGATGAGGGATGGCGGCGAACCTCTGGCATTTATCACATTTCCTCACGTAGGCTGCAGCGTCCTTAGACAGGGTTGGCCACCAGTACCCCTGGGTGATGATTCTTTTAGCCAAGGGTCTTCCCCCTATGTAGCTAGAGCAAGAACCCTCATGGACCTCCTGTAAGACCCGGGGAACTTCTGTGGGGTGCACACATCTGAGGAGAGGTAGTAAGAATCCTCTCTTGTACAAGACGTCTCCTACTACCGAGAACTTGGCAGCCTTATATCTCAATTTCTGCCTTTCGGGCTTGGATTCAGGTAGCTCTCCCTCTCTGATATATTTGAAAAGGGGGTCCATCCATGAGTCTCCTAAGTTCAAATTGTGACAAGGGTTATATACCTCTTCTTGCTCAATGGTTGCCTTCCCTAAGACCTCGATCGGAATGGTCCTTCTAACATATGTCTTCGTTGCCGCGGCCAACCTTGCCAATGCATCTGCGTGGCTATTACTTTGTCGAGGCACTCTCTTCAATCTTGCCTCTTCAAAATGTTCTAACATTGTTTTCACCCTTTTCTGGTATTTGGCCATCCTTTCATCTCTGGCCTCATAGATTCCCAATAATTGATTGACAACTAACCGCGAGTCGTTGTGGAGTAGGAGTCGCTATACGCGAAGAGTCTTTGCCAATGAGAGACCTGCTATCATGGCCTCATACTCGGACTCATTGTTAGAAGCTCAGAAGTTAAATCTCAAAGCATATTCAATGTTGTCACCATCTGGAGCTGAGAGTATCAACCCCGCACCGCTTCCATTGTCACAGGAAGAGCCCTCAACGAAAAGGCTCTAAATATTTGTACCTGATGAGAAGACCCCCTTTGTCATGAATCCTTTTTGAAGAGGTACCGATCTTCCTCGTTTTCCGCAACTTAGTTCCTGGTCCCATTAGATGCGATCTCTTCCTGATCTTGGAAGATGTTTGGTGTCATCTCTTCCGAATTTCGAAAGACACCACGGTTTTCAACACCCTCTAGGCCATTCTCTGCCTCAGCCTCTTCCCATGTAAACTCAGAGACAAAGTCTGCAAGGGCTTGCCCCTTGATGGCCGTCCTAGGTTGGTAGGTAAGATCGTACTCCCCCAATTCAATGGCCCATGTCATCAATCGTTCGGACTTCTCAGGTTTATGTAGGACCTGTCTTAGTGGGGAGTCAGTGAGGACAACCATGGAGTGGGCTTGGAAGTAAGGCTTCATCTTTCTCAAGGCATGTATCAAGGCGTAAGCTAGATTTTCCATGCGAGGGTAATTCTTTTCGGCCCCTTGAAGGGTCTTACTATTGAAATATATAGGCCTTTGGATTCCAGCGTCTTCCCGTATTATGGTTGCGCTGATGGTTGATTCGAAGACTGCCAGATACACGTGCAGTTTCTCCTCTGCTACAGGCCGAGACAGCAATAAGGGAGACCCTAAATAATACTTGAGATGGTTGAAGGCTTTTTTGCACTCTTCGTCCCATTGGAAGGCCTTTCTCAGCACCTTAAAGAATGAAAGGCACTTGTCTGTTGCCCTAGAAATAAACTTGTTAAGGGAAGCCACTCTCCCCGTAAGTCTTTGAACATCTTTGATACTCCTCGGTGTCTTCATGTCAAGTAAAGCCTTGATTTTTTCAGGGTTCGCTTCAATCCCTCTCTGGTTGATGATAAATCCTAGGAACTTCCCAGCTCCTACTCCAAAGACACACTTCGCGGGGTTGAGTTTCATTCTGTATGAGTCCATAATGTCGAAGGTCTTCTCGAGATCCGTTACATGAGTGTTAGCCTTTAAGCTCTTCATTAGCATATCATCTACATACACCGCCATAGTCTTACCTATTTTCTCTTCGAACATCTTAATAACAAGACGTTGGTATGTCGCCCCTGCATTTTTCATTTCGAATGGCATTACTTTGTAGCAGTATGTCCCTTTATCGGTAATGAAGGCCGTCGTTTCTGAGTCTTCCGCATCCATGAAGATCTGGTTGTAGCCTGAATACGCGTCCATGAAGCTCATGAGCTCATATCCCACCGTAGCATCCATCATCTGATCTATCCTAGGTAAGGGATAGCTGTATTTTGGACAAGATCTGTTCAGGTCAGTGAAATCAACACACTTTCTCCACTTCCCATTGGCCTTGGGCACGATGACTGCATTTGACAACCATTCTGAATATGTGACTTCTCTTATAAACTCAGCCTCTTCTAACTTTTTGACCTCTTCTCGGATGACGTCGTACTTCTCCCTAAAATAGACTCTTCGTCTCTGTTTTATTGGGCTGGCATATTTGGTCACGTTGAGCCTGTGACTCATAACTTCAGGGTCGATGCCGGGCATGTCTGCGTGACTCCATGCGAAGACACTCTGTCACCTCCTGAGGAAGTTTATCAGCTCTTCCTTGATTTCTGCCTTTAGGGCTTTACCAACCTGGACGGTTTTTTCCGGCTTGTCCTCATTGAGGACGATGGATTCTACCTCTTTCGCGGCCTCTCCCTTCTTCA
This sequence comes from Sambucus nigra, assembly GCA_949130495.1. Lineage (NCBI taxonomy): Eukaryota > Viridiplantae > Streptophyta > Magnoliopsida > Dipsacales > Adoxaceae > Sambucus > Sambucus nigra. The sequence continues at coordinate 193,361,978 of OX422214.1, read as the reverse complement.
ACTTTGTCTCATCTCTTGGGTCAAGCGTATCGATGCTATAAGTGGTGGTTGCCCTCTTATGGGCTTCTCTCTCTTCGGCCGAGTTGAAGTAACATTCTCGTGTTGTGGTCTGGTCACCTTGCACTTCCCCTACCCCATAAGGAGTCGGGAATTGTAGCATCTTATGGACCGTCGACGGCACAGCTTCAAACTCTTTAAGGGTCACCCTTCCTATGATGAGTTTATAGGCCGAAAACACGTTCTCATCCATGACGAAAAAATCTATCTTCTTGGTCAGCCTCTTAGGCCACTCATCACCCATCTGTACGTCTATCTCATACATGCCCAAGGGGTGGACCTTTTCGCCACTGAAGCCTATCAATGGGTGATGATAGGGTACCAGCCTTGCTCTACTAAGGCCTAGGCTCTTGAAGCAAGGCCAGAACATCACGTTCGTCGGGCTCCCTCCGTCTATGAGGATCCTCTGCACCTCGCACCCATGCACCCTTGTTGGTATGACTACAGGGTCATCATGGGAGGCTAAGATACCTTTAAAGTCGAGTCTGGAGAACCCAACTACGAGGGTGTCCATGTCTACTTTCTTCCTCTTATGCACTATATCGGAAGACATTAGATTCACAAGTTCAAGCTTGGCCACTGACCTGGCCTCTGCTAAGTGAGCCTTCCTATCAGCTACTTCAGAGCCACCTCCTCAAAATCCTCCACATATGGTGTCAACACCAAACGAGATCGTACCGACCCTCTTCATCGAGGTGTTGTCATCTTTCGGTGGAAGATCCGGATCGTCTTCATCATGTGACACCCCGACTATTTAAATACCGGGTAGCTACTCCTTTATTAAATAAATACAAAATGCCAAGTTGGTCCAGTTAATAGCATCACTGTCAAAAACATTTTTAATGATTACTAACCACCTAGTATTTAAAAAGTGAGTTGCCAAATTTTAAATTAAATCTGATTAACATGCAATAAATGAAATATAGAAACGTAACACAACCATTCACGATAAAGAAGCAATAGAATATACAACAAATAATAATAAGTCTGGAGGAAATACTCCTCACAACAATCCCACAACTGAAATAATAAAACAAGTTTGAATTCTGAATTAATTACAAACCAAAGTCTGAATAACTGAAATATAAAAAGTCTCTAATAGAAATGGGCGACATGCCCTACAAATGATGAAACTGAATATGGAGTCAAGACTAGAAAATAAGGCGTCTAATATCAAGGCCCTGTAACTTCCACAACAGCTACAGCTCGTCACCTGAATAAAATTCCTATGCATGGTGTCCTTGTGGCTGGGCACCTAAAAAGGTTTTTACAAAAAGTAGATTTGAAAGCAAACGGGTCAGAGCCCGAAAGTGGAGAGTATTTTAAAAACAGCATGTGCTTTAATAACATTAAAACAATGAATGCAAAATACAAGTTAGGACGTGCTCTCACATGAAATACTCACCTCTCGACTAATTGTGCACTCCTAACGTACCGTACCCATTCAAGTATATCTCATATCTAACTAAACCGACATAAGTTCTAACCTTCCTACTCAATTCACACTATGAATTCCCAATTTTACACTTAAATAGATAGCTTTACTTAAACTCGGATTCTCAATTATTAGCATTACCATTTACTGGAGGTTATCCCCTTATTATCTTTATCAAGACGTTATTATGATCATACTCGCAATTAAACATAACAATTCCTTTTCATTTAATCGTATATTATTCACATCATAAATATACAATATAAGCACCCCGAGGCTAAGCTGAGGTGCACACATACTCTGCTATCCATCCCGGTACATCACGTACATAAGGATTACAAATTCCGAATCTCTCAGGAATTGTTAGAATAAGCACAACACACGAAAATGGAGGTGAACATAATTCAACATATCCATGGGTCACGTACATACCTACGCTCCATATTCAGCTGACTTATTAACTCATAAATAAGTCATTCTAGTATTATGTTCTCTAGGCACCAATCTAAATCCGGCAGACAAGGATTAGATGGCCCTAAGCGAACGTAAACCTCCCGTGATAGCAAGTATGGTAGGTATGTCATACACATAAAATCATATACATATACATATACTAATCATGCACACATCTTAGTACTCATCATATTTTATTAGTGGTATACTTCTCATTCTTATACCAATACATGTGTCCCGGGTTTTTATATACACATCATCCATTATCCTCACGTCGTAAGTAGTTATTCGCGTCCTAACCCACAATTACCATTTGGTTCAAATCATTCTTCTATATTTTACACCCCAATATATTCTGAATATCCCAACTATCTCAATTAGTCATCAAGGTAATGTTATCTCTACAATTAAACAAGGTTACGGGACACTAGAAATCAAACCAGGCTAAAAAGGCCAATCTGTCAACTCGTTAGAAGTCTCGTTCGAACGAGGTCATTCGAACGAAATGGCCATCTAACGAGATCTCATTCGAACGAAAGGCATCAAACGAACATCCCACTCGTTAGAAGTCAAACTGTCAACTCGTTAGAAGCTCGTTCGAACGAGCTCGTTCGAACGACCTGGGTAGGTCTTCTAACGAGGTGACAGTTTCAAGCCCAAAAATTTCCTATTACGTTTTTCACCAATTTTCTCACCTCAAAACTCCTCCAAAAATTATTCCAACAATATTTTAAGGTTCCTCAACATTCCTAAACATTCTTAGGTCGTAATCTAGCACATTCATGGCATCAAATCCTCCTATACAACACCTAATTATTTAAATCTCCCAAAGTTTTCCCCAAACCTTATGAGTATGAACCCTTGAATTTAAAGTCATCAATTTACGTATATAAATCCGTTTTTGTAACATAAAAAGTAGTAATTCTTTTTGTCAAATCACCCAATAACAACTCTACATGCAAACCTACATCAAAATCTGAATTTACAACTCCGATTTCATGGGTTTTTATAAATCTCCCAATACAATGCAAATTTATCAATTTTCTAAGCATGGAAGAAACATTCGCTTGAAATTAACGTAATTAAACCACTTGCCTCGGATTGTTCTCTGAATTTGCTGTTGAATTGATGAAGGTTGGTCTTTCTCTTTCTCTCCCAAGGTTGAAGGTTGAAGATGGAGGTTAAGGTTCTCTCTTTGGAAACTTTTCTAACTTTTTCCTCTAACTCCCGTTGCCCTCTAATCACCTAAGTGCGGGAAATGGGTTAGTGGGTCATTAATTTCCTAATATTTAACTCCCAAAATTCGTTGGTTAATTATCCTGAAATTTCAAAATTACCAAAATACCCTTTTAAGTTGCCGGTATGGCCCAAAAATGCCCCGGGACCCAAACTAAACCCCCGGCTAGTGTTTTCTGACTATTTCGACCCTTTCGGACTCGTTAGCGCACTCAAAATGATCATACGGTTGATAAAAATAAAATTCACTTTTTAATTTAAATAATTATATTCCTGACGCGACTGTCACGCGCGTCCCAACAAAATTTCCCAAATTGCCGTATTTCTATCTCACGACAAATTCAATATTTTCAATATTCATATATTGCCATATATACACATTATAATCAAATACCAACTCACATCTCGTTAGTATTTTATCCGGATTAATTCTCAATTAATTCACATTTAATTTAATTAATCCCATAAATAAATATCGATAAAAATGCGGGGTATTACATACTTCCCCCCTAATAACAGAATTTCGTCCTGAAATTTGGAACTAAAAAGTACCTGGTAAAAGTAACTCTGGATAACGTTCGCGCATCTCATCCTCACGCTCCCATGTGGACTCCTCGACGTTGTGATGTCGTCACTGAACACGCACTAACGAAACTATCTTTGATCGCAGTTTCCGCTCACTTCGGTCCAAAATAACAATCGGCCCCTCATCGTAGGAGCTATCGGGCTGGAGATCGATGTCCTCCAAAGCAATATGAGAATGAGCCAAATCATCTCTAAGATATTTCCTTAGCAAGGAAATATGAAACACATCATGAATCCTGTGCAAATGCTCCGGTAACCCAAGTCTATACGCAACAGACCCAATCCGCTCAATGATAAGAAATGGTCCCACGTACCTTGGTGCCAACTTCCCCTTCTTCCCAAATCGCATAATCCCCTGTATAGGAGATGCTCTGAGTAAAACCTGGTCCCCCACTTGGAACTCCCTGAAGAACCTCTTCGCATCAGCATAGCTCTTTTGCCGATCTTGAGCTACCCGAATGCGACTCCGTATCAATTCTATCCTCCCCGAAGTATCCTGAATTACTTCCGGCCCAAGTAGTTTGTTGTCCCCCACCTCCAACCAACATTCTAGGGAACGACAAGGTCTACCATACAACGCCTCAAATCCAGCCATGCCAATAGTGAACTGGTAGGAGTTGTTGTAAGCAAACTCCACCAGTGGAAGATACTGCTCCCATCCAGCCAAAATAAATGATGCACATACGCAACATGTATTCCAACATCTGATTTGTACGCTCGGTTTTCCCATCGGTCTACGGATGATAAGCCGTACTCAACCGCAATTCCGTGCCCATGGCCTCCTGAAAACTCTCCCAAAACCGTGAAATAAAGTCTTGTCTCTGTCGGACACGATATTTAGGGGCACACCGTGAAGTCTCACTATTTTTGCAATAAAAAGCTGGGCATACTGTCCCATAGTGTAGTCGGTCCTTACGGGTAGAAAATGAGCGAATTTGGTCAACCTTTCCACAATTACCCAAATGGAGTCGTGACCTCTCTGTGACATAGGCAACCCCGTGATAAAATCCATGGAGATGCTCTCCCACATCCACATCGGGACCTCTAATGGCTGTAGAAGTCCTGTCGGTCTCTGATGATCCACTTTTACCAGCTGACAAGTGGTGCATTTAGAAACAAACACGACAATATCTCTCTTCATCCCGCTCCACCGATATTGACGTCTCATGTCCTGGTACATTTTATCCCCACCGGGATGTACCGCGAACCGTGAGCCGTGCCACTCTGCCATCACCTCGTATCGCAATTCCTCCCCTACCGGAACTACTAGTCTCCCATTGAAGCGTAATCCCCCATCTGAGCTAACGGTATAGGACTTGACTCCCTCTGCTAATAATCAAACTATCTGTTCCTGACAGAACGAGTCATCTGCTTGTGCCTTTACCACTCTCGTGACAATCTGCGGTGTAACAGTCATCACCGACATGAATGATCGTGCCACTGCATCCTGGTGTCCCAACTCCTTCCACTTTGCTTTCCACACCCCTGCTACTTCATCTACTGGCCTACGGCTCAACGCGTCTGCTACCACGTTAGCCTTCCCCGGGTGATATTGGATATCAAACTGATAGTCCTTCACAAATTCAAGCCACCTCCGTTGCCGCATATTCAAATCCTTCTGCGTGAACAGGTACTGTAGGGACTTGTGGTCCATGAACAATCGAAACTTCTCCCCCAAAAGATAATGTCTCCAAATCCGAAGGGCAAATACCACTGCCGCTAACTCCAAGTCATGGGTGGGGTAATTCTTCTCGTGAGGCTGAAGCTTACGGGAAGCATAAGCTATGGCCTGACTCTCCTGCTGCAATACACCTCCAAGTCCTTGTCAGGACGCATCGGTGTAAACTAGATACTCAACTCCCGGTCTCGGCAATGCTAACATAGGTGTTGAGGTCAACTTATCCTTCAACTCATCGAATGCCAACTGACAGGCATCACTCCAAATGAATGGCACACCCTTACGAGTCAGATGTGTCAAAGAACCCGCTATCTTTGAGAATCCCCGAATAAACCTCCTGTAGTATCCTGCTAAGCCCAAGAAACTACGGATCTCAGTCGGTGTCGTGGAATGTCCCCACTCCCTCACCGCGGATACCTTCCCCAGATCAACAGATATCCCCCGGTCGGAAATAATATGCCCCAAAAACTGAACCTCCTTCAGCCAAAACCTGCACTTCTCGTACTTTGCATACAGCTCGTTCTGACGTAGCATTTGCAAAAACTACCTCAAATGCTCGGTGTGCTCCTCCTCTATCTGGGAGGAAACCAGAATGTAATCAATGAAAACAATGACGAACTGGTCCAGGAACTCTCTGAACACCCTATTCATCAAGTCCATAAACACTGCTGGAGCGTTGGTCAAACCAAAAGGCATAACCCGAAACTCGTAGGAACCATATCTTGTTAAGAAAGCAGTCTTCGAGATGTCCTCTTCCCTGATACGCAACTGATGGTATCCCGATCGCAAATCAATCTTTGAGAAGAAAGAAGCTCCTCTCAACTGCTCGAATAAGTCATCGATTCGGGGCAACGGATACTTATTCCGTATCGTGACCTTATTCAACTCCCAATAATCCACACACAACCTCAACGATCCATCCCTCTTCTTCACGAACAACACAGGGGCACCCCACGGCGAAGTACTCCTCCGAATAAACCCCTGACCCAACAACTGCTCAATCTGATCCCGTAACTCTCTCATCTCTGCTGGAGCCATACGGTAAGGTGCGCGGAAAATAGGCCGAGTGCCCGACGTCAAATTGATAACAAAATCTATCTCTCTACTCGGAGGTAGTCCAGGTATATCCTGAAATACATTGGCGAACTCACTAATAACGGGTATCGAATCAAGTGGTATCACCACTTCCTTAGAGGTCTCCTCCTCTATGTAGTACAAATGAGTGGACGATCCTCCCTCAGGGCTAGGCATCGACACTAAAAACATCTCCTGCCCGGGAATGGCAAAGATAATACTCCTACTAAAATAGTCAATCATGGCTCGGTACGCAACTAGCCAATCCATGCCAATAATGGCATCATACTCGGTCATCTCTAACACTAACATATCAGCGGGTAAAGTAAACCTCCCGATCTCTATACCCACACCTCTACACATAAGCGAAATCATGGAACCCCTACTCAACGGTGAGTCTACACAAGTAGCGGTGCTCTCTGTGGTGTCTAACAACCCAATGGTGCGTGCAAATCTCATAGCAATAAAACAGTGTGTAGCCCCCGTGTCAAATAAAATGCGCCCCATAGTCCCCTGAATAGAGAGCATACCCTCAATGGCCGGTGGATCCTGTGGGGCTGCGGCATGCTGAAGCTGATACACTCTCCCATACTGAAGCTGCCCTTGCTGAACTGGGACCGCTGGAATGGGTGGTGGTTCTTCCATCAGGGGTGGTGCTGGGAGGGCGGCGGGAAACATAGGCCTATGTGGCTCGTGTCGAGCACCCTGCTGCTGCTGCTGCGGGGCCCTGCCCCTATCAGGACAATCCTGACGTTTGTGGCCAATCTTACCACAAATGAAACACTTCCCCTGGAAGTTTCCCCCTCGTTGTCCTTGCTGACCACTGCCCTGGTGAAGGTTACCATTTCTTCCCTGACCTTACTGGCCCTGGTGAAACTGCTGTTGTTGGCCATTTTGACCTTGCTGGCCCTGATGGCCGTTCGTACCCTGATGGCCCTGCCTAAAACCTCCCTGTCCGTTCCTGAAACCCCCTGATCGGAATCTCTTAGAATCCCCCTACTGGGAACCCTGATCACCCTGCCTATACTGACCCTGAGCTGATTATGCCCCGCTGGCACCATTTCCCCCTGTCCTGCCCTGATGGCTGGACTCTCCTGATCGCTTCCCCTCTATCAAGTGAAAGCGGTGGTCCTGGCAATGGAGCAGTGCAGCGTTAACCACGTTAGAATAAGTGGCCAACGAGAGGTTCCCCAATAAATGCTGACGGATCCTCCAAGTCAATCCATCTGTAAACTTCTGAATCTTCTTTTATTCTATCGGTATCTCATCCGGGACAATATTCAGTAAATTAGTGAATTCGGCCTCATACTCGGCCATAGTCTTACCCTCCTGTCTAAGGTTCATCAACTTCCTCCTCATTTCCGTATGAACAGCTGACGGAAAATATTTGCCGTCAAACCGCACCCAGAACTCTTGTATAGTGAGAGTATCTCTCTCCTCCACGGTGGTAATAGACTCCCACCACTGCAATGCAGATCCCACTAGCTTGAAAGTAGCTAGTATCTGCCTCTAAACATCGGTGCACTCATACATCCTCAAGTGCCTCTGAATATCTTTCCTCCACTGACTAGTTACCACAACATCGGAGCTACCCACGAACTCCGGAGGGTGTGCTTTCTGAAAAGCATCTCGAACACGTTCCCAAGAAGACGGGATGCATGTGCCTGAACTGGCGCGGCTACTGGCGCCTGGGGTGGTGCCTGTTGTACAACGGCGAGAGCGGCATTTACCGCTTGGGCTACAATGGTTGGAACCTCGGCGGCATTCATGGTGCCCTGTACTGGTGCTGGCTGTGGCTCGGGCTGTGCATTCCTAGGAACCCGTGGTGCACGTCGTGGAGGCATCTGAAATAAAAGTAAAGTTTATAAGTTCGCAGTTATAAACTTAAAATAGCTGAAGAGCGAAGCATACACAAAGGAATACAACAGTCCTAAAATATAGGGCTCTACATCAAAGAAAGCTCAACGGAAACATAATAAGCCGTACAGATCCTAAAGGACACTAGACCCTGATGCTCTGATATCACCTGTGACACCCCGACTAATTAAATACTGGGTAGCTACTCCTTTATTAAATAAATACAAAATGTCAAGTTGGTCCAGTTGATAGCATCACTGTCGAAAAAAATTTTAATGATTACTAACCACCTAGTATTTAAAAAGTGAGTTGCCAAATTTTAAATTAAATCTGATTAACATGCAATAAATGAAATATAGAAATGTAACACAACCATTCACGATAAAGAAGCATTAGAATAACAAACAAATAATAATAAGTCTGGAGGAAATACTCCTCACAACAATCCCACAACTGAAACAATAAAACAAGTCTGAATTCTGAATTAATTACAAACCAAAGTCTGAATAACTGAAATATAAAAAGTCTCTAATAGAAATGGGAGACATGCCCTACAAATGATGAAACTGAATATGGAATCAAGACTAGAAAATGAGGCATCTAATATCAAGGCCCTGTAACTTCCACAACAGCTACAGCTCGTCACCTGAATAAAATTCCTATGCATGGTGTCCTTGTGGCTGGGCACCTAAAAAGGTTTTTACAAAAAGTAGATTTGAAAGCAAACAGGTCAGAGCCCGAAAGTGGAGAGTATTTTAAAAACAACAAGTGCTTTAATAACATTAAAATAATGAATGCAAAATACATGTTAGGACGTGCTCTCACATGAAATACTCACCTCTCGACTAATTGTGCACTCCTAACGTACCGTACCCATTCAAGTGATTCTCATATCTAACTAAACCGACATAAGTTCTAACCTTCCTACTCAATTCACACTATGAATTCCCAATTTTATCACTTAAATAGATAGCTTTACTTAAACTCGGATTCTCAATTATTAGCATTACCATTTACTGGAGGTTATCACCTTATTATCTTTATCAAGACGTTATTGTGATCATACTCGTAATTAAACATAACAATTCCTTTTCATTTAACCGTATATTATTCACATCATAAATATACAATATAAGTACCCCGAGGCTAAGCTGCGGTGCACACATACTCTGCTATCCATCCCGGTACATCACGTACATAAGGATTACAAATTTTGAATCTCTCAGGAATTGTTAGAATAAGCACAACACACGAAAATAGAGGCAAACATAATTCAACATATTCATGGGTCATGTACATACCTACGCTCCATAGGTAGCTGACTTATTAACTCACAAATAAGTCATTCTAGCATTATGTTCTCTAGGCACCAATCTAAATCCGGGCACACAAGGATTAGATGGCCCTAAGCGAACGTAAACCTCCCGTGATAGCAAGTATGGTAGGTATGTCATACACATAAAATCATATACATATACTAAGCATGCACACATATTAGTAATCATCATATTTTATTAGTGGTATACTTCTCATTCTTATACCAATACACGTGTCCCCGATTTTTATATACACATCATCCATTATCCTCACGTCGTAAGTAGTTATTCGCGTCCTAACCCACAATTATCATTTGGTTCAAATCATTCTTCTATATTTTACACCCCAATATATTCCGAATATCCCAACTATCTCAATTAGTCATCAAGGTAATGTTATCTCTACAATTAAACAAGGTTACGGGACACTAGAAATCAAACCAGGCCAAAAAGGTCAATCTGTCGACTCGTTAGAAGTCTCGTTCTAACGAGGTCGTTCGAACGAGAGTTCATTCGAACGAAATGGCCATCTAACGAGATCTCGTTCGAACGAAAGGCATCGAATGAACATCCCACTCGTTAGAAGTCAAACTGTCAACTCGTTAGAAGCTCGTTCGAACGAGCTCGTTCGAACGACCTGGGTAGGTCTTCTAACGAGGTGACAGTTTCAAGCCCAGAAATTTCCTATTACGTTTTTCACCAATTTTCTCACCTCAAAACTCCTCCAAAAATTATTCCAACAATATTTTAAGGTTCCTCAACATTCCTAAACATTCTTAGGTCGTAATCTAGCACATTCATGGGATCAAATCCTCCTATACAACACCTAATTATTTAAATCTCCCAAAGTTTTCCCCAAACGTTATGAGTATGAACCCTAGAATTTAAAGTCATCAATTTCCATATATAAATCCGTTTTATTCTTTTATTCAAATCACCCAATAACAACTCTACATGCAAACCTACATCAAAATCTTAATTTATAACTCCGATTTCATGGGTTTTTATAAATCTCCCAATACAATGCAAATTTATCAATTTTCGAAGCATCGAAGAAACATTCTCTTGAAATTAACGTAATTAAACCACTTGCCTCGGATTGTTCTCTGAATTTGCTGTTGAATTGATGAAGGTTGGTCTTTCTCTTTCTCTCCCAAGGTTGAAGGTTGAAGATGGAGGTTAAGGTTCTCTCTTTGGAAACTTTTCTAACTTTTTCCTCTAACTCCCATTGCCCTCTAATCACCTAAGTGCTGGTAATGGGTTAGTGGGTCATTAATTTCCTAATATTTAACTCCCAAAATTCGTTGGTTAATTATCCAGAAATTTCAAAATTACCAAAATACCCTTTTAAGTTGCCGGTATGGCCTAAAAATGCCCCGGGACCCAAACTAAACCCCCGGCTAGTGTTTTCTGACTATTTCGACCCTTCCGGACTCGTTGGCGCACTCAAAATGACCATACGGTTGATAAAATTAAAATTCACTTTTTGATTTAAATAATTAAATTCCTAACGCGACTGTCACGCGCGTCCCAACAAAATTTCCCAAATTGTCGTATTTCTATCTCACGACAAATTCAATATTTTCAATATTCATATATTGCCATATATACACATTATAATCAAATACCAACTCACATATCGTTAGTATTTTATCCGAATTAATTCTCAATTAATTCACATTTAATTTAATTAATCCCATAAATAAATATCGATAAAAATGCAGGGTATTACACATCATCACCTTCTGAATCATCGTCTCTTCCGGCCGGGACATTGTCACGACATCTGTCATTTCTCCTTTTCTTAGGTTCATCTCTTCCACGCTTAGGAGCTTTACCGTCCACATACTTCCTCAACTTTCCAGATTTTAGCATCTTTTCAATCTCATCCTTCAGGGCGAAGCATCTGTCCATGACATGGACATGATCCTGGTGGAACTCGCACCATAGGTTATTGTTCCTCTTTTATGGTGGAGCTTTCAGTTTCTCTGGCCATCTCAGAGTCCTGTCATTCTTAATCTTGTTGAGGATGTGCTCGCAGCTTACAGTCAGAGGAGTATAGTGAGCGAACTTATCATCACCCGACCTCTTCTTCCCATCTTTCTTGCTTTGGGACTTTCCACTGCCACCGCGGTTCTTATCCTCATACTTGGCGGCCATTGCCTCTTCCGCATTCATTACTTTCCCTGCGGTTGCCCGGAGCTCCGCCATAGACCTAGGGGTCTTCCGCAAGTTTTCACAATAGCTTCCCCTTTTGAAGACCTCCTATAAGGGAGGTCATGGCTATGTTCTCTTCATAATCTTTGACCTCCAACTTCTCTTTGTTGAACCTCGCTATATAGTCTCTTAGGCTCTCATCCTTGGCCTGCTTGACATACAGCAGGTGGGTAGTCTTCTTTTGAGGCCTCACCCCAAAGCAGAATTTGTGGATGAATCATTCAGCCAAGCCTTTTAAGTTCTCAATTGAGTTCTTTGGAAGGGAGGTGAACCAACTGTGCGCTGCCCCTGTTAAGGTCCCAGAGAAGGCCCTACACTTCATCTCATCGGGTATCAAGTAGATGTCTGCTGTCGACTGGTACATCTCGATATGATGTACAGGGTTAGTGCTTCCATCATACTTGGGAGACACTATAGGAGGCTTGAACTTAGCTGGGGTTGGGAAGCCCACTATCCTAGCCACAAATGGGGAGCCCTCTGAGTAACCCCTTTATAATGGGTCCCTTCTTTTAATGAGGTCCCCTATCTTCTCCTCAAGGCACTGGATAGAGTCATTCCACGGTCTTTTGCCATCGACCTGGATGAGGTTATCCCCTGCCACCTCCATGGGATGGATCGAGGGTTCCCCTTCTGCGACACGTCGACTGTTGACCTCTTCCTCTTCCCTGCCTCTTCTTTCACAGTGTCGGCCTTGATCTGGTCGGCCCTGCCTGTTCCCTCTCTGAGAGCCTACTGCGCTCCTTGATCTCGACAATCTCTGTCTTAGGTCATTCATCGGGCTCAATCTCTCAAAGGTCGACCCTCTGCTCAACCTATCAAAGGCTGACCCTCTTTGTTGGGCCTCTTCACCTCTTCGACCGACACAACCTTGACTTTGCTGAAGAGGTCGTACAATGTTATTTGACACCTCATACGGCTCCCAGCAGTCTTTTGGGGCTTCTTTTGCCTCTAGATCGTCATACCTATCCTCTGGGCAAGGGTTTCCCTGCCTCCCCAGGCACAAGCGCCTAGGGTCAGCAACGTCCCTTCTCCGCTGGGGTGCAGGCTGATCCTTCATTGGTGCCTGGGGTGGTCCCCTAGCATCAGGATGAGGCTGAACAGCCGTCGGAGTGATCATATCCGGTGAGACTCCAGGTGGCCTCATCATAGTTTAGCTGAGCTATGCAAATTGCTCATGCATAGCTTGTTGTGTTGTAGCTAAAGATCTCAAGGCTGCAGCTACCTCCGCCGTTTCGGACTGGGGCGGTGCCTGACTGGAACTAAGCCCTCCACCCCCAGGTGGCGAAAGAGGCGGTGGTAATTCTGGTGCCATATGTTAACACTATAGAGATTGAGTAGCAGATGAGCTTAGTACCTCAAAGGACCTCTTTTAATGGTGAAGCAGCTCCACGCAAGGGGTGGTGCCTGGTTCACCACCAGAGTCTCCGGTGAGGTTAAGCTGAAGAAGAGGAAGAGATAGCTTCTTTTCTCTTCCCACAGACGGCGCCAAAATGATGATGCTAAGATTAGCACCACCAGGTAAGGTGTTTTCAAGTTCAACCTAAGAATAATAATGGCAGCATAGTTACGTAATAGGTAGGAGAATGAGATGAGGAGAAGAAGAGAGAGCACTGAGATATAAGTGGTTCCGCCTAAATTGGCCTACGTCCACTATGTGTGTGTGTGAATAACCTCACTGTAATAAGGCACTGATGGCCATGGATACAATCTCTCAAGCTCTCTCTCTCTACTGTGTATCTAGACAGAGTTTCAGCTAGGGTTGTATATCTTGTATCCTTTACAAGGTAGAGAATGTCCTCTATATATAGTACCTAGGGGGTGTAATGTACCCCCATACATGTCATGTGCATGTGTGTAAATGCCTCACCAATATGGGAAAGCCATATGTCACTGTCACATATAGAGAATGATGATGCAATATTCTCCCCACGTGTGAGGAATAATCTTGTTATAACTGATTTGTGTCCACGTGCCCTTATCCAAATGTCAGCAGATGCTCGGCTATCGCACCTGGTGTATGACCTCGGCCTGGGAGAGGCCGAGGTTGGTAAGTCTAGGTGCTCTTTTAGTCCGAAGTGACCATGTAGGTCTCGGCTTAATCCTGGCCGAGTCAATGAACAAGGTCTTCCTGAGGTTGAGCCGAGGTTGAGCTGGTGTGTTTGGAGCATCGACTAATGTCTTAATGAGGTTGCTGGTGGCTTCTTGCGAGCTCGGCCTATGTCTGGCCAAGGTTGCCCTTCCCAGGTGTACTGGAGTGCTGCTGACCCTTATAATACGTGCAGTGTCCCTTGGAGAGGTTGGTGGTAGTGTCGGCCTGGGCCGACCTTGCTATGGCCGAGTGCTGATGCCGCATACCCAAGGCTTATCCAGTGTCGACCATGATCTCGGCCGAGGTTGGTGTCTCCGAGCCGAGGTCACACTTGGGGCATATCAACCACCATTTTTTCTTGGGGTCTGATAGTCTGATGAAGTCATAGTCTTAAAAAAAATAGGCTTTAGTAGCATAATATGTAATATAAATCAAATGGAGATACTCAAGTTCGGGATAAAATATTTGAATAACATAAAACTATTTAACCCACTTGTTTTCATTAATGAATCAAATGGAAATAGTCAATTTGGATATAAGAGTCAAATGGAAATATTCACACAAATGTTTTAATATAACAACCATTATTAGAGTTAACGAATAATAAAACAATGTTTACGATTGTTTCAAACTACATATTACAAGTTGCAAATTAAAATCTTCAATAAATTTTACAAACTAAATAACTCTACTCATATAAAGTATCTAGAAATTCTTTCAAGTTCGAATTTTCATCCAAAATGGATTGATATTCTCTAGGGACAACTAGGTCATCCGTGATACTGGTTAGATGCTTTGCTACATGTAAGATGGTTTACCACGATTCGTTATTGATTTAATCAATGTAAAACACTTTCTTGAGCTTTTCACGTGCATAAAAAATGGATCATCATTCATATGCGCATTGCTCTTCATCTTGGAAAAGCCTACCATTATCAAATTGGTACCCGGATCAACTTTACAAGAATTTGTGTCATCCACTCCTACCCAATCACAAGTAAAAAACAATTTCTTTGAAATATATTTATATAGCATTACCATCTAAAAATGGATTCAAGATTTGGTTGTAGCTGGTTAAAATCCATTCTAAGATAATAAACAGTGTATGTAAATGAATAGAGAAGGAGATTAGGATAAGAAGATTAACACTAAGAATTACATGGTCAAACCCTAAAGCATGAGCCTACGTCCCCAGGTTGCCTTTTTGCACTACTATTGGATTAGTAAAATGGTGTCATCTCCCTATTCGGACCATGATAATGTTATAATATCTCTATTTTATCAATAGGATAGTTGGATGATTGCCTTCCTTGGACCCAATGAGGGATTCGGCCTTTTATAGTGAACCCTTATGAGGGAATGTCTGCTGGACCAGTATAGGCCATGTTAGGACATCTTGTGAATGGAGAACTCACAAATAATTTAATGTTCTGCACATTTTGGTTGTCTAACATGCCACTCACATGTTGTTGGATAGCCTTTACCAACGTCACTAATGTTATAAGTTGTTAATTAACCTTGCTAGTATCTGCCCAGGTGGGAAGCAGGTCGAGCTCTTTGCTGAAATGAGGTCCCTCCTTGGTATCTGTTTGTTCGAGGCTAAGGTTTTTCACACTATTCAATGGTTTTATAAAGTTATCTTTAGATCATGAGATTCTTTACAAATATGGTATAACAAAAGCCCCTAAGACTTTGCTCACGAATGCCATGAAGTGGGTGAAGTTTTAATAAATGGTACGGAGTTTACACCTCTTGGTCCAGTGGTGGACAATTATTTTTCTAGGTCGGCCAAGACAATTGATTTGTATGTTTTCTCGATGAAAATTTTTAGCTGACTTAAGTTTTCCACGTGTCAAAAAACTGAGGAGTCTTATTTTAAGGCGCATTTGATGTACGCATTTTCGTCCTTATAAAAGTGGGGGAAAATGTCACGACCTCGACCCAAATATTAGTAGGGAAAGAGTGTCTTGACATGCTACCAAGGCAAAAAATATTCTGGCTTAAATTTTTTCCTTAAATAAATGCAACAGAAATACATCACATGGTCATGAATCGTAAACTGCTGAAAATGAAGGAATTACATCATCGGAGCTTTCTAAAAGGAAACTTCATTTAAGTAACAGCAAGTTACAACTTTAGACGAAATTTAAAACCTATTACATGCTCTATCTGATAAACCAAAAATTTTACATAAAGTAACAAAAAGATATCTAAAATCCAAATCTTCAACATAGTCCTTTTACATTCCATCTGCGAGCCTAGTTATTTCTTGAAAAAATGTTACAATGTTAGTTAAAAGCCGAATGAGATTTAATCTCCGGACATTCCAAGGTTTTTCATAAAATATATACCTATTCAAGTAAGAACAGAAGGCATATACATATATGGATAAGAACTTGTAGTAATATATTTACATGTGAATGAAAGTATATAGAAATGAATAGCTCATAATGGAACGGATGTGACAAATCAAATGCAATATCTTTTTCTTTCAGTCATATCATTGTAATAGCCAATTGCACTCTATACTGTATTCTTCTATCACGGCATTGACACGTGTCTAGCTTACCAAGCTTTTACAACGGTGGACCAGCATTAAGGTATCGGGTTCGAGAGGGGTCTTACAGTCTTATTTTACTGAACTGCGACACGTGTTTTAGCTTTAGATGTAAAGATGACACGTGTTTAAGCTTTATATATATGGATGACATGTGTGAGCACGAGGTGGAAAGGTATTGAGGGTATAAGGGTCATTTTACACATGAAGGGCATTTTGGTACTTTCACACTATATAGTTTCAATATTTCTTAGAGGTCCTTGAAAATATTTTATTTACAAAAAGGTCCTTTTTATTTTTCATTTTGGTCCCTGACAGTTTCTTAATTAAAATCAAGTCTTTAAAGTTTCTTAAAATTACATTTTATACCCTAAAACTTATCATTTAGCTTAGGATGTGTCTTAAAACTTTAATTTGATCCACTTCACTGTTGATTCTTCATATTTAAAAATGGATTTTTATCATATTAAGAACCTCGAATGTCACAAAAATAATAATACAACATTTATCAGATAATAAGTGAGATGTTATTGTAAAAACAAACTATATACGAGCATATAAAAGTGGGGTCATTACATCCTACCCTCCTTATAAAAAGTTTGGTCCCCAAACTTGACTTACATTCATTTTCAAAAAGATATGGTTATCGCTCCTTTCTTTCAACTTCCCGCTCCCATGTTGCTTCTTCAACTAAATGGTTGTGCCATAATACTTTGACCAGTGGAATTACCTTAGTTCGTAATATTTTATCTTTATGGTCCAAAATTTCTATTGGATGCTCAGTGTAGGTCGAATCTTATCTAATTTGTAGAGGTTCATAACTTAAGATATGTGTTGGATCTAGGACGTATTTCTTCATCATTGACACGTGAAACCCAGCATGCACACTAGAGAGTTCAGGGGGTAAGGCTATTCTATAAGCAACAGCTCATATCCGTTCAAAGATTTCAAAAGGTCCTATGTATCTTGGACTCAACTTCCCTTTTCTTCCTAAATCATATTACTCCCTTTTCTAGTGATACTCATAAGAACACATAATCTCCTATTTGGAATTCTAACTGTCGATGGAGATAGTCATCCTAATGCTTTTGACGGCTTTGAGTGATTCGAAGTCGGTCTTGTATAAATTTCAGTTTTTCTGATGTGAGCTGAATCAATTCTGGTCCCAACAATTTTCTTTCTCTAACTTCTACCCGACATTTAGGAGAACGACACCTTCTACCATAGAGTGCTTCATATAAAGCCATTTGAATACTTGCTTAATAACTATTGTTATATGAAAATTCTATTAACAGTAAATGATCAACCCAATTCCCTTTCAGATCAAGTACACATGCCCTAAGCATATCCTTTAAGGTTATAATGGTTCTCTCAGATTTTCCATTCATTTGAAGGTGAAAAGCGGTTCTAAAATTCAATTTTGTTCCCATGGTTGCTTGTAGGCTTTTCCAGAAGCGAGACATAAATCTAGGATCACGATCAGAAATAATTGAAATTGGGGTTCCATGAAGCCTAATGATTTCCTGCACGTACAATTTAGCTAACTTTTCTAAAGAATGGGTAATCTTAATGGCAGGAAATGAGAAAATTTAGTTAACCTATTAATAATTATCCAAATAGAATCATTACTAGTTGAACTCCTTGATAAACCTGTTACAAAATTCATGGTAATATGTTCCCATTTACACTTAGAGTTAGCTAGAGGTTGTAATAATTCTGATGGTTTCTAATGTTCGGCTTTTACTTTTTGACAAACCAAACACTGAGATACAAATTCTGCTATCTCCCTTTTCATGTTATTCCACCAAAACACTTCTCTAAGATCTCTATACATCTTGGTATTTTCAGGATGAAACGTTAATCTCGAGTAATGACTTTCCTCCAAAATTTGCCTCTTCAGTTGGGCATCATGTGGAACACACACTCTTTTTCCAAACCTAAATATATCATCTCTTATAGAAAATTCAATTCCCTTTCCTTCACTAACTTCTTCTTTAATCTTCTTTAGTTGTGGGTCATTTATTTGTGCAATTTTTATCATTTCCATCAACATGGGTTGTAATTGTAAATTCGCAATTATTCCTCCTTTGTTATAAATACGTACATCTATTTCCATACTTCTTAAATCCCTTAAAAAAGGTTCCTGGTTTGTAATAAGACATGCTAAATTTGTTGTAGACTTCTGACTTAAAGCATCGGCTACTACATTAGCTTTTATTGGGTGATAATGAATATTTAAATCATAATCCTTCATCAATTTTAACAACCTCCATTGTCTCATGTTCAATTCTTTTTGGGTAAAAATATATTTCAAACTCTTATGATCAGTATAAATCTCACAAATCTCACCATACAAATAATGTCTCCAAATCTTAAGAGCAAAAACTGCAGCTACTAATTCTAGGTCATGGGTTGGATAATTCTGCTCATGTGGTTTTAATTGTTTCGAGGCATATGCTACTACTTTTTCATTTTTCCTAAGCAAACTTCCTAACCCATTTTTAGAAGCATCACTATAAATAACAAATCCCCCTGTCTCGGAAGGAATAGTCAAAATTGGGGCAGTTACTAATCGATTCTTAAGTTCTTTAAAACTATTCTCAACATCCTCAGACCATTCATATTTCACCTTCTTTTGTGCTAACCTAGATAGAGATTTGGAAATACTAGAAAATCCTTCGACAAATCTCTGATAATAACCTGCTAATCCAAGAAAACTAGGAATCTCCGTCACATTAGTTAGTTTAGGTCAATCTAATATAGCCTTGATATTTTGAGGGCCAACTAACACTCCCTCCCTAGAAATGACATGTCCTAGAAAAGAGACGCTAGGCAACCAAAACTCACATTTCTTTAATTTCGCATATAATTTCTCCTTCCTAAGGATTTGTAATAGTATCTCTACATGATTTTCGTATTCTTCAATAGTCTTGATATACATAAGGATGTCATCAATGAAAATAAATATTTATCCAAATATTTACTAAACACTATATTCATCATATCAATAAAAGCGGTTGGTCCATTAGTTAGTCAAAATGGCATCATTAGAAATTCATAGTGACCATATCTAGTACGAAAAGCTGATTTTGAAATATCATCTTCCTTAATCTTCAATTGGTGATAGCTTGGCCTAAGGTTAATCTTAGAAAATAATTACGTCCCTTGAAGTTGGTCAAACAAATAATCTATACGAGTTAGGGGTATTTATTCTTAATAGTCACCTTATTTACTTCACGATAATCTATACATAACCTTATCGTCTCATCATTCTTTTTAACAAATAATAATGGATCGTCCCAAGTGGATATACCTTGTCTAATAAAATCCTTATCTAACAGATCTTGTAATTGAACTTTTAATTACATTAATTCTAAAGGTTCAATGTGATAAGGTGGTTCTGAGATTGGTATAGTTCCAGGAATAAGGTCAATGGTAAATCCTATTTCTCTATTGGGAGGTAGACCAGGTAACTCATCTGAAAAAATATCTGAAAAATGTTTAACTATAGGAATATTTTTTAAGGTAGGCTTTATTGTCTATAAACTGGTAACAGTTTCTAAAAACCCTTGACATCCCTTCTTAAGAAAACTATAGGCTTTCATTGCAGAGATAATACACATCGGAGATATGATGTCAGTTCCTTCAAAACTAAATTTTGTATGGTTAGGAATTTGGAATGAAATTTTTTTCTCAAAATAATCTACCTTAGCATGATACGATGCTAGCCAATCCATCCCCAAAATGACTTTAAAATCTCTTATGTCTAAAAATATCAAATTGGTGAATTATTTATTACTACTAAGAGTGCCCGGTGGCAGCCTCTTGATCGATACCTGGAGTATGACCTAGAGTTTATAGTGAACAAGTGGGTGCTAGGGACCTAAGGGGGTTCTCAGGGTGTCTTAGGATGGGGTGTCTATAGATAAACCCTCGATGGGTGAGCTTAGAATAAGTGAAGGTCATTTAATGATAAACACCATATCGACGTTGAGAAGGAAGTTTTTTAGTCAACCCTGTGGACCTAGAGTATGAGGTTGATCGATTTGGTGGGTCGAGGTCAATTCTAAGGACCTAAGTAGATGAGGATGACCGATTTAGTGAGTTAAGGTCAGTTCTAATGACCTAAGGAGATGAGGATGATCGCTTAAGTGGATCGAGGTCAGTTCTAAGGATCTGAGAAGATAAGGATGATATATGTCAAGGATGTGTTAAGATTGGTTCTAAGGGGATAGAGAGACCAATTCAGCGGGTCGAAGACCTAAAGTGATGCTAAAGATGATCAATTCAGCGGGTCAAGGTCAATTTTGAAGACCTAGAGTTGTGATGACCAATTCTAATGGCCGAGGTCAATTTTGAGGACCTGAAGTTATAGTGACCAATTTTTAGAGTGAGTTTAATTCAAAGGACCGCAAGTTGTGATGGCCAATTCTGAGGGTTGAGGTCAATTATGAGGACTTAAAATTATAACGACCAATTTTAAGGGTCGAGATTAATTTTGAGGACCTAAAGTTGTAATGACAAATTTTGAGGGTCGGGGTCAATTCTGAGGACCTTAAATTATAACGGCCAATTTTGAGGGTCGGGGTCAATTCTAAAGTTATGATGACTAATTCTTAGAGCTGAGATCAATTCTTAGGACCAAAAGTTATAACAACCAATTCTAATAGCCGAGGTCAATTCTGAGGACCTTAAGTTGTAACAACCAATTCTGAGGGTCGAGGTCAAATCTAAGGACCTAAAATTATAGTGACCAATTCGGAGAGCCAAGATCAATTCTGAGGACCTTAAGTTATAGAGACCAATTCTGAGGGTGGAGGACAATTCTGAGGACCTTAAGTTATAGCGACCAATTCTGGGGGACTAGGTCAATTCTCAGGACCTTAAGTTGTGACGGCCAATTCTGCAGGTTGAGGTCAATTCTGAGGACCTTAAGTTGTGACGACCAACTCTGAGGGCCGAGGTCAATTATGAGGACCTTAAGTTGTAACGACCTATTCTGAGGGTCAAGGTCAATTCTGTGGGCCTTAAGTTGTAATGACCAATTCTGATAGCCGAAGTCAATTCTGAGGACCTTAAGTTACAGCACAGAGAATTTCTCTCCTGGGGAATTTTGAATTATCTTGGGGGTGCACTTGTGGTTTCGCTAGGGATTGTGTTGTCTTGAGACTCTATTGGGGGGATGTTTTAGTCTTGAGATTATAGTAAACTTGAATGTGGGCACATCATTGGTTCTACCATTGAGAGTGTAAGATTAATCCTGCTGGGGATTTTGAGCATTTGTACGGGTCTTAGTGCTCTAAAAATAATTTTTCATATTTTTCAGGGATATTTCGGGCGATTTCTGGATTTTTCTAGCATTTTTGTACAAAATTTGAAATGGGATGCCAATATGCAGGCTTAGGGGGGTTCCAATTAGTAGTGACACGGACTCCTGAGCTTCTTTAGGAAGAGGACAAGTAAGTTGCAGATTTGTATGGTTAGGGGATTGCCAATCAACAGGCCCCTTAGCCTTCTATAAAAAGAGGGCAATCCCTACCCATTTTTCACACCTTCAAGTGTTTGAACATTTTGCTTTCTCTCTCTTAAAACCATTCCTAAGTCCTTTTTTTCTTCAAGACTTCAAATGGTTGGTTCTTCAAGCGAGGGATATAACATGAGTGGTTGGCCGTTGATGACTGGGTCGGCCTAGAGTGGAAGTCTAGGGTTCCCCTTGCATTGGGCAAAAAGAATGCCTTTGATTTGTTCGAGCCTATAACTGATGAGCATACCCTACTACGCAAGATTACATGACACCGTTCATCTAAGGTGAAGAACCATATTGGCCACATAAATCGATGACCTTTGGTATTCCATTTTATTTTTTTCTTTGTACTCTATGATAATGAAGGTTTTTTCTTCTTTTCTTCTTTTACAGATTGAGATAGCTCCTTCAAGCATTCGATCTCGGGGGACTATGGGGCTGAAAGAGGTTTGGGAGAAGTTCCCTGCTGTGGTGCAGTGGATGGTTTCATGTATCAGTTTTGGCCGTTTAGCACAGGCTTTGGATGAACCACCGCGTTCTACTACGGTGTTGTGTGCTCTGGGGAGAGGTGGTGGGACACTACTCACACTTTTCATCTTTGCTTTGGGAAGATGATTGCTACTGCCATAAACGTTCATCAGCTGATAGGTGCTGATTGTGAAGGGTTCCAAATAGTTATGGACCGCACATTAAGGGTGACAAGAGAGGCGGTGCATGAAGCTTAAGGGATGTGGGTAGGATCGTATCTGGGGATTTTGTCGGATGTTGCTGTGGTGGAAGTCCAATCGGCGATCGAACCAGTCTTTATCTTTGGCGGACGTGCGATGGGCTCTGAATGACCTAACGAGCGACTAGGTTATCTTTCGTCTTTTTTTAGTTCTCTTTGTCATCTTTATTTTTTTAGTAGATATTGATTCTTTGTTGGGGATTGCTGGTGATCTTCTACCCCTGGGGGATGAATCCATGAGATACTGGACTGATAGGCCAACATACACATATGCAATGATTGATTGCGTATGAGTTTGGGTACATCTAGTAATTAGGGGAGATATTCGTAAGGCAGATTGTGGAGGAGGAGGTGGTGGTCCCACCGTCACCGCCCCTATGTACATGAGGTGGTAAAAGAGATGTCAGATGATGCCCGGGTGCCAGTGATGATCGGCAAGCCCTATACGCTCAACACGGATACGGTGGTGATCTATGATTATCTTTATTTTGTGATGATCTAGTTGATACCCTCTTGTATCTATGATGTGGATAGCATGGCTCCACCCCCCATGGCTTTGGGCAGGGGTACTAGCGCTCTAGTGGGATCGGCCCATGGCATAGGTGGTGGCACGTCGGTGGCTGTGACGGTAGAGAAGTCTCCAATCATTCAAGTTACTCCCTCTTCTTACATTTTTTGACTGAGTAGCAGGGAGTCTCTAAGCATGTCGCATCGTTTGTCGGTGTCTAGGTTAAAGAGCTTACGGATGAGGCCCTCCGGCCTAAGGTATTTTTTCCCTTTTTTTCTTGTCCTGTTTATTCTTCTCTATTTCTTTACTGACTAATCTGTCTTTTGTTATTGCTTCTTTTCTGGCATTATATTTGGGTGTCGACCAACTGGTTGGGGGATATCAAGGACTACATGGACTCTCCCCGCAGTTATAGCGACGGCAGAGGAGACCTGTTTTCCATCCTTCTTTGTGTCGTCTGCCACCTCATATAAGAATTCGGGTTCTGGGAGTGGAGGATCCACCGCTCGTCACTAGAGAAAGTGCGTTCACCGCGGGGGTTGAGGGATTGAGAGGGAAAGTTGAGGGTTCGAGCTTTATTTTCTATCTAGAAAATGAAACCAAGTGAAGCAAAAAAGATATATGAAAAATATGCATTTTCTTTTTTGGCATTTTTTGATTTAGTTATTTATCTACATGCGCTTTTAATTTCTGCTGAGATTGCTTATTTTATGCAAAGATAGAGATAAGTATGAAATTGGAAGGCAAAATTATTAATATTTTTATTTTTTGAAAAAGAGAGTAAGAGTAATTAACTCAGGGAAAAGATTTTCGAGTAAGAATTTATTTTGAGAAAAAATATGATTTTCGAGGAGAGTAAAATGGAGAAAATTAGTATTTGAAAAGGGATTACCCACGGGAAATTTTTTAAAATATGGATTTTTCTGGAAATTGATTTGGGTAAAAGAGGAAAGGTGGAATTTTCCAAAATAATGGGGTGTCGATCGGCATACCCCTTGACTTGCCTATCGGCATGAAGGTCAAGTCAAATTATCCCTACACTTTGATTACACTTCCTTGCACATCAATGTACCCCTGTAGGGCTAAGAATTAATCAGGTTTCCAGAGTTCTTATTTTTTCCAGGACTTTGAGTATAAAAGGAGGGGTATGGGATGTTATTTCTCCACCAATACCCACATTTCTCTTCTTTCTTATCATTTTTTATTCCCCAAATGTCTATTCCTATGCATGAAGAATTCTCCTCGTACCTTGATGGTCAGGAGGCCATGTGCCTATATAATGTGGATTATGATGCTTTCAACCTGCGTCTGGTTTCTCTGTGGCGTAATCGACCCATAGACTGGAACTTTCTAGCAGCGGGATTACAGTTCTGGTACCTTCAAGACCATGCCTTATGTTTTGTCCTGGACAAGGTTTGTTCTAACTATGAAGAATTCTCGACCATTTGGGGTCAGCCCCTAGTGTGGCGGTAACTATGCCTAATTTTTGAAGAACTCTCAGCCATGTTGGGGGCAACTCCAGAGTGGCGGTAACTATACCCGATTTTTCTCTTTCTAGACCAGCATTTTTAGCGGAGTTTCTCCATACTTCTCCTTTGATGATCCGTCCGTTAGTTACTGGAGAGGGATTATTTCTCTTCAGGTGGCTTTGTATTCAGTGCGCTTGAGGGGTTTTGAGGGTGCTGGATTTGCTGGAGCGATCACCTTGGGCCTTACTTTGAGGCTTTTGTTGGTGATAGGGGACTTGACGACGGTGGTGATGGCTAAGATTTTCAACAGTCTAGATGCTTGTAAAGAGTGTCACTCCGACTTTGTGAGAGGGAGCTCGATGATGTTGTTCATGTGACTTGCAGAAAAGGTTTCGTCAGGCGACCCCTCCTGAGTATCCCTTGGTAAGTGTGCTTAATTTCTTTGTCCGACCTTATCTTCAGTTTCGGCCCACCTATAGAGAACGGGGTCAACTGGTTTGTGGAACACAGAGCCCGGTGTCTTTTGTAACAACTAGGATTCTTAAATGGGTAATTTTTTAAATAAAATTGAAAAATTCGAGAAAAATAATTTTTGAATTTTATAATTTTTATTGGTTAAATATGTTGGTCATGATTTTATAAGAATATAACATCAAGCGGAATTTAAAACGGAGTTAAAATGAATTTTTAATTGATTTTATCCCTTAAGTTATTGGAAGCCGACAGTGTCACAATACCAGAGTGGCCGATCGATCGACCCACCATGCAACATGGAGATTATTTTTCTCCTTAATTACTTCTCATAATGTGCGCATTTAAGTCCTAATTATTATGTTGCTTAAGTTTGATGCAAAAATTCCAAGGAATGATTGTGACACGGTCATGGTTCATATAATGCAATTTTTGTCCGTGCGTGTCACACAGGACGCGAACTTGCGCGATTTTTATAGGACTATTTGAGATGGATAAAAATAGTGTGACCAAATATTTAAGACCCTAAAAATACATATGAAAATACCATCGGGTCAAAAGTCAAAAAAATAATAAAATAAATAAAATAATATTATTTTATTAAAAAAAATAAAAGTGCTCAAAAAATTCTGAAAATCATCATACCGACTAAAAGTCTAATTTTGAGAACCTTTCCCTTCTTCGAGATCTCCAAAAAAATCATTTAGACCCGATTTAGGTCATTTTTCGGTTCGGTCAGACCTCCTTTTTTAGGAATGTTGAGGTAGGTGAGTTACATCTTGGTTTAATTATCAACCATCCATTATGTTACCACCTAGTCTAGCCTAACATCTTACCAAAATGATTGTGTTCTTGAACATTCAATGGATGAGAGAATTTTGGGTTAAACAAATGAATTAATTAATAGGTGATGGTAGTATAAGTTGTATTAACCTTTGGAGTTGGAGAGAAGAGAAAGCCATCAGATTTTTGCCATCTCTCCCACTCCCTTAAGTTCTCACAAACCAGTAGTAAGTCCCAAATTTGTGACCACCCCTTGAGCCACCATAAACCACCATTAAAATCACTTTCAAGCTTAACTTTGGAGGCTTAAACAAATCTGTACCAAGTTGGTTCCAGAGGAGTTTTTGTTCAATTTTTCAAGAGGAACTCGGATTTCTAGTCAATTTCTACATTTAAGTACAGGCATGTTTATCCTATTTTTTTCCTTTAGTGTTATGTGTCTTGATTTTAGCCTCCATTAAACTCATGTGTTCTAAAATAAATTTTGAACATAAAATCTTAAGAAATAAATATTGGGACTGTTTTGCATGAAAAATTAATGCTATTAAATACTAAGAATTTTATTGTTCTTTGGGTTGTATTTCGATAGTCGGGTGTTATGGGCATATGCATGTAGAGAGCCCTTAAAAATCAAATTTGGATGTTTCATGTAAAAATCCTAAATTAACTAAATTACTTGTCCTAGAATAATAATAGCTAAGATGGAACTTGCGTGTAATCATGATTCAAAAAATCACAATATTTATGTGTTCTTGATTTTCCTCTATTTTCATGAAAATCATTTAATTGGGAATTTATTGTTGTTATAAAAATTGTTATAAATAGTTGATTATGCCACTTATGTAATATTGTAATTTTGAATTATCTCGGAAACGTTGGGTATTGTAGGTAATTGGCTTTCACCCCTTGTTATAGCACATTTGTTAGGTATGGGACTAGTAAATGGGCCTTAGTTGCGATTTATGCTAATTAGGTATGGGACTAGTTAGTATGAGTTTATGCGGGTTATATAATTTGGGTTGGGGGCTAATTTTCTACATGATACCATTTTTACGATAACCTAGGATTAATATCTAAGTGGAGTGAAATTTTTATAAACATCCTTTACTTAGGATAGGAAGAAATTGTGTTTTGGGAATCTTAGTTGGTACTAAGGGGTAATTGGAGAATTTTCCCATCACTTTTAAGGGTCGGGGGAATTAATTTGAATGATGAGTTTGAGAAATTTTGGGAAATTAATACCGCAGGACTAAAACGGGTATAAAAATTAGTGGCGACATAATGTGTCAGTGACCGACAATGTAAACGGGTTAGCTTGGACGATTTATGTCGTGTCGTGTGTGGAACCTTATCATATCGCGAGGATAGTTGGATAAAAACGGATCAGACGGCGAACTTGATAAGGGGACGTGTGTGTGAGTGGAACCTTGTCATATCGCGAGGGTCGACAGTTAAAACGGGTTAGACGGTGGCTTTGACAAGGGAATGTGTATCTTGGTAAATTATCTTCACGGTTAAATTAATTAAATTTAACGATAGTTGGGAATGTGGGTTAATTAAAATAATATTAGTGTGGTACATTTAAAAGAAACCTTGCGAGTACTTAGAAATTTACTTTTGATGATTATTAAATTTCTTTTAATTAAAAGATTATATAGTTACGATCGATAAATGTAGCACTGTTGTCTGGGTTCAAGGACCCTAATGGAAAGGAGTAGCCGGTATTCATGCTCGGGTCTTTGGATCTGACACATGCATTGACTAATATTTTTCAGGGATTTATTTGGAGTAGTTGCTTAGGATTTATTGGAGATCATTTTGGAGGTGCAGCTGGAGCTATTTTATTGCTTTCGTAGTTAGATTCTTCTCCAATTTCGTCGTATTTATTATGAGACTATATTCGAATTTTATTGGGCCTTGCGGTTACAAAGTTGTTTTAAGACTTCAGCTGGACTTTATTTATTTAATAATTGAGATATTCGGAGGTTGCATGTGATGGATTTTATCGCACATTGGTGTTAAATCAGTTGGATGTTCATGATATTTGGGATTGATTTAAATCATTTATCTTGCGGACTAAAATTTCAGATGTCTCATATTTGTCACATACTAAGGATGATATTTCATTTACTAACGCCCGGCTAAATTTTGGTGGCGGCCGACGCCAGAATTTAGCACGGTGTTACAGATGGTATCAGAGATGGTCTTATGTCTCGTAGGTTATGAGTCTGTTTAGCTTCCGCGTTACCAATATTTAATTCCCTTTGTTGGTTCGTGAATGTCGATGAGAAGGATGTGTTAGCATTAGAATGACTTGGAGTTTTGTGTTGATTGTGGTAATTGAGGTTAGAATTAGTAATCTGTATGCGAGTATCTTTAGTGGTGATTTGGAGATGAGAGTTGTTTTGGATATTTCTAGTGAAATTGTTGGTTATTGTAAGTATCGATTTTTGTGATGTGAATAAATTTGAGGAGTTTGGTGTTTAGATGACTATTGGAGATTTAATCGAGTGGTGATTCGCGAGAGCACATGGTACGTCGTTATTTTAACAGTTATGTAAATATATAGGTGATATGCACTATATTTTCCATCCGTGGGATTTTGTGCAGATAGGATTGGGCATATGGGCTCCAGGTTTTGGCACTTTACGGGTAAGCATATGTGAGCCTTATATTGGTTTATGCGTTTGGATTTTCGTCAAATTTCGAGGACGAAATTTCTTATCAGTGGGGAAGTATGTAACAACCCGAATTTTTAAATGGGTATTTTTTAAAATAAAATTGGGAAATTCAAGAAAAATAAATTTTTGAATTTTATAATTTTTATTGGTTAAATATGTTGGTCAAAATTTTAGAAGAATATAACTTCAAGAGGAATTTAAAACGGAGTTAAAACGAATTTTAAATTCATTTTAAAATATTTTATCCCTTAAGTTATTTTAAGCCCGCGTGTCACAATACCTGAGTGATTGATCGATCGACCCACCATGCAACATGGAGATTAGTTTTCTCCTTAATTACTTCTCATAATGTGCGCATTTAAGTCCTAATTAGTATGTTGGTTAAGTTTGATGCAAAAATTAAAAGGAATGATTGTGACACGGTCATGGTTCATATAATGTGATTTTTGCCCGCATGTGTCGTGCAGGACGCGAACTTGCACGATTTTTGTAGGACTATTTGAGATGGATAAAAATAGTGTGACTATATATTTGAGACTCTAAAA
Source organism: Sambucus nigra (assembly GCA_949130495.1). NCBI lineage: Eukaryota > Viridiplantae > Streptophyta > Magnoliopsida > Dipsacales > Adoxaceae > Sambucus > Sambucus nigra. Next base: position 193,332,716 of record OX422214.1, on the reverse strand, counting down.
ATACATATGAAAATACCAGGGGGTCAAAAGTCAAAAAAAATATATATATATATATATATATATATATATATATATATATATATATATATTATTTTATTATAAAAAATAAAAGTGCTCAGAAAATTCTGAAAATCATCATACCGACTAAAAATTTAATTTTGAGCAACTTTTCCTTCTTCAATATCTCCAAAAATAATTATTTAGACCCAATTTAGATCATTTTTCGGTTCGACCTGACCTCCTTTTTTAGGGGTGTTGAGGTAGGTGAGTTACATCTTGGTTTAATTCTCAACCATCCATTGTGTTACCACCTAGTCTAGCCTAACATCTGATAAAAATAATTGTGTTCTTGAACACTCAATGGATGAGAGAATTTTGGGTTAAACAAATGAATTAATTAATGGGTGATGGGGGTATAAGTTGTATTAACCTTTGAAGTTGGAGAGAAGATAAAGGCATCAGATTTTTGCCATCTCTCCAACTCTCTTAAGCTTTCATAAACCAGTAGTAAGGCCCAATTAGTGACCACCCCTTGAGCCACCATGAACCACCATTAAAATCACTTTCAAGCTCAACTTTGGAGGCTTAAAAAAATCTGTCCCAAGTTGGTTCAAGAGGAATTTTTGTTCAATTTTTCAAGAGGAACCCGGATTTCTAGTCAATTTTTACATTTAATCACATGCATGTTTATCCTATTCTTTTCCTTTAGTGTTATGTGTCTTGATTTTAGCCTCCATTAAACTCATGTGTTCTAAAATAAATTTTGAACATAAAATCTTGAGAAATAAATATTGGGACTGTTTTGCATGAAAAATTAATGCTATCAAATACTAAGAATTTTATTGTTCTTTGGGTTGTATTTGGATAGTCGGGTATGTTATGGGCATATGCATGTAGATGAGCCCTTAGAAATCAAATTTGGATGTTTCATGTAAAAATCCTAAATTACCTAATTACTTGTCCTAGAATAATAATAGCTAAGATGGAACTTGCGTGTAAGCATGATTCAAAAAAATCACAATATTTATGTGTTCTTGATTTTCCTCTATTTTCATGAAAATCGTTTAATTGGAAATTTATTGTTGTTATAAAAATTGGTATAAATAGCTGATTGTGCCACTTATGTAATATTATAATTTTGAATTATCTCGAAAACGTTGGTTATTGTAGGTAATTGGTTTTCACCCCTTGTTATAGCACACTTGTTAGGTATGGGACTAGTAAGTGGGCCTTAGTTGCGATTTATGCTAATTAGGTATGGGACTAGTTAGTATGAGTTTATGCGGGTTATATAGTTTGGGTTGGGGGCTAATTTTCTAAATGATACCATTTTTACGATAACCTAGGATTAATATCTAGGTGGAGTGAAATTTTTATAAACATCCTTTACTTAGGATAGGACGAAATTGTGTTTTGGGAACCTTAGTTGGGACTAAGGGGTAATTGGAGAATTTTGACATCAATTCTAAGGGGGGAAATTAATTTGAATAATGAGTTTGATAAATTTTAGGAAATTGATACCGCAGGACTAAAACGGGTATTAAAATTGGTGGCAACATAATGTGTTAGTGAACAACAGTCTATACGGGTCAGCTTAGGCGATTTAGATCGTGTCGTGTGTGGAACCTTGTCATATCGCGAGGATCGCAGAATAAAAACGGATCAGACGGTTAGCAAGAGTCAAAACGAGCATTTTAGAAGGTTAGCAGGCATTTGGGAAGAATTTCAAATAATAAATTTAGAACGGTTGAAGCTTAGTATAAGAAAAAAGTGGCGATGTCCCTTCGTCAAACCACCAATGAGCCGTAGCACTTTGGTTCATGTAAATCGGGGAGAATTTTATTTTTTCCTAGAGATTCTAACGCGGTGGTTCTAACTAAGGAAAGGATGACAGATTCTTTTTACTCACAGAGAAGGTTCATCGGAATTGAGAAGTTTTCGTGCATATATTTCCTGTTCCTACAATAAATCGCTCCACGAAGGGGCAAATGTTGAGGGGGATTGAAGGTAATCCTGAGATTAGGGATAATCCCCCCATTAGCAACAGTGTTTGAAATTAAGAAATTGAGGCAGCTCAGCGTGGCAGCTCTAGCGTGACAACTCGTACTTTAGCTTGTTGTGTTGTTTAGTCATATTGTATCTTTGTCTATATTGACTATAAGCTATAAAGGTTATAATGATATAACGAGAATGATAATGAGTTTATGTGCGGTCAAACGGTACTCGCGAGAGACTAGGCTTGGCAAGGCCTGGGAGAGCTTTCATGCTCTATCGAATGACCTCATCGTGGGAACATTAGAGGGACTTGGTTTGGAGGATTGAGATGTGAGGAACCGTTGGGTCTTGTCCTGACCATCTTAGATACACCTGGTAAAACACCGAAGGACCTTGACCGTCAAACCTCGGGGGGAGCAGCCTTGAGTTCCATCGGGCATTGAGTTGTGAGCCGAAAAACTCTCTACTTAATGTCACAACCACTTTATTTGATGTCACTAACCAGCTAGGCAATGTCAGACCTTCACTTGAGTAAACCACCGTGGTATTTGGGGCTGTCAGACAGTTGGTGAGCCACCTCTGTGACAACAGCCCCTTAACACACAGTGGTTAGGCAAAAGGCATGTCTTGGCATTTAATGTTTATGACGTGGAGACAACTAGTGCATCAGGCATTTAATGTTGGTGGCATAAAGTATGAGGGATGTCTTTCACGGGCATTAATGGCGGAGTTGCCTCGGGGGTGGTGTGGGAGGCTATTTAAGGACCCCAACCACCTCTGAGGGGAGGATGATCTTTTTGAGAGTTCAGAAGTGATTACTAGAGAGTTATTACAAACCAGAGAGTTTACTCACCCACCATTGTCATTTATTATGAAGCTTTTAATACTTGACATGGATTCTTGAGGGTGGTTGGTGTGTTTGGCTGCCTGCCAAGGTGTATCTATGGTGCTTACTTCTCTCTCGCTCTAGCTAAGTTAATTCTAAGTTCATTGCTACCTTTTGATTTTTACATGAGAGATCTGCGAGTTCAAACTGAGTCTATCTTCATTGAGTAGTGTTTGTATGTCATGTGGTTAATCAACAGTTTCGCTATTTAACTTATCATTATTATACTCAAAAAGGGATTACGCTTCCATCTTATCTAAACTACCCTCTTACATTTGGCGACTCTGCTGGGGAGGCATTCTTCTAAGTGAAGAGTATGGCAAAAGATAATGTTAATAGAAGGCTTAACTTTGATGACATCCAACATAATAAAGAACAAGCGGTGAGAGAACTGGAGGCTCTAAGGGATGGGGCAACTCGAATAGAGGTACCTCCAGTTCAGGCGACGACAGGTGGTTCAGGGGTGACACAAGCTTCCATGAGTGCAGGGTTGGGACCTGCTCAGGTGGCACTCCTCATGAGTAAGTATTATGAGTTTTTACAAACTCTGGTAGCTTCGACGGTGGTGGGAGGATTTGAAGCTAACTCATTAGTAACATAAGGGGAAGCCCCAATGGCCCCACCAATTGCAAATATAACGGGAACAGTCCCAGCAAGTGTACCCTCTATTGTAAATCCAGCAGTGGGAACATCAGGAGTATCAACGGCCCCAACTGTGACTATTGCTCCATCTGTAATGGGCACTCAGCCTATGGTCCCATTGGATGTCGTTCCAATGGCATCACCCATGGAGGAAATGAGGAAGGAGATGCAGAAACAGATGCTGAAGTTCATGCAGGCCTCCTCGCAATATGCTGGCAAGGTAGCGTCGATTTATGATGACTTTCGAACACCTTATCCCCAGGAATACAACGATGAGCCCTGATGATGCTGGGATTTAGCACCACCAGGTAAGTGATAGTGAGCTCAAACAGTAGTAGCTATGGAAGCCATAGAGATGCAAGTATATAAGTATGTAAGTGTGTAGAAGGGGATGAGTATAAGAAGAAATAAGACTGATGTATAGTGGTTCAGCCAGTTTGGCCTACATCCACTGTGAGTGTGTGATCCACTAAGTATGGGCACTAATGGCCTTGGATACAATGCACATAATCCTCTCTCTCTCTCTACTGTGTGTGTACAAGCAGAGTTTTAGCTAGGGCTACTGTTCATGGATCGATCCCCTGTAAGGTTGTAGGTGACAAGTATATATAGGTCTTGGGAGGTGTAGTGTACCCCCCAAGTAAGCATGGTGCATGTGAATGATGATCTAACTAATCCCCTGTTGACACCTGTAGATGCCAAATGATGACATAATATTCCCTCACGTGAGGGTGTGATTCGGTTATAACGGTCTGCCACGTGTCATATGAGCCTGACGCGCACTGTTCCACGTGTGTCCCAAACCATGCGCTGTCATGATGTCACCCTCGGCCTATGAGCCGAGGCCGAGGGCAAAGTTTCTTCCGGTAGAGAGTCTGGCTTGATTCTGGCCTCGTACTGTCGTACCCTCGTAGGGTCGTCCGGAGTCTGGTGAAGGGTCGTACCCTCGTAGGGTCGTCCGGAGCCTGGGGAAGGGTCGGCCCCCCGTAGGGTCATCTAGAGCCTGGTGGAGGGTCGGCCCCTCGTAGGGTCGTCTGGACCTGGTGGTGGCCAGCTGGGGCCTGGTGAAGGGTCGGCCCCTCGTAGGGTCGTCCGTATAGGAGGTAATCCTCATCCAGGTTGAGGGTATAAACGGGTATATCAATCACCCCCCAGCCCTTAGCCATAGGTGTCAGTCTGAGATGGCTGAGGGATAATGCTGAAATTGAGATGCGTGTATGACCAGTTAGGTGAGTGACACATGGGCAGGTACTCATTGCCATTCAAGTTCCCAAGGCAGGGCGGCTGCACACTCGCATGGGGCTCTGTGCCCTGATTATACCCTTCTTGACAAATGTGCCCATTTATTACCAAGGTATTTAAGAGTTTTTAAACTCTCTCTCTCCACAGCTTCTTCTTCTTCGCGCCTAAGTTTACTCTCTCTCTAGAACCAGTCGCCATTTGCAGCCTTCAATCCTTCAGGCCTCGCAGCGCTCTTGTTCTCTCCTCATCAGGTAAACTTTTTCTCCTCGCACCTTCCTTTGTCTTCATTTCTGTGTATTTTTTAGGGTTATAGGTCGGCACTTTCTTAGAGTTCCCCCATAGCCTTTTTCGGTGTCTTCTCCGGTTGTTAGTTCTTGAACGTTCTTGACAAAAACTTTTTAGTTCTTTGGTTTAATCCTGAAGTCAAACCTGGTCAATCCCCCAACTGTTTGTAGTTGAATTATCCAAGTCTAGTGTAATTTCTCCAAGTGTAGGGTCTTCCCTTTAATGCTTAGGAGGCTTTACAACTTAGTGTCTGAATTCCCATCTTTGAGAGAGAAGCTCTTTACCGAAATTAGACGAATAGAGGAAGAGGAAGAGAGGAGACGAGGGGCCGACCCTAATTGGGTACGCCCCATATTTCCCATCCCTCTTGCCACCATAAGACCATGTGAACCCTCTGAGTCTTGTGGGTCGTCATCTCGTCCAGCCGAGACTCCCAAACCAAGTGAGATGGACGAGAGAGCCTCCTCGCCAACTGGTGCTTGAACGTCGGGTAGAAGGGACACGTCTGACCTTAGCCCTCCTCGAGAGGCCGAGGGTACAATCCCCTCTGAGGCCATCCCTGTGACAACCCTATCCCCCAATGCTTTCCAAGTGGCTTTTCCCCAGGGTCCTCCTGCAGGTGATGAGGGGGAAAGAGATGAGGACGAGGACGATGATACAGATGATGAGGTTGACACCTCCCACGCCTCGTCCTTTATCTCCTCCGTTAGGGATAAAGACCTTCTGATATGGAGGCATATTTACAGAGTGCCCTCTGGGGTAACTATGAGGGTTCCCTCTTATACTGAGAGGGTTTTTGACTGTCAAGAGGGAGAGGTTGCAGTTTATGAGCAAATGTTCAAGGTAGGTGTCAGACTTCCCTTCCACCCTGCCATTGTAGATATTATGTCGGCTCTGGACGTCTCCCCCTCTCAACTCCCACCCAACTCTTGGAGGACGATCTTGGGTTACATTTCCTTGCGGAAAAATGCTTTCACTGATGAGCCCTCGTCCGACGTATTATTGGCCTGTTACAACATCACCTCTTCATCTAAACAGCCCGGATACTATCATCTAGGGGCGAGAAGGTCTGAGAAGAAACTTCTCCACGTGGCTCAAGCTTCCAATCATGATTGGAAAAAGAGATTCTTCTTCATATCTGGGGCGTGGGAGTGCTCCACCGAGGCGTCCCCTTCTGCCGATGGTCCGAGGGTCCCTAACAAATGGTCTAATCCCTCAATGAAAGCTAGGTCAGACCCCGAACTTAGCCTGGAGGAAAGGGATATTGTTGAGTATCTGAGGGGACGAGGGAGAGGTGGCAAGATCCAAAAGTTTGAAGATTTGATGACCCCTCGGTACCTCAAAGAAGCTGGTCTGAGGGTCGGCCCTCTGACGGAACTATGTGAGTTATACAACACGTTTTCCATTCTTTACTTTTTTGAAGTGTTTCCTCTTTATCTCTATATTTTTCTGATGCGTGGTACCCTTTTTAGGTCGTCCTGTAGGTGTGTCAGATTACCTCTGGGAAATGACTTCTCCAAGCCTACTAGCTGGTTTGTCAAAGAAGAAGGGGAAGGAGCCTCAGCAAGCTCCAAAGAAGACGAGGGCCTCAGGGCCGACGGTTGTAGAGCCGACAGCCGACAGCCGACAGCCACAAATGGAAGGAGCCTGAGGCTCCAGTTGAGCATCGGCCTGACCCTAAGACAAGGGCCAGGGTCGAGGCCTCTGAGGGGGCAACCTCTTCATCGAGCATGGGGGCCTTCTGGTCTCAAAATCTGGCCCATCTGAGGGCCGACCCCTCGTCGCTGATCACAAACTTGAGGGCAGCCAAGTCCTCGATGTTCTCTGCACCGTCGGCCTCTGATATCGAGTTCTTGGCGAAGATGCCCCCTGCCAAAGTGTACGACTATGGTCTGCACTCCCTTGCTCAGGTATTGGTCTTGACCTTTTAATTTTATTCTTACTAACTGTTAACTCGGCCCATCTTGATGTTTGTTCATTTTTTCTTACAGTCTGTTTGTGCCTTGACCTCATCCACCAAGTGGATAGCCGAGAATCAACAAAAGTTTCACGAAGCTGAGAGGGCCATTCAACAAGAGGCCGACCTACGGACAGAGCTGGACACTACGAGGGCCGAGCTGGAGAGTACAAGGACTGAGCACGCTAGAGTCCTTGATGAGCTGACGAGGCAGCATGATGACGATCTGTAGGCTAAGGACTTGTTGATCAAGGACAAGGACTTGTTTCTCAAGGACAAGGACGAGGCCTTAACCAATATGGAGGCCAAGCATAAGACTGACCTTGAAGCAGCTGTCCAGAAAGCCGAGGCTGATGCTGTTGAGGCTTACAAGGTCTCTGACGAATTCCAAGGCTTCGGCCTTGAATATCTTGAGAGGGGAATTAGGACGGCCTGTCGGTGGGTCGTCCTAAAGTTTACCGACACAGTATCATCCATCCGCCCTTCTCTTGAGGTGGTTCAGCTGGATGATCCCTTGATTGCTGAGGCCCTGTCGCAAGTGGAGTCCCAAGTTCATGTTGAGGGGGTCGGCACGTCTGAGGATAGGCCAGTTATGATTACTGAAGAGACCCCATTGGTTGATGTTGGGGCTCTGCCTTCTGATATCGCCCCTTAGGGTGGCCGTCTGTGGCCCATACCCTCATTTTTGTATTTTTGTTCTAAATATTGTAAAACACTTGGACGCTTTATATTAATACCATCGTCTCTTCCTTCCACCATTGTTGTCTTCCTTATTTCCTTCTTTTATAGTTTGCTCCTTGTTGATGATGATGCTACTAACCCTTCCCTCATCTTTTTTGAGGACCAGTGTGGGGTCGTCCCCTCATCTGGCCTCATTATAGCCGAGGGTTCAATGAACCAATTTAATGGTTTTAAATAAAACCTACCCTCGTCTTTCTTGAGAACAGCGGTGGGGTCGCCCCCTCCACTGGTCCTCATTTTAGCCGAGGGTTCAATTAACCAAATTAATGATTTTTATGGTCTTCCCTCGTCTTTTTTGAGAACAGTCCACTGGTCCTCATTATAGCCGAGGGTTCAATGAACCAATTTAATGGTTTTAAATAAAACCTACCCTCGTCTTTCTTGAGAACAGCGGTGGGGTCGCCCCCTCCACTGGTCCTCATTTTAGCCGAGGGTTCAATTAACCAAATTAATGATTTTTATGGTCTTCCCTCGTCTTTTTTGAGAACAGTGGAGGGGTCGTCCCCTCCACTGGTCCTCATTATAGCCGAGGGTTCAACTAACCAAATTAATGATTTTTATGTAGTCTACCCTCGTCTTTTTTTAGAACAGTGGAGGGGTCGTCCCCTCCACTGGTCCTCATTATAACCGAGGGTTCAAAAAACCAAACTAATGATTTTTATGAAGTCTACCCTCGTCTTTCTTGAGAACAGTGGAGGGGTCGTCCCCTCCATTGGTCCTCATTATAGCCAAGGGTTCAACTAACCAAATGGTTTTAAATTAAGTCTACCCTCGTCTTTTTTAAGAACAGTGGAGGGGTCGTCCCCTCCACTGGTCCTCATTATAGCCGAGGGTTCAACTAACCAAACATGATTTTTATGAAGTCTACCCTCGTCTTTCTTGAGAACAGTGGAGGGGTCGTCCCCTCCATTGGTCCTCATTATAGCCGAGGGTTCAACTAACCAAACATGATTTTTATGAAGTCTACCCTCGTCTTTCTTGAGAACAGTGGAGGGGTCGTCCCCTCCATTGGTCCTCATTATAGCCGAGGGATCCACTTACCAAATTAATGGTTTTTTGTAGATGTTTCCACGCATACTGGAACTGACAACTATAGGGTGAGGGGAATCATATTTCTCATTAATTTTCCAAAGTCCTGTTGGAGCAACTCCTATTACAACTATGGTCTATCAAGACCTTACAACACTACTGGTAGTATTTCTTCAAATGATCTGCGTTCCAGGGGTTGGAAAAAAGTTACCCTTCTAGGTTTTCTAGTCTATATGTCCCAGGGACAACTTCATCGATGACCCTGTAGGGGCCGTGCCAATTAGGATGGAGTTTGTTGGGCTTTTGCCAAGTCTTCTTGAGAACCAAGTCTCCTACTGCGATAGGTCTCTGTTTCACCCTCTGATTGTAAAACCTTGCGGCCCTTTGCTGGTAGGAAGCCTGCCTTATCTCAGCATCCTCCCTTATTTCCTCAATCAACTCCAGGTCAAGTCTCCTCTCTTCCGTATTTCCCTGGGGGTCGTACATTTGGACCCTATGAGTGGGAAACTCGTCTTCGGTGAGGATGACTGCTTCTGATCCATAAGCTAACATGAATGGGGTCTCCCTAGTAGAGGTCCTTACTGTCGTCCTGTACGCCCACAACACTGCATATAACTCCTCGACCCATCTTCCTTTTGCCTCTTCAAGCCTCTTATTAATCCCATCTAGGATTGTCCTGTTCGTAACTTCGGTTTGCCCATTGGCCTGAGGTCGGCCTGGGGTGTAGAAAAATTGTTTGATACTTACCCTCTCACAGTACTTCTGCAGAGAGGTATTCTTGAACTGGGTCCCGTTATCCGAGATGAGGGTGTTGGGTAGACCATATCTGCATATCACATTCTTCCAGATGAACTGGAAGGTCTTCTGCTCCGTGATCGTGACCATTGGTTCGGCCTCTACCCACTTTGAAAAGTAGTCAATTGCTACGATGAGGAACCGATAGTTATTGACTGCCCTCGGTAAGGGTCCTACCAGGTCAATCCCCCACACTGCAAACGGCCATGGGGATGTAATGGAGGTAAGAGGCTGATGAGGTTGGTGAGGGATGGTAGCAAATATTTGGCATTTATCACACTTTTTAACATATGCAGCAGCATCTTTCCCCAAGGTCGGCCACCAGTAGCCTTGGGTGATCACCCTCTTTGCCAAGGATCTACCCCCAATGTGGCTTGAGCACGACCCTTCATGCACATCTTGCAAAATAGAAGGGACTTCTGAGGGATGCACACACCTAAGTAAGGGGAGCAGAAACCCCTTTTTGTACAGCGTGTCTCCGATGACAGCGAACTTTGCAGCCCTGTACCTCAGCTTCTTCCTCTCTTGGCTTGCTTCTGGCATCTTTCCCCCTTTAATGTATCTGATCAGAGGATCTATCCATGAAGGTTCTTGAGAAACATTCATGCAAATGCCAAGTGTTCCCTCGACGTCTTCTATAGTTGGTCGAAGCAAGATTTCTACCGGGACTGTCCTCCTTATGTTTGTCCTAGTAGCTGAGGCCAACCTTGCAAGGGCGTCAGCACGGCCATTATCGAGCCTAGGTATCCTCTTGAATTGCACTTCTTTAAAGTTTTTTAGCAATGACCTCACCTTCTCAAGATACCTAGCCATCCTCTCGTCTTTGGCCTCATAGGCTCCTAGTATCTGATACACCACCAGCCTTGAATCACTGTGAACCAAAATTTGGCCAACACTAAGAGATTTGGCCAAGGAAAGGCCAGATATCAAGGCCTCATACTCAGCCTTATTGTTGGAGGCTTTGAAATTGAACCTCAGGGCATACTCGATGTCTGTGCCGTCGGGTGCTGATACTATCAATCCAGCTCCGCTCCCGCTTTTGCAAGAGGACCCGTCGACAAAGAGATTCCATACAGCATGTTCCTCCGAGAAATTTCCCTCGATGAGTGACCCTTGTCTAAAAAGGTATCTTCCCTCTTCATTTTCAGCCACCTTTCTTCTAGCGGTGCTTTTCTCAGCCTTATCTGCAGGAGGGTCGGTGAGCCTACCTTACTGGGTATCTGTCTGGCTTAGACCCTCACCCTCGGCCTCATCACTCTCCCAAGTAAATTCAGCCACGAAATTTGCCAATGCCTGCCCCTTAATGGCTGTCTTAGGCTGATACACAATATCGAACTCCCCCAGCTCTATAGCCCAGGTCATTAGCCTTCCTGATTTTTCAGGCTTGTGTAGGACCTGCCTAAGAGGAGAGTCAGTAAGGATGACCATAGTATGGGACTGGAAGTACGGTTTCATCTTCCTTGAGGCATGGATCAAGGCGTAGGCCAACTTTTCCATCCTCGGGTATCTTTGCTCTGCCCCCTGGAGTGTCTTGCTGTTAAAGTATACAGGCTTCTGTATACCATCCTCGTCTCTCACAATGGCTGCGCTGATGGAAGACTCTGAGACGGCGAGGTACACGTAAAGTCGTTCACCCTGCACGGGTCGTGACAGCAGCAAGGGAGACCCTAAGTATGATTTTAGCTCCTTGAAAGCCTCATCACACTCTTCACTCCATTCAAAGGCCTTCCTGAGGATCTTGAAAAATGGTAGACACCTGTCTGTAGCCCTCGACACAAATCTGTTCAAGGCAGCCACTCTCCCTGTGAGCCTCTGAACGTCTTTAATGGACTTGGGGGTCTTCATCTCAATAAGGGCCTGTATCTTTTCAGGATTGGCCTCGATGCCTCTTTGATTGACAATGAACCCCAAGAACTTCCCCGCTCCGACCCCGAAGATACACTTGGCCGGATTAAGCTTCATATGGTACTTGTCCATCGTATTAAAGGTCCTCTCCAGGTCTGCCACATGATCCTCTGCTTTCAAACTCTTGGTTAGCATGTCATCCACGTAGACCTCCATAAACTTCCCGATTTGGTCTTCGAACATTTTATTTATAAGGCGCTGGTATGTTACCCCCGCGTTTTTTAGACCGAAGGGCATGACCCTATAGCAGTATGTACCCTTGTCAGTGATGAAGGCAGTCCTCTCCGAGTCTTCAGGGTTCATGAAGATCTGGTTGTACCCTGAGTAGGCATCCATAAAACTCATGAGCTCGTGGTCTGCAGTAGCGTCTACCATCTGGTCAATGCGGGGGAGAGGGAAGCTGTCTTTGGGGCAGTGCTTGTTGAGGTCTTTGCAGTCCACACACATCCGTCACTTCCCGTTGGCCTTTGGGACAATGACCTTGTTGGAAAGCCACTCAGGGTAGATGACCTCTCTGATAAATTCAGCGTCCTCTAGCTTTTTGACCTCATCCCTGATGACCTCGTACTTCTCTCTAGAGTAAATCCTCCTCTTCTGCTTTACCGGCTTCACTCCCTCTACCACATTGAGCTTGTGGCACATGATTTCAGGGTCGATCCCCGGCATATCTACATGACTCCATGCGAAGACGCTTCGTCTTTTCCTCAACAGTTTAATGAGGTCTTCCTTGATGTTGGGCCTCAGAGACTTGCCAACTTGGACGGTTTTTCCCGGGTCATCCTCATCGAGGATGATGGGTTCTACCTCCTCATCGGCCTTTCCTTTCTTGAGCTTCGTCTCGTCCCTGGGTTCTAGGGTATCAATATTGTAAGTGGCTGTAGCCCTCTTTTGTGCCTCCCTTTCTTCGGCGGAGTTGTAGTAGCACTCTCGCGCTGTCGTCTGGTCTCCCTGAACCTCCCCCACCCCGTATGGGGTAGGGAATTTAATCATCTGGTGGATCGTAGACGGCACGGCCTCGAACCCTTTGAGGGCCACCCGCCCCAATATGATATTATAGGCTGGAAACACATGCTCATCCATCACAAAGAAACTGACCTTCCTGGTGAGCCATCTCGGCCACTCGTCCCCCATCCTAACATCAGCCTCATACACTCCAAGGGGGTGAACTTTTTCCCCACTGAATCCGATCAACAGATGATGGTACGGGACGAGTCTAGCACGGCTGAGACCTAAGGCCTTGAAGCATGGCCAAAACATTACATCTGCAGATGAGCCCCCATCCACCAGGATCCTCGGCACCTCACACCCATGCACCCTGGTCGTGATGATGAGCGGGTCATCATGCGGGGCTAAGAGGCCTTTGAAGTCCATTCGTGAGAACCCTACTATCAGTGTGTCCATGTCCACCTTCTTCCTCTTTTCTGGCTTGGCCTCCATAGAGGTAGAATGTACAGTCTTCGTCACTGCCCTGGCTTCTGCCACATGGGCCTTCCTATCTGCGACTTCCGATCCTCCTCCTTCCAGACCCCCAAAGATCATTCCCAATACGAGAGAGATCATATTAAGCCTCTTGACGGGGCCCTGATCGTCTCTCGGCGGGAGGTCAGGGTCGTCCTCATCATCAGAAGGGTCGTCCCCTCTTTTTTGAGGACCCTCTCTACATGCATCGACTCGCTTCTTTCTGGGGTCGTCCCCTCGGCCCCTCTTGAAGCCGCCTCTGTCGACGTACTTTCTGAGCTTCCCTTCTTTCAGCATCTTCTCAATCTCATCTTTCAGAGCAAAGCATTTGTCTGTCACGTGACCGTGGTCTTGATGAAATTCACACCACAGGTTCTTATTTCTCTTGCCAGGTGCTGCCCTTAGCTTCTCAGGCCACTTCAGGGATCGGTCACTCTTTATTTCATTGAGAATTTTCTCACAGCTGACCGTCAGAGGGGTGTAACCAGCGAACTTGTCGTCCGTGGACCTCTTCTTCCCCTCTTTGTTCTTCTTAGGGTACTTACCCCCACCAGTACCCCCCTTCTCGTCTTCATATTTTGCGGCCATCGCCTCTTTGGCGTTCATCACCTTTCCTGCTGTCGACAGCAATTCGAACATCGTCCTCGGAGGGTCTTCAGCAAGCTTCCATAACAGCTTCCCCTTTTGGAGTCCTCCAATCAGGGCTGTCATAGCTATGCTTTCCTCGTAGTCTTCTACCTCCATCTTCTCTTTATTGAATCTGGCTATATAGTCCCTCAGACTCTCACTCTTCCCCTGCTTGACATAGAGCAGGTGGGTGGTCTTCTTCTGTGGCCTCACCCCGAAGCAGAAATTATGGATGAACAGGTCGGCCATCTGCTTAAAGTTTTCGATGGAATTTTTTAGAAGAGACGTGTACCAAACGTGTGCAGCCCCCGTCAGGGTTCCGGAGAAGGCACGACATCTCATCTCATCTGAGATAGAGTATATGTCTGCTGCCGATTGATACATCTCAACATGGTGGACAAGGTTGGTGCTCCCATCGTATCTTGGGGTGACCACAGGTGGCTTGAACCTTGATGGCGTAGGGAAGTCGACTATCTTCGCCACAAAGGGTGAGCCTATGGTATATCCCTTCTGAAGGGGATCTCGGCTCTTCAATATATCACCTATCTTATCCTCTAGCCGCTGGATTGAGTCATTTCAGGGCCTCACAGGGTCGGAGCGGCCGATGTTATCCCCAGCCGCCTCTTGAAGGTGGACGGAGGGTTCTGCTGCAGCAGGCCTGTGTCGGCTGTTCACTTCCCTTTGGCCGTCATCCCGCCCCTGGGGTCGACCATCTGCTGCCTCCTGCCTGGACCTCACCGCACTTCTTAACCTGGACAACTTGTCTCGCAGGTCATTTACTGGGCCAAGACTCTCAAAGGCCGACCCCCTGCTCAAGCGATCAAAAGCAGAGCCTCTCGGGCGATCGTCAGGGTTTGGTCTCACGCACTTTCCTCTACTATCCTGGAGGGGTCGCACAGTGTTGTTGGAGACCTCATACGGTTCCCAGCATTCAATTGGGGCCTCCTCTCCCTCCAGATCGTCATACCTGTCCTCAGGGCAAGGGTTTCCTTGCCTCCCCAGGCGCAGACGCCGGGGGTCAGCAACATCCCTATGCCGCTGAGGGGGTGGCAGGTCTTTGCATGGTGCCTGGGGTGGTCCCCTGGCCTCATGCTGTCCTGGAGCTGCTGTCGGAGTAATCATCTCAGGTGAGACCCCGGGTGGCCTCAGTATGTTCTGGCTTAGAGCTGTGAACTGCTCCTGCATCATCCGTTGGCTTGCTTCCAGAGACTTTAGGGCTGCCGCCACATCAGCCATCTCAGACTGAGGCGACGGCTGACTGGAACTGGGTCTTCCCCCCTCATCCGGCAGGGGAAGAGGTGGTGGTGGCATCTCAGGTGCCATGTGCCTTGGGATAGAACAGCTGAAGAACGGTGAGCTTGGGAACCTTAGTGGGTCTCTTTCAATGGTGAAACACCTCCTCTCAGGAGGAGGGTTGGTTCACCACCAGAGTGCCCAGTGAGGTCAAGTTGTGCAAAGGAAGAGATGTCTTCTCGTTCCCACAGACGGCGCCAAACTGATGATGTTGGGATTTAGCACCACCAGGTAAGTGATAGTGAGCTCAAACAGTAGTAGCTATGGCAGCCATAGAGATGCAAGTATATAAGTATGTAAGTGTGTAGAAGGGGATGAGTATAAGAAGAAATAAGACTGATGTATAGTGGTTCAGCCAATTTGGCCTACATCCACTGTGAGTGTGTGATCCACTAAGTATGGGCACTAATGGCCTTGGATACAATGCACATAACCCTCTCTCTCTCTACTGTGTGTGTACAAGCAGAGTTTTAGCTAGGGCTACTGTTCATGGATCGATCCCCTGTAAGGTTGTAGGTGACAAGTATATATAGGTCTTGGGGGGTGTAGTGTACCCCCCAAGTAAGCATGGTGCATGTGAATGATGATCTAACCAATCCCCTGTTGACACCTGTAGATGCCAAATGATGACATAATATTCCCTCACGTGAGGGTGTGATTCGGTTATAACGGTCTGCCACGTGTCATATGAGCCTGACGCGCACTGTTCCACGCGTGTCCCAAACCACGCGCTGTCATGATGTCACCCTCGGCCTATGAGCCGAGGCCGAGGGAAAAGTTTCTTCCGGTAGAGAGTCTGGCTTGATTCTGGCCTCGTACTGTCGTACCTTCGTAGGGTCGTCCGGAGTCTGGGGAAGGGTCGTACCCTCGTAGGGTCGTCCAGAGCCTGGGGAAGGGTCGGCCCCCCGTAGGGTCATCTAGAACCTGGTGGAGGGTCGGCCCCTCGTAGGGTCGTCTGGACCTGGTGGTGGCCAGCTGGGGCCTGGTGAAGGGTCGGCCCCTCGTAGGGTCGTCCGTATAGGAGGTAATCCTCATCCAGGCTGAGGGTATAAACGGGTATATCAAGCCCTATCCAAAAGTTTATATTCTTCCTATTTTTTTAAAATACATAGGGAAAGGTCAAAACTCGAAGGAGCATATTAAGTATTTCGTTGAACACTTGGGGGCGCATTGTAATAATAAGAAGCTCAGGCTGAGGGAGTTTTCTAAATCCTTAACCAATAAAGCATATACCTAGTATTCTAATTTGGCTCCCAAGTGAAATTCTACATGGAAGGAGATGCATGTTTTGTTTGTCCAGAAGTTCTTTCTGGTGGAAGATGAGTTTACTTTGACCTAACTGGGGAGGGAGAAGCAACGACCCGGGGAAGAAGTGGTGGCATACGTTCGAAGGTTAAGGGAAAGGTCCCTCGATGTGAGGGGGGAGGACAAAGAATCAAAGTTATTACAGATCTGTGCGGAGGGGATGCTCCCTCAGTACATTTGTCATCTTATTAATGAAATGCGCGAGGGGACTTTTTCGGCGTTCTTAAAAGTAGCAAGAAATATCTCCTCGGTGGTGCGACCAAATCCAGTGGTGGTGCCCATGATGTTTAGGCAACCGATACAACCTGTGGGAGGGAGGTCTCAGCCCCCACAGATAGGGTACACCGAGGGAACAGATGGGTGTAAGGCACCGAAGAAGGACAATAGGAGGAAGTTTGGAAGAGATAGAGAGGATCCACCACCATTACCTTGTACAGTGGAGGAGGTTTCCAGCTGTTACAAGGTAATAGTCCAAGGAGGAACAGTCTACGAACCAAAGGGCATTCCCGTTGGGGAACCCGATGTGGAAACAAGGGGGGATCCTAAATATTTCCAGATTCATCAGAAGATTCAGCGCCCAACAGAGATATGTTTCACGCTGAGGAGAATCATTGATAAGTATGTAAAGGAAGGGACGTTGCAAATCCCTCCGCAGAACGTTAACAACAACCCACTCCCAGCACAAGGGGCCAATTTGGTGGTGGCCTATGACGAGGAAGCAGAGAGGGAAGAAAGAAGGCGAACTACGAGGCAGGGAGAGTTCGAAGAAGCTTTGGAAGATTATACGAAGAGAATGGCTAACGTAGTACTAACCTACGATGAGGCAAGTGCCAAAGACGTGGAGGATGTATACAACATTGAAGGTGAGGAAGCAGACCCAGTCCTAGAGTACTGTGCAGTTTTAAAATCCCCAAAGTTCACCTGGTTCTTAGACTTAGTGGGGATACCGGGGGAGAGTAGGTTGGAGATAACCCAGGCAATACTTGACATTGCGAGGATGAACGCAGTCCCCTCGCTGAGATAGAAGGGACCCATGGACAGGTTAGTAAGAAGGTTTTTGTTAGAGGTAACTTTTAGTGATGCAGATAGGGCTATAAGATTCCCTTATAACAGGCCATTGTATGTGACCGCCAGCGTCAACGGAATTAGATTCGTAAGGACTTTTATGGATGGGTGAGCTTCCATCAATATTATGCCAATCAACTATTTTCATGCAGCTAATATTCCGGAGCAAAGGTTGGTCCCCATGCCTTTGGTGATTTCGAGATACGACAACCAGTCTTCCAAGTCTATTGGGTATGTGAATATTGAGATTGTGATGGGAAATTTGAGTTCCCATATGAAGTTCCACGTAATAGAGAGTGCAACTTCCTACCATCTGCTGATAGGAAGAGTGTGGATGCACAACCAAGGGCTAGTTCCCTCGACGTACCACAATGTGCTAAGGTGAATATCAAGGGAACGGAGGTGACTATTAGGGCTACGAAGAGGCCCTTCGTTATCGAGGAAGCTCACTTGGTAGATGCGGTATTTTACACAGAGTTGGAGGAGAATGATCGGGTTCTAATGAAAAGAATGGAGGGACCATGGGTTCCCTCGATCAGAGAAAGGATGGGGCATTTGAACGAACAAAATAAAGAGGTTGCAAGCAGCGCAAGAGTGATGATTGAAAAAGCTCACCCGATGGCCCCTCGGCCCCAAAACATCTCGAAGCAACTCAAAGACATAATGAGGCCCAGGGTAGATCCGATGGAATATGAGGTCCAACGGTAAAGTGTGCTGAGAAGGTTCTCAAAAAAAAATGGACAAGGCTTCAAGAGAGAAAAAGAGGAAGGCAGCTACAGCTACCAGCAAGCAGTGCAAGAAGGCATTACCGAAGAGGGAAAAGTGGTATATCGATTATAATAATGTGAACGAGTGGTCGAAGAAACTGATGATGAGGTTGACCCGATATATGAATGCTTTCTGATGGATCAACGGGGAAATATATGGTGATAGATAACTCCAATGTACAGGAATTTAAGAGGAAGTCACCGAGGAACCAGAATACATGGCGGATCAATCGAAACTGGAGGCGCAAGAACTGGAGCAGTTGAACCTGGTTAAAGAAGAGGAGGATCCAAGGCCTATTTTCATAGTGAAAGATCTCAGTAAGGAGAAACGAGAGGATTTGGTTATGTTGATTCGAGAGTTCATAGACTTTTTTGCATGGAAATACATGGAGATGGAAGGGTTGGGTGAGGGAGTCAGCTATCACAAATTAAACATAATGCCTTCAGCCATTCCGGTGAAATAAGAAACAAGAGCTTACAAGCCTGAGCTAGACTTAAAGATAAAGGAGGAGGTCCAGCGATTATTGGTGGCAGGGTTCATCAAACCGATACAGCACCCGCTTTGGCTATCTAGCATTGTCCCGATGGGAAAGAAAGACAAAAACCAAATAAGGATTTGCGTGGACTTTAGAGATTTGAATATAGCTTTCCCCAAGGATGAGTTCCCTATGCCCTCCATTAATAGCTTGATAGATTCACTGGCTAGTCATGAGAATTATATCTTCATGGATGGGTATGTAAGGTATAACCAAATCAAGATGGACCCCTCAAATGCAGAGAAAATGGCGTTCAGGACCCCGTTAGCCAATTTCATTTACAGAGTAATGTCGTTTGGACTCAAGAACGCTGGGGATATTTACCAGAGAACAATGATGGCCATTTTCCATGACTTCTTCCACAAATTTATAGAATTCTATATGGATGATTTGGTCATCAAATCAAGGAAGGAGGAGTCCCATCTGGGCGATTTGAGGAAGGTGTTTGCCCGATGCAGGAAGTATAAATTGAGGATAAACCCGCTGAAGTGCGTCTTTGGGGTAACAAGTGGAAAATTCCTAGGCTTCGTAGTTGATCGGCAAGGGGTAAAGATGGACCAGGAAAATCAGCGAGCAATCTTGGAGAAGCCAAGTCCAAGAACGACGAAGGAGATAAAGAGTTTCCTCGGTAAAGTCTCCTATCTTAGGATATTTGTGCCTGGGTTAGTCGAGATGACACATCTGTTGATGCATCTGTTACGAAGGAATATGAAATTCAAGTGGGAGGAGGTTCACCAGGAGTCTCTCGTTGGGCTGAAGAAGCTGCTCGTTTCACCACAGATCATGGTTCCCCCACAGGCAGGAATATCATTGCAGTTATACCTCACATCCACCATGAGGTATGTGGGAGCTTTGTTGGCACAGGAAATTGATGGGGAAGAACGACTGGTCTACTACCTCAGCAGAATCATACAGGGACCAGAAGTCAGATATAGTAGCTTGGAAAGGCATTGTTTAGCCTTAGTCTTTGTAGCACAAAAACTTAGATATTATATGTTGTCTTTTACAATTCATATTGTAACTAGATGTGATCCTATTAAGTATTTTCTAGAAAGAACTATATTGATTGGTAGAGAAGCTAGGTGGTTCCTTATCCTCTCCTAGTATGACTTGAAGTGTGTGGTTCCTCACGTAATCAAAAGCCAAGCGTATGCTGATCTGTTGGCAATTTTCCCCTCAGGAACGTTTGAGCCACCTAAAGAAAGTATTTCGGGAGACGATTTGTAGGCCAATCACCTAGACACAACGGATGAGGAATGGATAATGTAGTTCGATGGATCTTCGACGAAGAAGAAAGGAGGAGCAGGGGTCATTCTTTCAAAAGGAATGGAGGAGATTTTCCTTTCCTACAAATTAGATTTCCCTTATTCTAACAACGAGGCAGAATATGAAGCATTGGTGCTAGGGTTGCTAGAGGCTCTTCAAAGGGGGATTCGTTCACTTTGCATCAAAGGTGAATAAAATTTGGTGGTTCAGCAAGTGAATGGAGAGTATGCATTGAAACACATAATCCTGGAACCATACAGAATAATCATTTAGTGGCTTATCTGCCAATTCCATCGGACCAAGATCAAGAGATAGCCCAGAATGATGAATCACCACCCAGACGCCTAAGCCACCATCGCCCAGAAGATGTTCATGAGGAACAATACAACTGTCGTCGTGATTCAATAAAGAACAGCTCCTTTGATAGTACAGTTAATTTTACCGATGGAGGAGGATGCGGATTGGAGGGGAGAGATTAAGAAGTAATTGGAATCTTGGGAAGGAGCGATGGGGCAGAGGTAATTAGCCCAATACTTCATGAAAAAGGGAAACCATTACTTTAGGAACGCAGGAGGATGGTTGTCAAGGTGCATCAGTCCAGAAGAGGGAGAGCGGAGATTGAAGAGAACACGTGAAGAGCACTACGAGACAACTGAGATACCCCTCTACCGAAGAATGTAATGAGAGGGGTATTTTTGGCCCAGAATAAAACAGGACGCGATGGAACTACAACGAAAGTGCGACAAATGCAAGTTATTTTGAAGCAGCTGAATGTCATTTCGTGGAAGTTCAACCTGATTGGAGATAGTCGTATATTAACTATATCAGAGATGGAGTTACCCCAACACAGAAAATTGATGCGATAGGACTCAAGCGAAAGGCCCCGAGATTCTACGTTCAGGAGGGGCAGCTTTATCGAAGCGGATACTTAACAGGTCATTGCGTTGTATCATAAAGGAAGAAGCAGTCGAGGTCCTCAAACAGGCACAAGATCAAGCTCACATAGGAGGGGCCAAGTTATATGACCAATTGATGACGTTGGGGTATTATTGGCCAACAATGGAGAAAGACTCTGTTGAGTTCTTTCAAAAATGCAAAGCTTGTAAAGTTCATAGAAATATGATCCATGCCTCATCGGTAGGCCTACACTCCCTAGCGACGCCTTATCCTTTTCACACTTGGGTGTTCGACCTGGTAGGGGCAATACATCCTTCTTCGAGGGGGAAGATATGGATACTAGTAGAAATGGAATGCTTCACAAAGTGGGCTAAAGAGATACCACTGAGAAGGGCAACAGCGGGGGTGGTGAGCAACTTCATCAGAGAATACGGCATTTGCCATTTTGGGATCCCAAAGCTTATCCTTTCAGAAAATGGAACCCCTTTCATTAATTCAGAAGGAACGATACTCACAGACAAGTACTCCATTGTCCATCATACCTCAACGATAGCATACCCAAAGGGAAACGGTCAGTTCGATGCAACTAACAAAACTCTGGTTAATATCTTGGCTAAAATAATAAAGGATTTTCCAGGAGCTTGGGATGATAAGATATTAGCTGTATTGTGGGCATATCGAACATCCAAGAGAAAGCCCACAGGATATACTTCGTTCTCCCTTGTCTATGGGGCTGAGGCGATCTCCCAGTGGAGTTAGAAGTTCCCTCTGCTCGATATGCTTTACAAAGTAGCATGCTCCCTCAGAATAGACATGTACAGTTAGAAGCGTTGGATGAACATAGAGATAATGCGATGAAACACTTTCAAATGTATATGAAACAGCTCTCTAGGGCATATGATAAATTAGTGAGACCAAGGAAGTTCGTGGAGGGAGACCTCGTATTGAAAGCAGCAGTGAAACACATCAGGGGGCTTCCTCTATCCAAGTTTACAGCAAATTGGGAGGGACCTTTCATTATAAAAGAAGCTCATGACTCAGGTTATTGCTTAATTTCTAGGATGGAAGAAGATAAACCATTCAAGATTAACAATAAATGGTTGAAAGTCTATCATGTGTAAGCAATTATGTTTGGACAACTGATGTATTTGGATGTTGAGATGAATACACGAGTTCTTTTTATGATGAGTATGCAAGGTCTTTTTATTATAACTCAAGTGGAGATGAAATAATTATAGAACTTCACAATGTATGCAAACAGTTGTAACATAAAGAAATGGCATGAGAAACATATATCTTTCTTCATTCATAAACTTTGGGGCGTTACAAAATTGGGAGTTATTGCCCATGAATTACATAAGAAGAAGAAAAAGAAAAATATATAAAAAAGTTCATTAGCCTAAGAGGAACCACAAATATGGGGAAGAGAAAAAATCTGCAGGAAGGCCCGAAGAAGCTGCCAGGCAAGACTGTTGGGCATTCATAGAAACCTCCAACCTCGTTTATGCTTGTGTACGCTCGATGAGGAGCTTCTCTTGCTTTGACATTACCAAGCATAGAGCTTCTTCGAGGTACCCCACCTCTTTGTCAACGGCTTCAAGAAGAGGTGATAACTCAACCAATTGGACTTCCTCAGCCTGTTGATCCTCCTGATGTTTTCAGAGCAGTTCCTTTTGGCTATCCAGTCGTTGGGTCTTTAAAGTTTTCAAATGCGTAATAAGCCAACCAAGACGAAAGCCATCATGACCCAACTCCTTCAGGTGACCCAGGAATTGGTTGAGGAGGGCTCTAGTAACGGTTGAGGTCGGAGTACTGGCAATCTCAGCCATAACGGTAGCCATGCCCTGAAGCCTGTAATTCATCACAGAGATTTCGGAAGGCAGGTAATCCACGGTGAACGTTTCGGGATGGTGGTTTGCAAGCAGCTCAACTACCAAGCGATGGTTTACAGTCATCTAAGGAGAATGCTGGAGCACCATCAGGCAGAAGGCATGTGGAGCCAAGTCTGGCAGAGGAAGCTCACAGCCAGATTCGCTCTCAGCAGCAGCACCGGTCATGGAACCTTGATCATTGTGACACGAGCCTTACAAAATAACGGGTTCTCGGTGGGGTGATGAGGTAAGCAAAAGAACTAGTGGAGAATCCTCCCGAGCAACCTGAGGATAGTTAGAGGAAATAATGAGTATGAAAAATCTTAACAAGTATTTTTGTTGTTAAGTCACCAATATAGGTGGAGTTTATGAAAAAATCTTAACAAGAGTTTTCATTATTAAGTCACCGATATAGGTGGATTTTATGAAAAATCTTAACAAATGTTTTCGTTGTTAAGTCACCGATATAGGTGGAGTTTATGAAAATCTTAATAAGTGTTTTCATTGTTAAGTCACCGATATAGGTGGAGTTTACAAAAAATCTTAACAAGTGTTTTCGTTGTTAAGTCATCGATATAGGTGGAGTTTACGAAAAACCTTAACAAGTGTTTTCGTTGTTAAGTCGCTGATATAGGTGGAGTTTATGAAAAAACCTTAACAAGTGTTTTCGTTGTTAAGTCACCAACATAGTTGAAGTTTAAAAGACTGCGAAATGCAGAGAAATTAGCGAAGTACCTCAGCAGTAGCATCAACGAGAATAGGAGCCACCGTGGAGGCCTCAATGGCGCCCCTAACTGAAGAAGCCTCAACGGTCGATAAAGCTTCCTCGTCAATAAACGATACCAAGGCCAACGAAGGAGTTTCATTGAAAGAACACGAGGAACCTACAAATGATGCCCCAGCATGGGCAGGCATTGAAGAATCACCACGCGGGGCAGCAGCATCAACCTTAACCTTGGAAAGAAAAAAGGCACTAATAGCAAAGGGTGGGGTAAGGCTTAGGGAAAGCTGCAAATAAAAAACCAAAGGTTAAACACAAGGAGCAAGTATAGGAAAAAAGCAGCAATACATCTAAGCGTTACTTACTCCCGTTATGGCACCAAAAAGGGGAATTGCAATCAAGGGTCTCGTCAGTGCAGTGGGAAGGAGAATATTAGCTATCAGAGATGCCACTTCCACCTAAAACATCCCAACATATCAGAATGATAAATAAAGCAATGGGACAAGGAAAAGACGTGAGACTTGATAAAAAAAAATTACCTCAGGGGCACTCTCCTCGACCACAACGATGGGCAGAGGAACCTCTTACTCGGATGGCAATTCAGAAGAGCCTGGAGTAGTTGCCTCTGGTTGGGCAGATATTCCAACAGATCCAACCGTAGCAGCCCCTGCAACAGCTTCTTTGGCCCATTGGGAGGACAAATGGTGAGAGTAGGTAAGACCTATCATGGGGGAATGAGGAGGAGTAGTGTCATCTTGAGAGACACCAAAATGCCCCCCCCCCCCCACACACACACACAAAACGGCTCATGGGGGAACTAGGGGAACTGGTCCTTTCTTCAACTCCCTGCACCAAAGTTATCAAAGAAATAAGCAAATGCAGCTTGCCTTAAAAAAAGGGGAACAGGAACAAAAACATGCACACATACCTCAGATCTGGAGGGAGAACGAGAAGGCATAACCATTGGTGAAGGTGGAGAAGAGGAAGCAGCAGAGGGATCTGAGGATGGATGTATCTCGGTTGTCCATTTCTTCTGGGACTTAGTGCCCAGATTTTTCTTCCTTGAGACCATTGCATCAGCACCTTGAGGTACCTTCGAACTTTTTCTCCTCTTTGTCTTTGGCTCAGTTGGATCAACCACGGTTGTGGGATAGGCAGTCGAAGGAGGAACGACGATAGCGCGTCATTGAAACTCAGCATTTATTCTTTTGACCTCAACTTGAACCTGCCTCCTCAGCTCTTCACTTACCTATGCAGACATAGGAGGGGGAATGGAGGCAATAGGTAATGCCTCCAAAGGAGTTTGTGCTTGATCTTGGGACTTGGACTTTGAGGACTTGGATTTTGAGGAAACCCCACTTTTGGACTTCTTGGACTTTTTAGCAGGTGGCTGAGAAGGCCCTTCTCATGTTGTATCTTCGGCCGAAGGGGCAGGTTGTTTAGGAGTTACAACGGCCTTGGGCTTGGTCATGGCAATGGGGATCAGGGGGAAGTGTGGAGGAAGTTCAGGAGGAGGTACCTTGGGGGCTTGGTTTAGAGGGAACTCAATCCCAAGAATAAAATTACCCTTTAACCCCAACTCCAGGGTAGAAAATAAAATAACTGGAGGATACACGGGATCCCCCTCGATGAACTCAAAAATTTGGGCCAGTTGTCTCAGCTAGTACTTTATTATAAATAGAGGGGTCACGTCCCCTTGCCTGGTGATGCTAGGAATGGTGAGTCGCCCAGCCATGGTAGAACTCACTCTCCACGCAGCATTTGAGGAGAACAGGGAACATGCCTCGCTAAAAGAGACCTTAGGGTTAGATGATTGAAAAACTAGGCGAGGAGACCCTTAATCGAAACCAAACTGACAGCTGCATCGGATGGGATTATAGTGCTCGCTGGTGTATCCCCACTCGGTCTAAGAGGGCAGGTATCCTGGCAAAAATAGCAGGACCACAGCTAGTGAAGGGTCTTCAATAAGGAGGTCTAGAGTAGTTGCCCGGACCACTCTTGCTTCATATTTGAAAAAATCACAAGTATAGAGAAAGATATCCTCTTCATAAGGCCTCATTATAAAATTTGAAGAAAGATCGATAATAGAGGTCAACTCCTTTCGGCTTTGTCTCTTGTGATAAACAAAGGAGCTTGGGGGCAGAATTATTTCCCCCAAAGGAGGGCGATTGGCCTTGGCTACTACGGCGCGGAAACGCACATAGAGGAAGCCTGTTAGGAGGGCACAGTTGGCAAAGTTTGCCAGGTTATAACGACCCAGAGATCATTCCATGTCGAAAAGGGTTCTATTAAGCCATGTGTAGAGGGATCCTAGGGCGATTGCCGCCAGAGGAAGGTTGATACCCTGGTCCAAATGGAGGGATATGTTGATGAGATCCCTTCGAGGTTGGTCGTTAGGTTTCCCCGTTAAAAGAAAGCGAGAAAGAATGATAAGGATATAGGCAGGAAATTCCAGTGATGTATCTTGTCCGGGGGCAGCCTCGGAGGAACTACTTTTAGAAGGATCCTTGAAGAAATAGTTGATGAGTGGAGTGAAAGTGGCTATGTTCGAAGAACCTATGCACCTTCGGCATATACGGTCTAGCTCCAAATGATCAGCAGCTTCCTGGGCATCTAGGGCCTCATCAGAATAAGGCTCATGGTATGTTGCTTTAAGGCCTAGGAGCTCACACACGTCTTCTAACATTATTATAAACTCGCCCCCACTCAGAAATAAATGTATGAGTGGTAACGTTCCAGCGAGACACCAGCACGGGAAGGGTAGCATTATTCTTGGACATGGTGAACTCACCAAACCACGTATCTCGATGAAGCCTAATTTTGGTGAGAGTATCAGCATGGGAACTCTGCATATGGGAGTTCCAGGCAGCAAAGTGAGCAAGAGAACCCCGAGTCCCTTCGAAGTCGATATGGGACCATGGTAAGTCCCCTCGCTCAAGACAAAAGCGGAGAGTTCCCTCTGGAGGTAGAAAGCCCCAGTCATCAGTACTTTCATCTTCATCACCAAGCGTCAGGGCATCATACTTGGCATTAAACACGCAAGTCTTATAAAACCCAGAAAAGTCATCACCCTTGCCGAATATAGGGGACCGGGGGTAGAAACGCATCTGGTCCTGTCGGGCAGCAGTCACGGAAGTAGCAGTAGGGGTAGTGGCAACGGGAGTGGCAGACGGAGCACTGGTGGTAGAAGTGGTGGGGCTGCTTGAGGAGGCCATTGCAGACAATAATGAAGTACGAAAAAAGAAGCTCGATAAAAAAGGGTTGGGAATGAAGATGGAAAAACACAACCACATGTGGCGGCATAAAAGATGAGAGAATGAGGAAGCGAGGTAAGAGCTTGGTAAAAAATGGAGTTCACACAGAGTTCTCTCTCTAAAGAATACGGGGGCTTGAAGAAGATGAAGGAAAGAGAAGGGTTTGAAAAAAGAGACATTTGAAACCTTTTAAGGAACCCATCTATTGAGTTTCCCACCACCACACGTGCAAAGCCGCCTATAATCATTTCAAATGGACACATGGCACTTCGGGAGGCATTTTAACAATTAAAAAGGCTGCACCGCGTCATTAATAAAGTGACGCTTGGGAAATAGAAGGGGGTTACCTTCTTCAGCAAGTTTGAGTTTTGACGCCAGAATTTTTATCAGACATATCCAATATACTCCCAGTGGAAAAGATGTCCCAACGGTTCAAAAAAGCTGCGATGTCCCCTCGCCACAAGTCCAAACGTTGTTTAAATGGTGACTCGGCTACATCGGGGAGAATTTATGCTTTTTCAAACATATCAAAGCGTTACAAAGGATAATTTCACTTACCAAGAGTCAATATAAGCATTTGAGAAGGTTAGCAGGCTTTTCGGGAGAATTTCAAATAATAAAGTTAGAACGGTTGAAGCTCAATATAAGGAAAAAGTGGCGATGTCCCTTCGTCAAAGCACCAATGATCCGTAGCGCTTCGGTTCAGGTACATCGGGGAGAATTTTGTTTTTTTCTAGAGATTCTAACGTGGTGGTTCTAACGAAGGAAAGGGTGCCAGATTTTTTTTACTCACAGAGGAGGTTCATCGGATTGAGAAGTTTTCGTGAAGACATTTCTTGTTCCTACTTAAATCTCTCCACGAAGGGGCAAATGTAGAGGGGACTTGAAGGTAATCCTGAGATTAGGAATAATCCCCCCATTAGCAACAGTGTATGGGATTAAGAAATCGAAGCAGCTCAGCGTGGCAACTCGTACTTTAGCTTATTATTTTGCTTAGTTATTTTATATCTTTGCTTATATTGACTATAATCTATAATGGTTGTAATGATGTAATGAGAATAATAATGAGTTTGTGTGAGGTCAAACGGTACTCGTGAGAGACTAGGCTTGACAGGGACTGGGAGAGCTTTCATGCTCTATCAAATGAACTCGTTGTGGGAACCTTAAAGGGACTTGGTTTGTAGGATTGATAAGTGAGGCACCGTTGGGGCTTGTCCTGACCATCTTAGATACACCTGGTAAAACACCGAAGGACCCTGACCGTCGAACCTCGGGGGGAGTAGCCTTGAGTTCCATCGGGCGTTGAGTTGTAAGCCAAACAACTCTCTACTTAATATCACACCCACTTTATCTGATGTCACTAACCAGCTAGGCAGTGTCATACCTGCACTTGAGTAAACCACCGTGGTATTTGGGGCTGTCAGACAGTTGGTGAACCACCTCTGTGACAACAGCCCCCTGATACATAGTGGTTAGGCAAAAGGCATGTCTTGGCATTTAATGTTTATAACGTGGAGACAACTAGTGCATCAGGCATTTAATATTGGTGACATAAAGTATGAGGGATGTCTTTCACATGCATTAATAGCGGAGTTGCCTTGGGAGTGGTGTGGGAGGCTATTTAAGGACTCCAACCACCTCTGAGGGGCGGATGATCTTTTTAAGAGTTCAGAAGTGATTACTAGAGAGTTATTACAAACCAGAGAGTTTACGCATCCACCATTATCATTTATTATGAAGCTTTTAATACTTGACAGGGATTCTTGAGAGTGGTTGGTGTGTTTGGTTGCCTGCCAAGGTGTATCTAGGGTGCTTACTTCTCTCTGCCTCTAGCTAATTTACTTTTAGGTTCATTGCTACCTTCTGAGTTATACACGAGATATCTGCGAGTTCAAACTAAGTATATCTTCATTGAGTAGTGTTTGTATGTCATGTGGTTAATCAACAGTGTCGCTATTTAACTCATCATTACTATACTCAAAAAGGGGTTACGCTTCCATCTTATCTAAACTACGCTCTTACATAATTATTACTATGGCTGGCCAAAGGCCTTATGTAAAAGCTAAGTTTAATCCTTCATAAACAAAAAAACCTAATTTAATAGGAAACTACTAACTTAAGAATAATCCTAATAATTATATACTACCAAAAATATATCCTAATAAATAGTGACAAGAGATAATAATAATAATAAAATACAAGGTTACAAGGTAGTTTCTTCCGATCAATATTTCAAAATCCCATGGGAGTGGGAGCACATAACCAATGGTCTTGGTATATGACCTTTTTGTGTAAAATATATACTTGAGAAGGGGACATGTGTATGTGTGGAACATTGTCATATCGCGAGGGTCGGCAGTTAAAACGGGTCAGACGGGGGATTTTACAAGGGGATGTGTATCTTGGTAAATTATCTTCATCGTTAAATTAGTTAAAGTTAACAATAGTTGGGAATGTGGGTTAATTAAAATAATATTGGTGTGGCACATTTGAAATAAACCTTGCGGGTACTTAGAAAGTTACTTTTGATGATTATTAAATTTCTTTTAATTAAAATATTATATTGTTACGGTCGATATATGTAGCACTATTGTCTGGATTCAAGGACCCTAATTGAAAGGAGTAGCCGGTATTCATGCTCGGGGCTTTGGCTCTGATACATGCGTTGACTAATATTTTTCAGGGATTTATTTGGAGTAGCTGCATAGGATTTATTGGAGATCTTTTTGGAGGTGCAGCTGGAGCTATTTTATTTCTTTCGTAGTTAGATGCTTATCCTATTTCGTCGTATTTATTATGAGACTATATTTGATTTGTATTGGGCCTTTCAGTTCCAAAGTTATGCTAAGACTTCAGCTGGACTTTATTTATTTAATAATTAAGATATTCAGAGATTGCATGTGATGGATTTCATCTCACATTGGTGTTAAATGAGTTGGATGTTCTTAATATTTGGGATTGATTTAAATCATTTATCTTGTGGATCAATATTTTAGATGTCTCATATATGTCACATGCTAAGGATGATATTTAATTTACTAATGCCCGACTTAATTTTGGTGGTTGTCGAGGCCAGAATTTAGTGGGGTGTTACATCTTTGTTGGTCGGTGCCATGGTGGGGTGGGTTGCAGCCTATTTTGAAGTTGGGAGAGTACCTATATGTGCATTTGGTTGGCCTTCATCAGACTTGCTTTTATTTCGCCTGGTGACTTCTGCGCCAAATCGGGTGGGAACAAATAATGCCCCCTCGCATAACGAAGTTCTTCTCAATGGAGGATTTGTCTGAAACACTTAAGGATGATGATGGGCTCGTTGTGGCAGCGCCGTCGGCCGTCTACCCATCCATCACAATCTGGAGGAGGGTTGTGGCATGTGTCTGGGGACTACCTAAATTGGTTATGGAAGCAAATATTAGAGAAAATCATGGAGGAAAAGATTGATCAAAGGTGGTTCGTGGCCTTCCACACCATAGAGGAAGGTGTTGTTGTATTGTCCAAGCTAGTCAGGGCATATTGCTCCATAGAGCACATACGAAGTGTTAACCAGAGGTGGTGGACTTGGGGACCTCCAAGGAATGGGAATGATGATGAAACGGGGCCATCGAGCACTTAAAAGCACTTTTTGTGAATCTTGGGTGATTCTTTTATGAAGCTAAGGTAACTTTGAGGTTTTGTGTGTTTTGCATTTTTGGGATTTGGGATAAAAAAAAATTATCTTAATAAAGGTTAGGGTTTTTTTATGGTGGCTTCATCAGTGCAAGGTCATGGTATGTTTAACTCCCTTCGTTGATACTTCATATAACAGAGTTGTATTCCTTATTTAGAAATAAAAATTGATTTTCATCATATTTTGTTGTGCCTCTTGATGAGTTTTTCATTTGAATTATCTATGCCAATCGTTGAGTCATACATAATCCTTTTATTGTTATAATTGTTAAAATGGACCACCGTTCTCGGAGGCTAGAAAATAATAGCATTTTATGAGAAAGAAGGGGATCGGGCACATGTATGGAGTATGGGTTGCCTACGTACCTCTAGTGGTTTTAAAAAATTACATGAGTTTTATTTTGAAAAGAAAAGGTTTTTGATAAAATCAGGTCCCACATAGTTCTGGTTAGGGGAAATGAAGAATTTTTTTTTTAAAGAAGTGGGATGATAAGAGTCGTAGTGCGTCGAGATTTCGGACTAAGTGTAAAATTTCTTTAAGAAGGTCCAGGTTGATTGGGGCCATTTCTTCTCCGTAGAAGTCTGCTAGCATAGCGGTGCCTCCTGAGAGAATTTTCTTCACAATGTAAGGGCCACTCCAATTCTATTTGAATTTTCGCCTAGGGTCCCAAACGGGTTCTATGATTTCCTTGAGGGGAAGGTATCTTTCCTAGACATCGAGGTCCTTGACTTTTTGGTTGAATAATCGCACTACCCGACAATGATACCCTCGTATATAGTATAGAGCCTTAAGTCTCTTTTCATCCAAATGTGAAAGTTCGCCAAAGTATCTCCGATGCCATTCTTCTTTGCTAACTTTTCTCTTAATCATGATGCGAAAGGAAGGTATTTTTAGCTCAATGGGAAGGACTTCTTCCATGTTGTACAGCAGAGAATAAGAGCTAGCCCCATTAGGCATTCTGATTGAAGTGCGATAGCCCCTGAGGGCATAAGGGATTCGATTATCCCAATCTCTATAATTCTCAGTCATCTTGTTGATTATGGTTTTGAGGCTTTTATTGGCGTCTTTGACGGCACCATTGGCTTAGTGTCGGTGGGAAAAAATTTATGTCTCTGAATCCTATACTCATCGACTAGTTCTGTGACCTCGGATTTGAAGTGGATCCCATTATCTGATATTAACTTATGGGAAACTCTGTATTGCTAGATGATGTTCTTTACAATAAACTTGGCCACTTTTTTGGCATTCAGCACTGCGTATGACACGACTTTGGCCCATTTGGTGCAGTAATCAATGGTGACCATAATGAATTCATAACCGTTTTAACCTTTAGCAGTAACCTTCCCTATGATGTCAATGATCCAGGTGGAGAAAGGGTAGGGATAGGTCATGTTGTATAGTTCTCGAGGAGACAAGTTTTAGAGATTGGCAAACTATTAGTATTTCAGATATCTTTGAACATAGGGAGTGTAATGCGGTTCTATGGTGGTCAAATTGCACCCTTGATGGATGATCATTTTGGAAAGCATGTGACCATTCGTGTTGAGACCGTATTCCCTATTGTGGTTCTTCTGCATCAGTTCTTCAACATCAGCCCCTGCTATTTAATGCAAATGGATTGCATCGAAGGTTTTCTTGAACGGTGCTTTATCGCAGATGATGTACTGGGTAGCCCGTTGGCGAATGGTTTCACGATCTTTCTTATCTGCATATTAAGGATACCTATCATGTTTAAGGAGGCACCAAACGCCATAGTACCATAACCCGGCCATATTTGAGTCTTCCTCGGCAATGAGTTCAATGTGGTAGCAGTGGGTGGGCATAGCATATTTCTGAACCAGAAAAAGGGCCATTGTTATTCCCTTAGGCATGTCAACCATAGAGTCTAGGGAAGCAAGGGCATCAACTAGGTTGTTCTTTGCACGAAGTAGGTAGTGGAAGGTGACATCTTTGAATTAGGAGGCTAGCAGCTCTAGGTAGGCATGGACGGGTAGGAAATTCTTGACTTTCTATTTTCTAAGGATTTGGTTGACCGTGAGGGTAGAGTCTCCGTAGACATCTAGGTGTAGGATTCCTTTATTAAGGGTGATCTTGAGGCCTATCATGCATGCCTCATACTCAGTTATGTTGTTGGTGCAAGGGAAGTCTATTTTGATAGCAGTGGGGTGTGAGAGTCATCACAGGTGATTAAAATCATCCCAATGCCATGACCTTTTTTTTTGCCATTCTATCAAAGAACATTTTCCATCTAAGGTCTTCTTAAGAGGTGCAGAGAATGTCTTCATCCGGGAATTTCAGAGACCCAAACATCGATCCCTTCCATGGTATAATCAGCAAGGTAGTCGGAGATGGCTCTACCTATCATAGCTTTTTGTGTGACATACACAATATCGAACTCGGATAGCAACATCAACTAATGGGCCATTGGGTTAGACAGAGTGAGATTTTTTAGTAGGTACTTGACGGGATCTATACGGGATACTAGTCTGATGAGGAAGTTAAGAATGTAGTGTCGTAACTTCTGTGTGACCCGGACCATGGTGACATATGATTTCTCCAAAGCAGTGTAGTTGACTTCATACCTGGACAGTATTCGACTGGTATAATAAATGGATATAACCTTATAGGATACTTTAATGTACTGGGCTAGTAAAGACCCTGCTACAAAATCTATTACGGTCAAGTATAAGAGGAGGGGGAGACCTGGCTGCGGAGTCATAAGCGTCGAAGTTCGAGTGAGGTATAGCTTGATTCGGTCAAAGGCTTCTTGTAAGGACTCATTCCATATTATAGTTGAATACTTTAGAAGAAGTTTAAAAATAGGTTCGCAGATATAACTCAGTTGGATTATGAACCGATCGATGTACTATAGTTTACCCAGAAATCCTCTAACTTCCCTCTGCATATAGCTGTGGCATCTCAAGTATGGCTTTCAGCTTGGCAGGGTCTTCTTTGATTCC
The DNA here is from genome assembly GCA_949130495.1 of Sambucus nigra. Lineage (NCBI taxonomy): Eukaryota > Viridiplantae > Streptophyta > Magnoliopsida > Dipsacales > Adoxaceae > Sambucus > Sambucus nigra. The sequence goes on along the minus strand of OX422214.1, from coordinate 193,299,552 downwards.
CTACTCACTGATCGTGAATCTGAAGAGTTCCCTTTCATGAATCTGAAAACACATTTTTATGGATTTAGTCACATCTGGTATTACTGCAGTCATTGGAAGAACATTCGGAGGGCGAGAATGTGACCTTCTCGAGTCTTAAACTTAATAATCATATCATTTATGTATACTTCGACCTCCTTGTGAATAAGGTCATGCAGGATGATTGTGGTAACCCTTTGGTAGGTAGCCCCATCGTTCTTGATTCCGAATGGCATGATAGTATAGCAAAAGGTTCCTCATGGGGTGATGAAGGCAATTCTATCCTTATGGTCAAGGTACATCTTCATCTGCTTATATTCGGATAATCCATCGATATATGACTTGAGGGCGTGGTTGGCTATGTTGTCCAAGATCATGTCGATATTGGGCAATAAGTAATCATCTTTTGGGGATACTTTATTCAAATCTCGATAGTCGATGAACATGTAGACTTTTCCTCTCGACTTCGGTACGGGGACGAGATGGGCGAGCCATGTAGTATATTCGACCACACGAATGAAACCCAGGTTCAACTATTTGAACACTTCCTCTTTGACTTTAAGCTACTATTCGGTGCAGAGTTTTCGTAGTTTCTGTTTGACCGACATGCATTCTAGAAATGTTGGGATCACATACTGAGCTATTTCTGGGTCAATGTCTGGCATGTTAATATAGGACAATATGAAGATGTTCTTTCAGTAGTTTTTCAAATTGTGCATACTCATGCTCATTAAGGGTGGATTTTATTCTAATCTTGCGTTGATGGCTACTGGAACCGACATTAATAACAGTCTCATCATAATTAATTTGAACACGGTTATAATATTTGTTATTCTCCTTATTAAGATTAGTTAAGAATTATTTATTTATAAAGTCTTCATCAAGAATCAAGACAATTAATCTAAGGCATAGCAAGATATTCAAAACCCTCATTTATTTAATTTTCAAGAAAAATAGCATTGAGAACCTCATCAAAAAGGTCTCAATAACATTGATATCAGAAAAAGGAACAACAACATAAGGTGAAGAGACTTGGATAGGGTAAAAAGCGGGGTCAGGTTAAATCTGAGAAGGTTGGACAGGCACGGTATTCCAATTGAGGAGAAGCATGTCACCAACTTTGATTTGAGTGGACAGGTCTGACGGCACGGCATCTGAGCAGATCAAGCAAAAACCCAACCCTAATGTCCGCAAGTCGAATGAGTCTTCGAAAACAGTTTCCTCAGAGTCCTTAGTAACTGTTAGGATTTTCTCGGTTAGAGGTTTCACTTCATGTTTGAAGTCTTCGGCCCAAGAGTTACTATCTTGAAAGAATATTTCCACCCCTGGTTTCATCTTCTTATCGACATGGTCATACCACAGTACAGGAAAGCCACAAAAAGGGAAGTCTTTGCCCTCCTTGATAAATCTTTCATCCAAATAGTCTCTTAAAATAGTCTTTTCATCTTCTAAGACTCTCTTCGGTCTTAGTCGTCGGAGTTCTTTGATTTACTCTGGTGAAGGCTGGTAACCCAAACCACATGGGGGAAAGGCCTCCTTTAGGACTATGGGTTCAAGGATCCCTTGTTGGCGTCGCCCTAGCCCCATTCCGGGCATGAAGTGCATGTTCTTGAACATCTAAATCACATTAACGTTGCCATGAGGGTTTTGTTCCAAACAGACTCGGTCTTTAAAATCATCTCCTACTGGAAGGGGAATGGGATCAACTCTAAAGCCAAAGAGGTGCACATTAATAAATTAGTGGCTAATATTGCGATATTTGATGAGTTACAATCATCTCGAGGATTTGTTTAGATATAGACGCTAGACATGCCTGGGATTGGAAACTCGTCTTGGGTGACTATATTATAAATTGTGATGAACCAAGAATTTTAAGGAAGAAATTCCCTATGGAGGGAAGTTTGTAGTACCCCGCCCAGATAAAATAAATAAAAAAATTTATATGCATTTTTATAAAGTTGGGAATTTTGAGGCATATGTGAAAAAGAAAGAAGTTGTGACCAAAACTTTTACCCTTTTTATATTCATTTAACTCCTTCTGTATGGATTAAAAATAAACTTGAACTGAAGGGACAAATTGCTGGAATGTGTGGGTTTTTATTTTTGTCTCGCTCGAACGACGTATAGGGTCATTCTAGCGACGTGCTTCTGTTTCTCAAATCATAACCCGGTCTCAAATGACCAGAATGAAATCATTCCCCCTTGTGAGATGTCGTTCCCTTATTCGTGGCTCTATGTTTCAGTCAGCCTTGGGCCTAAAGGATGTTGAGCAAGTTGTATTAACTTATGGTTCTGCGCTGCAAAATCCATTGTCACACCTTGGATCGTCGATCCAAATGGTGTATCAAGCCATGGAACCTTAGATTGCTCTACACGCGTATTTAGTATCTTACTTTCGGATTATTAAGGCTTCAGTGTGTATAAAAGGAGATAAAGGGTAGCGAACGATACTATCATTTTCTTAGTCCCTTTAAATAAGGGCTCACAACTCTCTCTTTTTTACCCTGTTACTCCCTCCGGCCATTTAGGGATTTGGCATACACATCCACAATATATAACCATTCTTCCCTACTATATTAATGATCCAAGAAATATACATGAGGATAGTTGTTGATGGTTGTAAAAAAGATGCAGAGGGAATTTCTTGGAGGTTTTGAAAAGGGTTTTTATGAGGACATTCTTGGAGCAAAGGATGTATGCGTGGAAGCATTTTGGAGTGTTTCGAAGCTTCCATGGAGGTCCAATTTATGGATCTCTTGTGGCTACCTTTAGGGCCACCTTTAGAGGTGGAAGAGTCACCCATCGTCACCACCACCATTTTGGAGTCATTTGAGATGGGTAATTTACTCTTATTGCATTTTATACTCCATTTGATGAATGTGTAATATTAATGTTGTGTATGATTCAGAGTATGAATGGAAGAAAATAATGTGTTCCTAGCAATATGAAGCTTGGCATTTTTATGGAATAAAAATGCTAGAAAATAATATTTTGGTGTATTTTCTAGTAAAATTTGATGAAAATCATCTTATGGAATAAAATTTTGGCATATAAGGTGATTTGGGGGGAAAATGATAATTGTTGAAAAACAAAGAATAAGTAAATATTTCAAGGTTTTGAAATATTGAAAGATGACATATTTTGTAAAAATGGGAATTTCTAGGAATATTTGTGTTAAACGTTTTATGGAATAAAATGTTTGGAAGTAAACAACTCTTTGGAAAATATTTTTTGAGAAAATATGTTTAAACCATGAAGTAGGATTTTTGAGTTAAAATCCATCTTCTCATGCATATAAACCTGTAGTATTTTGGCATAGAATGCATAAACAAGTTTAAGGAAGTTTTTCTTGGTTTAAGCAAGAAATAGTAAAATTTGGAATTTTAGTTTTCAAGTATGTGTAATTGGGACTAAAAGATATAATGTGTGTGAAGTTAAAAGATTACGTGTTAAGTAAAAGAAATGGCAATTTTCTTATAAAAGTAGTCTTTAGTATAAATATATTTCTCGAATAAAGAAGTAAAGAAATATGAATCTTAGTAACTAGTATTAATTACGTGTTAATGGGAAAACTTGGAATGGTTAGTGATATGCCCTAAATGTGCCCCCTCGGCTCATAGACATCAACCTCGGCCGTGGAGATGGCCGATGTTAGAGGGACCTTAGATCAACAACTAGAGGTCTCGTCCTAAGCAAGGTCGGCTATAGCCGACATTACTAGCTACCTCGGCAGGTGAGGTCTACATAATCCACAGGGGTAGTTATCCATCTGGTCATCCAAGGCTTGAAACCTTGGCTTGGTTAAGGCCGAGGTTACCATCCCATCATCATAATGAATCTCGGCTGATGATCAGCCGACTTTCCTGTTACACCACCATTACCTCAGCCCAGGCCGACGTCATAGCTCAATATGCCTTCCCTCAGCTTTCCCATTGAGCCAAGGTCACCACCTCGTCCTCTTCCAGGCCGAGGTTGGGACCATTCACATATGGCCGAGCCCTTATCTACATATGTATTATTGGGAACACATGTACACAATCAGTTATAATTGAATCATTCCCCTCACGTAGGGGAATATTGAGGTCATCATTATCAATATGAGATCAGCCAGGTGTCATTCTCATACTGGTTCGATCCTCATGCTCATTGCATGCTTGGGGGGTACATTACACCCCCAGGCACTATATATAGAGAGGTCATACTCTACCTTATGGAGGATCCGAAATCAGCAACCCTAGCTTAAACTCTATCCAGATATATAGTAGAGATAGAAAGTTTTAGAGATTGTATTCATGGCCATTAGTGCCCTAATACAGTGATATTAACCACACACTTGCACGGTGGACGTAGGCCTAATTGGCTGAACCACTTATACTCCGGTGTTGATCCTCTTACCCTCACCTCTTTCTCTTATACTTGATATACTTGTGCTGCCATTGTTATACACTGATTAGAGCTCGTAAACATCTTACCTGGTGGTGCTATTTACTTCATCATTTTGGCGCCGTCTGGGGGAACGAGAAGCTGTATTTTCCTCTTTATTCTGCTTAACCTCACCGGAGACTCAGGTGGTGAACCAGGCCTCACCCCTTGCGTGGAGCTATTTCACCATCGAAGGAGGTCCAGTAAGGTATTAAACTCATCTACTACACCAGCTCTTTTGTGCTAACACATGGCACCGGAATTACCACCGCCTCTTCCGTCGCCTGAGGCTGGTGGACCTAGTTCTAGCCAGGCACCGCACCAATCCGAAATGGCGGAGGTGGCCATAGCCTTGAGGTCTTTGGTTGCAACGCAACAAGAAATGCAGGAGCAATTTTCACATCTCAACCAAAATATGATGAGGCCATCAGGAGTCTCACCAGAAATGATCACTCCAGCGGCTGTTCAGCCTCATCCTGACGTCAGGGGACCACCCCAGGCACCGCGGAAAGACCAACCTACACCCCAGCAGAGGAAGAACGTTGTTGACCCTAGGCGCTTTCACCTGGGGAGGCAAGAAAACCGTTACCCTGAGGATTGGTATGATGATCTAGAGGCGAAATATGTCCCGGAATATTGTTGGGAGCCGTATGAGGTTTCGAACAATACAGTTCGTCCTATCCAACGGAGCCAAGGTTGTGAGGGCATAAGAGGTGGAGAAGCCCAACAACGAGGATCATCTTTTGATCGGCTGAGCAGAGGGTCAGCCTTTGGAAGGCTCAGCCCAGTAAACGACCTAAGACAAAGGTTGTCAAGATCGAGAAGTGCAGCCGACTCACAAAGGAAAGAGAGACAACGTCGGCCTTAACTGGGACGAGGAAGAGAATAAGAAGAGGTCAACAACAGACGTTGTGCAGCAGCTGGGGAACCCTCAGTCCACCCCTTAGAAGTGGCTGGGACAACCTCAGCCAAGCCAACGTTTCAAGACCATAGAATGACTCCATCCAACGTATTAAGGACAAGATAGGAGACCTCATCAAAAGTTGGGATCCACTGAAAAGAGGTTTCGCAGAAGGCTCTCCGTTCATGGCTAATATAGTAAGCTTCCCTACCCCAGCCAAGTTCAAGCCACCTACAGTGACTCCCAAGTATGACGGTAGAACCAATCCAGTATATCATATTGAGATGTACCAGTCAGCGGCAGACATTTACTCAATACCATATGAGATGAAATGTCGGGCCTTCTTCGGGACTTTGACGGGAGCTGCGCACATCTGGTTTACTTCTCTTCCAAAGAATTTGATTGAGAACTTTAAAGGCTTGGCTGAATGATTCATTCACAATTTCTGCTTTGGGGTAAGACCTCAAAAGAAGACCACCCATCTGTTGTATGTCAAGAAAGTCAAGAAGGAGAGCCTAAGAGACTACATCGCCAGGTTCAACAAAGAAAAACTTAAGGTTGAAGATTATGAAGAGAACATTGCCATAACCGCCCACATAGGAGGTCTTCAGAAGGGGAAATTGTTGTGGAAACTTGCGAAAGACCCTCCAAAGTCCATGGCGGAGCTATTGGCAACTGTAGAGAAGGTCATGAACGCTGAAGAGGCCATGGCCGCTAAGTATGAAGAGGAGAACGGCGGTAGCAGCGAAAAGTTCCAAAGAAAAAAAGATGGAAATAAGAGGTCAGTTGACGATAAGTTTGCACGTTATACCCCTCTTACTATAAGCTGCGAACACATCCTGAATGAAATCAAGAATGACCGATCCCTAAGATGGCTAGAGAAGTTAAAGGCTCCTCCACATAAGAGGAACCAGAACTTATGGTGTGAATTCCACCAAGACCATGGCCATGTCACAGACAAGTGATTCGCCTTAAAGGATGAGATCGAGAAGATGTTGAAATCGAGAAAGCTGAGAAAGTACGCTGATAGCAAGGCTCCCAAAAAGGGGAAGAGATGACCCTAAAAAGAGGAGAAACGATAGGTGTCGTGATGGTACACCAGCAAAAAGGGGCAATGACTCAGATGGCGATGAAGAAGATGATCCGAACCTTCAACCAAAAGATGACAACACCCCCGTGAAAAGGGTTGGTATGATATACATGGGTGTTAAGACCATATCCGGAGGACTTGCAGGGGGTGGTTCTGAAGTGGATGACCGGAAAGCTCATGTTGCAGAGGCCAAGTCAGTGGCCAAACTTAAAATAGTGAATCTGACTTCTTCCGAGACAACGCAGAAGAGAAAGAAGGTGGATATGGACACTCTCATAATCGGGTTCTCCTGACTCGACTTCAAGGGCATCTTAGCTCCACATGATGACCCTTTAGTAATCATAACAATAGTTCATGGATGTGAGGTACAAACAATTCTTGTAAATGGAGTAAGTTCAGCAGATATGATGTTTTGGCCCTGCTTTAAAAGCCTAGGCCTTAACAGAGCAATGTCGGTACCCTATCATCATCCGTTAATGGGGTTCAGCGGTGAAAAGGTCCATCCGTTGGGCATATATGAGATGGACGTGTGAATGGGCGATGAGTGGACCAAGAGGTTAACCCGAAAGATCAATTTTTTTGTTATGGACGAAAATATCTTCTCGGCTTATAACCTCATCATAGGAAGAGTATCCCTTAAGGAGTTTGAGGCGGTGCCATCGATGGTCCACCAGATGCTAAAATTCCCGACCCCCTATAGGGTAGGGGAAGTGCAGGGTGACCAGACCACAGCACGAGAATGCTACTTCAACTCGGTCTAAGAGAGAGAGGCACATAAGAGAGCTACTACCACTTATAACACCAATACACTTGACCCTAGAGATGAAATAAAGTTGAAGAAAGGAGAGGTCGCAGAAGAGGTAGAATCCATCGTCCTCAATGAGCATAAATCGAAAAAAATCATCCAGGTCGACAAAGCCTTAAAAGTGGAGTTCAAGGAAGAGCTGATAAACTTCCTGAAGAAGATGCAGAGTGTCTTCGCTTGGAGTCACGCAGACATGCCTGGCATCAACCCCGAGGTCATGTGCCATAAACTCAACGTATCTAAGGATGAAAAACCAATCAAGCAAAGACGAAGAGTCTACTCTAAGGAAAAGTATGACGTCATCAGGGAAGAAGTCAGAAAGTTGGAAGAGGATGAATTCATCAGGGAAGTGATATATCCAGAGTGGCTATCAAATGCAATCATTGTGCCCAAAGCCAACGGAAAGTGGAGAATGTGCGTAGATTTTACTAACCTGAACAACTCTTTTCCAAAAGACAGTTATCCCTTACCTCGGATCGATCAGATGGTAGATGCGATGGCAGTACATGAGCTCATAAGCTTCATGGATACGTATTCAGGCTATAACCAGATCTTTATGGATGCCGAAGACTCAGAGAAGACAGCCTTCATCACGGACAAAGGGACGTATTGCTACAAGGTTATGCCCTTCGGCTTGAAAAATGCAGGGGCAACATACCAACGTCTTATGAATAAGATATTTGAAGACCAAATAGGCAAAACTATGGAGGTGTATGTAGACGATATGTTAACGAAGAGCTTAAAGGCCTGCACCTACATGACAGACCTGGAAAAGATATTTGACACCATAGACTTGTACAGAATGAAACTCAACCCTGCGAAGTGTGTCTTCGGGGTAGGAGCTGGGAAATTTCTTGGATTCATTATCAACAAGAGGGGAATAGAAGCGAACCCTGAGAAAATCAAGGCTTTGCTCGACATAAAGACACCAAGGAGTATCAAGGACGTTCAGAGGCTAACTGGAAGAGTAGTTGCACTCAATAGATTTGTTTTCAGGGAGACCGGCAAGTGTCTTTCGTTCTTTAAGATGCTTAGAAAGGCCTTAGAATGGGACAAAGAGTGTGATGAGGCTTTTGATCAACTCAAGTCCTACCTTGGATCTCCCTTGCTCTTATCTCAGCCAATAGCGGGAGAGAGGTTGTTTGTTTATCTAGCAGTCTCTGAATCGGCTATAAGTGCAGCCATTGTGCGGGAGGATGTTGGGGTTCAAAGGCCCGTATACTTCAATAGTAAGGCCCTTCAGGGATCCGAACAGAATTACCCTCGGATGGAAAAGTTAGCCTACACCTTGATACATGTTTCTAGTAAGATGAAGCCCTACTTTTAAGCCCATTCTATGGTCGTTCTCACTGACTCCCCACTAAGATAGGTCCTCCATAAACTTGAGAAGTCGGTCAGATTGATGGCATGGGCCATTGAACTAGGGGAGTATGACCTTACTTATCAACCCAGGGTGGCTATCAAAGGGCAGGCACTGGAAGATTTTGTCGCAGAGTTCACATGGGAAGAGGTCGAAGTTGAGAATAACCTAGAGACTGTTGAAAGGTCAAATAGCAACGTCTTTCGAGACCCGAAAGAGGTTATATCCAAGGGAGCCAGAGATGGAATAGCCAAGAATGAGGAAGACCGGTACCTCTTCAGGTAAGGAATCATGTTAGAAGAGGGTTTCTCAACAGATAAAGACATCTGGAACCTCTTCGTCAACGGGTCTTTTTGTGAAAGTGGAAGCGGTGCGGGGTTGATACTCTCAGCCTCGGATGGTAGCAACATCGAATACGCCCTAAGGTTTAACTTCAAGGCATCAAACAATGAGTCAGAATACGAGGTCATGATAGCAGGCCTCTCCTTGGCAAGGACCTTTGGGGTAAGACGACTCCTGCTTCATAGTGACTCAAGGTTGGCTGTTAATCAAGTACTGGGGGTTTATAAGACCAAGGATGAAAGGATGGCCAAATACCCGAAGAGGGTGAGAACGATACTCGAAGGATTCAAAGAGGTAAAGATGAAGAGAATACCTCGGAAAAATAACAATCATGAAAATTCATTAGCAAGGTTAGCTTCGGCAACAAGGACAGATATCAGAAGGACAGTCCCTGTTGATATCTTTCCCAGAGAGACCATCTAAGAAGAAGAGGTCAGTAACCCTTGCCTCAATTTAAACCTAGGGGACTCATGGATGGATCCCCTTATTAGATATATCAGAGAGGGGGTGCTACCAGAATCAAAGTTAGAGAGGAGGAAACTGAGGCACAGAGCTGCAAAGTTTTCAATAGTAGGAGACGTCCTATATAAGAAGGTATTCCTATTACCTCTCCTCAGATGTGTTCATCCCACAGAAGCTCCTCGTGTCCTACAGGAGGTACACGAGGGTTCTTGCTCCAGTCACGTAGGAGGAAGACCTTTGGCGAAGAGGATTATTACGCAAGGGTATTAGTGGGCGACCTTGGCTAAGGATGTTGCAGTCTACGTAAAGAGGTGCGACAAATGTCAGAGATTATCCACTATCCCCCATCAACCTCATCAACCTATGACATCAATCAGTTACCCTTGGCCATTTACAGTATGAGGAATTGAGTTAGTGGGTCCCCTGCCAAGGGCTGCAAATAATTATCGATTTTTTATAGTTCCCATTGATTATTTCTCCAAGTGGATAAAGGCAGAGCCGATGATCACGATTACAGAGCAGAAGACCTTCCAATTTATTTAGAAAAATATCATATGGAGACATGGCCTCCTAAACACCCTCATTTCAGACAACAGAACACAGTTCAAGAATTCTTCCCTGGAAAAATGCTGCAAAAGAGTTGGGATAAAGCAATTTTTCCCTTCTCCCGATCGACCCCAAGCAAACGGTCAAACCGAAGTCACAAACAGAACGATCCTGAAAGGGATCAAGAAGATGTTAGAAGAATCTAAGGGTAGATGGACTGAAGAGGTTTATTATGTGTTATGGGCCTATAAAACGACGACTAGGACACCAACGGGGGAGACCCTGTTTATGTTGTCACATGGCTCAGAGGTCGTCATAACAACAGAGGTAGGACTCCCTACTCATAGGGTTCAGACCTATGACCCTGAGAAGAATGAAGAGGAGAGAAGACTCCATCTAGACTTGATTAAAGAGAGAAAGGAAGACGCAGAAGTTAGGCAGGCAGCTTACCAGCAGAGAATAACAAAGTTCTACAATCAAAGGGTAAAATCAAGACCCATAGCTGTAGGAAACCTGGTGTTGAAGAAGACGATGAAGAAGGCGAACAAGAATCACCCAAATTGGCATGGTCCTTATAAAGTGATTGAGGAGGCTGTACCCAGGACCTACAGGCTAGAAAACCTCGAAGGGGAACCTTTCTCTAACCCTTGGAATGCTGATCATTTAACAAAGTATTACACATGATGTTACCAGGGCTTTCATGAAAATGTATCATCTTATAAAGAGATTATTAATGAGAAGATCAGTTCATGTGTCAATACTTGGTTCATTGTGCTCGAATGGAAAAATTTATGGGGATAACATCTTAGTTGATAACCTCAGACCTTATAACATCATGATTTGGTGACAAGGTCTGAGGTTAGACATCATACTTGGATGACCTCAGACCCTTAACATTATTAATTTGGTGAAAATTATTTATGGGGATAACATCTTAGTTGATGACCTCAGACCTTATAACATCGTGATTTGGTGACAAGGTCTGAGGTCAGACATCATACTTGGATGACCTCAGACTCTTAACATCATTAATTTGGTGAAAATTATTTATGGGGATAACATCTTAGTTTATGACCTCAGACCTTATAACATCATGATTTGGTGACAAGGTTTGAGGTCATACATCATACTTGGATGACCTCAGACCCTTAACATCATTAATTTGGTGAAAAATATTTATGGGGATAACATCTTAGTTGATGACCTCGGACCTTATAACATCATGATTTGGTGATAAGGTCTGAGGTCAGACATCATACTTGGATAACCTCAAACCCTTAACATCATTAATTTGGTGAAAATTATTTATGGGGATAACATCTTAGTTGATGACCTCACACCTTATAACATCATGATTTGGTGACAAGGTATGAGGTCATACATCATACTTGGATGACCTCAGACCCTTAACATCATTGATTTGGTGAAAAATTATATTGAGACTTCAGAGCTGAACACACATCGTATGGTAAAGAGAATCATTTGGAGAATATTCAGAAAATAAAGAAATAAAGCCCTCATCAGAGGTGGATAAAGATTAAAGTTAGAGTTACAAGCTACAAGCTACAAGCTACAAGCTAGTCGATTTTATCATCAGAGGTTACAGTTTAAATGCATAATGAAAAAGTACAAAAGGTTTCACAAAAATGGCCTAAGGATCTGCAGCTACAATATTGGCATCCTTGGCTTCATTCCCTTGGCCGAAGTTAGTCACCTCGGCCCCATCATCTTTGAGGTTGGCACCCTCCATCTTACTAACATCCAGCAAACAAGTCTCTGCAGGCACAGCATCTTCCCCTTCAACCTCTTGAAGGGCCTGGACAAATTGAGGATTACCAAAACCCAGACCAATAAATCCAGAGGCTTTTAATCTCCCTGACTCCTTCTCCTTTGCAGCCGCCCATTTGCCAGTGGCCTTAATACCTCTTTCGAGGTATTCAAAGCCAAAGCTGATGAATTCATCAGAGACTTTGTAATCAGTCAGGATACCCTCAGAAGCATCCTCAAGGGCTGCCTTCACTGCCGCATCAACTTTCTGCTGGAGAACGTCATTCTTGGCCTTCAGAGCAATGGTGTGGTCCTTTTTAAGCCTGGCGATCTCTTTCTCCAACTCCTTAACCTAATTATCATACCCCTCAAAGGCAGACTTCAAACTCTACCTCTTTGTTCAGATTGTCTTGCACCTTCTAGACCTCTTGGCCTTTCTCGATGAGACGCAGCCTCTTTAGAGTCCAGTTGGAAAAATGATGCATGGCCACGATGACCTGCAAGACAAGGGTTAGATGTATAAGTCCAAATTCAAAGTAGAGGTTGCACTTTGGAATAAAGTTGAAATTTTATTCTTACCTGGATAGTCCTGTGAAAGCCAAACTAAACCAGCATAGGAGTATCCATGGAACGACAGAAGCGTTTGTCAGCATCGGTCATAGAAGAGCCGATGGTATCTAACGCCTGAAGGCTATGGACTATAATACTATCATTAATTTTTAGTTGCTCTAGACGAGCAGCCAGTGCATCTTCAGAAGATATGGGGATGGATTTTGGGCCTTTATTTTCCTCTGATCCTCAGAGGGAGTGGTTGTGGTTTTCCTCTTTCTCATAGCATCTGCCTTGGACGTGCCGACACTCTTCTTCGGTGGAGGAGGAGGGGGTGCATTTAGGCCTACCTTCTTCACCAGCTTCGCGAGACTTGGGGAAGACATCTCCCAGATATCGTCTGAGATGCCTTTAGGGTGTTCTGCAAATGGAAAGGTCTGAGTTAGAATATTAGAGACATAAAAAGTCAGAGGTTTAACTTGCTGAAATAATAAAATAAGCACTTACGGAGCTCTGTCAGAGGACTACCCCCAAGCCCAGTCTCAGAGAGATAGTAGGGGGTCCTCAGGTGTTAGAACCTGACCAACAGACCATGCTCCCCTAATCTTGAAGGTCTTTTACTTTTTGAAGATTATTTTGGCTTAGCCCAGGGTCGGCCCTGGAAGACATGGACACCTTTCCCCATCTCAAGGGTATCCTTGGCTCTAAATTCGAAGAGGGGACACAAGGGACAAATTCCTATGCCCCTGAGGCAAAGAAATACTGCGTCTTCCAATTATGGTTACTAGTCTGGGTGACCTGCAACATCTTCTTAGTTGACTTTCGAGCTAAGAAATGGTAATAGCTCGGATGATTCCTGGCAGAGGAAGGGATGTATCATCCAGTGAAGACTTAGACAGGAAGGTCTGAATGGTGGACTGCCTTCCATAAAACTAAAGCTCTAATTATCACCCTCCAGGCATTGGGGGAAAACTGGGAAGGAGATAAGTTAATGTAGGAAAGTATAGCCCTAGTGATGGGATGAATGGGCAGACAAAATCCTAACTTGAACATATGCTCATATAGGCAGATCTTACCATCTCGACCGTCGAAAGCCCTCTCTTCCCTCGTAGGTCTCCAGAGTTTTATGGAGGGGTTAATAGAATGTAGATGCCTGAAGGCAAGAAGGTCGAGCTCGGTGACAGTACTTTATATCCCGGCTGCCTCCGAGGTGTTAACATCACTCCCATCATCCTCGTCCTCTCTAACATCAGCAGGAGTAGACAAGGGGTTTCCATCAGGAAGAGCGAACTAAGCCCCTGTGGAAGCTGACAGGGGGAAAGCATTAATGGGATGAGGAAAAGCCACACTCGATTTGACAACTTAAACATCTGAGGAAGTCTGAGATGTGCTAGAATCGTTATGGAACGAGACGCGACTCGAAACCTCGGCTTGATCAGGGACCCGATCCTATCGAATGGAAAAGTCCACGGCCTCTTAAAAAGAATCCACAAACATAGGGTCTGAGGTAGACGACTCAGAATCATACATAGGAGTAGGTTCAACTGGGACCCCTACATGGATTCCTGGTTCGGCTGGCTCAGGGTATATGACCTTCAGAGGGGTGGAAAGATAGGTTTGAGAGGGAACGCCTCTGCCCTACGATTTTCCTCTTGGACTCTTTCTATTTGCCTAATTTTATCTAAGGTCTTCTCCCTAAGAGAGGGGAATTCCTCTAAGAGTTGTTAAAGGGGTCTGATCATATGAGGCAGACCCTATACTTAAGACTCTCCTAAATAAACAGGATTGGCAATTGAATTAAAGATCAAACTATTAACTTTGAGCAAAAAGCAACCAAGAACAATAAGAACCAGGGCCACCGAAAAACCCAAAGAACGCACCGAAAAATGCAAAAAATAGGAACAAGGCAGGAAAAAGCGGAGAAGAGGGGATGATAGACGGTACCTATTGGAGAATGATGAGAAGAGAGGACGAGTTGGCAAGGGAAAGTCCACCCAATGCACTTCTAACCAGAGCTCTTGTAGAGAGAGAAAGAGGCAAAAATTTCAGGCAAAAAAATGGAGAAGTGGGGAAAAAAGAGAAAGGAAATGAGGGTTTAACCCTCAAACAGCCCCACACGCATCCCAAGGCCCATCATTGCCTTGGGAGCCCAAAAGACTGTAATCATTACCCTTTCCAGGCACGTAGCCACTTCAGCAGCTGACACTTGTCAAAAAGGTACTAACACCTAAGGAAGTTTAACCTCGAGAAAATATACCCCTTAGGCACCTAATCACACAGGTAACTAAGGGCTAGGGGTGATTGATATGCCCTAAATGCACCCCCTCGGCTCAGAGACATCAACCTCGATTGTGGAGATGGCCGATGTTAGAGGGACCTTATATCAACAACCAGCGGTCTCGTCCTAAGCAAGGCCGGCCATAGCCGACGTTACTAGCTACCTCAGCAGGTGAGGTCTCCATAATACACAAGGGCGGTTATCCATCTGGTCATCTAAGGCTTGCAACCTCGGATTGGTTTACGCCGAGGTTGCCATCCCATCATCATAACGAATCTCGATTGATGATCAGTCGACGTTCTTGTTATGCCACCATTACCTCGACCCAGGTCAACGTCACAACTCAACATGCCTTACCTCAGCTTTCCCATTGAGACAGGGTCGCCACCTCGTCCTCTCCCAGGCCGAGGTAAACACGTGTACACAATCAGTTATAACTGAATCATTCCCCTCACGTTGGAGAATATTGAGGTCATAATTATCTACATGAGATCATCCGGGTGTCATTCTCATACTGGTTTGATCCTCATGCTCATTGCATGCTTGGGGGGATTTAACTCTGTCCAGATATATAGTAGAGAGAGAAAGCTAGAGAGATTGTATCCATGGCCATTAGTGCCCTCATACAGTGATATTAATCACACACTTGCACAGTGAACGTAGGCCTAATTGGTTGAACCACTTATACTCCGGTGTTGATCCTCTTCTCCTCACCTCTTTCTCTTATACTTGATATACTTGTGCTGCCATTATTATACACTTATTAGAGCTCATAAACATCATACCTGGTGGTGCTATTTACCGCATCATCAGTTAGTGAGTTAACTTACTAAGGTTGTGAAATATTAACACTTATGGGATTATAAAAGGATTAAAAGCGTAAAAGTGTTTCCAATCAGGACGAATGTACTCTAACTGTAAAAAGGTGTTACATGGTAAAAAACTTAAGAAATTGGTGTGTATAACTTATAGTGTTTTGGGTGAAAATGGAGTAAAAGTGTGATTTGGAAACAAATGGGTAAAATGGTATATTTACTTAAAGTGGAACAATTTTATTAAATAAAAATGTTGGAAAGGGTGTTACACAAAGTAGTCCTAAATGAATATGATTTTTGCAATAAAAACCAAGGTTGAAGTGTAAAGGACACAAAATGGTAAATTTTGCGAGTGTAATACAAATTAGGGAGGTAAAGTCCTGGGTTTTGGCTTCGGCCAGGTAAAAAGGAAAGAAAATAATGTGGACATTTGTAAAAATGTTAAAACACATTAAAGGTACTCGGATGACACCGGGATGAAGCAAGAAGGTCCTGAAGCCATTAGGTGAATAGCTCTAAACCACTGTCCAGGGAATATGGTGTGCATAGTCATCGATGTAAAGACCGTGTAAGTATGTAGTATTAGAAGATTCCGAGAAAAGATAAAGGAAATGTGGAATATATCAAGAAATAAGTTGTGTAGTAGAATGTGTTAATGCAACCTAACTTGAATGAATGTAAGAAATATTCCGGTATAGGTGAAATGGACAAGTAAATGCATAAATCTATTAATGTCCATAAAGTAATGAAAAGGGGTTAAAGGAAGTGGATAAATAAGTGATTAAGGAACCTAAATGTTTAAACCCATATGTAATGCGGGAATGTGTTGTACAAAGGATTTTTTAAAAATTAAATAAGTATTTTCTAGAACGACGCATGTGTGTGTTGAAATGGTGATTTCAATGAAAATACTAACATACGTTCAAATGAATAAAAGGGTAAATTCCGGTAAAGGAATGTGTTTTGATAAATTAAGTGAAATTGTTTCAAGCGTTGAACCGGGTGTGTTAAATAAAGTGGCAATGCTAAGTATGAATAAAGAAAGCTTTTAATAAGATTAAGATCAATTAATCTGGATAAAAAAGGTTCTTCGGAAGTAAAATGGTTAATATATTGGCATGTGTATTTTCAAAGGTATACATATGTAGATATATTCCTATTTTCACGTGCATGTGTTTATAACGTGTGAGTATTCCTTTCTGCCATTCGTTTCTATACTGTTTGTATAAATCCCACTGGGCATAAGCCCACGCCCCCACTTTGTTATAGTAGGTTGGGAGTGATTCTGTATTTTTAATGCGTTTTATAGGTAAATATACTTTATTTATGTTTACGTTAGTAGCTATATTTACTTGGACTTCGGGCTGCTCCCCATGGGTCCCTCCTATATTTTATCTTGAAAATGGGAATCACATTCTAACAAGTGAAATGTTAATTGAAATAAAACTGGACTAGCGACATGATTCAAGTTGTTTCATTGCACTTCACACTTGACCGGTTAACCCACGTGAAATCCATAAATTTGGGTCGGGATGTTACAATCTCCCTAAGGTTTTCCTTAAGAAGCTCTAGATCTCTACATATAACCACTAGCTCCTCATTATACTTGTACTGAGTCGTGAATTCTCAAGCTACATCTTCTCAACTACAGATTCTGGATTCTTCAAGGGACATAAACCACCGAAAGGCACTTTCTTTCAAGGTCTACTGAAATATCTAGGCCATTATCTCTTCGGAGGCACCAAGGAGGCTCATGGATCGGTGATAGCTTCGAACGTGAACAATTAGGGGTTCGTTTCCCCAGAACTTCTCTATGTCTGGAATCTTAAACTTCTCTAGCAGTATGGCTTTGATATAAGAAGACGTATGGGTGTAGTCCGTGTTGTTCTCGGATATCTTGACTTGGTCGAACTTCTTTGACAGAACTTTGAGGTCTTCCTCATCTTGTTCAGTTCCTCCTCCTTAGAATCCATGGGTATTGGCAGGTTAACCCCTGGTTGGGCGAGGTTCGAAAAACGTAGTTGATCTGGTGTCGGCCTATTGGTAGGTGGGGCATGCGAAATATATTGATAATCTTCTAGGATCCAGATAGGCTTGGGAGTGGGTGGACCCATGGCATGAGGAAAGAGAACCTGGGGTTCTTTGAGAATCTAGGCGCGGTGACACTATATTTATGGACCTTTATTTGGAGGTTGTCAATCTTGGCACTGAGTTGGGCTAAGATGATCATCGGATTGGGTTGCACGGTCGCTGCTTGGTAAGTGTCATCCATGAAGAGCTCGTGAAGATTAATCCCAAACTCGAATGAAATAGTAGACGAACTGGCCGAGCTTTGGGGCTATTTGACAGAAGACCGAAGCCAATAGGGAGCCAAGCAAAAATTGAGTATGCGATTGACCTAGAGGGAAACAGTTCGAATTTATTTTTGAAAGAAGGAGGGAGAAAAAAATTGGTATTTTAGAAGGAGGAAAAAGGGTTTGGGTATTTTTAAAAAGTGGTAGAAATGTAAAGGAATATCATCATGATTATCATTAATGTCATCATGGGGTTCTCCCTTGTATTAGATTAGACTAAAAGCAGAAAAAATGTCGGATAACCTGACCCTAAGAAAATAAGGTTTGAAAATATATAATACGCAGTTTGACTTGTTTCTAGGCTCACAAACGGGGTACCATTTTGAAAAAAGATAAAATAGAGCGAAAATTCGGGTGGCATGCCGACTCAGAGTTTCAGCAAAGTTTTGCACAGTAATCGGTAAACTAAATATGAGTGCCCTAGGTTTTACACCTATATGAGATTTATGATTTTATTGTGTTAGAGGAAAGGTTCCCCCGTTCGCATGATTCCGCAATATACCTCTTACCTATAAGGTAAATCATTCATCGGTACATGTGGACAAGCCATTTGATATACCTGAGTGTACACAAATTGCCTCACTATATACCTCATGGGGCAGTATATTTGAGAGAAAATTCGATTTACTAAGCATACGTGAATGAGTTCCCTGTTATATACCTTCCTTTGTGAGTTTGGTCAAGCAGTTAGACATAGGGGAACCGTTCGATATACGTCGAAGTTATTAAGCTAATGGAAGGTAAGAGTCATATCGCTCAGGCTAACTGCAACCCGTAGGACCAACGTTCATCACAAAGTGACCCACCAATACGAGAAAAAAATTTTGTCAATATTACCACGCTCTTGGTGATATAGTGTGAAAAAATATATGAGTATTAATTAACATATCATGGAGAGAGAATATTTTCTTATCATTTTTATTAGCACGATGAGTAAAAGGAGTACTACACTAATGAGGGATCATATATAAGTATTATGAAAAGTAAATCTAGCATGGATACTGATGATGCTGAGATTTAGCACCACCGGATGAGTGATAGTGAGCTCAAACAGTAGCAACCATGGAAGCCATTGAGATGTATAAGTGTATAAGTATGAAGAAGGGGATGAGTATAAGAGGAAATAAGACAATGATGTATAGTGGTTCAGCCAATTTGGCCTACATCCAC
Organism: Sambucus nigra; assembly: GCA_949130495.1. Lineage (NCBI taxonomy): Eukaryota > Viridiplantae > Streptophyta > Magnoliopsida > Dipsacales > Adoxaceae > Sambucus > Sambucus nigra. The sequence goes on along the minus strand of OX422214.1, from coordinate 193,280,673 downwards.
TGTGTGTGTGTGATCCACTAAGTATGGGCACTAATGGCCTTGGATACAATGCACATAACCCTCTCTCTCTCTCTACTGTGTATACAAGCAGAGTTTTAGCTAGGGCTAGAGTTAATGGATCGATCCCCTGTAGGGTTGTAGGTGACAAGTATATATAGGTCTTGGGGGGGTGTAGTGTACCCCCCAAGTATGCATGGTGCATGTGAATGATGACCTAGCCAATCCCCTGTTGACACCTGTAGATGCCAAATGTTGACATAATATTCCCTCACGTTAGGGTATGATTTGGTTATAACGGTCTTCCACGTGCCATGTCAGCCTCACGCGCACTGTTCCACGCGTCTCCCAAACCACGCGCTGTCATGATGTCACCCTCAGCCTATGAGCTGATGCCGAGGGAAAAGTTTCTTCCAGTAGTGAGCCTGGCCCAATTCTGGCCTCGTACTGTCGTACCCTCGGAGGGTCGTCTGGAGAGTGGTGAAGGGTCGGCCCCCCGTAGGGTCGTCTGGAGCCTGGTGAAGGGTCGGCCCCTCGTAGGGTCATCTGGAGCCTGGTGAAGGGTCGACCCTCTGAGGGGTTTTATGGAGCCTGTAAGAGGGGTCGGCCCCTCGTAGGGCCGTCCGTTTGGAGGTTATCATCAGCCAGGCAGAGGATATAAACGGGTATATCAATCACCCCCCAGCACTTAGCCATAGGTGCTGTTGAGATGGCTGAGGGATAGTGTTTTAAATGAGATGCATGTATGATCAGTTAGGTGAGTGACACCTGGGTAGGTACTCACTGCTGTTTCAGTTTCCAAGGCATGGTGACTGCGCAGTGCACTTGGGGCCTTGTGCCCTAATTATACCTTTCTTGGTAAATGGGTCCACTCATTACCAAAGTATTTAAGAGATTTTCAAACTCTCTCTCTTCCTTATTCTTCTTCGCGCCTAAGCATTCTCTCTCTCTCTAGAATTTTATCAGCCTTCATCGCCATTTTCTGCAGCCTTCGAGCTTAGCGACCTGGGCAGTTCTTGCTCTCTTCATCAGGTAATCTTTTTTCCCCAGCGTTCTCTTTTCCTTTCACTTTCGTTTGTTTTTTAGGCTCGTAGGCAGCCATTTTCTTTAAGTTGTGCCATAACCTTTTTCGGTGTCTTTTCCGGTGACTGGTTCTTGGTTGTTCTTGACAAAAAACCATTGAGTTCCTTTATTTAATCCGAAAGTCAAACCTGGTCAATTTTCCACCTGTTCGTAGTAAGTTAGCTAGGTCTAGTGTAATTTCTCTAAGTGTAGAGTCTTCCTTTTAATGCTTAGGAGGCTTTACAACTTAGTGTCTGAATTCCCATCTTTGAGAGAGAAACTCTTTGCCGAGATCAGACGAATAGAGGGAGAGGAAGAGAGGAGACGAGGGGACGACCCTAATTGGGTACGACCCATCTTTCCCGTTCCTCTTGCCACTATAAAACCATTCGAACCGTCTGAGTCTTGTGGGTCGTCCGCTCGTCCAGCCGAGAGTCATTCGAGTGAGATGGACGAGAGAGTATCCTCGCCAACTGGCGCTGGACCTTCTGGTAGGAGGGAGAAATCCGACCTAAGCCCAGGCCGAGAGGTCGAGGGTACGGTCCCCTCTGATGTCGTTCCTGTAACAACCCTATCCCCCAATGCCTTCCAAGTGGCTTTTCCCCAGGGTCCTCCTGCAGGTGATGAGGGGGAAGGGGATGAGGACGAGGACGATGATACAGATGACGAGGTTGATACCTCCCACGCCTCGTCCTTTATCTCCTCGATTAGGGATCGTGACCTCTTGATATGGAGGCATGCCTATGGGGTGCCCTCCAGCATAACTATGAGGGTTCCCTCTGACTCTGAGAGGGTTTTTGATTGTGGAGAGGGCGAGGTTGCAGTTTACGAGCAAATGCTCAAGGTCGGAGTCAGATTCCCTCTGCATACTGCCATTGTAGACATCCTTTCTACCCTTGGTGTTGCTCCCTCTCAACTTCCCCCCAACTCCTGGAGGACGATCCTGGGCTCTATTTCCTTGTGGAAGAATGCTTTCACCGACGAGCCCTCGGCTGACCTATTTTTGGGTTGTTACAACATTACCTCTTCGTCTAAACAGCCTGGGTATTATCATCTGGGGGCAAGGAGGTCTCAGAAGAAACTCCTCCATGTGGCTCAAACTTCCAACCATGATTGGAAAAAGAGGTTTTTCTTCATCTCCGGGGAGTGGGAGCCCGTTGTCGATAGTCCGAGGGTCCCCAGGAAGTGGTCTAACCCCTCCATGAAGGCCAGATCAGACCTTGGTCTTAGCTTGGAGGAGAAGGACATTGTTGATTACCTTAGAGGACGAGGGAGAGAGGGTGAACTTGCAAAATTCGAAGACTTGATGACCCCTCGGTTCCTCAAAGAAGCTGGTCTGAGGGTCGGTCCTTTGACAGAATTATGTGAGTTATACTGAATATTTTCCATTCTTATTTTTAAAGTGTTCTCTCTTTATCTCTGAATTTATCTGACGTGTCGTCCTCTTCCCAGGTCGTCCTGCAGGCGTATCAGATTATCTTTGGGAAATGACGGCTCCCAACTTACTATCTGGCCTGGCCAAGAAGAAGGGGAAGGAGCCTCAAAAGGCTCCGAAGAAGACGAGGGTCGCTGGGCCGACGGTGGTGGATCCGACCACCGATAGTAATAAAAGGAAGGAGCCTGAGGCCCCTGTTGACCCTCGGCCTGACTCTCGGACGAGGGCCAGGGTCGAATCCTCTGAGGGGACGACCTCTTCGTCCAGTATGGGGGCCTTCTGGTCTCAGAACCTGGCGCATCTGAGAGCCGAGCCCTCGTCGCTCATTGCCAATCTAAGGGCAGCCAAGGCCTCCATGTTCTCTGCACCCTCGGCTGTTGACTACGACTTCTTGTCGAAGATGCCTCCAGCCAAAGTGTACGACTATGGTCTGCACCCCCTTGCACAGGTATTGGTTCTGACCCACATCTTAAATTTCATTTTTTCAATAAACTGTTCCCTCGGCCCCTCTTGATATTTGTTCGTTTTTTGTGCACTCTGTTTGTGCCCTCACCTCAGCCACCAAATGGATGGACGAGAATTAGATGAAGTTTCATGAGGCCGAAAGGGCTATTCAGCATGAGGCTGACTTGCAAACAGAGCTCCAGACTGCAAGGGCTGAACTGGAGAGTGCTAGGACTGAGCATGCCAAGGTCCTAGACGATCTGAGGAGGCAGCATGATGCCGATCAACAGGCCAAGGACTTGCTGATAAAGGAGAGGGATGAGGCCTTACTCAACATGGAGGTCAAGCACAAGACTGATCTCGAAGAAGCTGTCAGAAAAGCCGAGGCCGATGCTGTTGAGGCCTACAAGGCTTCTGATGAGTTTCAGGGTTTCGGCCTTGAGTACCTGGAGAGGGGGATCAGGACGGCCTGTCGATGGGTCGTCCTCCGATGTGGCGACGTTGTCTCCTCAGTCCGTCCTTCTATTGAAGCTGTCAGTCTGGACCACCCAATAATTGCCGAGGCCTTGACTTATGTTGAATCTCAAGTGCAGGCTGAGGGGGTCGGTACATTTGAGGATCAGCCGGTCATGATTGTGGAAGAGACTTCTCTGGTAGATGTTGAAGCTCTGCCCGCCGATGTTATCCCTTAGGGTGGTTGTCTGTAGCCCATACCCTCATAATGTATTTACCATTTTTGTGCTCTGTATTGTAAAACACTTGAATATTCTCTCTTTTATCAATACCATCGTCTCTTCTTCTACTGTCTTCCATAATTACTGTCTGCCATATTTACTGTCATCTATATTTAATTATTTTATGGTTTGCTGTCTTCGTTAATGCTACTAACCCCTCCCTCGTCTTTTTTGAGGACCAATGCGGGGTCGTCCCCCCATGTTGCCTCATCATCATAGCCGAGGGTCAAAATAACCAAACATGATTTTTCAATCAATTCGCCCCTCGCCTTTCTTGAGGATCATGGTGGGGTCGTCCCCTCCACTGGTCCTCATTATAGCCGAGGGTTTACCAAATTAATGGTTTTTTAATGAAGTCTACCCTCGTCTTTCTTGAGAATAGTGGTGGGGTCGTCCCCTCCACTGGTCCTCATTATAGCCGAGGGTTCAACTTACCACTAATGGTTTTAATAAAGTCAACCCTCGTCTTTTTTTAGAATAGGGGTGGGGTTGTCCCCTCCACTGGTCCTCATTATAGCCGAGGGTTTACCAAATTAATGGTTTTTTAATGAAGTCTATCCTTGTCTTTCTTGAGAACAGTGGTGGGGTCGTCCCCTCCACTGGTCCTCATTATAGCCGAGGGTTAAACTTACCAAATTAATGGTTTTTTTTACTGAAGTCTACCCTCGTCTTTCTTGAGAACAGTGGTGGGGTCGTCCCCTCCACTGGTCCTCATTATAGCCGAGGGTTCAACTTACCAAATTAATGGTTTTTTACTGAATTCTACCCTCGTCTTTCTTGAGAACAGTGGTGGGGTCATCCCCTCCACTGGTCCTCATTATAGCTGAGGGTTCAACTTACCAAATTAATGGTTTTTTAATGAAGTCTACCCTCGTCTTTCTTGAGAATAGTGGTGGGGTCGTCACCTCCACTGGCCCTCATTATTGCCGAGGGTTCAACTTACCAAATTAATGGTTTTTTAATGAAGTCTACCCTCGTCTTTCTTGAGAACAGTGGTGGGGTCGTCCCCTCCACTGGTCCTCATTATATCTGAGGGATTAACTCGCCAAATTAATGGTTCTGTAGATGTTTCCATGCATACTGGAACTGATAGATGGGGTGAGGGGAAACACATTTCTCATTAATTTTCAAGTGTCCTGTTGGAGCAACTCTTATTACAACTATGGTCTATCAAGATCCTACAACACTACTGGTAGTATTTCTTCAAGTGATCTGCATTCCAGGGGTTGGAAAAAGGTTCCCCTTCTAGGTTTTCTAGTCTATAGGTCCCAGGGACAACTTCATCGATGACCCTATAGGGGCCGTGCCAATTAGGATGGAGTTTGTTGGGCTTTTGCCAAGTCTTCTTGAGAACCAAGTCTCCTACTGCTATAGGTCTCTGTTTCACCCTCTGATTATAAAACCTTGCGGTCCTCTACTGGTAGGAAGTCTACCTTATCTCCGCGTCCTCCCTCCTTTCCTCAATCAGGTCCAAGTCAAGTCTCCTTTCTTCCGCGTTTCCCTGGGGGTCTTACATGTGGACCCTATGAGTAGGAAACTCGACTTCGGTGGGGATGACGGCTTCTGATCCATAAGCTAGCATGAATGGGGTCTCCCCGATAGAAGTCCTCACTGTTGTCCTGTATGCCCACAGTACGGCATATAACTCCTCGACCCATCTTCCTTTTGCCTCCTCAAGCCTCTTCTTGATTCCATCTAGGATTGTCCTGTTTGTTACTTCGGTTTGCCCATTGGCCTGAGGTCGGCCTGGGGTGGAGAAAAATTGTTTGATATTTACCCTCTCACAGTACTTCTGCAGAGAGGCATTCTTAAACTGCGTCCCGTTATCTGAAATGAGGGTGTTGGGCAGACCATATCTGCATATCACATTTTTCCAGATGAACTGGAAGGTCTTCTGCTCTGTAATTGTGACCATCGCTTCGGCCTCTACCCACTTTGAGAAGTAGTCAATCGCTACAATGAGGAACCGATAGTTATTGACTGCTCTTGGTAAGGGCCCTACCAGGTCAATCCCCCACACTACGAACGGCCACGGAGATGTAATGGAGGTAAGAGGCTGATGGGGTTGATGAGGGATGGTAGCAAATCTTTGGCATTTATCACACTTTTTTACATATGCTGCGGCATCTTTCCCCAAGGTCGGCCACCAGTAGCCTTGGGTGATCACCCTCTTCGCTAAGGATCTGCCCCCGATATGGCTTGAGCACGATCCTTCGTGCACGTCTTGCAAAATGGAAGGGACTTCTGAGGGATGCACACACCTAAGTAAGGGGAGAAAAAACCCCTTTTTTTACAAGGTGTCTCCGATGACAGTGAATTTTGCAGCCCTGTACCTTAGCTTCTTCCTTTCTTGCCTTGCTTCTGGCATCTCATCCTCTTTAATGTATCTGATCAGGGGGTCCATCCACGAAACTTCTTGAGAAACATTTAGGCAATTACTGAGTGTTCCCTCAGCGTCCTTAATAGTTGGCTGAAGCAAAATTTCCACTGGGACCGTCCTCCTGATGTCTATCCTAGTCGCCGAGGCCAATCTCGCAAGGGCATCAGCACGGTCGTTGTCTAGCCTAGGTATCCTCTTTAATTTTACTTCTCTGAAGCCTTTCAGTAGTGACCTCACCTTCTCGAGGTATCTAGCCATTCTCTCGTCCTTAGCCTCGTAGGCCCCTAGTATCTGATTCACCACTAGCCTTTAATCACTATGGACCAGAATCTGGCCGACACTAAGAGACTTGGCCAAAGAGAGGCCTGCTACTAAGGCCTCATATTCAGCCTCATTGTTGGAGGCTTTGAAGTTGAACCTCAGGGCGTATTCGACGTCTGTGCCATCGGGTGCTGACAGTATCAATCCAGCCCCAATTCCACTGTCACAGGAGGACCCGTCAATGAAGAGGCTCCACAGAGTCTTTCCCTCTGAAAAATTTCCCTCAAAGAGGGACCCCTGTCTAAAGATGTATTTTCCCTCTTCATTTTCAGTCGCTTTCTTTCTAGCAGTGCTTGTCTCGGCCCTATCTACGGGTGTGTCGGCGGTCTGTCTTCTGTATCCGTCATCCCAATGGTCTCACCTTCGACCTCATCATCTTCCCAAGTGAACTCAGCCACGAAGTCTGCCAATGCCTGCCCCTTAATGGCAGTCCTAGGTTGATACACAGTGTCAAACTCCCCCAACTCTATAGCCCAGGCCATCAACCTACCTGATTTTTCTGGCTTGTGTAGGACCTGCCTAAGAGGAGAGTCGGTGAGGATGACCATTGTATGGGACTGGAAGTACGGCTTCATCTTCCTCGAGGCATGGATCAAGGCGTAGGCCAACTTCTCCATCCTCGGGTATCTTTGCTCTGCCCCCTGGAGTGCCTTGCTGTTAAAATACACAGGCTTCTGTATTCCGTCTTCGTCTCTCACAATGGTTGCGCTGATGGCCGACTCTGAGACGGCGAGGTACACGTAAAGTCGTTCACCCTGCACGGGTCGTGACAGCAGCAAGGGAGACCCTAAGTATGATTTTAGCTCCTTGAAAGCCTCATCACACTCTTCACTCCATTCAAATGCCTTCCTGAGGATCTTGAAGAATGGTAAACACCTGTCTGTGGCCCTTGACACAAATCTATTCAGGGCAGCCACTCCCTGTAAGCCTCTGAACGTCTTTAATGGATTTGGGGGTCTTCATCTCAATAAGGGCCTTTATCTTTTCAGGATTGGCCTCGATGCCTCTTTGGTTGACAATGAACCCCAGGAACTTCCCTGCCCTGACCCCGAAGACATATTTGGCCGGGTTAAGCTTCATCTGGTATTTGTCCATCGTATTAAAGGTCCTCTCCAGGTCTGCCACATGATCCTCTGCCTTCAAACTCTTGGTCAGCATGTCATCCACGTAGACCTCCATGGACTTCCCAATTTGGTCTTCGAACATTTTGTTTACGAGGAGATGGTACGTTGCCCCCACATTTTTTAGACCAAAGGGCATGACCCTATAGCAGTATGTCCCCTTATCAGTGATGAAGGCAGTCCTCTCCGAGTCTTCAGGGTTCATGAAGATCTGGTTGTACCCTGAGTAGGCATCCATAAAAATCATGAGCTCATGGCCTGCAGTAGCGTCTACCATCTGGTCAATGCGGGGGAGAGGGAAGCTGTCTTTGGAGCAGTGCTTGTTGAGATCTGTGAAGTCCACACACATTCGCCACTTCCCTTTGGCCTTTGGGACAATGACTGCATTGGACAACCATTCAGGGTAGATGACCTCTCTGATAAATTCAGCGTCTTATAATTTTTTGACCTCATCCCTGATGACCTCGTACTTCTCTCTAGAGTAAATCCTCCTTTTCTGCTTTACCAGCTTCACTCCCTCTACTACATTGAGCTTGTGGCACATGATTTCAGGGTCGATCCCCGGCATATCTACATGACTCCACGCGAAGACGCTTCGTCATCTCCTTAACAGTTTGATGAGGTCTTCCATGATATTGGGCTTCAGAGACTTGCCAACTTGGATGGTTTTTCCCGGGTCATCCTCATCGAGGATGATGGGTTCTACCTCCTCGGCGGCCTCTCCTTTTTTGAGCTTCGTCTCGTCCCTGGGGTCTAGGGTATCAATGTTGTAAGTGGCTGTAGCCCTCTTGTGTGCCTCCCCTTCTTCAGCGGAGTTGTAGTAACATTCCCTCGCTGCCGTCTGGTCTCCCTAAACTTCCCCCACCCCGTAAGGGGTTGGAAATTTGATCATCTGATGGACTATAAAGGGCACGGCTTCAAACCCCTTGAGGGCCACACGCCCCAGTATGATGTTGTAGGCCGAAAACACCTGCTCATCCATCACAAAGAAACTGACCTTCTTAGTGAGCCATCTCGGCCACTCGTCCCCCATCCTCACATCGGCCTCATATACCCCAAGGGGTGAACCTTTTCCCCACTGAACCCAATCAATGGATGATGGTAGGGGACGAGTCTAGCACGGCTGAGACCCAAGGCTTTGAAGCATGGCCAAAACATCACATCTGCAAAACTACCCCCATCTACCAAGATCCTCGGCACTTCGCATCCGTGCACCCTGGTAGTGATGACGAGAGGGTCATCGTGTGGGGTCAAGAGGTCTTTGATGTCCATTCTTGAAAATCCCACTATCAGTGTGTCCATATCAACCTTCTTCCTTTTTTCTGACTTGACCTCCAGGGAAGTCGCGTGTACCGTCTTCGTCACTGCCTTGGCCTCAGCCACATGGGCCTTCCTGTCGGCGACCTCAGACACTCCTCCTGCAAGACCCCCGGAGATCATTCCCACTCCGAGCGAGATCATATTAAGCCTCTTGACAGGGCCGTGGTCGTCTCTCGGCGTGAGGTCAGATTCGTCCTCATCATCAGAAGGGTCGTCCCCTCTTTTTTGAGGACCTTCTCTGCATGCATCGCCTCGCTTCTTTCTGGGGTCGTCCCCTCGGCCCCTCTTGAAGACATCTTTGTCGACGTACTTTCTGAGCTTCCCTTCTTTCAGCATCTTCTCAATCTCGTCTTTCAGAGCAACGCATTTGTCCGTTACGTGGTCGTGGTCTTGGTGAAACTCACACCACAGGTTCTTATTCCTCTTGCCGGGGGCTGCCCTCAGCTTCTCAGGCCACTTCAGGGATCGGTCACTCTTAATCTCATTGAGAATCTGTTCACAACTGACCGTCAAAGGGGTGTACCCCGCGAACTTGTCATCCGAGGACCTCTTCTTCCCCTCTTTGTTCTTCTTAGGGTACTTACTCCCACTAGCACCTCCTCTTTCGTCTTCATATTTTGCAGCCATCGCCTCTTCGGCGTTCATCACCTTTCCTGCTGTTGACAACAGTTCAGCCATCGTCCTCGGAGGGTCTTCAGCAAGCTTCCATAACAGCTTCCCCTTTTGGAGTCCTCCAATCAGGGCTGTCATAGCTATGCTCTCCTCATAGTCTTCCACCTCCAGCTTCTCCTTATTGAATCTGGCTATATAGTCCCTCAGACTCTCACTCTTCCCCTGCTTGACATAGAGTAGGTGGGTGGTCTTATTCTGTGGCCTCACCCCAAAGCAGAAATTATGGATGAACAGTCTGCCAACTGCTTAAAGTTTCCAATGGAATTTTTTGGAAGAGACGTGTACCAGACATGCGCAGCCCCTGTCAAGGTACCAGAGAAGGCACGACACCTCATCTCATCTGAGATGGAGTATATGTCTGCCGTCGACTGATACATCTCCACATGGTGGACGGGGTTGGTGCTCCCATCATACCTTGGGGTGACCATAGGTGGCTTGAACTTTGACGGCGTGGGGAAGTTGACTATCTTTACCATGAAGGGTGAGCCTATTGTGTATCCCCTCTGAAGAGGGTCTCGGCTCTTTAATATATCACCAATCTTATCCTCTAACCGCTGGATTGAGTCATTTCAGGGCCTCACAGGGTCGGCCTGGCCGATGTTATCCCCTGCCGCCTCTCCGAGGTGGACGGAGGGTTCTGCTGCAGCAGGCCTGTGTCGACTGTTCACTTCCCTTTGGCGGTCATCTCGTCCTCGAGGTCAGTCGTCTGCTGCCTCCCCCTGGATCTCGCGACGCTTCTTGGCCTGGACAACTGTTCCCGCAGGTCATTTACTGGGCCTAGCCTCTCAAAGGCCGACCCCCTGCTCAAGCGATCAAAAGCAGAGCCTCTCGGGCGATCATCAGGGTTTGGTCTCCCGCACTTTCCTCTACTATCCTGGAGAGGTCGTACAGTATTGTTGGAGACCTCATATGGTTCCCAGCATTCTATAGGGGCCTCCTCTCCCTCCGGATCGTCATACCTGTCCTCAGGGCAAGGGTTCCCTTGCCTCCCCAGGCGCAGATGCTGGGGGTCAGCAACAACCCTACGCCGCTGAGGGGGTGGCAGGTCTTTGCGTGGTGCTTGGGGTGATCCCCTGGCCTCATGCTGTCCCGGAGCTGCTGCCGGAGTAATCATCTCAGGTGAAACCACTGGTGCCCTTAGTATGTTCTGGCTTAGAGCTGTGAACTGCTCTTGCATCATCCGCTGGGTTGCTGCCAGAGACTTTAGGGCTGCCGCCACATCAGCCATCTCAGACTGAGGCGGCGGCTGACTGGAACTGGGTCTTCCCCCCTCATCCGGCGGGGGAAGTGGTGGCAGTGACATCTCAGGTGCCATGTGTTTGAGCTATGAAAAGTTGAACTGAAGAAAATACTGGTGAGCTTGGGAACCTTAGTGGGTCTCTTTCAATGGTGAAACACCTCCTCTCAGGGGGAGCGTTGGTTCACCACCAGAGTGCCCAGTGAGGTCAAGTTGTATAAAGGAAGAGATGTCTTCTCTTTCCCACAGACGGCGCCAAACTGATGGCGCTGAGATTTAGCACCACCGGATGAGTGATAGTGAGCTCAAACAGTAGCAGCCATGGCAACCATTGAGATTTATAAGTTTATAAGTATGAAGAAAGGGATGAGTATAAGAGGAAATAAGACAATGATGTATAGTGGTTCATCCAATTTGTCCTACATCCACTGTGTGTGTGTGATCAACTAAGTATGGGCACTAATGGCCTTGGATACAATGCACATAACCCTCTCTCTCTCTCTCTACTGTGTATACAAGCAGAGTTTTAGCTAGGGCTACAGTTAATGGATCGATCCCCTGTAGGGTTGTAGGTGAAAAGTATATATAGGTCTTGGGGGGGTGTAGTGTACCCCCCAAGTATGCATGGTGCATGTGAATGATGACCTAGCCAATCCCCTGTTGACACCTGTAGATGCCAAATGATGACATAATATTCCCTCACGTAAGGGTGTGATTTGGTTATAACGGTCTTCCACGTGCCATGTCAGCCTCACGCGCACTGTTCCACGTGTCTCCCAAACCACGCGCTGTCATGATGTCACCCTCGGCCTATGAGCCGAGGCCGAGGGCAAAGTTTCTTCCAGTAGTGAGCCTGGCCCAATTCTGGCCTCGTACTATCGTACCCTCGGAGGGTCGTCTGGAGAGTGGTGAAGGGTCGGCCCCTCGTAAGGTCGTCTGGAGCCTGGTGAAGGGTCGGCCCCTTGTAGGGTCATCTGGAGCCTGGTGAAGGTTCGGCCCTCTGAGGATTTGTATGGAGCCTGTAAGAGGGGTCGACCCCTCGTAGGGTCGCCTCTCAATATTACCACGCTCTTGGTGATATAGTGTGAAAAAATGTATGAGTATTAATTAACATATCATGGAAAGAGAATATTTTCTTATCATTTTTATTAGCACGATGAGTAAAAGGAGTACTACACTAATGAGGGATCATATATAAGTATTATGAAAAGTAAATCTAGCATGGATACTATACTTCACATGGATATATGTGAGTGAGTAAATGACATGAAAATATATACAAGTTAGTGTGTGTTGTAATGAGCCTATACATAGAACAACTACAAGTGGTGTGTGATATGTGTAAATGATCATGGATATATTTACAAGTGTGGAATGTGTGGATGTGTGTGCTAGTGAAGCTTAAACATGGATATTCTAAGTGGTGTGTGAAGCATGTGAGTATAAAGGGAAGCTAATTGTAAGTGTGTGAAGTGTACATGGAGAGTATATAAAAGTGTACGAAGTTTATAAGTGAGTGGAAAGTGATATATACATGAGAGAGAGAGAGAGAGAGAGAGAGAGAGAGAGAGAGAGAGAGAGAGAGAGATATAAAGGTAAATAGAGGAGAAAGGGGAGCATACAGGTAGGTGCATACACACACGTGCAAAAAAGAATAATACTCATGCATAGATAGAGTCTAGTACTCTTAAAATATCCCCAGTAGAGTCGCCACTGAAGCCATCCCGAGGGGGTTGGGGTCTTCGAGGAGGTCCCTCCTTCTCTTTCCTTCCCTTACAGCATGTGCACGGGGATGTTCCCTTTCTCGGGGAGCTCGGCCATCGTCTACGTGGGGTAATATGTAGAGATAGAGCCGCCAGCCAATATTGCATGAAATAGGCTAAAGAAATGTTGATGCCTCGAGAGAACGGCATCAAGGATGATGCTTGAGAAACCAAATAGTTCAAGGGTCCGGGAACTAAGTTACGGAATGGGAAGGTGTTAGGAACCCACCTTGACCTTTCGATCTCTCATACACATGGGTTAATATTCTCCTGTTAAACTTCGAGAACTATGTGCTTATGTGTATAATATAAATGGAAAATGGAATCGCTCAACCTTCGTCATGGAAAAAGACAGAGTGAGTTCATCCTTAGGAGTATTCCTAAAATAATAATTTAAAGTATAATGTAAGTGTTTGTCGATTCACATGTCGTTATAGAAGAACGAATGCATACATCGGTCAAGACACAAGCAATCAAACATATAAAGTATATTAAGAATATATGATAAAGACAAAATAACAAATGTGCATAAGGGAGGACTAGAGTCTTGGAATTTGTCCAAGAAATCTACGTAGCTCAAGGGGCATCAAAGTCCACGTAGTTCGAAGATAATATGGGGAGGGTTCAACCCATAAATCCAAATGGGGGATTTCTCTTATATGTGTGTGTAGAGATAAATGTGCTTCAAGTGTGATATTGTGTAATGATAATCCCTCTTTTGGAATTTATAGGTGAACCCTATTTTTCTTGTTTTTATTTTTTTTTTATGAAAATAAAGTAGGTGCAAATCTAATAATAAAGCTTTGAGATTAAGGTATGTGATGTAGTGAAATAAATCATTAAGGTAAAAATAAAGTGACGAATGTTAATATAAGAGAATATAAAGATAAGGATTGAGAATTGGACCTCCTTATGAAGACTTAAAGTGGATCTTGATTGTAGATGTGCCGATATCATGATGAGTTGATGGTGGTACGAGGAGATGGGAAGAATTTACTAAAAGGGTCGTGAAAAGGATGGAAGGAATGTGGGAAATAGGCTTTTCAATAGGGGAACATCTCTTAATTGGGGAGAATGTTCTCTAAATTACTGAGAGGGATGTTCGGGGGTGACTTTCAAAGTGAGGTCATGGCCTCTAATTATATGGCAAAGGGGGTGCCGATCGGCAAGATCCTTGGCCTTTCTATCACTATAGAACCCCAGACACACTACTGATTTCCAGGGTCCTGGGGGTTCAATTTAGCAGTCTAAAACCAAATTTTTAGAAAAATGGTCATAAAATGCAAATCGTAAGTCAAAATCTTACACGGGGTGGACCGTTGGGAAGTATATTCAAATCCCTTTAAGAATACATTGAGCCACTCCTGATTTCAGGAGTTGACCAAAGTCAAATGGGGCCTGAAAATAATCGTTGGTCACTAAATAAAAAAATTTGGAGGAAAATAGATCGTTTGTCAAAACCATAAGGTCGATACGTGGACGGAATAGACCATTAACAATGGTATTCATATCCCTTCGACATTTGATTCGGTTTTATTTGGTTCAGAGAGTTAACCAAGTTCAAACGGGGCTTTGAAAGTGCCTGGTGACCCTTCGGGTTATAATGGGTCGTTCGTTCGTGCCATAAGGTTATCTACAGACGGGGTGTACTATTGGAAAGGGTATTCATATCCCTTCAAAGATTTATTCAGCTTCTTTCAATATGAAGTGTTAACCAAAGTCAAATGGGGCCAGAGGGTGCCCGATGGCCTCCAGATCAATTTTAGGGTAAAATAGATCGTTCATTTGAATCATAAGGCCGATTCGATCAGGAGGTGGACCATTGGAAAGGTGTCTTAGAGACCTTCAAAAATTCATTGATCTTCCACTCAGGAGAAAATTTTGATCGGAGTCAAATGGGGCTTGGGAGTGCCCGGTGGCCTCTAGATTAATTTCTGATAATAAAACGGATCGTTCGTCCGAATCCTTTTACCGATTTATGCACGGGACGGACCAGTGGAAAAGGTATTCAGAGCCCTAAAAATATTCATTGAGATTCTACTCAGGCGATAAAGTTAACCAGAGTCAAATATAGGTCAGGAGTGCTCGGTGGCCTCTAGATCAATACCTGGATTATAACCTAGGGATTATGGTGAACGAGTGGGTCCTAGGGACCTAAGGAGGTTCTTAAGGGGGTCCTAGGATGGGGTGTCTATAATGAGTATACAAGTTCTTAAGCCTAATTCTAATACATTGAATCCATTTCGATATTCATGGAATTAAAACAAAGCTTTTGATTCCTGGGATCCGATTTGTGTTCTCGTGGTAAGTTAAGAAAGTGTTCTCCCAATTATACTAACTTACCCTCTTGATGTCTGACCTTCCTACTATGATGTGTCTCTAGTAGTAGTCAAGTGTTAGTGACACATGTATCCGGATCGTCGATAATACTCCTAATATCATTATGTAGTGTATTATCGATACAAGGTTGTAGTTCATTATATATGTGTGGTTCCGAATCAATTACTTGATTTTTCCCTCATATCTCTTGTAATATAAACTTACTTTTAGGTTTTAGGTCCAGTATATAATATTATTTTAAATACCGAGCATTTGTTCTCACAATTACCCTCTAGTTCTTAGAATTATTAAATAGACCACCTCTCCTTCTTTTTGGATAATCTACAAGGATTACTTCTTTCCTTGATTTCAAATTCCCTGGATAATTCCTTAGCATATATGTTGGGCAACCCTAGACCCATACATTTTTAAGTCTAGGCTTGTGCCCAGTTCACAATTATGTGGGTGTTGTTTAGATCGATTTAGAAGGAACTAAGTTTAGTAAATAAGAAATCATCTCCAATGCATGACCCCAAAAGAATCTGGAACATTCTAATAGCTCATCATAGATCTAACAATGTCCAAGATAGTCATGTTCCTTCTTTTTGCTACACTATTTTGTTGTGGAGTGCCAAGTGCTAATAATTCGATTATGTAAGGGCAACTTTTCTGTCATTGCCCCTAGTATGTAGGTTACATCAAGTATGGTATATCCCGTTACCTTCATCATGGTACTTCATGGTCTCACTTTCAAGAAGACGGATTTGATTATCAAGCATCACACAATTCATCTTCAACATGCTCCACGTCATTACATAATATTGGTGTAGTTGTTGCTTTGGATTTCGTGGATTTTTTACACTATATTGGGAGATTTTTTATTCAAACGTTTTTACAATATGAGGAAAAAATTTCGAACTTAAAAATTATTTTATTTTTTGCCTATTTTGTTCAAATGAGATGGAAATCTCATTAGAATGACTTAATGTCTCGTTCAAAGGTCGTTTGAAGCTTTGATCAAATGAGGTTCAAATGAGAGCTCATAATTTTGATTTTTTAGATGTCGTTAGTGAAATCGACTTCGTTCAAATGAGATAATGATCTCATTAGAACGACAATGAATTTTCATTCAAATGAATTTACGTCGCCTTAATTTTTGTGTTTGTCTATAAATACCTGCTTTCGGAGGGTTTTTAATAAGACTTTTCATTTACGAAAACTATAGACCTGGTGCAAAAAGTCTTCACTTTAAAAAAATGATTTTGATTCACATAACTCTCCTAAATACTTTTGCGAATCATCTTTAAATCACTTATATATTGAAATTACTCTTGTAGAGAATGAGTCTCTACTGCTTCTTTCGTGATTCTTGTGGGAATTATTGTTAAAGGAAGGTTGTAGTCTTTGTCTGTTCTTGCCAAAATTCACTGATGAAGAAGATGAAGGTCACCTGCAGGCTTTATTTCTCTATGGTGATTGTAATATACGATTTACAAACTATAGTGAAATAAAATATTTTCCCCTGAGGTTTTTTTTTCCTGAAACATTATGTTGAATGATTTTGTGACTGTATGC
The DNA here is from genome assembly GCA_949130495.1 of Sambucus nigra. Taxonomy (NCBI): domain Eukaryota; kingdom Viridiplantae; phylum Streptophyta; class Magnoliopsida; order Dipsacales; family Adoxaceae; genus Sambucus; species Sambucus nigra. The sequence continues at coordinate 193,264,293 of OX422214.1, read as the reverse complement.
TTTATTACTTAATGTCTTGAATCTTGTAGTTGTTTTTTTAAGGTTTAAAGGAATTAAAATATTTTTGTGTGTTGACATCTAATTAAATAAGTTTACTATATTAGGAAATAGCGCACTCTCAAATTGGTATCAGAGCAGGTTTCACCAATCTACAGTGAGATCCTTTTTTCGCAAAATATTTTTTTGTGATATCAATTGTTATAAAAAATTGATTTTGAAAAATCGCAAATTTTCGGATGGAGAACTTATATAATAGGATGTCAATTTTTTATGAATCAAACTATGCATATTGGATGTAATAGACTCAGTTGTGGTTGGTTTGGTAGCCAGAGAGTTACATCCCACATCGCTAGGGTGAGGGAAAGTAATGGTTCATATATGTAAATTTGCACTCTTCTAACATCGAGGCCTTTTCGCTCCAATGGTAAGGCATGTGATTGATGATGCATATGTCAGGGTTTCGAATCCTAATGACACCAATTTGTGGATATAGAGCTAATAAAACCCGATACCGCTGGGTATGGTGGTTAAAGTGGGGACAATATTGGTGGTGGAAGAGTGGGGTGTTACAGAATGGTATCAGAGCCAGTACCCAGCTGGAATAAGTGTTCCAACATGTTGGGTGATGGTTAATTTCATCACAACGAGGACATTGGGCCCTAAGGGGGTGGATTGTAACAGACTGGGTCATGGTTGATTTGGTAGCCAGAGAGTTACATCCCACATCGCCAGGGTGAGGAAAAGTACTGGTTCATATATGTAAATTTGCACTCTTCTAACACCGAGGCCTTTTAGCTCCACTAGTAAGGCAAGTGATTGATGATGCACCTGTTAGGGGTTCGAACCTTACTGATACCAGTTTGTGGATATAGAGCTAATAAAACCCCATACCGCTGGGTGCGGTGGTTAAATTGGAGACAATATTGGTGGTGGAAGAGTGGGGTGTTACATTGGAAAGCCCGAATGAGACCCAATTTAAAGCCATAGATGAGAGAGTTTGTAAAGTATGTGAAAGAGGGTTGAATCTTACCAAAATCACGATTAATAATGTCACAAATCCCAAACTTGTCTCTTCCTAGACTGATGATGAGTTTAAGTGGAGTACCTATAACTCTCGCGGCATCAGTGCTTGTTCTGGAACAGTCAACCTTGAAGAGTTTTGACATATCAAGACGTGCTCTACGTCTAAGGAGGCATGGGATATCCTCCAACTTACACATGAGGGTACCAACGATGTCAAGGAATCTAAGCTTCAAAATTTTATCACCCAATTTGAGACCATCACTATGTTAGACTCTGAGAGTTTTGATGAGTTTTATGCTATGTTGTCGGACATCGTAAATACTAGTTTTAATTTGGGTGAGAAAATTACAGAGACTAGGGTCATTAAAAATATTTTGAGATCCCTCCTCTCTCGCTTTATTCCTAAGGTCACTATACTTAACTCATTAGAGATTACACACTCTTAGGTTAGAAGAACTCGTAGGATACCTTCAGACTTATGAGATACATTTGTTCCCTAAAACCATTAAACCTAAGGATATATGTGTGGCTTTAAAGACTCAAGTTAAGAAGAAGATGATGAAAAAAGAGAAAGTCTGTGAGTCTGAATCTGAGGGTGAGGTTGATTTCGATGACTTGGCCTTGTTTGCGAAAAAATTTAAAAAATTTCTCAAATTTTCCAAAAATAATTCTTCCAATAAAAAGATTTTTGAGAAAAGAAAAAACAAAAATGAGGTCAAAGATAGCTGTGAGGAAGAGGAAGATATAAGGTGTTTTGAGTGAAAAGGTAAAGAGCACAAGTCTTTTGAGTGTCCCACTATGATAAAGAGAAAGGGCAAAGAGATTACAAATAAAGCCACTTTTAGTGATAGTGACATCGATTCGGTTGAGTCAGGGGGGAATCACCACGTGAAAAGTGTATTGCTTTCATGGCTAGTCACATGAGTACTCTTAGTTTATCCCATGATGATGAGGACACATGTAAACGTGAGAGCCTCGATGATGTTATGAGCCATTCTAGCGAGTGTGAGGATGATATTGCAAGTAAGGGATAAGGGGATCTCCAAAAGGACTTTAGTGATTTATACACCGAGACATTGAAAATTGAATAAACATTTGAGTTTTAGGGTGTTAGAGTTAGAGAAAGAGGTAAAATCTTTGAGGATGTTTGAGGCATCGACGAGTTAACTCAATAAGGTGAAGGTTTGTTTATGTGAGGAGTTGATCGTCTTAGGACGGGAAAATAGTGAATTGACCAACACCATGGCTACTCTTACGGGATATCTTCAATCTTCATTGAAGACTCGTGAGAAACTTAAAACCCATGTATCCCAACTTGAGATAGATCTCGAATGTGCTCGGGAGGTCAAGGTTACTTTAGAGGACACGTCTAAGAAGGTAGGAAAGATGCTCCTCGGTCCCTATTTGGTTAATGTTGAGAGGCTAGAAATATGTTATGATGGTGCATCCACTTCCAATGTTACACCCGAGTCAGTTCCCGAGTTTGTTTTAGCTCCATATGGCCCTCGACCTAACTCACCTAGGCATCTTATTCCATGTAGGAAATCGCATCTTAGATGTTTTGAGAGAGGTGGTACTAATCAAATTTATGTTTATTCCCATTGCAGTAAAGAGGACACCTTAAGGAACTTTGATTTTTAAGTTGGGTAGTGTGTCTCATAGGTATCTTTCACGATATGCTACTACACATATTCTCGCACGCACTCCCACGCATGTTACTTTGCATGCTCCCGCACATCACATGAAAGATTTTGAGAGTTTTGAGTATTTGGTCAAGACATTATGGGATTTGATGGATGTGTGCTATTTATAAGGCGAGCCATTCAACGAAGGAATGTTTGACGATACCCACATACAAAGCAATGCTACATGAGAAAGTGGATGAGATAGGAGGATTTAAGGGTAATTTTAATGCCCCATATTGGAATTCTTACAACCCTTCGTGGAAGAACCATCCTGGTATTAGCTACGGGAAACAACAAACAGCGTTGAATCCTAATTTAAACGTTGTCCCACCTCCACCTCCATAGTTTCAACAAGCACCACATATGCAAGCACCATCCCCCACACCATATATCATCCCACCGCAGAGAACTTTAAAGGATGCTTTGAACCAATTCATTAATGCTCAAAATGTTTTCATGTCGGCCAAAATGAATGCGAACATCTCGAAGTTGCAATCATCTTTAGGTATCCACGAGAAGGGAAAGTTTCCAGCTCAAGGCCAAAGAACCCCTTAAGGTCAAACTAATGTTAGCTCTACATCTAATAAACATAAAGAGCAATGTCAAGCCGTCACCACTCTACTTAGTGGGCAAGTTGTTGATTTATCACCTCCCCCACATGACACACCTAAAGGTAATTAGGTTTTTCCAGGCACGAAAGAGGCCGAATATGACCCCTCGAATGAGAGTGAAAATTATGACACTAGTGAGACTGAAGTCATAGTGAAACCACCCATTGCCGCGCCTTTCCCTCAACGGTTGGTTCCTCCCTAAAAAGGAGCCTCACGAGATGATGTGCTAGACATCTTTAAGCAACTAAAGTTAAATTTACCTTTTCTCGATGCCATAAAGTAAATTCCCACCTATGCTAAAGTCCTTAAGGAATTATTTATGGTGAAAAGAAAGATAAAAGTTAAAAAGAACGTCTTTTTCTCATAGAATGTGAGCTTCGTTCTACTTAATGGCCTCCCACCCAAGTTTAAAGATCTGGGAGCACCTGCCATCTCGTGTGTCATTGGAGAGAACCGAATAAAAAAGCATTGCTTGATTTAGGGGCGAATGTAAACATTCTCCCTTATTCGATATATAGGCAATTACATTTGGGCGATCTCAAGCCCACTAAGATCACTCTTCAACTTGCGGATCATTCCTTGAAGATATCTCGAGGGATTGTTGAGGACGTAATAGTCTAAGTCGACACTTTCTACATTTCAGTGGATTTTTTCATTTGGGACACAGATCCTTCCATCACCTCGAGTAATTATTTTCTCGTCATCCTTGGCCGCCCATTTTTAGCTACGGCTAACGCCTTAATAAATACTCGAAATGGGCGAATGCAACTCACATTTGGTAACATGACCTTGAGACGAATATTTTCAATATCGTTAGGCAAGTGGGTGAGGAGGACGATTTTCACGCGATAGATATTATCGAGGAAAAAGTATACGAGCACGTGGAGGGAAATTTCAGTGGGGACGCCTGAGGAGCATGCCTTATTTCGAGTGGTGAGAGCGACGGGACGTACACCGATTTAGAGAAGGGGTAAGAGAGTGGAGAGCGGCATTAAAAGAGAGAGCGTCCGATGAGGACATAAAAGATGTAAACTGGGTTTAGAGATTCGAGAAATTACCATCGAGGGAGTCACGCACGGGTCCCTCCGATGAAAAATTTTCCACCTTTGAATTAAAGAAACTATCCCCCAGCATAAAATATTCTTATTTGGGAGAGGATGAGACATTTACTACTATTATCTCGTCTATCCTAGATAAAGAGCAAGAGCGATTTTGAGGAAGCACCGAAGTGCTTTTGGGTGGAACATAACGGATTTAAAAGGTATACTCCTTTGATTTGTACCTATAAAATCCACCTCTAGGAGGACGTGAAGCCCTCTAGGAAGATGTAAAGGCGATTGAACCCCACTATAAAAGACGTAGTGCGAGCGAACGTCATTAAGCTATTGGACGCGTGCATAATTTATCATATTTAGGATAACAAATGGGTGAGTCTTATCCAAGTCGTCCGGAAGAAGTCAGGAATGACTGTGGTCGATAATGCCAATGGTGAGTTAATTCCCCAACGTACCACCGTCGGGTGGCGCATTTGCATTGATTATCGAAAACTCAATGTGGGCACTAGGAAAGATTATTTCCCCTTACCATTCATCAACCAGATGCTAGAAAGAGTAGCGGTACACCCATTATATTTCATCATTGACGATTATTCTGAATATAACCAAATAGAGGTAGATGTGCTTGATCAAGAGAAGACGACTTTCACATGTCCTTTTGGCACGTTTGCCTATAAATGTATGCCATTTGGACTATGCAATGCTCCCGTGACATTTCAAAGGTTCAAGCTTAGTCTCTTTTGAGACATAGTTGAAAAGGGCCTTGAGATTTTTATGGATGATTTTAGTGTCTTCGGCCCCTCTTTTGACCTTTGTCTTGCCAATATCGAAAAAGTACTAGCCCGGTATGTGGAAAAGAACTTGGTACTAAATTGGGAGAAGTGTCATTTTATGGCTACCCAAGGAATAGTTCTTAGCCACATAGTGTCGTCTAAAGGAATTGAGGTTGATAGGGAAAAAATAAATGTCATACCCAAGCTTCCCACACTTAATTCACTAAAGGATGTGCGCTCTATCTTAGGCCACGCGGGTTTTTATAGAAGGTTTATTAACGATTTTAGTGCCATTTCTAGACCTTTGAGTAACCTCCTTATGAAGGATGCCACCTTTGAGTGGAATGAAGCATGCTAAAGTGCTTTTGACAAATTGAAAAACATGCTTATTTCCGCCCCCATTATGCAAGCTTGGGATTGGTCCCTTCCATTCGAGCTTGTGTGTGATGCAAATGATTACACTCTAAGGGCTATTTTGGGCCAAAAAAAGACAAGATAGCTCATGTCATCGATTACGGTAGCCGGACGTTAATCGGACCGCAATTCAATTACTCCACCATGGAGAAAGAATTGGTAGTGGTAGTTTTTGCCCTAAATAAACTTTGATTTTACCTCATCGGTTCGCCAATCACTTGCTTTAAGAGTTCAATCTTTCCAAAAAAAGATAAGAAAGGAGTAGAAAGCGTCGTTGTTGACCATTTGTCACAGCTTTCATCCGACTTGCCTAGTGATCCCATACCCATAGATGAATATTTTTCAGATGAGTAATTCTATGACACTTATTCTCTCCCCTGGTTTGAGGATATAGTTAACTACCTTGGCATGGGAGTCGTTCTCTCCGACTGGACACCACAAGAGATAAATAGGTTCCTTAATTGGTCGTGCATGTCCTTTTACGACGATCCATATTTATTCAAATATTGCGCGGAAAAATCATCCGATGTTGTGTACCGGATGATGAGATTCCAAGTGTTATCCGTTTTTATCATACGAAAGCATGTGGAGGCCATTTTTTATAAAAGAGACGACAGTTAATATTCTTCAAAGCAAACGCTATTAGCCCACTATTTTTCGGGATATAAATGTGTATTATAAATATTGTGATAGATGTCAAAGGATGGGAGCCATCACTCGACGAGACATGATGCCATTAACCCCCATACTCATCATTGAGATTTTTTGTTATTGGGGTATTGACTTCATGGGCCCTTTTCCACCCTCCTTTGGTTATTTATACATCTTAGTCGCGGTAGACTATGTTTTGAAATGGGTTGAGGCTAGCTACAAAGGCTAATGACAACACGGTGGTGATTAAGTTCTTGCAAGAACACATATCATCTCGCTTCGACGCTCCAAAAGCAATCATTAGTGATAACGGCACACACTTTTATAATTGACCATTTAACAAACTCATGAGAAAGTAAGGAGTCGTCCACAAGGTTGGGATGACTTTTCAGCCCCAAAACTAATGGGCAAGCCGAGCTAGTGAAACGTGAAATCTAAAACATTCTTGAAAAGACCATCGATCCTAACCGAAAAGATTGGTCCCTCCGATTGAACGATTCTCTATGGGCTTATTGTACCACTTACAAGAATCCCCTTGAAATGTCCCCCTTTTGCTTCGTGTATGGTAATCCGTGCCATCTCCCCGTAGAGTTAGAACACAAAGCTTATTGGGCAATCAAGAGGTTGAACTATAATTTGGACAAAGTCAGTGAATCTCGCAAGCTTCAATTGAATGAGTTAGAAGATATGCGCAATGATGCGTATGAGAATGTCAAGATATCCAAAGAGAGGATGAAACTCGCACATGATAAAATCAACCGACGCAAAGAGTTTCATTCGGGACAAAAAGTGCTTCTCTACAACTCCCACCTATATTTTTTTCTCGCTAAATTATGTTCGCGGTGGACTGGCCCATTCGTAGTGAAAGAAGTGTTCCCCCCCGGAGCCGTTGAATTGGAAGATCCAAAGTGGGGAGACACATTCAAACTTAATGGAGAACCCCTAAATCCATGTTTAGAGGCGTGTGTTGAAGAATCCGACACCATTTGGTTATCGGACCCCGTTTACAGGGTTGAGTGAGAGTGAAACGAGAGGTCGTCGCACCCCCGATGCGTATGGGGTGATTCTTGTGTACATTAGTTAGTTTTAAGTTAGGGTCGTTAGAGGTCATAGGATGCAAGTTCGTAAAGAAATGAATGCCAACAAATAACACGCCAGAGAGCTAGAAAGTTTCAAGTGGAGTTTTTGCGTAGTTTGGAACTATATCATAGCTAGAAACATTTTTGAAAGTGTACAAAAACTCGAGTGGGAAAAGAATCCCACATTTAGTTTGTTAGGAGAAGAGATAAGGAGGACATAACAGTGTGCCAGAACGGTTCGGTTCGCTGCTGAAATAAAATAAAATAAAAAGAGATCGGATCGGTTCTCCATGAATTCGAACCGTTCGACAGTCTGCAGCAGTCCGCTGGTTTCCAAGGATTCTTCCCCCATTTCGCAAATTCTTCCCCGCATTTCCCAAAATTCATTTCCCTTCATACTTCCACCCTCTTTCCCTCCATTTTTTCCTCCAAATTCATCCCCCCTCTTCCACACTCCACCTATAAATGCACATCCCATTACCCCCATTTCACCTCACCCCTACCAATTCCCTTTCTTACTCTCTCTCTCATATTTTCAGTAATCCCAAATTACTCCCAAATGGCCAACAACCAATGACCAGTCAAATACGACTCCACCATCATCCTTCATGATGGTGACAATGAGTTCCGCTCCCGCCAAGAAAGAAGATGGTGCAAAGCTTTCTTCTCTCCATCCCTCTTAATGCATATGAGCGCCAAGTCAAATGGGTGAAACTACCATAATCGGTCAACAATCTATTTCGCCCGAGGGTACGGTGTCGCGTTCTAAAGGAACCACATCCCGTCGTTTGGGAGGACGAGGTGCGATCCTTTTGTGGCACTCTCGTTCGCACGGGCGAGAACATGTCTGAGTCTTATGTTGATAATACCCCCAATCCATTCTCGCAAGAAATCCTCACCGAAAAGCTACGAGCAATGGGGATTCCGAGCCTAAATCGCTATAACTACCCCACTAACGCCGTCCTAATTTCGAAAGGAGGGTGCATCCTTTGCCTTGATCCCGGACAAGAGTGGAATCAAGAGACTTTCCCTGTGGGGTCTCTACCTAAAAAATCCCACATTGCATTCCATATCGTCTGTGCCAACATTCTACACACATCAAACGACTCGGCGATGCGCCCTCACCAATCCAACCTCATATTCCATCTCTTCGATCCCCGCGCCACTATCCATCTTGCACGTATTTTCTACGACAAAATTCTTCATGTGGATATGGATCATAAAAGTTGAACTCCTATCCCACATCCTCGTATCATCACTTTCATCCTCGTCGATGCCCAAATTGACCCCCCCAAGCCTTTCCCCTCATCCCAAAGCCCATTGGGCAAGAATCCCGTACACGAAGTGAACAACAAAGGGAGGTGATACAAGATGCGGAGAATGTGGATGTTGAAATAGAAGAAGAGCAACCCGAGTAAAATGAGGAAGAGGACTCCGATTATGAGCCAATGAGTGTGAAACTCACTCATCGCGTTAAAAATTCAGAGACAAGCTTCCAAGAGTTCTTGAGAGATTACCAGGTGGACCAAGAAGCCTACCATCGTGACACAATCATGATGGTCGGCCTTCAAGCCGAGATGTACAAGTTTCATGTAAGTGAGGGTGTACCAATCCCCACTTACTTTTGTGACCCGTACGATCCCAATGATCCCGTCACCCCTCATCCAACCCCACAATAAGACCTATTTTGGTGTTATTGATATTTTGGTATTCCGTATGAAGTTCTTTGTCTTTTTGGCGTTTTATTGTCTTATCTTGTTACAACAAAATATATATTTCTCTCTTTATCTCTTGCAACCCGTGGTTATTAATACAAATTTGCATTTCTCCCTTTGTTTATTTTTACACTCTTCTTTTCTATTAGATTTTAGTCCTTATTTGCATGAGGACATTGCAAAAGTCAAATTTAGGAGGGTACATGTGCATTTCAAAATTTTCAAAAATTTCAAAATGCCCAAAAAAATTAGAAAACTTCAAAAAAAAATAAAAATTGGAATTTAAAAACTTCGAAAATGTCACAAAAATTTGTTTGAAGTCTCAAATTGTTAAAAAAATCAGATGCACAAAGCCGAAATTGAGTGAAAATTAACGACTTAACGAATAAATATGGAGATTAATTAATCCGGTGAGATTTCGAGCCTATCATTCTTGTGAGTTATTAAATCAATCTGAGTTAAAATTAACTCAAAGTTCAATTTTTTCTAAAAAAAATTGAGGATCTCTATTCCTTTGCTTTGATTAGTTATGGGAAATGTCGGTGATGTTGCCTCGAAAAGCGCACTAAACTATCTCTAAATTAAATGATTCTCCAGACGCATGTGATAATATAATTAATAATTCGGACAATGAAGTATCCCCTTGTTTGTTTACCCAAAAATATTAGCCATAAAAATTTGTGAAAAATTATCCCTTGCAAGATAATTTGAGCATAATAAAAAAATTCCCTTTTCGTTTGATAACTTGAAAAACTCATTTAGCCCAAAGTTGTAAAAATAGAATAATTCATCAATTTAGTCCAAAATGTGTGTAAAAAGGGGCAAGAAAAAAATAGAATAATGCTCCCAAAAAATAGCAAGAAAACAAAAGTGTGAAAAATACAAAAGAAAGTATAAAAAAAGAGAGAAAAATGAGAAAAATCCCGAAAAAGCAATAATGGACATAAAAAGGAGATTTTCCAATTCCGACCCTCCCAACCAATCCCAATTTTACCCAATACACCTTACAATCATAAAAAGTCCTAACTGAGTCTGAATTCAAAAATTGACTACCGCGTGGAGAGCTAAGACACAAAAATATAATAAGAGAGATTAATTGGCGTGAATAAGAGGCGTTGTTTCCCGTTTTCCAATAACCGTATTCCGATGAAGAGATCTTTTCACCATAAAAATTTTTTCTTTCCAATTTGTGTGCATGAATTTGCATTCTATTTTACTTACTCTTTATATCACGCATACCAAGAGATAAAGCCACATTCCGAGTGATTCGTTTGTAAGTGCATCCATGAGATTTTGAAATCAAAGTGAATTTTTAAAAAAGTAACGTAATGATCAATCGGTGGAAATTAGTGGTTTAATTTTTGGCTTCCCATACACACACTACAAATTGAGACTCTTGAATACGAATTTACGGTGACTATTTTTGGTGAGTTCAAATTTTACAATTTTTAAGTATTTTGATTTTTTCTTTGAGTCGAAAAATGAATTTTGTCAGTATATTCACTGCAAACCCTCATGAGATACCACTCGTCCTACTAGGTTAACCTAGGGGTTTAACGGATTGTTGCATACGCTAAATGCAATCTCTTTCTCGCGGAAGAGATATTCTATCTTAATAACATGTTTGATATGTGTTGGACCATGCTTTGATTCTTTTACATTGCTCGGGACGATCAAAGTTCTAAATTAGGGGGGTTTGATTATGCATAAATTCTTGGTATTTATCCCCATAATTTAGAATCTTTTATCACCTTGTACGATGTAAATTACGTTGATTTATCTCATATACTTGCTACGAACATCTTCTATCGAGTGCATCGAGTTTTGGGTATTTCGTTTACATTTTGCAGGTATTTTATACAAGTGATGAAAGAGAAAACTCAAACTCAAGAAAGAAACAAGTGAATAAAAGTTGAAGACCTCGAGTCCACAAGCACGTAGGAATAAACGGCATCCAAATCCGAGACTCGGGTGAAAAGTTATGAGCATTTGAAGTTGAGAATAAATCAAGAAGAAAAAGGAAGAAAAATAAAAAGTGCGAGAACCAAACCGATGGAATATCATTCGGACCAGTCCCAAACACTGGAAAGACAAAACCAAATCGATGAATAAGAACCCGGACCGGTCCTCTCTTCTGTTTAATACCAGACCGGTTCTCCCATTAAATAAGAAAATACCGGACCGGTTCAGCGGACGGAATTTGTATTTTTCTTTTCTCTTAAAAAGAGTTTTGCATGGTGCAAACACTAAAAATAACGTGATGTATTTATTTCTTTGTCATACCACACATGAGGTGGCTAGGTTTTAGTTAGTTTTGAGAAGTTCTTGAAGCCAAGATCCCTAAGATTCATATTGTTCAACTTTTATTCATCATTTTGGATTAAATTCAAGGCTCTTTTCATTCCAAGTAATATTTTCTTCGTTGGTTTCAATTGCTTTCATATCTTTGGTTAGTGATTCATTATATTTTTGGTTAGTATTCTCCCTTGCATGTTTAATCACCCTTTTCACATAATTATGATTTCATGCAACATAGATTTCTTGATAAAGCATAGTTATACAATATTCAGCTAGATTTTCGAGGGTTGGAATGCATGAACCCAACCCTAAACAGTTCGCATGGGTATAGATACACGTTCTTGAAATAAATAGTTAATTGAAACGCGTCGGTTCGTTAGTTCAAACATCGTAGGACTTTTAACCTCGTTTGACCTAGGTACCCGGGGTGTTTAAGAGTGCTATGCGCGTATTAATCAACTGACTTTGTACACTGTTTATATTCTTAATTATGTATGATGCGGGATCGTACCCTCATATATGTAATGCTTGATTTAAATAATGTCGTCATTTCAATTAAATATTTAATTCGAGACTAGTTTTCATATCCGATCAACTTAGTAGGGGTTGGGGGATTGTATATCGACCTTATTTCTCATTTATATTCATTAATTCGTAGTTAGTTAAGTCTTACTTGATTAGTTAGTTTAGTTAAATTTTACTTGTTTACTTAATAGTAATTCATCCACTCATCCCAAAAAGCATATTTTCTTATTCTTCTTGTGAGTCAAATCTTTTAGTCATCTTTTGCTTATTCGTCATCACGATTCATCATCTTAGTCCCAAAGATCGATATATAGTTTACCGAGATATTACTTACGCGATCGGTTTGCACTTGAACCATAATTAAAATGCGCTAGACACACATTTTGAGTCGCATTAAGACTCTAAAGCATTTCTTCTGACTTCACAATAATACTCTGGGTTCTTTGAGATTCTTTTTCCCAAGGATATTTATCAGGTAGGTAAGTGTTATTATGTTTAACCTCATGAAGAGTAGTTGGGATTAAGGATAAAATGTTGGCTATTTGAAGTTGAAACCAACAAAAATTAACTTTGGGAATAGATAAGGAGCCCACATGTTTATCAAATCTCATAAATACTCACTCTTTAATCAAGGTGGAATACAAATAAAGATAAATACACTCGAGATTATTGGATGAATATAAGTCATTTAAAGGAGCCCCAATATCATATCCAAGTTATCTCGCAACGCTCTCGGGGTGATAATACATAATGTCTTTTCAAAACTCAGATAAAGAAGACAGGATGCAAGAAAAGAAAATGGCCATCCTTGCATCGGGAGGCATCTATTTGCTTCATTTAATTATGGGATGAGGAACATAGGTCTGGGGTAAGGAAGGAAAAAACTTGTGGGAAAATGCCCCTTGTCTTCAATGGAAAATGAAATCAAAATTCATCTACAATTTATGTGATATTCAAATAAGAAATTTTGAATATCTTTTGTTCCATTTCACAGTACGAGAGGCGTCATAAGCAATTGAGGTTATTTTTGGATGCAAGTTAGGTAATTGATAAAATAAAAAATCCCATTAAGAGGAAAGTGTTGAAGTAATTAATGACTTCAAACCTCCCACTTGATCTCTCAATATTTGTGTGAGTGCAATTTAACGAGGTATACAAAGTACTTAGAGTTAAGAAAACTAGGGGGGATAAACCTCCCTCTTGATAAATTCACTCCCAAATAAATGTGCAAGTCATGGGGTAATTGTTATGCCTCTTAGGTAATAAGAAATGAGAAAGGAATGTTAGTATGAATACAACAAAGTGACCTGATGCCTTTAATCTAGGAACATTAAAAAATGTACGAGTCTTCTTCTTATTAACATCTTTCTTAAAGAGATTCCCCAAATACCTTAACTAATACCCTTGCCATTTAGAAAATGGATGATTCTAAGTACCAGTTTGGGTCATAACTATGTAATGAGCACAAGTAGAAAAATCTCCCAAAAGATCATTTTATAACTTCTCTTCATCAACATCCTCAGTATCATTCTCTAACATATGAGTACCTATAGTAGTCAAGACAAAGAGCTCATAAACATATTCCAAAGTAATTATAAATTCACCCAAGTCAGTGATATAACTTTGCGCATCAATACTCTACTAAGAGACCAGAGCTTGAATGTACCAATATTTTTGTTGATTTTATAATTTTTTTAAACTACTATTAACCACTCGGAAGAAAACTTGCTCAAAAATTTGGTTGTATAAATGAACAAACATTACATGCCTTACACATGATGAGAATGCAAGTTCGTATGGATAGTCTGTATACTACGTTCCTCACACACATGTACAAATTTTAATCAAATTTTATCTTGATTAGAAATTAGGTGTACAAGCAATGATAATGTTCAATTAAATTATAATAAATCACACAAATAAAACACGCATGCAAAGAAGTAAGGAAAAATCACTTTTCAGAGAAAAACATTTTATTTAGCACTATAGATAATTTGATAGACACAGTCGACTTACAGACTACTTAGCATAACTAAGCATAACGCATAGAGTCTTCAATTCTTCTATAAAATACGACCCAATCCAGTGTCTTCCATAGGAATTGATCTTCCCTCTGTATCTACCGAGCAACCTTCTTCTTCTTTAGTAGTAGAACCTTGGTCATATAAGTCAGCAGTAGAGATGGACTCTACAAGGGTTTATGCAATGTGTATGGAAACTAGGATTTCATAAACTCACAAATAACATATGGGGACGTATGATTTTGAAAACAAAAAGTGGTTTTGAAAAACCAAATATGAGAACTTTTGGAACAAGTATTGGAAAGTCATTTTTGCCAAAGTTCTTGAGAAATCCTGAACAAAACAAGTATTTATAACAAAATCATGAATTTCGAGGTGGTGGGGTCATTCGAACGACATTGGACCTTATTCGAACAAAAATAATAGTTACGTTCGAATGACATCCTATTTTGTTCTAATGAAACCCTCTTTTTGTTCAAACAGCCTTCTAATGATCTTCGAACGAGAATTTTTTGTCAAGGCAGGAATGTCTCGTTCGAATGAGACCGTGTGAGCAAGACTTATAAAAATTCTTTTCAAATTTCTTTTATCAAAAACCTCAATTTAAAAAAGTTAAACATCCCAGAATATGATTTATAGTAATCCATGAAAAAACCCAAGTTTTATACCTCCATAAAGTGTCGGTTACAAATCCGAAAATGAAGCTCGATTAATAACGTGTCTCTGAATGAACTTGGAGAAATAGTGTTCAGTTTGTAACGGGATACGCCAAAATTATAAACAAGCCTACGCTATAAGCAATTATAAATTCTTTCTCTTAAAAATTGCCCCTTTGTCTATTCCAGTAAAAATCAAAAATCAAAAACCAAATTACAATAAAAAACCCTCTAAAATAATGAATACTAAAGTCCTTCCAACCCTAAAAATAGAATGATATTTGATATTTGTCTTCAACTGAACTTATTCTTTCCTTGGCTAACTTTGTCTTCATCTTGTGTAGTCCATGAAATCATCATCAAAGCGTAATAGACCTACACACATGAAACAAAAAATTATCATGATGCGTACGAGTTTTAAAAAAAATAAAACTCCCCCTCAATTAATTCTCCCCTTTTTTGTCCGTAATAGACAAAGGGTAAGAAACTAAGCATCATATGAAGAAGCAAAGACATTATCACAGAGATAATCGATAAAGAGCTTGCAATGATATTCCAAGAGGCATACCAACTATTTTTGAAGTTTTTCAAATTTTTTTCATGTCGAAAATACATATAGGTACAAAATCACGTAGTCACGATGGAATAACACTAAAATATTAGAATCGTGAAAATGGAATGTAATTGTGTGAACTTTTTCCATTGGCAAATCAACATAAACATTCATAACATAGGTTCACAAAGTCATAACACTTCTAAAGAAAGAACTCGAAGTCTACCTTAGGTGTAAAATAGTGAACTCAAATGAAATTGACTCAACTTAATCAATATACCATGAATTTAAATAATTCTCACACCAATAATGCCAAACTATTTAATGTTTTCAAGATTGTCCTTTGTGATAACTGTAGGTGCAAAAAATCTCACCCGTCGGAGGGTGTCAATTCATCACGATACAAGTATAAAAATAAATATGAGAGAGACAAAGATTTACGTGGTTCGACCATGAATGGCCTACGTCCACGGGGCTGCTGGTGTGTTTCATTAGAATGATCAGAGAGTTTTACATGAGAGTGTTTCTCTAACTTCTAAGCCCCCTTTCACAATGGGGGGTGTCCCCTTTATATAGAGTAGGGGTTACATTAGGGTTACAAATATGGATGAGTAACAAATATGGATGAGCCCTATCTTCATGGAGTTTCATTCCAATCCGATACTGCTCCTCGGTCTTCTCGTTTACTAAGGACTTTAGTCATCCCTATATTGTTGGCATGTCGCCATCTTCACCGGGGTGCTCCCCACACGTCCTACTATTCCTTAGGCATATATATTGCCCCCACAATAGCCCCACAGGTCGCAGTTCAGCTGAGTTGATTCTGAGATGAGCTGGGAGCTGGTCCACAATCTCTTTAAACATATGCAGTTGGTGGTGTGAACTGGACTGGCATTCTTTGATCTGTCGTTTAACTTTTAAGCCTTCTTTGGTGGATCTTCTCGCCTTTATAGGTTTTTAGATAAATGCTTGGCTTGAGTTGAGAGGCGTTCAATCGATATGGGGACCGGACTCGAGAGTGTCGAGTTGCCTACGTACCCTCTTGGGATCAGGTCGAACGTAGTTCATTGTCTGTTTTATTGTATGGCCCAATTTGTGAGGCTCACCACAGGCCTGTTCATAATTTGTTTGCTGAGGCTTTATCGAGCGTGTATCAAGTTCAGGGCGTCTTCCTATATTTTGGTCTCGTATGGTCCATTTGTTGAGGCCGACCACAGGCCTATGCGTCGAGTCTTGCTCGAACATGTACCTAGTAGGGGTAAGACCCTGCCTTAGATTTTTCATATGGTCCAATTAGAGAGGCCGACCAGAAGCCTATGAGTCGAGCCTTGCTCGAGCATGTACCTAGTAGGGGTAAGACCCTGCCTTAGGTTTTTCATATGGTCCAATTGGAGAGGCCGACCAGAAGCCTATGCGTCGAGCCTTGCTCTAGCATGTACCTAGTAGGGGTAAGACCTTGCCTTAGGTTTTTTATATGGTCCAATTGGAGAGGCCGACCACAGGCCTATACGTCGAGCCTTGCTCGAGCATGTACCTAGTAGGGGTAAGACCCTACCTTAGGTTTTTTATATGATCCAATTGGAGAGGCCGACCAGAAGCCTATGCGTTGAGTCTTGCTCGAGCATGTACCTAGTAGGGGTAAGACCCTGCCTTAGGTTTTTCCTATGGTCCAATTGGAGAGGCCGACCACAGGCCTATGCCTAGAGCCTTGCTCGAGCATGTACCTAGTAGGGGTAAGACCCTGCCTTAGGTTTTTCATATGGTCCAATTGGAGAGGCCGACCAGAAGCCTATGCGTTGAGCCTTGCTCGAGCATGTACCTAGTAGGGGTAAGACCCTGTCTTAGGTTTTTCCTATGGTCCAATTGGAGAGGCCGACCACAGGCCTATGCCTCGAGCCTTGCTCGAGCATGTACCTAGTAGGGGTAAGACCCTGCCTTAGGTTTTTCATATGGTCCAATTGGAGAGGCCGACCAGAAGCCTATGCGTTGAGCCTTGCTCGAGCATGTACCTAGTAGGGGTAAGACCCTGCCTTAGGTTTTTCATATGGTCCAATTGGAGAAGCCGACCAGAAGCCTATGCGATGAGCCTTGCTCGAGCATGTACCTAGTAGGGGTAAGACCCTGCCTTAGGTTTTTCATATGGTCCAATTGGAGAGGCCGACCAGAAGCCTATGCGCCGAGCCTTGCTCGAGCATGTACCTAGTAGGGGTAAGACCCTGCCTTAGGTTTTTCCCACAATTTAATGTAATACCAACTGTGTTTGCATTTTTCCATTTTCTAATGCCTCGCATGTAAATATCCGCCTATTTTACCTTTTAGGTTGTGCCGTCACACTTCCTTAGGCCTAAAAGGCGATGGAAAAAATGCACCTGGTTTGAGGGTCATCCACCCGTTCAGGATTTTAACAGACCAACATAGTTGGCGACCAACCTGAGTTGGCTTTTTGCCTAGGGATCCCCCGTAGGGCTTTTATTGTTGCCTGGGCAACTCGTGAGGCCATTTGTGTTTGGAGATAACAAAGGCCTGTAGACGTACTTAATTTAGTGGGAATAAGCAAGAAGGCCATTGTAACTAAATCAAGTTTGATCATGATCGTCATTTAAAAGACTAATTCCGGTGCTAACCATGTTGGCATCTGTCCTGAGTTGACCTCTTCTCTTTTGCTTTGAATGTTGTAGTGAATCTATTCACGTGTCATTACTGCTATAGAGATCCCATTCGGGCTTGTGAAGGGAAGGCTGCCTGACCGTCCATCGGGTCATCTGATTTGTATAACCAGGATGATAAGTGTGCCCGATCGCTCCTCGAGGCTTCGTTGCTTTAAAGAGTATCGCATTGATCATTCGTCAAGATGGATATATTTAAGGATTATCTTGCTCGTATAGCTTCACGTATTGTATCGTTCCTTGGGGCAAACTTGTTTGCTGACCATACATTGTGGTTCCAAGAGGCTGTGGAAGACTACATATGGCTCGTGCACCTAAAGAGATTGATAGGAGTTCAAAGCATCCTTGTGTCGTTGATCTGATATGGTGTTCAAGAAACATTGTTCCTCTGGAGTGGATATCTTAGTGTTGATGACGCATTAATTCGTTGCTTGGTGATCGTCGATCACCATGGGTTGTCTGACGATGTCGCTCGATACATTCAGGATGGTCTAGTGTTGTTATCAACATGTCTTGCTCGTTGACTATGATTTTGCTGGACGTGTGACTTCTTACAAGTTGGATTCGTCCTTGTTGATAAATATAGTTGATCGTCGCTCTTCATGCTGCTTTATGTGTTATTGGATCTTTGTGGTACAGATCGCTCAACTTTTCATTCGACGAGGTTGAATTAAATAAGAACTGTATTGCCCAACTGTTTATTGGAGCTTGAGACGTGATCACACAATGTCAACTATCGATCGAAGTTGAGAGTCCGTTGAGGCAAAATTGTAAAGGACCTAGTAGATGTTGCGAACGATCCATGCCTGAGCATCTGTCGGAGTATTGATGAGATAAATGATGCCTGAATGCCTGTCGAGGCAAAAACTATAGAGGATCTGGTAGATATTGCAGGTGATCCATGCTCGAGCATCCGTCGAGGCAAAGAGGACCAAGCAAGTATTACGAATGATCCTGTATTGTTAGTGAAAACTAACCTTCCAATAAATGCAATGTTGATTATTAATCGACTCTGCCAACCATCTGTTGGGACTGAATACAAGAGTTATCCTTACCAACCATTTGTTGGGGATAAAATGCGACATGTGTGGAAAATATCCTCGGGACTAAATATATAGAAATATTTTGCCGAGCATTTGCCGAGATGAGCCTTGAATATGCCTGATCATCCTGCAGGTCAAGAATCATAGAGCCAGATAACCCATTCTGAAATTCAAGAAATATCAACATTCGAGCATCTGTCTGTTATAAATAATATTGCCCAAGCACGTGTTGGGTGCAAAGTGGTGTAAAGTGCTCAACCATCTGTCGGAGCATTAACAAAATAAGTGGTGCCAGACTGGTTTGCAGGGGCGAAGTTGTACAAGTCCGAGTAGATATAGAGAGCGATTCGCGCTCGAGCATCTATCGGTGTGTTAATAAGATTTTCAAGAGCTTAAGATTATTGTCGAGCATCCGTCGGGACTGAATCTTATACCTGTAGAAGTTAATAAATTACTCGACCATTTGTCGAGGCTAATTCAAATAGAATTTATCATGCAATATGATGTGCATCCGCTCGACCATTTGTCGAGGAAAATATTCATAGTATTGAATGAATGACATGAATTATCCCATAATTTTTGTGATAAAATCTCACGAGGATGGCCGCGCCCGAGCATTCGTCGGGGCTACACTAAGTATAAGTAAAGATATTACACCGACCATTCATTGGTATAACCAATAATAGCTAGATGACAATATTGAAAATTAAATGACCGGATAAATGACATGAGTGCTCTTCTAAGTGCGCCCCAATATTTATGTGGACAAAATAATTGTAATAAAGTCGAATGAAAGATGCAAAATTTATCAAATATATCCAGATGTATGGCACATGAGTTAATTTGGAATTTGTGCAAATAGATTTAAGCAAATACTTAAAATACAAGTTCGGTTTCAAAAAATTGTTTTCACAGAAAATTTGTGTAGTGGAAATTAATTGTTTTTCTCATGTGAGGTATAGAGTATAGATAGCCCCCTGCTAACAAATTTATGATGATAAAAATCGTGAGCATAATTTGTAGCAAATGAAGTATTATGAGATGGAAACGAACAATGTACAAATAAATGTGTGTACCCATCAAGTGGGTTGCGCTAAATACAAGAATTATCCTGGCCAGCTATCCACTGGGGATAAAATGCGACATGCGAGGCAAATATCTTCGGGACTAAATATATAGAAATATTTTGCCGATTATCTGCCAAGATGAATCTCAAATGTGCCTGACCGTTCTTCAGGTTACCGAATCATAGAATCCGAGCTTCAGTCGGAGTAATAATAATTTTGCCCAAGCGTTTCTTTGGGTATAAGGTGTCATAGTGTGCTCGATTATCTGTCGGAGCATAAATAAAATGAATGGTGCCTGGATAGTCCGCCGGGGAAAAGTTATAGAATACCAAGTAGATATAGCTAGCAATTCGTGCTCGAGCATCCGTCGAAACATCGATGAGATTTCCAAGGACTTAAGATTATTGCCGAGCATCCGTCGGGACTGAATCTTGTACCTGTGGAAGTTAGTAAATTCCCCGACCATCTGTTGAGACTAAATCAAAATAGAAGTTATCATGAAAATGATATATTCAACAAAGTATATAAGATATGCATCCGCTCAGCCATTTGTCGAGGAAAAAATTCATAATCGCGTATGAATGTAATAAAGACCCAATGATTTTTATCATAAAAATCTCACTGAGATAACTGTGCCCGAGCATCCGTCGGGGCTGAGCTAAATAACCAACAATCTCGCTCTGGTGAGATTAAATTGTTGTAGCTGGATGACAATATTGAAAATTAAAATGTTCGAATAAATGACATGAGTGCTATATCACTGTGCCTCACTTATTTATGTGAGAAAAATAATTTGTAATAAGGTTGCATAAAAAAGTGCCAACTAAAATCGTTGTAATAAAATCACATGGTCCCTTAAAATAATTTTATTTTTAGGGAGAACCGAGCAATGCAATATTGAGATTAAATATATTCCAAGTGTAAGACAATGATCAATTGGGAATTTTTGTAAAATTATTTGAAATCCAAATACAAGTTTGGTTTCAAAAATTTATTTTCACATAAATTTGTGAAGTATAAAGTATGAGGGTAATGCTCAAATTTGTTTGCCACAAAAAGAAAAGAGAAAGGAAATAGATATTGTCTTGGCCCTGTTCGTGTTTTTCATTTCCGAAATCTCCATTTGGGTTGATCTGTACCCAGGTCGTATGGGATACGCCCAATGTTTCCAGACGCCGATCAGCGAAATCATGACGCACAGTGGTCGTCGACCACTGTTGGTGGTCCGGCGATGTTTTCTGAAGGTCGACCAGCTCGTAGCAGATTGGAGGTAATCGGAGACTGCTCGTCAACGCCCCGGGAGTGCTCGTCGTCAACCACTAATTTGGCCCAGTGGCACTGTTCTCCGATCTCGTCGCTGTAGCGCTCTGTTCGCCGAGCTCGTAGTTGCTGTTCTCTGGTCAAGCTGCTCTGTCCGTCGAGCTCGTTGCTTATGCTCTCCAGTCGACCAGCGATTATGGTCGCAAACAGGTGGCCGACCATAGGGGGTTGCTCGACCAGGTAGGTTGCAGGTCGGAGGAGAGCTCGCTGATGCTCGACCACAGAAGGTGGTGATGTCGCTGATGCTCGATTGTAGCCGACCAGCGAAATAGGTTGCCCAGTGATCGTCGATCACGATGGATTGTCCGGCGAGATTGTTGATTCCGGATGCCGTATTTTTTTTGACTGGATTTTTGCCCCTGCCCTGAGAGAACTGTAGTCGGAGATGATAACAAAAACAATTCAATGGTGTACGGCTAACTGTTAGCCCAAGTCGTGGTGAATATGTGGGGAAACCCCTTCCCCTGAGAGTGATCTTTACACCTTGTTATCGATTAGTGACGAGGTACGGCCTCTGTGCCCAAAGGCAGGTAGAAAAATTGGGTGTGTGAAAATCCGTCAGTTTTCTTGCGAAAACATGAATTGATAGCTTGATTGTGTGCCCCGACTCTGTGTATATTTTTGTGAAAACATCTCTGTGTAAACATCTCCGTTGAGACAATTTCCTTCCAAATTCCGAGATCTCTCATGAGAGAGAAACTTTTAGACGGTTAACCAGCCCGAAAATTTTGGATATGGGAATTAAGATATGATGTATCCCACTAGCCCAATAAACAAACGTCTTTGACCAGGATAGAGTCCAGATATTTGGAGTCTTCATAGACACATCTGATAACGAATTTCCTATGAAACAAACAATGAAAATTGTCTAGAATCAAAGATGTTGTGCAGATTTGCAGATAACAATTAAATATAGGATTTGTAATTATAACTGTATGCAAAATCATGTATCAATGAAACGTATTTGTTCAAAACAAATAATTATATATGAAACACATAACTGCTCGTGCACAGATCAAAAAGGAAAACTTATCTCTTGATTATGTGTGCAGTGTAGGCACCATTGTTCTTGAACGTAAACCTAGATCTCTTCTAGCAAGAAGGGGAAGGCCTTTTGTGCCGTTTCCCACAGACGGTGCCAATTGTAGGTGCAAAAAATCTCACCCGTCGGAGGGTGTCAATTCATCACGATACAAGTATAAAAATAAATATGAGAGAGACAAAGATTTACATGGTTCGACCATGAATGTCCTACGTCCACGGGGCTGCTGGTGTGTTTCATTAGAATGATCAGAGAGTTTTACATGAGAGTGTTTCTCTAACTTCGAAGCCCCCTTTCACAATGGGGGGTGTCCCCTTTATATAGAGTAGGGGTTACATTAGGGTTACAAATATGGATGAGTAACAAATATGGATGAGCCCTATCTTCGTGGAGTTTCATTCCAATCCGATACTGCTCCTCGGTCTTCTCGTTTACTAAGGACTTTAGTCGTCCCTATATTGTTGGCACGTCGCCATCTTCACCGGGGTGCTCCCCACACGTCCTGCTATTCCTTAGGCATATATATTGCCCCCACAATAACCTATTGATCTTCTACTGTATAACTTTCTCAAAATCTCTCATATATAATAATTCACTCTCAAATATTTTAAAGAAATCGTAATTCTCATTTGTAGATAAGCATCAATGAATATACACAAAATGGCCTTGGCACTGTTGTTTGTGTGTGTCGTTAATCCTTTTAGGCTCTTTTTACAAATGGTGGCTTTTAAAGCAAAGAATATTTTTCGCTTTTGTGGCCCTTTTCCATGACTTAACATTTATCAATATTATTTGCTTTCCATGGCTTAGCATCAATGAATATTTTTTGCTTTTGTGGCCCCTTTCCTGGCAATGGTTCTTACATGCACAACTTATCTCTTTTTACACTTGGTTCGTTGTTACGCAGAATTAAGATGAGAACATTGTATTCGACACATGACAAGTAAGCACAATATTCATAAAGTTCATGCACGTGCGCAATAAATTAAAAGAAAACATTTATAATTGCTCATAGTTAGGTTTTATATTATTTTTGGCGTATTCTGTTACAAACTGACTCATCGAAACAAATTCTGACATCTCCAAGATCGAAGACACCCCTACAAGATATGAAGATATAAGAATAGGTGTTCATGAATTTTATAAATCATATGCAGGAAGTTACTTTTTATCAAAAATCGAGGTTTTTTTTATCAAAAATATTTTAAAATAATAAATTATTTTGTGGCCTCGTTCAAACGAGAAGAAGTCTCGTTCGAACGAGAACTGCTATCTCATTAGAATGGGCTTCTAGCGCCTTTCAAACGAGGTTGGTTTTTCTAGGCAGAGATTTTTCATTTGAAGGACGTTAGATGGGCATTCGAATGAAAAGCCCCTGTCATTAGAAAGAGTTTGCATCTTATTCGAATGAAACCTATATTTTCGTTCTAACGACTTCCAGTTTCGTTCGGACGACTTGCGCCACCTCAAAATAAGTGAAAACCTTATAAATACCAGTTTTGAGCAGGTTTTTCATGGCACTTTGGCAAAAATGATTTCTTCATATATAGTCCAAAGGTTTTTATTTTTTATTTCACAAAATCACTTTTTGATTCACAATTACATCATCCCCTTATGTGGTTTAGGAACTTTGTGAAACCCTAGTTTCCATTAAAATTCGTACACCGTGTGGAGATTATTATCTACAGGTAACTTGTGAGCCGAAGGTTCAGTGCTGGAAAAAGACAAAGGTTGATCGATGGATACCAAGGGTAGTTGAAGGCAGATTTGGGATCACTAGAGAGCCAACAAGAGTCATCTTCAACCTTGGAATTCATCTCCAAATCAGACACTACGAAACCTAAGGCAAGTGGATAACTTGAAATAGTATTGAATCTGTTTTTCAATTCATATTTATGTGATGTGATTGATTAAAAATTCGTTTTGGGTATTCATGGCATAAACATGGGATTTTGAATACATTAATTTTATTTACGAATTTGAGTAAGGATTCATATAAATCTGATATTTTTAAGTTGATATATATCTGGTAGGAGGATATCTGGGCAATTAGAAACGAATTTGTTGAAGGAATTTGGAGTGTAAATGGGTTAAGGGTTAAAGATGAATTTTGTTCCAAATTCAGAAATCGTAGTTAATGGACAAATTAATAATGTTAATGGACATTCTGGAGACCCCTAATAAGGTTTCTAACATGTATTAATGCTAAGAGGGCTTGAGGTTACTGGTAGAAGAAACTAGGGTTTGAGAAATTTCGTCCATGGTTGATTCTGTCTTCGCGAAGAAGATGAAGACCTTCTCGATCGATTGATCGAAGGTCTGGGGTCGATCGATCGAAGGTCGGCAGAATTTGGCAGATTTTCCCAGTTATGTATATAAAAGGGAATTTATATAATAATCTTTATGTAATTAATAATTGAGAAATTAATACGGATAGTCTAAATCTAATTAATCGTGAGTAAAGTTAATTAGGATTTGATGGAGTTTTTGGGTGACACGTCACGATTAAAAATTTGGGAGTCGGGAATTTAGACTCGGGTGAGGTTATTTCGGGCTACGAGAGTAAGTCCAATTTTATGGTGGGGGCGACACCAAAGTTGACTTAATTAATTGATGTGCGAATTAATTAATAATTAGGGTTGGACCATAAACTCTTAATAATTTAAATAGGCTTGTGTTACGGATTTAGTACATGGTGTAACCGGGACATTTTATATTTATATATATATATATATATATATACGGTGTGTGATAGTATATATATATATAGTGTGTGCATTAATATCAGTGATTGAATATTATTATTATATACTCTAGTGCTATAGGAGGAGGTTGCGCGTAGTGGATGAATCCCCTAGCTTGAGGAGTAGGGCGAGTATATTCCCAGGTCATAGCGTCCGTTATATGGGGTGAGGGGCATCTCACTTTCAGGGAAGGAATATGACCGCCTCCAATCGTATGTTAAACCAAGTTAATGAGCGATTCTGATTTGGGTAACTAGGTTATGTGAATATACCTAGTGGGATAGCACTTTAGAGAAATTATATTTTGTGAGTATTTTTACTTGGTTGGGTATTAGTATTAAATGTTGTTTCAAGTATGTTTGTGAATACTGCAATATGATTTAAATATATAATTAGGAAAATAATTATATATGGGATAATTAATACATAGTGAAAAATGTTGTATGTGCATAACAGGTGTGAGTGTTATATGAAATTTAAATGGGTAATGATTTAATTAAGTTGATGTTTATAATAACTTAAAAATCATGATTTAAGGTATACTCGGTTAGAGTAGGTTAAATGAAAGGGGTAACATAAGTGTTGGGTCAGGAGAGTAGGGCCTAGGTAAATTAAATGAATGCGTTAGTAGTGCACATTAGAGGAGGGGTAAGGAAGTCCTCAAGAGAGTGCGGCACTAACTAAAATATGAAGAGCATGCATATTTATTTATTATTGCAAGTTAATCATTTGTTAAATGTTTTTAAATATTTTTTTTTTGGTACTAACCCTTGCTAAAAAACTTTAAAAAAAAAATTAGGTGTTCAGCCACAGGGACGCCATGCTTGACTCTATTCCAGGTATCCGTTGCTGCAGCACATGAGGATGTTGACGGGTTTTTGATAGACGCCTCATTCTTTCATTCGTGTAGAGACCCTTTAGTAGTTATCTGAGCATGTCGCTCACATTTCATTTATTAGTGTTAGACTTGTTGAGATTGTCTTCTTGTCTTTACTTGTATTGGATATTTGGACCGATGGTTTATTCGGTTAGGTATTTTATTTGTGGATGGTTATTTCAGTTTCCTGTGATTGTGTATTATTTTATGTTCCGTATGAGTTTTATTTAATTAATTGAAAGATAAAAATTGGCACCAGTCTACTTTTCTCACTTAGGTGGTTAGTAATTAAAAAGACGACGGTGATGCTAAGAATGATTCAAGTGAGAAACCTGTTCTAACTTGATTTAGGACTGATCACCCGGTATTAATTAGGCGGGGTGTCACAGATGGTATCAGAGCATCAGGTTCTAGTGTCCTTAGGATCTGTGCGGCTTTCTACGTTTTAGCGTAACACTCGGTTGTTATAGAGCCCTATTATTAGGACTGTTGATTCATTTTCCGCTTGTGAGATATCGTATTTCTGTTTTGAATATTTTTGTGTAAATTGTGTACTTATACGATTCAATCTATTTCAGATGCCACCGAGGAGACTGAGAGCGGAAAGGGTTGAGGCTAGGGATGAGGTCGGGGAGGCTCACCAGGAGCCACAGGTACCGCCACCCCCACACCCAACCGAGTTGATTTCCACTACTCAGGTGGCAGTGATAGTGGCACAAGCGGTCGAGATAGTAATGCGAGCTATGGCAGCTCATTTTCCACAGCCCCAGGCACCGCCTCCAGTGGCACCAGCAGTTCAGGCTCCAGTGGGGCCACCTTCTTGGCAGAGAGTTAGGGAGACCTTTCAGAAGTGTCACCCACCTGAGTTTCGGGGTAGCACAGATGTAGTAGAGGCTTGTGCCTGGAAGAAGAACATTCAGCGCCATCTGCGCATACTGGAGTCTACTGAGGTACAGAAACAGATGCTTGCTACCTTTCGTCTGTCGGGGGCAGCCTTACAGTGGTGGGAGTCAGTTACCACCGCCGAGGAGCGAGACTTGATGCCGATAGCAGAGTTCTGGGTGCGATTCGATCGCAAATACTTTCCACTAGCAGTAGAGGTTGAGATGAGGAAGAAATTTAGTGATTTAGTACAGGGTGATCGATCAGTGGCAGACTATGAGGAAGAGTTCACCCGTTTGGCAAACTTTGTGCCAAATGAGGTGAGCGATGAGGAGCGAAAGAAATCGAGGTTTATAGACGGTTTAGCCTGGCGGACCAGGTAACATTTGATTGGGAATCCGGCGTTAGTGACGTATACAAATGTCGTTAATGCCGCACTTGTACACTGCCAGGATCATCGCTTCCATGCGAAGGGGAGCAAGAGAACAGGGGAGCCGAGCCAACAGGGCAAGGAAGTTACTAGTGGTGACACAAGTGGTACTCTGCAACACACGGGCAGTCAACAGGGGAATCAGGCTAAGATGTTTAAGCCTGGTGGGTTCCGACCAGGAGGACAGGGGTTCAGGCAGGGGCAGCCGGGCCCGAATCAGCAGCAGCGGGTTCCTTAGGGCCGTCAGGGCCAAGGGAACAAGGGGGGAGGCCAGTAGGGCCAGGGCTAGCCGCGTCAGGGCCAATGACAGGGGGATGGTCAGAGACGTTATTTTTTCTGTGGCCAGCTTGGACACTTCAAGAGGGAGTGCCCACAGAGGGGCAGAGGTCAACAATAGGAGGCCCAACAGGGGCAATGGGGGAAAATACCGCCAGCAGCACCAGCCCCACCACAGCAGGGGCAGATGCACTACGGGCTTGTGTATAACGTCTGAAATTTTCTCAATCCCCCAGCGCAGCAAGCACCGCCAGAAGTTGAGGGAATGTTTCTCATTCATGGCTATGAGGGTAGTATTCTTTTTTATACGGGAGCATCACATTCATTCATTAAATTAAATTTTGCTAAACGGGCCGGACTACTAGAGACCGTGGGTAGTCTTCGGATGTGTGTAGAGTCGCCAGTAGGCAGCGGGGCTACGATTCACTCGATTTGTCGGGGTGTGGACATTTTGATTGGGAGACTTAGTTTAGCAGCGAACCTCTTAGTGTTAAATATGGAGAGGTACGATGTCATCTTGGGTATGGATTGATTGACAGGTTATCAAGCGACGGTGGATTGCTATGAGAGGACCATCGTGTTCTCCATTCCAGGGCAGGAGATGTTCTTGATAGCAATGCCGCTACCTGAGGGAGGGTCACGAACACACTTGTATTACATTGAGGAGGAGACCTCATAGGAGGTGGATATTCCATTGGACTCAATCCCAGTGGTGAGAGACTTTGAGGATGTGTTTCAGGAGATACCAGGGTTGCCACCTAGCAGGGAAATCGAATTTTTGATCTATTTAGCACCGAGGACGAGGACAATTGCTCGGGACCCATACCGTATGGCCCCTTCAGAGATGTGTGAGTTGAGAGAGCGGATTCAACAACTTTTGGGTCAAGGTTTCATTCGACGGAGTACATCGCCGTGGGGTGCACCAGTGTTGTTTGTGAAGAAGCGAGATGTCTCACTACGATTATGCGTGGACTATAGAGAACTGAATGAGGCCACGATACGGAATAAGTATTCGTTGCCTAGGATTGATGATCTATTTGACCAGTTGAGAGGGGCATCTTACTTCTCTAAGGTCGACTTGAGGTCAGGGTATCATCAACTACGTATCCGAGAGGAGGATTTTCCTAAGATCGCTTTCCTGTCGCGGTATGGATCTTATGAGTTCAGGGTGATGCCATTCGGGATCACCAATGCACCAGCAGTGTTCATGGACCTCATGAACAGGGTTTTCAGGGAGTTTCTTGATCAGTTTGTCATAGTGTTCATTGATGACATCCTGATCTACTTGCGTACCGAGGAGGAGCACGCAGAGCATTTGCGTATAGTTTTACAGACATTGTGGGATCACCAACTCTATGCAAAATTCAATAAGTGTGGATTTTGGCTACGGGAGGTTCAGTTTCTTGGCCACGTGGTGTCAGACCGAGGTATTGCGGTGGATTAGTGTAAAGTATCGGTGGTGAGGGAGTGGGGACAGCCCACGACACCGACTGAAGTGTGCAGTTTTCTAGGATTGGCCGGTTATTATAGGCGTTTCATCAAAGGATTCTCAAAATTGCGGGCCCTTTGACGAATCTGACCCGAAAAGGGGTACCTTTCACTTGGAATGATCATTATCAATTAGCTTTCAATGAGTTAAAGGACAAGTTGACATATGCGCCCGTGCTTGCATTGCCGAAAGGAGAATTAGAGTATCGGGTTCACACTAACGCATCCTTACAGGGACTTGGGGGTGTGCTTCAGCAGGAGGAAAGGGCTATAGTTTATGCGTCCAGGAAGTTAAAGCCCCACGAGAAGAATTACCCCACTCACGACGTGGAGTTAGCAGCGATCGTTTTTGCTTGGAGGATATGGAGACATTATCTTCTGGGGCAGCAGTTCACGTTATTCACGGATCACAAATCACTTCAGTATCTCTTCACTCAGAAGGATCTGAATATGAGGTAGAGGCGATGGCTAGAATTCGTGAAAGACTACCAATTTGATATTCAGCATCATCCTGGTAAGGCTAATGTGGTAGCAGATGCATTAAGTCGGAGACCGACTGGGGACATATCAGAAGTCTAGAAAGCGAAGTGGAAAGAGCTTCAATATGAGGACGATGTAGCCAGGGCTTGTATGTTAGCATTGTCCATCTCACCTGAGATTATTATGCAGGTTGTGAGGGCTCAGGCAGAGGATCAGACCTACCGAGATAGGGTGAGCCAGTTGCTAGCTGAGGGAGCAGAGGGTTACTCGATCAGCTCGGAGGGAGGCTTACGCCTTAATGGGAGGTTAATTGTGCCAAAGGATGAGGAGTTGAGGCACGCTGTTATGATGGAGTCTCATGGGTCGAGATTCGCGGTACATCCCGGTAGGGATAAGATGTATCAGGATATGAGGAGGCAGTATTGGTGGGCAGGAATGAAACGGGACATAGCAAAGTTTGTTTCGAAATGTGCCACATGTCAGCTCGTGAAAGTTGACCATCAGAGACCATCAGGGATGCTACAGCCACTTGAAATTCCCGTGTGGAAGTGGGAGAGCATCTCTATGGACTTCATTACAGGGTTACTGACATCGCAGAAGGGCCAAGATTCCATATGGGTCATTGTGGATCTGTTGACCAAAGTGGCCCACTACCTGCAGGTTCGCACAGACTTTGAGATGATATATTATGCGCAGCTATTCGTAGCAGAGATTGTTAAGCTGCACGGGGTACCGATAAATATTGTGTCGGATATGGACAAGATCTTTGTGGCCCACTTTTGGCAGAGTTTTCAGGAGGCCATGGGAATGGAGTTACGTTGGAGTACTGCCTATCACCCACAAACTGACGGACAGACTGAGAGAGTCAATCACATGCTGGAAGATATGCTGAGAA
Source organism: Sambucus nigra (assembly GCA_949130495.1). Taxonomy (NCBI): domain Eukaryota; kingdom Viridiplantae; phylum Streptophyta; class Magnoliopsida; order Dipsacales; family Adoxaceae; genus Sambucus; species Sambucus nigra. Next base: position 193,234,024 of record OX422214.1, on the reverse strand, counting down.
TGTTCATATTAGACTTTGGGGGAGGTTGGGAGAAATATCTTCCTCTGGTATAGTTTGCATATAACAACTCTTACCAATGCACGATCGGCATGGCACCCTTCGAGGCACTATACGGGAGACCTTGTCGTTCACCCGCTTGTTGGTTAGAGGTGGGGGATAACAAACTATTGGGGTTGGAGATTGTTCAGAAGACATTTTCCAAGATAGAGCTGATCCGAGGGAGGATTCAGATTGCTCAGGATAGGCAGAAAAGTTACGCTGATGCTTCACGGAGACATGTGGAGTTAGAGGTTGGGGATCATGTATTGGTCCGGGTGTCCCCTATGAAAGGGGTGATGAGGTTCGGCAAGAAGGGTAAGTTAGCACCAAGGTACGTGGGACCTTTCCCTATTATCGAGAGGGTGGGGCCTGTAGCCAACAGGCTGGGATTGCCGGAGCACCTTCAGTGGATACACGACGTGATCCATGTAGCATCGCTGAAGAAATATCACAGGAGCGAGAGGGCTTTCTGGCACATTCCACTCGAGGAAATTGATTTACAGCCAGACATCTCATATGAGGAGAGACCGGTGGCTATTCTGGACCGTAGTGAGCGGAAATTACGATCCAAGGTTGTTCCACTAGTCAAAGTACAGTGGGGCCATCACAATGTTGACGAGTCTACCTGGGAGCGGGAGGAGGATATGCGGGAACAATATCCAGAGCTTTTCATCACAGGTATGACCTAATTTCGGGGACAAAATTCCTTTGTAAGGGGGGGAGTATGTAACACCCCATATTTTTTGTGCATTTAATATTTAATTAATTCGGAAATTCTAAATTACTAGTGTGTTGTAATTTTAAATGAATTAATTATGGCAAAATATATTTAAATATTAATCGGGGAGTAAGTGGTTAATATTTAGGGGGATTTAATTACTAAGGGAATAGTAATAATTTATTTACGTCATTTCGAGTATTAATGACGGGGTATGCACTTATCTCAACCGGGAGTCGGTATAGACTAAAAGGGGTGGGGAATAAGTATTTTTATAAATTAATTCGGATGCCAATTTTGAGTGTACAGTTGAGTCCGAATGGGCCGAGATAGTCATAAAAGTGTACCCGGGGGTAGTAAACGGGTCACGGGGCATTTTTAGACACAGTCGGGCCCACACGGGGGCATTTGGATCACTTGGGCTTGGTCCATTAGGCAAAAAACGGGATTTAGGTTAATTGTTAAATTAAAGGAAATAAGTAAATGGCTGAGGTGAGTTTAGAAAAATGCTAAGTGAGTTAAGGAACCCTAATAGCAGTTAAAGGCAGATTTGGGATCACTAGAGAGCCAACAAGAGTCATCTTCAACCTTGAAATTCATCTCCAAATCAGACACTACGAAATCTAAGGCAAGTGGATAGCTTGCAATAGTATTGAATCTGTTTTTCAATTCATATTTATGTGATGTGATTGATTAAAAATTCGTTTTGGGTGTTCATGGCATAAACATGGGATTTTGAATACATTAATCTGATTTACGAATTTGAGTAAGGATTCATATAAAACCTGATATTTATAAGTTGATACATATCTGGTGGGATGATATCTGGACAATTAGAAACGAATTTGATGAAGAAATTTGGAGTGTAAATGGGTTAAGGGTTAAAGATGAATTTTGTTCCAAATTCAGAAATCGTAGTTAATGGACAAATTAATAATGTTAATGGACATTCTGGAGACCCCTAATAACGTTTCTAACATGTATTAATGCTAAGAGGGCTTGAGGTTACTGGTAGAAGAAACTAGGGTTTGATAAATTTCGTTCATGGCTGATTCTGTCTTCGCGAAGAAGACCTGCTCGATCGATCGATCGATCGAAGGTCTGGGGTCGATCGATCGAAGGTCGGCAGAATTTGGCAGATTCGCCCAGTTATGTATATAAAAGGGAATTTATATAATAATCTTTATGTAATTAATTATTGAGAAATTAATACATGAGTTTAAATCTAATTAAACGTGAGTAAAATTGATTAGGATTTGAGGGAGTTTTGGGGTGACACGTCATAATTAAAAATTTGGGAGTTGGGAATTTAGACTCGGGTGAGGTTATTTCGGGCTACGAGAGTAAGTCCAATTTTATGGTGGGGGCGACACCAAAGTTGACTTAATTAATTGAAGTGCGAATTAATTAATAATTAGGGTTGGACCATAAACTCTTAATAATTTAAATAGGCTTGTGTTACAGATTTAGTAAATGGTGTAGCCGGGACATTTTATATTTATATATATATATATACGGTGTGTGATAGTATATATATAGTGTGTGCATTAATATCAGTGATTGAATATTATTATTATATACTCTAGTGTTATAGGGGGACGTTGCGCGTAGTGGATGAATCCCCTAGCTTGAGGAGTAGAGCGAGTATATTCCCAGGTCATATCGTCCGTTATATGGGGTGAGGGGCATCTCACTTTCAGGGAAGGAATATGACCGCCTCCAATCGTATGTTAAACCAAGTTAATGAGCGATTCTGATTTGGGTAACTAGGTTATGTGAATATACCTAGTGGGATAGCACTTTAGAGAAATTATATTTTGTGAGTATTTTTACTCGGTTATTAGTATTAAATGTTGTTTCAAGTATGTTTGTGAATATTGCAATATGATTTAAATATATAATTAGGAAAATAATTATATATGGGATAATTAATACATAGTGAAAAATGTATTATGTGCATAACAGGCGTGCTTGTTATATGAAATTTAAAAGGGTAATAATTTAATTAAGCTGATGTTTATACTAACTTAAAAATCATGATTTAAGGTATACTCGGTTAGAGTAGGTTAAATGCAAGGGGTAACATAAGTGTTGGGTCAGGAGAGTAGGGCCTAGGTAAATTAAATGAATGCGTTAGTAGTGCACATTAGAGGAGGGGTAAGGAAGTCCTCAAGAGAGTGCGGCACTAACTAAAATATGAAGAGCATGCATATTTATTTATTATTGCAAGTTAATCATTTGTTAAATGTTTTTAAATATTTTTTTTTTGGTACTAACCCTTGCTAAAAAACTTTAAAAAAAAAATTAGGTGTTCAGCCACAGGGACGCCATGCTTGACTCTATTCCAGGTATCCGTTGCTGCAGCACATGAGGATGTTGACGGGTTTTTGATAGACGCCTCATTCTTTCATTCGTGTAGAGACCCTTTAGTAGTTATCTGAGCATGTCGCTCACATTTCATTTATTAGTGTTAGACTTGTTGAGATTGTCTTCTTGTCTTTACTTGTATTGGATATTTGGACCGATGGTTTATTCGGTTAGGTATTTTATTTGTGGATGGTTATTTCAGTTTCCTGTGATTGTGTATTATTTTATGTTCCGTATGAGTTTTATTTAATTAATTGAAAGATAAAAATTGGCACCAGTCTACTTTTCTCACTTAGGTGGTTAGTAATTAAAAAGACGACGGTGATGCTAAGAATGATTCAAGTGAGAAACCTGTTCTAACTTGATTTAGGACTGATCACCCGGTATTAATTAGGCGGGGTGTCACAGATGGTATCAGAGCATCAGGTTCTAGTGTCCTTAGGATCTGTGCGGCTTTCTACGTTTTAGCGTAACACTCGGTTGTTATAGAGCCCTATTATTAGGACTGTTGATTCATTTTCCGCTTGTGAGATATCGTATTTCTGTTTTGAATATTTTTGTGTAAATTGTGTACTTATACGATTCAATCTATTTCAGATGCCACCGAGGAGACTGAGAGCGGAAAGGGTTGAGGCTAGGGATGAGGTCGGGGAGGCTCACCAGGAGCCACAGGTACCGCCACCCCCACACCCAACCGAGTTGATTTCCACTACTCAGGTGGCAGTGATAGTGGCACAAGCGGTCGAGATAGTAATGCGAGCTATGGCAGCTCATTTTCCACAGCCCCAGGCACCGCCTCCAGTGGCACCAGCAGTTCAGGCTCCAGTGGGGCCACCTTCTTGGCAGAGAGTTAGGGAGACCTTTCAGAAGTGTCACCCACCTGAGTTTCGGGGTAGCACAGATGTAGTAGAGGCTTGTGCCTGGAAGAAGAACATTCAGCGCCATCTGCGCATACTGGAGTCTACTGAGGTACAGAAACAGATGCTTGCTACCTTTCGTCTGTCGGGGGCAGCCTTACAGTGGTGGGAGTCAGTTACCACCGCCGAGGAGCGAGACTTGATGCCGATAGCAGAGTTCTGGGTGCGATTCGATCGCAAATACTTTCCACTAGCAGTAGAGGTTGAGATGAGGAAGAAATTTAGTGATTTAGTACAGGGTGATCGATCAGTGGCAGACTATGAGGAAGAGTTCACCCGTTTGGCAAACTTTGTGCCAAATGAGGTGAGCGATGAGGAGCGAAAGAAATCGAGGTTTATAGACGGTTTAGCCTGGCGGACCAGGTAACATTTGATTGGGAATCCGGCGTTAGTGACGTATACAAATGTCGTTAATGCCGCACTTGTACACTGCCAGGATCATCGCTTCCATGCGAAGGGGAGCAAGAGAACAGGGGAGCCGAGCCAACAGGGCAAGGAAGTTACTAGTGGTGACACAAGTGGTACTCTGCAACACACGGGCAGTCAACAGGGGAATCAGGCTAAGATGTTTAAGCCTGGTGGGTTCCGACCAGGAGGACAGGGGTTCAGGCAGGGGCAGCCGGGCCCGAATCAGCAGCAGCGGGTTCCTTAGGGCCGTCAGGGCCAAGGGAACAAGGGGGGAGGCCAGTAGGGCCAGGGCTAGCCGCGTCAGGGCCAATGACAGGGGGATGGTCAGAGACGTTATTTTTTCTGTGGCCAGCTTGGACACTTCAAGAGGGAGTGCCCACAGAGGGGCAGAGGTCAACAATAGGAGGCCCAACAGGGGCAATGGGGGAAAATACCGCCAGCAGCACCAGCCCCACCACAGCAGGGGCAGATGCACTACGGGCTTGTGTATAACGTCTGAAATTTTCTCAATCCCCCAGCGCAGCAAGCACCGCCAGAAGTTGAGGGAATGTTTCTCATTCATGGCTATGAGGGTAGTATTCTTTTTTATACGGGAGCATCACATTCATTCATTAAATTAAATTTTGCTAAACGGGCCGGACTACTAGAGACCGTGGGTAGTCTTCGGATGTGTGTAGAGTCGCCAGTAGGCAGCGGGGCTACGATTCACTCGATTTGTCGGGGTGTGGACATTTTGATTGGGAGACTTAGTTTAGCAGCGAACCTCTTAGTGTTAAATATGGAGAGGTACGATGTCATCTTGGGTATGGATTGATTGACAGGTTATCAAGCGACGGTGGATTGCTATGAGAGGACCATCGTGTTCTCCATTCCAGGGCAGGAGATGTTCTTGATAGCAATGCCGCTACCTGAGGGAGGGTCACGAACACACTTGTATTACATTGAGGAGGAGACCTCATAGGAGGTGGATATTCCATTGGACTCAATCCCAGTGGTGAGAGACTTTGAGGATGTGTTTCAGGAGATACCAGGGTTGCCACCTAGCAGGGAAATCGAATTTTTGATCTATTTAGCACCGAGGACGAGGACAATTGCTCGGGACCCATACCGTATGGCCCCTTCAGAGATGTGTGAGTTGAGAGAGCGGATTCAACAACTTTTGGGTCAAGGTTTCATTCGACGGAGTACATCGCCGTGGGGTGCACCAGTGTTGTTTGTGAAGAAGCGAGATGTCTCACTACGATTATGCGTGGACTATAGAGAACTGAATGAGGCCACGATACGGAATAAGTATTCGTTGCCTAGGATTGATGATCTATTTGACCAGTTGAGAGGGGCATCTTACTTCTCTAAGGTCGACTTGAGGTCAGGGTATCATCAACTACGTATCCGAGAGGAGGATTTTCCTAAGATCGCTTTCCTGTCGCGGTATGGATCTTATGAGTTCAGGGTGATGCCATTCGGGATCACCAATGCACCAGCAGTGTTCATTGGTGACGTTAATCTTAGTCATTTTCGTCAGATTTCGACTCACACTAGAGTATTTCGCTCATGAGTCCTTTCACACAATGAACTCTATTTATCTTTTATGTACCCCATTCTTCCTAGGGTAAGGAGTTCGTTAAACAAGTTACTTCTCTCTTTCTTGCCCATAAGAGATAAGTTTCGAAATTCTATTCATATCCTAATTAAAACATCAAATGAACGATTTAACTATCGAACCATACCTAAAATTCTTATTCCAGCTTCACACATGTTCTTTATATGTGATGTCTAACTCTCATCACTTAAGTTTTTTCTTCCTAGAAAAATTTTACTAGAAAATTTTCACATCCTAGGTGTTAGTACACTTCACCCTTCACAATTTGTCTTTGAATTTCTTCCTTCGCAAGAGTGCTTCCGACTCCCTCAACTTTCACATACAGTACTGGGTGAGTTAAGAACGGCACAACCATAAACTATGATGGTGCTTGGGAAATTACATCTCCCAAGCGACTTCCTTAATGTTCTCAGCCCAAACAACAATTATGATGGTTTCTATCTCCAACACCATTTTTCGAAATACTCTATACCTTTAGTTGAGTCCTCCTCCTGTTGTCCTTCTAACGTCTCTTGCTAGTCATGCCAATGTCTTGAGATACACATTCGTAGTATTTTTATCTATCAAATCCTACATATTAAAGATTTTGACTTTAATTCTTTATTTTATATTCTCAAGCCTCACTCATTACTCGAAGATGAAATAAGTATTCCTCAACTTAATTCAGTAGGTAAATGTCTACACCCTACTTGTCCCTGTCATCACAACTTCCGAAATACTATGAATTAAACTCATCTTTAATTAGGTTTAATTCTCGATAACCCTTAATTCATTCTTAGCCCTTCATTATATCTCTTAGGGTTAATCCCATCTATTCCAAAGGTTATACCGGTAATTAATAACTCTTTTACTACTGGTCCCAACCTTATATTATCATTTATCCAATTTAAATCCTAAGTAACATAAGTCTCAATAATAACTCATTTAATTAACACTCGTTAATTTCCCCTCATTCATAAATCCCCAAAATAATATTTTTTCTGTCTTAGGTATATCCTACTGCCTTTCTCTAAGTCCCAATATGTTCAACAAATCATCACCAAAGATTTCTAAAAGTTGGGATTGAATCAAAAGTTAAAAAGGAACAAAATCACAATTTCCAGGAGGGTCGATTGATTGACTGTTCCTGGTCGATCGATCAGATATTGCCCAGTTTTCTGCATTGTTTTTCCTACGGGTTTCATATTTTTTAATCATCAAAACCTTTATCAAATAATCCAAAACTCCCTAATATTCATCCCATATGATAAACTAAGATATATCAATGATTTTTAATAATTAAACCACCTAAATCATCAAGAAGGTTGGATTTAAAACATACTATATCCAGAAAACTCATATTTTATATTTTCCCATGAACATCATATAAACTCCAATTTTTCTTTACCAAATGATTCCCAATTTAAAATCATGATATTCATATCATATACCATTATATATGGATAAGTTCTAATGTATCCAAAATCATTTAAACATTATTAACATGAATCAATTTACTCAAATTTCATTTTATTCTCAAGAACTCTAATTTTTTACTTAATCATCAATAAGAGTGTAAATCCCAGATTTCTTCACAAGATAATATAAAATTCATGGAGTTTATTCTATAATCAAAAGAGATCACTCCTAGATAATATCCATTTCAAAGATTCATTTAAAATTATCACAAATTTATCTTTGGTCATGCCACTTTAAGAATTTTCCTAACTATCCTAACATGGACAATATAAAAGCAAAGATTGCAATAATTAATCACTTGCCTTTAGATTGTAGGTCTGATCCGTTGGGGCTAATACTCTACTGGTGGTCCTCTCTTTTTCCGACCAACTTTCGACAGTGGTGGAGGTGGCTCTTGGTGGTGCAACTTCCGGCCAACATTATCGGTCCGGTCTTGGTCCATTTTTTAGAGGACCGATATAGTCGGTCCGGTCCAAAAAAAACTTCAAAACCAAACCGGATCGGACCTCGAACACCCCTATCTGCTGTAGATAAAGGGAAAAAACCAGTATCCTCAGAACATACTGAGGTTCTCAACTAGGCCTCTAGGTCCCTCTTGTATTTTTTTGTATGGTTATTGTTCTCTTTTTCTAGTCGATGTACCTGTATGCCACTGGCGTTCGTATTAATGGAATGAAAGAGTTTTGATCATTTGCATCCACTGATTTTTTTTATACTTGTATGATTTGTAGCTCGTTGACCTTGAGGAATATATCCTGACTACTTCTCGTCTAGGCCAAATCCTCGGTACTAATGTGAGCATCCAAGTCTGTCATGCCTTCATAAAAATTTGTAAGTCTCTTCGGGCAAGGAACCCGGACTACAAGGACCAATCTCAGTGGGTTTCTTAGTTAAAAGATAGACTTAAGGAGAGGAGCGAAATTGGTTCCTCTGTTCAATAAGAGGTAAATACCCTCAAGGCGAAGCTATTAGAGGCGTCTGAAATCAATTTTGTAGGTAAAATGCTCCAGTGAGGGAATGACACCTTGAGGAATGAGATTATTCGGTTAAGGGAAAATTCGTCGAGCACTGACCCGTTACTCCTCCAGGGCGCTTCATCGTCAATGAGGCAGCGAGCTGGAGCCATAGTTAGTAGTTCTCAGAGGGAGATCGTCGAGTTGAAAGGAGATATATGTCGGGCATACATGATTGTTATTGGGTTTCAGCGAGATGTCACCAGATTGAGGCATCTGTTCAAGAATTATCCTCGGTAGGTCTGGGTAGTCGGTTATAACTGAGGCTGGACCGATGTTCGCATGAATTTGAAGGAGGTTGAGGAGTTAGAATTCATAAGGGGGTGGTCGAGTTCCCTCAAGGAGTTACAAGTCCCCAGGAATTCTATTATCTGGTATCGGCTTGAAATTTCTCCCTCGACTTTGATTCCAAATCCATTCAGGAGGTATGATTGATGGATTCCTATAGACGTAACTCCAAGACATATCTTGGAGTCGAGCTCGAACGAGGTTGATGAGGAATTTTCCCCTCATCCAGATGATGGTCAAAGAGTGAGGGTAGCTAACTATCACGCCCAACGACATGGTCCACCTTAGGGTTCAGATTGATTTAGCACATGTACTTGTTTTTACATATAATGATGTAATAAAATATTTATGTTTTAGGTAATTACCGACTAAAAATGTGTTATTTTTTACTTTGTTGATCTCTCATTTACTTATCTCGGGCTTTTCTAGCCGACTAGATTTGACTTAGGTAGATTTATAGAGTTGATTATCGAGTTAGTATCCTCCCAGTCCAGTACTCTTTAATTGCACCATTTGACCTTACCTTACCTTACCTTTTAAGTCGTGTCGTCACACTACCTGAGGCCTAAGCAGGGTCGTGGCGAGGATACACCTGGAAACGAATAATCCATCCGAGCAGGATTTTTGGGCCAAGCTATGTTGGCAACCAACCTGGGCTGGTCAAGTTGCCTAAGGGTCCCCAATAGGGCTTCATTTATTGCCAGGGGCAAACTAAGAGGCCAATTGTGCTGACAAATGCCTGAGGAGGGTATTTACTTGTCGACCCTGCTAGTTATATCTTGGATAGCACAAGATTAAACTATGAGGTGCAATCATAGAAAATCACACAAAGGATTTTAATAGCACATGTTGAGAGGGGAGCCTGTAACCTGGAAATGATGCATATACACAAATGTATTTAAGAAGACCAATACTCATAGAATGCGTATGCCAAACAAATGTATTTAAGAAGACCAATACTTATAGAATGCATATGCCAAACAAGTTTTATTAATTGGAGAAAGATTGAAAATTCAGCATTACATTTGCAAGAGAATAAAAAAGAAATCTAGAAGTAATTTTTTTCAAGTTGGTTGCATTCCAAGCTCTTGGTATCTCCCTGCCTTCTAGCGTTTCCAAGTGATAAGCTCTTTGCAGGTCATCCTTTATCACCTTGAATGGTCCCTCCTAGTTTGGTCCTAGCTTGCCATCCGATGGCTTCACAGCGTTGCCAAGAACTTTTCATAGGACGTAGTCCCCAAACTAGAATGTTCTTGGATTGATTTTTCTGTTATGGTGCTTTGCTAGGTGTTGCTGGTAGGTTGCTCGTTTCACTAGAGCCAATTCCCTTCGTTCGTCGACTAAGTCAAGTTCAATGAGTAATTCTACATCGTTCTGGCATTGGTCGATCAAAGTGGACCTCATGGTATGGATGCCAGCTTCCAAAGGGATAATTACCTCAATTCCATACGTAAGTGCGAATGGTGTCTCTCCAGTTGCTCGCCTTGCGGTTGTGAGGTAAGCCCATAGGATATGGGTAGTTCGTTTACCCATGCTCCCTTTGCTCACTCTAAATAATTTTTTAATCCATCAATCACCATTTTGTTGTAAACCTTATCCAGTTTGTTGCTCTGAGGGTATGCCACATAGCTGAAGTACTGCCTGATCCCATGGTTGCTGCAGAAACCTTGAAAGAGGCCACTCTCGAACTGGGTTCCGTTGTCAGTGATGATAGTCCTGGGGATCCCAAAGTGAGTGACGATGTTTCTCCATGTGAATCTTATCATGTCTGTGTCTTTGATGTTTATTTGTGGCTCTGCTTCTATTCATTTGGTGAAGTAGTCTGTTGCGACCAACTGATACTTGCGATTAATGGCTGCATATGGTAGAGGGCCCATGATGTCCATACCCCATTGGGCAAAGGGCTATGGGCTGGTAAGTGACTATAGGTCGCTAGCTGGATGGTGAACCAAAGGTTCGTGAAGTTGGCACTTTTTGCACTTTCGAGCGTAGATTCCAGCGTATTTCTGCATGTACGGCCACCAGTACCCTTCTTTCATTGCTCGAAAGGCTAGCGACCTGCCCCCAATATGACTCCCATAGATTCCCTCATGGAGTTCATGCAGGACTTGCTCAATATCCTTTGGATGAACGCACTGAAGGTAAGAGCCAGTGAAAGATCTCTTGTACAGCTTACCCTCGGGAGATAAGTGAAATCGAGCAACTTTGACTCTTATCTAATGAGCGGTCTTCTTATTTGTTGGTAGTATATCATTTTTTAAATAATTTATTACGGGGTCTGTAGACACCCCCATTCTAATACCCTCTAACCTCTCCTTAGGTTCCTAGCACCTCCCTTTACCATTGTAAACCCAAGTCATACCTCGGGTACTGACCTAAAAGCCATCGAGCACTCCCAAGTTCCGTTTGACCAAAAGTAAAACTTTTTCGCCCAAACGAGACTAAATTGATATTCCAAGGGCACTGAATCCCCTTTCCAACGGTCCGTCCCGTGCATAATTTTGACTTACAGTGCGGACGAACGACCCGTTTTCCCCTGAAACTCGATCGGGAGGTCACCGGACGCTCTCAGGCTCTATTTGACCAAAGTTAACTCTTTAGCTCAATAGATACTAAATTAATATTCTGAGGGCACTGAAACCCCATTCCAACGGTCCTCCCCGTGCCCGATTCTGACTTTACGATACGGACGAATGATCCGTTTTACTCCGAAAGATCATCGGACGCTTCCAGGCCCTGGTTGCCCAAAGTTAACTCCCCGAACCCGGTCAAACTCTTTGGAATGTCGAAGTACATCTCCACGCCTTTCCAACCGTCCACCCCGTGCGCGATTCTGACTTACCTTACAGATGAACGATCCATTTGTGTCCGAAGTTTCCTCATCCAAAAGACCGACGAGCGCGTCCGGGCCATATTTGACCCAAAGTCAACTCCCGGACCCGGGAGCAGTCCAAAGGACTTTCGAAGGTCTCTAAAATACCTTTCCAACGGTTTGCCCCTGTGTGATTCGGATCAACGGTTTTCACTCTACGACTAATTTTCCGAAGGAACCTGAAAGACACTGTCAAGCGGCAGGTTCCAACCCTGCCTATCGGCAGTGTGCCTAAACACACCTGCCGATTGGCAGGTTCAGGGCTATGCCGATCGGCAATGCCCCGAAACTATAAAAAGGAGGGCCTAACCTCATTCCAAAAGAAAAAAAGATCAGAGATCCATCACTCTCAGCAAGCTCAGAAAATCCATCTTGAAGTCAGCGTGATTTCCACATCCAAATCCCTTTCCAACCTTCACCTTTCATCACCTTCTTCATCAAACTTGGTGAATTAAGTATCCTCTATCATCACCCAAGTGCAAGGGATGCTCTCCAACATCCAAGACCAAGCTTAAGATCTTCAAGAAGGTCCAACTTTCTCGATTTCCTCTTTAAATTCTCCTAAATTCGCATTAGTTTGTTTTGTTACTTAGTACTTTCATTCTCTCATCTCACATATCCTAATATACTTTTTATTTAGTATTATTGCATATATCTTATTTTCATATAAATAAAACCCAAAAAATAAGAAAAAGAGGATTTGCTCATAAATTCCAAACGGGAATTCTCACACTTTTCTCACAACTAAAACACTTTTTACACACACATATAAATAAGAGAAGTCCCCAATTGGATTTATGGGATAAATCCCACTCCTCGTTTTGCATACGAACTACGTGGACTTTGATGCCTCTATAGGCTACGTAGGCATCTCGGGGTAAAACCCGAGACTCGAGTCCTTTTCCTACTTTTTTTCTATATTTTTCTATATTCTTTAAACTTAACTCTCTATACATATATTTGTGCTTAGTGGCGTATTATTCTATATGTGTTATCATTCCATTATAACGTTCAGCGTAGGGATAATCGCATAAATCTTATTTTCTAATATTATTTTTTAAGAATATTTCTATGGATGACTCGCTTTATTTTTTCCAAGATACAAGTCGATGATTCTTATCTCCACTATATATACACATGCACACATATCACGGGGAAATAAAGGAAAATAGCAATAACTCATGAGAGACCGTAAGGGGAGAATTTGTGCCTAACACCTTCCCATTTCGTAACTTAGCCTCCGGACCCTTTTCGAATCACCTTTTGGTTTCGCATGTATCAGTATGTCTTTGGATGCTATCCTTCGGGATGGCTCCCTTTTCTTTTGTTTATTTTGAGTAAAATAGACCGGCGACTCCATCTCTCTACATTTTTTACCTCATCATCGACGCCGAACGAAGCGCTCCCAAGAGGGATGAGCGGGACCAAGATCCTCTCGACGTAAAAGAACCCCTTCTTCTTTCGTCTCTCCCGCCATGAGGATCGGAAGGGATAGCCACAGTGGTGACTTTGCTGGGGACTTTATTTTGAGGTCTAAACTCTATTTACATGGGTGTTTTATTTTCTTATATATCCCCCTATTTGCATCTCCCCCCTTATTATTCATGTGTACCTTATGCTTAACACACTTGTAAAAGATTATCCATGTACACTTTACACCACGTGTGCCTAGGATCACATATATCCCCATGTTGCACGCATCACCCATACATGGTATACCATTGGTACTTTTACTTTGCTCCTTGTTTGGCATGATCAAGAAAGATATTCTCATAAGATACTAAGAAGAGAATCATGCATGATTCACATGATATCACCAAAGAGCATTGTTATTGACCAAATTTTGTCTAGTAACTAGAGGGTCACTTCGTGATAAGCGCTGGTCCGGCAGGGCGCAGTTAGCCTAAGCAATATGACTCTCACCTTCCATTGGCCAAGTACCTTCGACATATATTGAATGGTTCCCTCGTATCACACCGCTTGACCGAAGTCATGACGGGAGGTATATCGTAGGGAATTCGTTCAAGTACGCCGAGTATATCGAATTTGCTCTCACGCATACTGTCCCCATGAGGTATGCAGTGAGGCAATTCACGTACACTCAGGTATATCAAATGGCTTTTCCACATGTACCGATTGCCCTCAAAAGCAATACGTATATCGTGGAAGCCACGCCAAAGGGGAAACCCTTTTCGATTCACCCAACCAAGCTGCATACCCGCATATAGGTGTCAAGCCTAGGACACAGAAATTAGATTGTCGGTTTTAACCTGAAACTCTGCTAAAATTACGGGTCAGCGTGCCGCCCAAATTTTCGCGCATTTATAAAACGGGACCCTACCCATGAGCCTGGTTACAAGTCCAGCCATAGCTTCACATATATTACAAACCCAGCTTTTCCAGGCTCGGGTCCCGTCTGGCATTTCATTTTGCATTTAGGAGAATTTAATACAAGTGAGAACATAATAATAATCATGCTGAGACCCGTCTTCCAAAAACATTTATCCTTTCTTTATCAAAAATCCAAAAACATTTCTCCTTTCTTTACCAAAAGTCCAAAAATATGTTGTCTTTCAATATAAAAAAAATGTCAAAAATATTTTCATCTTTTTTTTGTCAAAAATAAATCCCATTTTACGCCTTCTCAGGTCGATCGCACATCCTTGGCCTGGATCCTTATTGGCTTCGGTCTTCAGTCAAGTCACCCCGGAGCTCCATCCATTCCCCTACTACATCTTTCGAATCTAGTATCCATCCGCTTTATATAGAGAACACATATCAAGTACCAGTTGCGCAGCCAGATCTGATGAAAGTTTTAGCTCAACTCGCGTCTAAGATTGACAACCTTCAGACTGAGGTCCGAGAGATGGAATGAAATCAGGTTCCCGTTCCTCAAGAGCCCGAGGCCCTATTCCCTCGTGCTATGGGTCCACCCAAGCCTATTTGGGTTCCCGAAAAGTATTAGCACGCTCCACGTGCCCCTCTTGCTAATGGGCCGCTACCTGCCCAGCTTTCTATGCCAAACCTTGCCCAGTCTGTGGCTAACTTGCTGACGATCATTGATCCGAAAGAGTAAGAATTGAATAAGTTCAAAGAAGATCTCAAGATGCTGACTAAGAAGTTCGACCAAGTCCGAATCTCTGAAAATTACATGGACTACACCCACATGTCTCCTTATCCTAAAGCAAGGTTACCCGAGAAGTTCAAGATGCCAAATATCGAGAAATTCAGAGAAAGTGGACCACTGGTTGTTCATCTTCGCAGTTATCACCGTTCTATGACTCTCCTATGGGCTTCATAAGAAGTGATGGCCCAATTTTTTCAGCAAACTCTGAAGGATAGCGCTCTCTGATGGTTTTTGTCTCTCGAGGAGTCAAGAATCCATAGCTAGGAGGATGTAGCCCGAGAATTCATATCGTAGTACAAATATAAAAAAGAGCTTGAGGTCACCCACCGTGATTTAGATTTTCTCAAATAGAACCCTAGGGAATTAGTCAGTAACTTCATAACCCGATAGAGGGAAAAGGCAGCCACTATGACCAATCGGCCATCCGAGGAATAACAAGTGAACATAGTGAAGAAGAACTTCTTGCCCCATGTCCGAGCAACTATGGGAGGAGAATACAATCCCCATTTCTGATCTCTCAGAGAAGTAGGAGTAGAAATCGAGGATGGTCTTGCTAAAACAGAGGTTGAACCAAAGAAAGTGTCCGGATAGTTCACCCCCAGAAAATATAACAAACCTGCCAGTGCTGCAGTCTCAACCATCAACAACATCTCTCAACTAATAACTTTGTGGGCACCAGTAAGCCTCCATGTCCCAGTCTGAAAAGAATACACCGAGCTCCATGCTCCCCTCTCCAAAGTTCATCAGGCCCTATAAAGAAGAAACCTCATCAAACCTTTGGACCCCCATCCATTGCTAAATCCACTTCCAAGAAACTTCAAGGCGGATGCCCATTGCGCCTTTCACCAAACTGCTGGCCATACCACCGACCAATGCTTTCACCTCCAAAACATAATCCAAGGTCTAATTGACCGGGGTACCATTGCTCCACCTACCAATCCTAAGCCAAACACTACTCACAACCACTCCCAAATCATATCAATGCTATCTTCCTAGAAACAAACCCATAATTTGATCCCTCAACTCAAATCACACCCGTATACTCTCCCAAACCTCTCTAAACTTGCCCATATTTCCTCTTACACCCTCTTAACCTCGCTGATCAGGCACTATCACCCCTTACCAGAGCATGCATCGCTGTCCGTACCCGTTCTGAAAATGGAGGTATGGAATTATCAGAAGTGTTAAACCAACTCCTAGAGTTCGGGATGAAATTACCCTCACATATGATCATTGATTGCCAAAGGTTCAGTACGCTGTTCTTGGGAGCACGAAAATGGGCTCGAAGACAGTTGGGTGGACTAACCGATGAAGTCAGCCTAGATGATGTTGTTCAGATCATGGCAGGATCATTCAGGCAAACCAATGATATTTGTAGTATGACCGAGTTACTTGATACTCTGAAATTGCAAGGGCGCCTAGTCCCTTCACCCTTACATATCCCCACAAAATAGGAAGACATGTATGAAGAAGCCATTGAAGTTGTGGAATGCAAAATTGTTACCACCGGATGGGGGGGAGAATTTAAAAATTCAAGTGAAGAGAAAGCTTTTGAGAAAACTGACCTGGTAGCCGACATCTGTGGAATGATATTATTTGAGGAGCTCATCAGAGAAATAAATAAAGTGGCAGGACAAACCGAGATTGACAAAAACATGGGTTTCATATTCTTCCCCTTTTCAGTAAATCACATGACCAGATCAGGGAGGCATTACAAGATCCCAAACTTACCACCAGCCAATGACAAAGGGAAGGGCGTTGAAAACTTTCCTATGCCAGAAATAACCCTCGAGGAAAGTAAGATCCTCGATCAACTGAAGAAAACTCAAGCTAACATCATTCTATGGGGGCTTTTCATGTCTTCCCAGCTACACAGAAATGATTTGATCAAGTTGCTCACTGGACCCACAGTTCCTCCTTCTACTACACTGTAAGAAGCGGTAAATTTAGTCGGATCCCTGACCTCTACCCGAATGCTATCCTTTCCGAAGAAGAAATCCCAAAACTTGGGCCAAACCACAATCATGCACTCAACATCTCCGTCGAAGTTATGGGAAAGATCGTACCACTCTCTCTTGTTGATAATGGATCCGCCTTGAATGCCTGCCCATTAAGAACCTTCAAATGCTTAGGGCTGAAAGAAAGTGACCTCACTCCAACTTTCGCTGCTGTACGTGCCTACGATAATACCCGTCGGGAGGTGATGGGAGCCATAAAACTTGTAATAGGGGTTGGCCCTATAAACCCCGTGGTTAAATTCTAAGTCATTGACATCCCAGCTTGTTTCAACCTGTTGCTCGGACGATATTGTCTCTATAATATCAAGGGCATGTCTTTCGCACTCCATCGGAAATTGGAATTCTTTGTCGATGGATGATTCATCACCGTTTTGGGCGATAACGATAATGTCGATGGTGTAAGTACCAACAGTCCAATCCTTGAGATACAACACGGTTCAAATGATATGCTCCTATTAGGATTCCGAGTTAAACCACTTCTACTCCCGGTAGGGGACGATTTCAAAGAAAGGATTTGTTCGGAATATAACCCTCATGGCAACGTCAATGTGATTCAGATGTTCCGAAATATGCACTTCATGCCCGGATTAGGGCTAGGACAAAGACAGCAAGGGATACTTGATCCCATTGAACCGAAAAAAGATTTCCCTCCTTATGGTTTGGGGTATCAACCATCAAAACAAGAGCTCATAATGATTCGCCAATCTCGACCAAAGAGAAGACTAGACAGCATCCAGACTATCTCAGGTGACTCCTTAAATGGACGATTCATCAAAGAGGGCGAGGACTTCCCCTTTTATAGCTTTCCAGAACCATGGTATAACCATACAGACAAGAAGATAAAGCTTAGAATGAAGATCTTTTTCCAAGACAGCTACCCATGGGACGAAAGTTCCCAACACCATATACAACCGTTAATCAAAGATACTGAAAAGACTGAGAAAAGTGACTCCGAGGACTCGTTCAACTTGCAGACACTGGGGCTGACACTCTGCATGGTTCATACAAGCACTACATCACTGGATCCATCCCACTTGATTAAAGTTGTTGATACACCTCTCCTCAACTGGCATGCTTTGTCGGTTCTACCTGTTGAAATCCCACCTAATCCCAATGTTTACCCCATTTCTTCTTCTGTTGTCTATCCTTGCTCAAATGTAATCGAGACCTGCTTTGATGAGGTTCTCAATGCTATTTTTCCTATCAATGAAATAAATAAAAAAATTGAGTATCTTGTTGTGCCTTACATTAATTGCTTGGATTCTAATCAAACTTTTGATGATGATGATTTTACAAATGAACAATTCTTAACTGATCTAAATGAGGTTAATAACAAATAATAGAATCGCGTTCAAGTTAATGGAGAAGAGACTGTTATTATTAACCTCGGTTCTAGTAGCCAACCGCGCGAGATTAGGATAGGGCTACTCTCGACAAGCATGAGCGCGCACAACTCAAAGAATTACTGAAGGAATTAGTGGATGTCTTCGCATGGTCCTACGATGATATGCCTGGCATTAATCTCGAAATAGCTCAACATGAGATCCAAACTCTTCCAGACTATAATCCAGTTAAATAAAAGTTGACAAATCTCCACACCGAATGGTCTCTCAATGTCAAAGAAGAAGTGGTCAAATAGCTAAACATGGGCTTCATTCGCGTGATCGAATATCCCACATGTCTAGCCAACATAGTGCCCGTGCCAAAATCAGGAGGGAAAATTTGGATGTGTGTAGACTATTGGGACTTGAACAAAGCCTCTCCAAAGGACGATTTTCCATTACCTAATATTGACATGATCATGGATAACACAACCAGTCATGCTCTCAAGTCATTCGTCGATGGGTTTGCCGAATACAACCAAATCAAAATGCAGTGAGATCACCAAGAGAAGACCGCATTCATCACCCCGTGGGGAACCTTTTGCTACACCGTTATGCCATTTGGTATCAAGAATGCTGGGGCTACCTACCAGAGGGCTGCCACAACCATCCTGCATGATCTGATTCACAAAAAAGTTGAGGTCTATGTGGATGATATGATTATCAAATCTAAAACTAGAGAAGGTCGTGTTCCCGCCCGTTGAAAGTTCTTGAAACGATTGCGACAGTATCAAATGAGACTCAATCCACAAAAATGTATCTTCGACGTTACAAAGGGAAAACTCTTGGGATTTATGGTTAGTAAAAAAGGGATAAAAGCAGATCCTAGCAAGCTAAAAGCCATACTTGAGATGCCATATCCCCGAACGGAGAAAGAGGTCTGAGGTTTCCTTAGGAAATTACTATACATCAGCCGGTTCATCATCTAGCTCACCTTCATTTGCGAACCTATCTGCAAACTACTCCGAAAGGATTCAACTAAGGTTTGGAATGAGTCATTCCAAGAAGATTTTGATCGAATTAAACAATACCTGACCCAGCCTCCGGTACTCATGCCACCATAGCCTGGTCTCCCTTTGCTCCTATACCTAACCACAATCGACACCGTAGCTGGAGCTTTGCTAGCCCAATACCATGAAGATTACCGTAAAGAAAGAGCCATTTATTACGCCAGTCGTAAATTGACTGGGTACGAAGTTAACTACACTGCTTTGGAAAAAGCATGCATCGCGCTTGTTTGGGTAACCCAAAAGTTATGGCACTACATGCCTGCCTTCCCCATTAAACTTGTATCCCGAATCAAGTACCTGCTTGAAAAACCCGCCTTATCCAACTGAATGGCTCGATGGTTGATGCTTTTAGCCGAGTTAGATATGGTGTATATCATATAGAAAGCCATGAAGGGAAGAGTAATCTCTGACTACCTCGCTGACTATCCCATGGAAGAAGCTGATGATTGGATCTCCAAATTCCCATATGAAAACATCTTCTACATTGCCCAAGATGACCTTTTATGGAAGATGTTCTTCGACGGCGCTGCCAATAAAAAGGGATATGGCATTGGGATATTTTTGTTCCCCCCAGATGACTCTCACACTCCCATCGTCATCAAATTGGATTTCTCATGCACCAATAATATGACTGAATATGAGACATGTACGGTAGGACTCCAAGTTGACCTCAAGAAAGGAATTCAATGCCTAAATGTCTACGGGGATTTTGCCCTCATCATTGGTCAAGTGCTCAGAAAATGGAAAGTCAAGGACGAGAAACTCCAGCCTTTCCATGCCCACTTAGAAGAACTAGCCTATCAATTCCAGGATATCACCTTCCATTACCTACCTCGAGCAAAAAAATAACCTAGCCGATGCCCTTGCTACCTTGGCCTCCATAGTCGACATGCCCGGAGGAATAATAATGGCCCCTTCCTGGTCCAAAAGCAAGACAAACCAACCCATTGCAACCATATTGATCTCATCACTACAGAAGATCCCGAGCTAGACAACTGTTGGTATTATGATATTTGGAAAATTCTCAAGCATGGTAGGTATCTCGAGGGTTCCAATAAGAAAGATCGGGCAACCCTTCGAAGACTAGCCGCCCAATACATCATCTGTCACAAAGCACTATTCAAAAAAAACTTCGATAGAACCCATCTACACAGCATCGCAGGGGCTTACAATGAAGAGGTAATGCAGAAAATCCACAGCGAGGAATGCGGGCCCTACATGAATAGTCACATGCTTGCCAAAAAGATCATACGAAAAGCCTACTAGTGGACCACCATGATCCAAGATTGCACCGCCTATGTCCAAAAATGCCTCAAATTCCAACAGTTCTTAAACACTTGCCTCCGCAAGAATTATACAACATGACTTCTCCATGGCCGTTCTCCACTTGGGGCATCGACATCATAGGGAAGGTTACACCTAAGGCCTCTAACGGGTATGAGTTCATCCTGGTTGCCATTGATTACTTCACGAAATGAGTCAAAGCCGAGTCATACGCAGTCCTCAACGCCAAGAAAGTGGCCAAATTCATCAAGAAAAACATTATCTACCGATATGGGGTCCCGCACGAGCTAGTGTCAGATTACAGGTTGCATTTTGAGGCAGAAGTCACAGAAGTGGTCAACGAGTATGGGATCCAGAGACACAAATCTTTTCCCTGCCGACCTCAAACCAATGGTGCAGTCAAAGCCGCCAACTAGAACCTCAAAGCCATCATCAACAAGATAACCGAAAGTTGTCGACATTGGGCCGATCGAATCCTATATGCCCTCTAGGGCTATCGAACCTCAATCCAAACCTCTACTGGGGCTACCCCTTACTCTCTAGTCTATGGCATGGAAACAGTCCTACCTATGGAGCTAGAATTACCCTCGTTACGCGTCATGCTTGAAAGCAAGGTCAGTGAGGAGGACTAGCATCAAAGCCGCCTCGACGAGCTGTCACTCCTGGAGGAAAGGAGATTAAAAGCACTGTATCACATACAGGGGTACCATGGGTAAATAACGCATTCATTTAATAAGATATTCAAGGACCCCAGTGTTCAAGAAGGGGATTTATCCCTCAAATAAATTGTAGATCCCATCTGGGAACCCAGAAGGAAATTCAAGCCCAATTGGAGCGGCCCATACATTGTGAAGAAGATCTTATCCGGCAGTGCCGCCATGCTCACCGACTTAGACAGAGAAGAGATGGCTCGTCCAGTCAACCTGGACCATCTCAATAAATTTTACCCCAAGTTCGAAATCTCGACGCGCAATGACTCTTCTCATCTCCCTTCTATTTTTTTTTTTTAAAATATCTTTATTTCCCTCTACCCAGAACTACGTGGGCCTGATCCTCTGTAAAAATCATTCTCAGAAAAATTAAAAATTATCAAAAACCCCCAGAGGTACGTAGGCAGCTCATACATCTTACATGAGTACGACCCCTTCTTTTTCATAAAAACTATTCTTTTCTTATCTCCGAGAACGACAATTCATTCTAATATGTACTTGAAAAAAATGATTATGCATGCCTTAACGATCGGTATAGATAATTCAAAAATACAAAATTCATCAAAAGGCACAACTGGATGATCAAAAACTTATTTATTTCAGTAATAAGAAGTTACAATGCAATTACATAAGAAAAGGAACTAATAACTCCCTTCCCCTACCTTCCTAAAAAGCCAAATAAATTCCTAAATGTATTCCCCATTACAAAACAAACTCTCCAAGAGCCCTACCCACAACTACCAGAGGAGCCCACTTCATCATCGTTATCTACATCCCGGGGTCCCCAAGCTTCCCCTGCCTGAATAGAGTGTCGCAGACGCTCCATGGAACGATAAGCTCAAACCAACCTCGTAAACACCACAACCCCTCCCTATATGGTATTGGATAAGACAAGACACCTTTGTCTAGTCTCCACGTTTAACATCTTGCTAAACCACTTCATGTAATCCCCAGGGATGTGCCAAACTCTCCCAGCAGACTGAGAGGGACGGGTAGACTAACATCGACTCGCCCACAAAGAGCCAAGACATATGCACAGATGCTCTGTCAAATCTTCTATTGGAAAGAAGTCTAGTGTCCGAGGTGGCACGATCTGCTCCCAGCTAAATTGGCGCAGAAGCTGCCAAGGGAAATAAAAAGAGGTCTGTTTAAGACCAACCAGCCGGACATACGGGTATTCTCCCAGTTCTAGAATAGGCTGCAGCTGTCCCCACCAAGGTACTGTTCAGTACAGATTGAGAGCCCCGTGCTCCACGAACCAGTTCTCCCAGCTCTCAATATCCAGGCCAACGCTGATAAAATGGCGCGAAAAGAAATTGGGTACAACCAACAAAGGGTATTCTGGAGGAGTCACCAGCCGAAATCTTTCAGACAACCACTTGAACAGCATCATAGGGCTACCCCTCAGAATGTCAGAACGACCTTCTCGTCAGGAATTTAAGCCATTCAAACTCCACCAGTATCACCACCGCAAGATTACGACGGTAGGACATCCATGTGGTAATAGCTGCAAGTTGTGGGTCCACCAGCAGCTCCCCGATCACCAGCAATAATTTTGAAACCAAGCCTAGAACGACAACTCTGGCATATCCAGCATCACCAACCTCCAGCAAATGCACGGACCACAACACCACCGGAAGAGAAATCATACCACCAACCACCAGTGATCTGGCCGTCGAGGACGAAACACAAAAGAGCCCGGCCAACAACTCCAAAGGAGAACCGGAAAACTCAGTCAAAGCCGCAACAACGCCAGGATTTATCCCTAACATGGCAGAAAATTCCTCATATGTCGAACAGACTTCTTCCAATCCAAAGAAAAATACATGATCTTAAGGGTATCAGAATTGTACCGTCGCCATCAGCATGTTTCACTCTATAGACCGATTATGCCATAAAGAAACTCGACGCATGTTGTAAGCATCATAGTCGGAGTTGTAGGAGTACATCGCCTCCAAAGTCTCTAGGTAGTTGGCAAACTCAGCACTACCAGGGAGAGCCATCTCACAGAATAAGAGAAGGAGAATGTGAAGGTGTGATGAACACACTCCACCCTTACCCCTTTTTTATACTTGAAAACCCCCCACAAAAGACATAACCTCTGCAGAAATCGGAGGAAACCCTACCCCACAAGGTACCCAAAGACTGATGAGGGTACCAAGAAAAGCATTGAAATTGATGGGACTGGACTGACCTGTCGATAGGTAGGACAAGGTGCTTTGCCGATCGGCAACCCCCTACTTTTGGAAATTTCCCTTTTTCCTCTTTTGTCAAGATTCAGAAAACTCAAAATAAATTGATATTCTCAAACAGAATTTCAAAAATCCTCTTTCCATCTTTATATAAATTTTCATTTTAAATAAAACTTTCTTTAAAAAATCCCAAAAATATTTATTTTTACGGTCTTAGCAGCAAAGTAAAAAGCGCACGGGGATGCATTCATTCATCATTAACATAAGATAATAAAAAAACACTTCATTGCATTGCAAAGCTATTTCTCTACGTTACATCAATCTTGCAGGAAAGAAAAGCAAAAAACAACAGGACTCAGTCCGAACCCACATTCTCCCTCTCTCACCTAATACTCACCTCTCTCTCATAAGAGCTTCCACCCTTGTGACGCACTCTCTTTCCCCGACGGTGAGATGACGCACCACCGCTACCCAAACCAAACTCCTAGACAGATGAGGCAGACGATACCAAGCAAAAATGAACAGGAACCGCGCCTCGAATATGGGCAGTCGTCAAAGACATCCAGTCCCTAATGTCCTTCAACTAGGTGGTGGACACCCGAACATGTTGGAAGAAAAGTAAAAATCAGTATCAAGCAGAAAATATCAAAATAAACCTAACGGAAGGAAAAGAAAAGAACATAAAAGATATACCTCAGGACGAAGAACCTCCTCTGTCAAGCCTAACTCCTCCGGATTAATCACATGAGGACTATGTAACATAGGCACCATACCTCCATTAGCCCGTCAGTTATTGTATGAAGGGGTATGCAATCGTACAAAGGGGACCTTCGAAGTCGTCGCCGTCACAGATGTCGACGGACCACCACCACTGTGGGAGGACCCCACTGGCCGACTCGAACCCACAGGAGGGAAAGGCAGTGCATGATATATGCTGGGAGTCATAAGCCAACTCATCACGAAGTCCATATAATCAAACGGCACAGTCGTATCGGTGTACAACAAGTAGGACTCGCCAATCCTCGCATCCTCCGGCGACAACCGTTCCTGCCTCATAGACATAAGGGGCCTCGCAGGTGGCACCACCACCTAGCCCTCAACAATATATCGGACCACCCTCTCCCTGAGATACCAAGAGTGTCCAAACTCATGTGCCAGCAAATGCCTCATCTGCGCGTTTACTCCAGTCAACCCCGTATCCCGAATGGTTATCCCCTAAGGGTAAAAGGTCACCTGAAAAATCCCCAGTAGATACGAGTAAAATTCAAAATCAAAGTACACAAAGGCTTTAGACTGAAGAAGAAAGAAGTCTTACCCTATCACTGGTCAGGCCATTTAAAACCTGACGCAGTGCCTCCCGAGAGAGAAACCTCCTCGACTTCTGAATGACACCCTCTACACCATGCCGACCGATACCTCCCTTAAATTTTTGTACCGAAATTCCCAAAAAATACCAGAAAACCCTGAAAAATCCTCATAAAGTTTCTAAAAATCCCGAAAAGGATTTAGAACATTTTCACCAAGAAAATTTTCACTCCCCCAAGCGAAACCCTTATTTCCCTAGCGAAACTCTCAAAAGCCAAGAGAATCTCTCCCCGGCAATGTCCCCATAGGACCTCCAAAATATCAAAGACTTCAGTATCATATCCTATTTCCCAAATGTCTCAAATTTCCCCGAGAAATATGTTCAAACCCTAGACCACGTAATCGCTTCCCCAGCATCAGATTGGTTGTTCCCCCGGTAAAGTCTCCAAAAGACACAAGGATTCCCTAGCAATCAGCTCCCTAGCTCAAATAAAAATCACGAGGTAATTTTCTCGACAAAGTTCCCCAAGAACATTTCAACCTTAAGCCCGCAGAATTGGCTTTGACCAGCAGAATTGGTCATCCCCACCTTAAGCCCGTAGAATTGGCTTCGACCCGCAAAATTGGTCATCCTCACTTTAAGCTCGAAGAATTGCCTTCGAAACGCAGAATTGGTCATCTCACCTTAAGCCCACAAAATTGGTTTCGACCCACAGAATTGGTCATCCCCAAGCCCGCAGAATTGGCTTCGACACGCAGAATTGGTCATCTCATCTTAAGCCCGCAAAATTGGCCATCTCATCTTAAGCCCGCAGAATTGGTCATCGCACCTTAAGCCCGCAGAATTGGCTTCGACTTGCAAAAATGGTCATCTCACCTTAAGCCCGTAGAATTATCTTTGACACGTAGAATTGGTCATCTCACCTTAAGCTCGCAGAATTGGCTTCGACCTGCATAATCGATCACCTTCATCTTTAAGCCCTTAAAATTGTCTTCGACCCACAGAATCTGTCACCCTCATCTTTAGGCCCTCAGTATTGGCTTCGACCTGCAGAATCGATCATCCACATCCTTAGGTCCTTAGAATCAATCTCTACCCTCTAGTCATCCTCTTTCAGAGGCATCATATGGTATCTATTCGATGACTTTCATTTGTTCCAAACTCACCCGCCGAGGGGATCTGTAGACACCCCATTCTAATACCCCCTAACCTCCCCTTAGGTCCCTATCACCTCTCTTCACCATTGCGAACCCAAGTCATACCCCGGGTACTGACCTAAAATCTATAGGGCACTCCCAGGCTCCATTTGACCAAAATTCAAACTCTTCAGCTTGAGAGAGACTGAATGAATCTTCGAAGGTCACTAAATCCTCTTTCCAACGGTCCCTCCCGTGTATAATTCTGACTTACGGTGCGGACGAATGACCCGTTTTCCCCCGAAACTCGATCGGGAGGTCATCGGATGCTCACAAGCTCCGTTTGACCAAATTAAGAAGGTCACTGAAACTCCATTCCAACGGTCCGCCCCGTGCACGATTCTGACTTACGGTACGGACGAACGATCCGTTTTACTCCGAAAGATCATCGAACGCTTCCAGGCCCTGATTGCCCAAAGTTAACACCTCGAACCCGGTCAAACTCTTTGGAATGTATAAATACATCTCCCTTCCTTTCCAATGGTCTACCCCGTGCATGATTCTGACTTACCATGCAGAGGAACGATCCGTTTGCGTCCAAAGTTTCCTCGTCCAAAGGACCAACGAGCGCGTCCGGGCCACATTTGACCCAAATTCAACTCCTGGACCCGGGAGCAGTCCAAAGGACTTTTGAAGGACTATAAAAATACCTTTCTAACGGTTTTCACCTGTGCGATTCAGATAAAAGGTTTGCACTCTACGATCAATTTTCTGAAGGAACCTAAAAGACACTACCAAACGGCAGGTTCCAACCCTGCCTATTGATAGTGTGCCTAAACACACCTGTCGATTAGAAGGACCCGGGCTATGCCGATTGGAAATTACCTAGGCCTATAAAAATGAGGTCCTAACCTCATTCCAAAAGAAAAAAGATCAGAGATCCATCACTCTCAACAAGCTCAGAAAACCCCTCTCGAAGTCAGCGTGATTTCCACATCCAAATCCCTTTCAAACATTCACCTTTCATCACCTTCCTCATCAAACTTGGTGAATTAAGTATCCTCCATCATCACCCAAGTGCAAGGACTGCTCTCTAACATCCAAGACCAAGCTCAAGATCTTCAATAAGGTCCAAATTTCTCAATTTCCTCTTTAAATTCTCCTAAATTCGCATTAATTTGTTTGTTACTTAGTACTTTCATTCTCTTATCTCACATATCCTAATATAATTTTTATTTAGTATTATTTCACATCTCTTATTTTCATATAAATAAAACCTAAAAAATAAGAAAAAGAGGATTTGCTCATAAATTTCAAACGAGAATTTTTACACTTTTTCACCCTTTTCTCACAACTAAAACACTTTTACACACACACATAAATAAGAGTAGTCCCCGATTGGATTTATGGGATAAATCCCACCCCTCATTTTACATACGCAGTACGTGGACTTTGATGCCTCTATTGGCCATGTAGGCGTCTCGGGGTAAAACCCGAGACTCGAGTCCTTTTCCTACTTTTTTTTTATATTTTTCTATATTCTTTAGACTTAACTATCTTAGCCTCTCTATACATATATTTGTGCTTAGTGGCATATTATTCTATAGGTGTTATCGTTCCATTATAAAGATCAACGAAAGGATAATCGCATAACTCTTATTTTCTAATATTATTTTTTAGGAATATTCTTATGGATGACTCGCTTTATCTCTTCCATGATACAACTCGATGATTCTTATCTCTGCTACATATACACATGCACACATATCACGGGAAAATAAAGGAAAATAGCAATAACCCATGAGAGACCGTAAGGGCGAAATGGGTACCTAACACCTTCCCATTTCGTAACTTAGCCTCCGGCCCCTTTTCAAATCACTTTTTGGTTTCGTTTATATCAGTATGTCTTTGGATGTTGTCCTTCGGGATGGCTCCCTTTTCTTTTGTCTGTTTTGAGTAAAATAGACTGGCGACTCCATCTCTCCACATTTTTTACCTCATCACCGACGTCGGCCGAAGTGCTCCTGAGAGGGACGCGCGGGACCAAGATCCTATCGATATAGAAGACCCTCTCTTCTTTCGTCTCTCTCACCGCGAGGATTAGAAGGGATGGCCACAGGGTCTATCCAACTGAGGGTTATCTCAATCTGGAGAATGTTCTCTATGTTTGGCAGTTTGTTGATCTGATTGATACTTGGTTGGGCACGAAAATCGATCTAAATTGTCCTCTTCAAGTCGGATTTAATTACTGAGCTTAAGGATGCTAGGGCATTAGCATGGTTGTTCTGTTGCCTGGAAAACTGCTGGATGATGATGTGCTTAAAGTTGGCCATCAACCCTTTCACAGTGGTGAGATAGGCTGCCATTATCTCATCTCTCACGTTGAAATCACCAATTATCTGATTGGAGATAAACTGCGAGTCGCCAAAAACTGGGAGTCGCTTTGCTCCGAGCATTCGTGCCTTTTATAGGCCCGCAATCGGTGCCTTATATTCTGCTTCATTATTGGAGGCTTTAAATATAAGACTGATTCCTTGCTCAAGCATTGCATCTTCGGGGGTAACCAGAACGACGCTTACTCCTTCCCCTCTAGAATTGGAGGTTCCATCAACGTATAACTTCCAGACACCTAGCTCTTATGGGACCTCCTTCAGATGGTTGGTTCCAGCCTGATTACAGGCTTGCTCTCCGGTGAACTCAATAATGAAGTCCGTGAGGACCTGCCCCTTGATAGAAGTCCTTATTTAAAAATGAAAATCGAACCTCCCGAGCTCAACTGACTAGTTTGACAATCGTCCTAAGAGATTCGCTTTCCTTAGCACAATCTTGAGAGTGTAAGAAGTAAGTACGAAGATCGAGTGTGCCTGAAAATAGTGCTTTAATTTCCTCTTGGCTACCAATAATGCAAAGGAGAGCTTTTCTAGTGGCAGGTATCGCTGCTCGGCATCAAGAAGAGTTTTTCTCGCATAGTAGATCAAGTGCTGACATCCCTCTTTCTCACATACCAATACGAAACTCACAGCGTAATCCGATACTACTAGGTAGAGGTAAAAGGGGTCGTTCTCCTTAGGAATTACGAGCAAGGGGGTCTGCTGAGGTAAGTTTTGAGTTTTTCTAATGCCTTCGAGCAATCCTCGTTCCACTCCACATTCTTACTTTTCTTCAGCAACTGGAAAAAATGATTGACATTTTTTGGAAGACTTTGAGATGAACCTATTTAACGTGGTGAGCATCCCTGTGAGCTTCTGTAAGTCTTTTATAGTTTGAGGAGGCTACACCCTATTAATAGCGTTAATTTGGTCTGGATTGGCTTTAATACCTCTCTTGATGACTAAGTATCCAAGGAATTTTCCTGACTGGACACTGAAAGAACACTTACTTGCGTTAAGTTTCATTCGGTACTTCCTGAGGATTTCAAATGTCCTTGTTATATCAGAGAGGTGGTTATTTTTTTAGCTTACTCTTGATGAGCATGTCATCGATGTAAACTTCTATGGTGTTCCCCATTTGATTCTTGAACATCTTGGTGACCAACCGCTGATAAGTTTTTCCTGTGTTCTTGAGCCCAAAGAGCATAACTTTATAACAGAACAACCCAACAGTGGTTATAAAGGCAGTTTTATCCTGATCCGACTAGTGTAGAGGGATCTGGTGATATTCAGATTATGCGTCCAGAAAGCTCATCATCTCATGTGCTGCCGTGGCATCCACCAGATGATCGATCTTTGGGAGGGGGAAGCTGTCTTTAGGGCATGATCTGTTGAGATCGGTGAAGTCGATACAGACTCTCCACTTTTCGTTACTCTTGGGGATAACTACTGGGTTGGATAGCCACTTGGGGAACTGAACTTCCCGTATGGATCCTGCATCCAGTAATTTTTCAACTTCTTTCTCTACTGCCTTAGCCTTCTCCGGAGCAGTTCGTCGAGCTTTTTATGCTATTGGTTTGAAAGCTGGATCGACGTCAAATCGATGACAAGTGATGTTAGGATCAATCCCGGGCATCTCGTAAGGCTCCCATGCAAAGATATTTAAATTACTCTGAAGGAGGGTGACCAACTCCCTTTTATCACGGTCGGTGAGTGAGGTTTTAATCAAGAACTTTCTTTCATTCGAGCTGCTACTGGTTGTGACTTCCTCTAGGTCGGGGAGGAGCCTGGTCTCATCCACTCCTGGTCTGCCACATTTTAGTTTCTATCTGGAGGGCATTAGCCTCTCATGTTCCTCGTTCTCGCTTCTAACTTCTTCAACCTTCTTCTCTGGTTTGGGATGGATGGCCACTATAAAGCACTTTCTTGCCATCGCCTGGTCTCCATGGATCTCCGCCACTCATCGTTCAATCACATATTTGAGCTTCTGATGGTAGGTAGATGGGACAACCTTCATTGCTTGCAGCCATCGTCTGCCGAGGATTTCTTGCTGGGGTGAATCAAAATGGACCACGAGAAATTCGATCATTTTTTAGATGTTTCTTGCCCTTACTGGTAGGACGATCTTTCGCAAGGGGATGGTTATATTTCCATCGAAGCCAACTAAAGGAATAGTGGATTCCTTTATGTCAATGACACTTAATTTCAACTTCCTAAACAGGTCGAGATACATTACTTCGGATGAGCTACCTTGGTCGACGAGCAATTTTTCGATGTCATAGTTAGCTATCCTAAGTGTAATGATCAGTGACTCATGATGTGGGGTTCTCACTCCCATAAGGCCCTCATCTGTGAACACAATATGCTTGTTGTAGTCGATATATTATGCTCGTTGACGCTTCCCAGCTTGTGTTTTGGCTGGATCGATTTGAAAAGCTTGCATTACTACTATAAGCTTTTTTACTTCCATCTGAGCCGTATTTCTTTGAATCTGTTTGAGGTCGGATGCCCCATAAATTATCGCGAACTCATGGCCGATGTCTTCCTCGAATACGTTATCGGGCCTTTGATCTCCATTGGCAGCTACGTTCTCTGCCTTTTTCTCAACGAATTCACTCAAGTGTCCAGCTTGAGCTAACTCTTAAAGGTGGGACTTGAGGGCTTTGTAGTGCTCAGTTTTTTGCTGCCCTCCTTGTGAAAAGAAATTCTCAGTGCATTGTTCCGCTTGAAAGGGTATCCACCCATATTATTGGGCCACTTGATGAATGGTTCATCCTTGATTTTTTCCAGAATCTTGTAGATCGGTTCTCTGAAAACTGTATTTACTGCTTGAAACTCCTTCGAGGCATCACTCTTGGTCCCATTCTTAGGGCCATTCATTTTAGGGATAGACCAGGTCATTTCTTGTTAATTATATTGAGGCTTCTAAGTTTGGGTCGGGCTCTCCCTATTCTTAATAGGGCTTAGACCGGCTACTCCTTTGAGCCTTCAAAGAGGGAAGTGGTACCCACACTAATAATGAGAGAGAAGCGAGGTGAGAGCAATATGACTATTAATATATTAATGATGATGTGATGAATGTATTATCTGAATATTCAATTGTGCAACATATTGACTCCAGGGTTATGCTTCTTATTTTTAATGGTTGAATTTGGTCTACTATTTATGGGCACATTCCATGAGTTGGGGTTATCCCATTGTGTATTAAATGTTACGTACCATATACGAGGTGCATTATGACAAACTACTATTAGTGCGAATAAGTTAAAGTTTGTTATGAAAGTAAAAGAACTGGAATGTTGTCCACATTTCAATCGTTCACGTGTTATGTGCAGGTTATACTATATACTTTTATTATAATAAAATTTATGCACTGATTGCGTTGTTGATATGAAACTGGTTGTGTGAGTGATGATGTTGTTCATCCCTCGCTTGCTAATGTATGTTATGCATTGGTCGGTGCCTTTAAAGGGTTTGACCCCCCTTATAATTTTGCTAATACAACTCATATATGAGGGACCTAAATGGATCCTCATTGCCTATGATATGCAACTAGTGCGTACGAGGGAATTGCCCTCCCTCGAATGTAAACGCTCTTTCAATATCATTATGATTGAAGTGATTAAGATTTTAAGCTCCTCAACAAGTTTTACTTCTCATCCTCCAACCAAAACCCGCAAGGGTCCTAAGTGTTGATCCAGTGGGATAATTGGTCCCTCGAGTCCTGCTTACTCGACCAAAGTAGCCCTTAGTCTAACTTGAAAATAAAATAATTTTAATTAGGAAACAATCACAAGTTACTCAAGCTAATTTACCCTTTTGTACAAAAAGTCTCTCGTTTTTACAAGAGAGTTGTGTATGTGATTAAGCATAAATTTTTCATATTTATCCCCGCAATTTATAGGCTTTTATCATCTTGTGTGATGTAAATTAAGTTGATTTATTTCATATCCTTTCTATTGATATTTTCTATATAGTGCATCGAGTTTCGTGTTTTTCTCTTACATAAGATATTTTATACAGGTGAAGAAAAGAGAAAACTCAAAATCAAGAAAGAAGAAAAAAATAAAAGTCAAGGGCATAATAGTAATTTTACATCAGGAATTCGAACACAAAACCTAAAGGAAAGTTGAAGACCTCGAGTCCACAAGCACGTAGAAAGAAAAGACGGGTGAAAAGTTATGAAGCTTCAAAGTTGAGAAGAAATCAATGAAGAGAAATAAAAAAAAAATCCAGCGAACCGAACCAATGAAGCAACACGGGGATCTGTCCGAAAAATTGGAATAGCCAAACTGAACCAATGGAAATTCCCTAGAATTGGTCCCCCTACCTGGAATCAATCGGACCGGCTCGTCCAACAAAGAAGAAAAAATCGAACCGGTTCGGCTGGACGAAATCTGCATTTTATTTCTCAAAATTAGAGTTGTGCATGGTTCAAACACTTAATAAAATGTGAGGTTTATATCTTATTGTATCAACAGACATTTGAAACAGAAGTTTTTAGATAGTTTTGAGAGATTCTTGAAGGCAAGAACCTTAGGATTCATGTTATTCAACAATTATTCATCTTTTGGCATTAAATCTAAGGGAATTTCTTCAATACTAGTGTAGTTCCTTTATTGCTCTCAAGTTATCTCATATTTTTTGTTTATGATTCATTATTTCTTAGTTAGAATTATCTTTTACATGTTTGATTGCATTTTTTACGTAGGAATGATTTCATGCAACGTAGATTTCATGTTTAGTCGTATTTACACCATGTTCGGCTAAGTTAAGCGAGTTGGGGTACATGAACCCAACCTAGGTAACACATATGGATTTAAAAGTGAATAAAAAGTAATCCCTCATTCAAAGGTTTAAACTTTATCAAGATAAAGATTGTATGCCTTTTAATTCCGTTTGTCCTAGGTAACCGAAATGTTTAAAGGTGCAATTGGCATTTTGATAACTTCTTATCCTCGTTAAATACAATTTTTTATATTTGATATTTAGCGGCATTTAATTCTCATATGTCGAATGCTTAGATATTATTTGATGTCTCTTTGAATGAAGAATTATCTTTGTGAAGCTTTTATGTTTTAGGTAAACACCGACGATTCAGGGGAGTGTACCCTAACTCCATTTTCTCGCATATAGTTAAAGTTTAATTTAGTTCTTATTTCATGCGTAGTTAGTTATTAGTTTAATTAAAATTGCATTAGTTGTTAGGTATAGTCACAAACTCATAACCTTTTCCTTTCTTTTTCTCAGTTATTCTAGGGTTAAGAGTTTTTCCTATCCTTCGTCATGATTCTTCGTCTTATTCCCTATGTTTGATACCCCTTTACCGAATTTATACTCGAGCGATCGTCTTACACTTGAGTCGATAGAAGCACGCACTAGAAACACTTTTAAAGTCGCATCAAGTTGTTGGCACCGTTGTCAGGGACTAGGTAGACTTTTAGGTTAGGTTGATTTAATCCAAAATTTGACTCTAATTCTTAAAAAGCCAAAAAAATAAAAAATTCAGAAAAGTAAAGGCAAAAAAACATAACATCTATCAGGACCTTTCATGTAAAATTCGGAACAAACTCCTCAAGCCACTCCTACCCGAATCCACGAAAATCCTATAGTTGAGTACACCCCCGATAGTCCACACAATCCTAACGCTCCACAATTTTAGGTTCCACCTCCTACACCGCCCAATTCCATTACAAGTCACAGTTCTAGGGAACCGAGTGAGGATACCAAGTCAATTAGAGAGAGAGCCATGTCGGAGCATGCTAGTTATGGTATAGGTAAGGGAAAGATACCGTATAGTCCTATGAGAGAGCTCTTATATCCCGAGCGAACTGTCACTCTGAGATGCATTCTACTTCCGTACAATGGAGGACAATTTCACTTTTGAAATGTGATGATCCAGATTCTTCCCACCTTTCATGATTTGGATTCAGAAAAACCATACCTCCACATCCGTGAGTTCGAACAGGCATGCGACACGTTTAGCGATTAAGCTTGCACTCAAGACGTCATTCGCCTAAAACTTTTTCCTTAAAGGCTAAAACTAAGACCTGACTTTGGTCTTTATCACCGAACTCAATTGGGTCATAGAGAGATATGCAAGATAAGTTTCTTTTAAATTCTCCCCCTAATATAAAGAAAATTCCATCAAGGCTCAAATTCAAACTTTTATACATTAAGAAAATGAGTCATTTGATCGATGTTGGGAGCGCTTCCAAAAGTTGGTTAACACATGCACACATCATGGTTTTGAGAAGTATTGCCTTATCTCTTTTTTCCACCAAGGGCTAAGTATAGTGTCCAAACAACTCGTTGAAACTATCCAAAGAATTCGTTGAAACTATGTGCGAGGGAGAATTTTGAGGGTTAAATGCAAACGATGTCGAGGCCTACCTTAAGTATGTCGTCGAGACTACTTAAGCATGGGACACATACGATCCTAACACCCAAAACTGGGTTCCACAAACATTCATTGCTCCTTTCGCATCTGGTTTATATCACATGGAAAAGGATGCTGAGTGGAAACTTTGATTCAACCAAATTAAGAAAATATTAGAAGACATACTCAAATCACAGGCAAGAGAAACATTCGAATCCACCCGAGCTATGAAAGAAAATATGTGTGCCATTTGTGAGGCGGACCATTCAACAAAGGAATATTTGATGATACCCGCCTACAAAGTCATGCTCCATGAGTAAGTGGAAGTTGTAGGAGGATTTAGGGGAAATTTCAATTCCCCACACGGTAATTCTTACAACCTTTCGGGGAGGAACCATCATGGGCTTAGTTATGGGCAACCAAACGCCGCGTTGAATCCTAATTCACATGTTGCCCCTCATCCGCCATCCCCTTCGCACTTTTAACAAGCTCCACATATGCCAGCACCACCTTCATCCCGTATATCACCCCACCAAGGTGAAATTTTGAGGATTCAATTAATTAATTCATACAAGCTCAATAAGTAACGAATGCTCAAAACACCCAAATGTTTGTCGAGATAAATGTTAACATTTCAAAGTTGCAATCATCCTTGAGTATCCAAGAAAAGGGTAAGTTTTCGGCCCAAGGACAAAGACCTCCTCAAGGTCAACCTACTGTTAGCTATACTTTTAATGAAAATCAAGAGCAATGTCAAACAATCACCACTTTACTTAGTGGGAGAGTAGTTGATTTATCACCTCCCCCACACGACGAACCTAAGGATAAGGAGGTTTCTCCCGGCACAAAAGAGGCCGAAGATTCCCTCTTAAATGAGAGTGAAAACGAGGATGACACTAATGGGACATAAGTCGTACTTAAACCACCCACTGCTGCGCCTTTCCCTCAACGGTTGGTTCCACCTCAAAAAGGTACCTCCCGCGAAGATGTGTTTGATGTATTTAAGCAAGTAAAGCTGAATTTACCTTTTCTCGATGCCATAAAGTAAATTCTTTCCTATGCTAAAGTCCTTAAGGACTTATTGACGGTGAAAAGAAGGCTAAAGGTGAAAAAATTGTCTTCCTAGCATAAAATGTGAGATCTGTTCTACTTAATGACCTCCCAACCAAGTTTAAAGATTTGAGCGCACCTACTATCTCGTGCATTACTGGAGAGAACCAAATAGAAAAAGCCTTACTTGATTTAGGGGAGAGTGTCAATACCAACCTGTATTCCATATATAGGTAACTAGATTTGGGTTACCTCAAGCCCAAATCAACCACTCTCCAACTCGCGGATCGGACCGTGAAGATACCCGAGGGATTATCATGGACGTGATAGTCCAAGTGGACACTTTCTACTTCTCGGTAGATTTTGTCATTTGGGACGCGGAGCACTTCATTCCCTCGATCACTCATGTTCCCGTTATCCTAGGCCGCTCATTCTTAGCTACAGATAATGCATTAATCAATACTCAAAATGGGCAAATGCAACTCACTTTCAGGAACCTGACCCTCGAGATAAATATCTTCAATATCACTAAGCAACTGGGTAAGGCGGACGAATTTCACGTGGTAGATCTTATCGAGAAGATAGTAGAGGAGTACATAGAGGGAAATATTGGTGGGGATTCCTTAGGAGCATATCTTGTATCGAGTAGTGAGAGTGATGGGACGTACACCGACTTCGAGAAGGGGGTGGAGGAGTTGAGAGTGATCTTAGATGAGAGAGCGTTGGATGGGGACTTAAGAGATGTAAATTGGATTTCTAGATTTGAGGAGTTACCGCCGAGGGAGTCGTGCATGACCCCCTCCGATGAAAATTTTTCCATACTCGAATTAAAGAAACTACCCTCCAATATCAAATATGCTTATTAGTGATAGGATGAGACATTTCCCGTTGTTGTCTCCTCGAGCCTAGATGGAGAGCAAGAGGGTAAATTGTTAGAAATTTTGAGGAAGCAAATAAGTGATTTTGGTTGGATCATAGCGGATTTGAAAGGTATAAGTCCCTTGATTTGTACCCATAAAATCCACCTCAATGAGTACGTGAAGCCCTCGAGGGACATGCAAAGGCAATTGAACCCCATTATGAAATATGTAGTGCGAGCGGATATCATTAAGCTATTGGATGCATGGATCATTTACCCAATCTTAGATAGCAAAAGGGTGAGTCATATCCAAGTCGTCTTGTAGAATTCGGTATTGACTGTGGTGAGAATGCCAAGGGTGAGTCAATTCCCTAACGTACCACCACTAGGTGGCACGTTTGCATTGATTACCGAAAACTCAATACGGGAACTAGGAAAGATCATTTTCCCTTACCATTCATCGACCAAATGCAGAAAGAGTAGCAGGACACCCATACTATTGCTTCCTTAACGGTTATTTCGGATATAACCAAATTGAGGTGGATGTGCTTGATTAAGTGAAAACGACTTTCACATGTCCCTTTGGCATGTTTGCCTACAAACGTATGCCATTTGGATTATTTAATTCGCCTGTGACCTTTCAAATGTGCATGCTTAGTGTCTTTAGCGACATGGTTGTGTGACACCCGTCCTAATAAAATACCGGGTGATCAATCCTATAACAAATTAAACTGGAATCTCATCTGGTTCATTCTTAGCATCACTGTCGTTCATTTATTAATTACTAACCACCTAGAGTTTCATTTCCAACCCAAACAATATACTAGAGCAACAGATAATCCAATACAAGAGCGAAAACTAAAACATGGCATAAATTAAGTACAAGAGTCTGTCGAACATCGTCGACTACAAGCCATCCACAAGTGCAAATATAAAAGAGTATTAATACATGCCAAGTCTGAATATAGGGGTACAAGCCCATATGTATAACTAAAAAGATCCTTATCTAAAGATAGAATGATATAAGCGTTTACATCAAAAAGACCCGCAGCAATCCACATAGCTGCAGCCACGTACCATGTAGGAAAGAGTCAAGCATGGCGCCCTTGTGGGAAGACACCTAAAAGGTTTTTGAAAATATTTTATAGCAAGGGTTAGAACCCAAAACATTTAAAAATATATAGTAAGTGAATTTAAACGTGAGAAGAGAATATGAAAATGCTCTCCATATTTAAATTAGTGCCGCGCACTCCCTTGAGTTTACCTCACCCCTCAACTAATGTGCACGCCTACCAAAACTATAAACGCCCCATCTAGCTAACCCTCCATAACTAGCCTTGTCTCGTATATCTCACTACTTCCCACTATCCTAACTTGAGTGAGTGTCGTATACATTTTATGGGTTATTAATCACATTAACCTATTTAAATAATTTCCTATTTAATGTCATATAACATTCTCACAAGTTATATCCTTTATACCATTCACATCATGTGTTCGAGTTATAAGTTATATTACACACTAACTTATTTACATCCATATCCAACTTAATACCAAATAACCATTTCACAAGTTATATTATTTATACATTTCACACCATGTATGCATATCCGTATATAATTTTGCACTATATATACGTATCCATAACTCAACATTCATACTAACTTATCTAAGCTATTTCTCATTTAATTCTATATAACCCTTTCACAAGTTATATCATTTAT
The DNA here is from genome assembly GCA_949130495.1 of Sambucus nigra. Lineage (NCBI taxonomy): Eukaryota > Viridiplantae > Streptophyta > Magnoliopsida > Dipsacales > Adoxaceae > Sambucus > Sambucus nigra. The sequence continues at coordinate 193,195,798 of OX422214.1, read as the reverse complement.
ACATTTCACACCATGTATTTTCCCGTATATAATTCAACAATATATATACGTATAACTATATCTCAACATTCACACACATGTCGGATATAAAATGCTATCACCGAACGCATAGGAGGCGGCCATAGTTCCAACCGAAAATGTCCGCTCCATACCATAACGGTCCCACCCCTCTAAGTCACAGACGCTATGGCCTGGGGAATATACTCACCCTGCATTCGTTAGCCAGGGGGTTCACCCACATCGCACAACCTCCTATGATTGAATTAATAGTGGTATGGCTTTACTAGATATATTATTCACACAAATATATATATATAAATTATATATGTACTACACATCGACATATATAAAGGAATCCAGGCTAATGGAGTATTATGCCCATACCTAAGCCTAAAACATTTGAGTATACGATCCGATTTCATTTTAATTAATTGCACATTAATTAATTCCCATTATCGTGGTGTAACCCCTTTCAAGTATACCCAGACTTTCTATCTCTCGGTCCGAAATTCAATATTCCCAATTCAATGTTCAATTTCATCCAATTAAGTTTCCCCCACTTAATTAACAAGGTTTCAATCACTCAATCATAAACCTTAATCTCTCAAATTTAATTATTCCTCTAATTAATCCAAGGGTAATTAGTCACACTTATCAATCTAGGTAATCTCTAACGGAATAACAACTAAAAAAAATTATTTCTTAAAATTTCCCCACGAATCTGCCAAGATTTTTAAAATGCCATTTTGGGGCATTTTGGAGCCGTTTTTGGAGAAAACATATCAGAGAACAAAAGTTAGAAAAAGCCATTTTCTACAGGGTAATGCGTACAGAATCGCCATTAGAGCATTAAATACCTCAGTTATGTACAGATTTCTTCATCAAAACTTTTCAAGATTTATCCTAAATCCATTCTTTTGTTATCAGAAATCTAGCCCTAACAATTTCATCAATTCAATCATCAATTTCATCAATTCTCAAAACCCCTACAGATTTATAACTCTCATTAAAAGGAAATCCCCAATTTACTCAATAACAAGCCCTAGAATTCAGTTTGATTCACCACTTCTAATATGAAAATGTAGATGCAATTTAATAATCACAATTTAAACCACTTGCCTCAAATTAAGATCTAAAGCTTTGAGTAAAGGAGTTGAATTGAAATTGAAGCAATCTCTCCAAGATCCCCAAGTTCTTCTTCTCATTGGCTCTCACCTTAAGCTTTTTCCCTCTTTAGTCTTCTAATGTGATTTAATGTTGCCTACCCCTTACCCATTTGGGGTTAAAATCTCTATTCACGTTTTTGGGCCTATGGGCCTTATAAAAAGGGTCCATATTCTCTATATGGAGCTCAAACATGTCTAATTAGGCCCCGACATCCAATATATATATATAACCACTCCTTTCGGACTAAACGGACTCAACTGCGCACTCAAAATCACCAACCGGGATAAATTTCTAAAATGAACTCTCACCCGTTAACTTATTTAAATATATTCACTTTTAAATATTTCCATTAATTAATTCTCATTAATTCACGACACGAGTGAATTAGTAATTACTGAATTAATTAATTAAAAATAATAACCCATAAATTACGAGCTGTTATGGATAACTTTAGTATTTTCGGCCCCTCTTTTGACATTTGTCTTGCGAATCTTGAAAAAATGCTAGCCGGGGGTGTGGAAAAGAACGTGGTATTAAATTGGGAGAAGTGACATTTTATGGTGACCGAAGGAATAGTTCTTGACCACATAGTGTTGTCCAAAGGAATTGAGATTTATAGGGCCAAAATAGATGTCATAGCGGAGCTTCCCCCCACCTAAATCACTTAAGGACGTGCGCTCGTTCTTGGGCCACCCGAGTTTTTATAGAAGGTTTACTAAAGATTTTAGTGACATCTCTAGACCTTTGAGTAACCTTCTTATGAAGGATGCCCCCTTTGAGTGGAATGAAGCATGCCAAAGTGCTTTTGATAAATTGAAAAGCATGCCTATTTCCGCCCTAATTATGCAAGCTCTGGATTGGTCCCTTCCATTCGAGCTTATGTGTGATGCGAGTGATTATGCTATAGGAGTTGCTTTGGGCTAAAGAAAAGACAAGAAATCTCATGCCATCTATTACGCTAGCCGGACTGCAACATAATTACTCCACCACAGAGAAAGAATTGTTAGCCGTAGTTTTTTCCCTAGATAAGTTTCGCTCTTGCCTCATCGATTCGCCTATCACTTGCTTTACCGACCACGCAGAGCTTAAATATCTCATTTCCAAAAAATATGCTAAGTCACTCCTCATAAGGTGAATCCTACACTTACAAGAGTTCAACCTCTCTAGAGTCTCCATAAAAGATAAGAAAGGAAAAGAAAACATCGTCGTCGACCACTTGTCCTGGCTTTCGTTCAACGTACCTAGAGATACTCTACCCATAAACGAATATTTTTTGAATGATCAATTATTTGACACCTCTTCCCTCCCCTGGTTTACGGACATAATTAATTATCTTGTCATGAGAGCCGTTTATCCCGATTGGACACCGCAAGAGAGGAAGAAGTTCCTTACTTGGTCACGCATGTTTTTCTATAACATTCCGTTTCTATTCAAATATTGTGCAGACCAAATCCTCCAACATTGTGTACCGGATAACGAGACATATAGCATCATCCACTTTTGTTATACAGAAGCGTGTGGAGTCCATTTCTCGACAAATAAGACGATCGCTAAGATTCTTCAAAACGGTCTCTACTGGCCCACAATCTTTCGGGATGTTAATATTTATTGCAAATCATGCAATAGATGTCAAAGGATGGGATCCATCACCCGTCGAGACATGATGCCATTGACTCGTCATTGAGATATTTGATTGTTAGGGTATTGACTTCGTGGGCCCTTTCCCTCCATCCTTTGGTTTCTTATACAGCCTCGTTGTGGTAGATTATATGTCGAAATGGGTAGAGGTCATAGCTACCAAGACTAATGACAATAAGGTGGTGATTAAGTTCTTACAAGAACATATACATTCTCGTTTCGGTGCTCCGAAGATAATTATTAGTGATAACGACAAGCAATTTTGCAATCGACTGTTTCAAAAACTTATGAGAAAGTATGAAGTCGTTCACAAGGTTGGGAGGACATATCACCCCTAAACGAGTGGGCAAGCCGAGCTACCAAATCGTGACAGAGCTATTCCCCCATGGAGCCGTTGAATTAGAAGATCCAAAGGGGGGAGACATATTCAAAGTTAATGGACAACGCCTAAAGACATATTTAGAGGCCTGTGTCAAAGAAGCCGACACCATTTGGTTATCAGATCCCGTTTATGGGGTTGATTGATAATGAATTGACAGGTCGTCACACCACCGATGTATATGGGGTGAATCTTGTGTAAATTAGTATTTTTTAGGTTAGGGCCGTTAGAGGTCATAGGAAACAAGTTCGTAGAGATATTAATGCCAAGGAATAGCACGAGAGAGTGGAGTGTCTCGAGGGGAGTTGTTGTGTATTTCGAAACTAAATCATGCGTAAAAACATTTTTGGAAGTGTCTAAAAAATCGAGTAAGGAAGAAGCCCGCACTTAGTTTGTTTAGGAGAAGAAAATAGGAGGCCATAAAAGTCTACCAGACCGATTCGCCCTTTCCTTTATTAAGGGTCCGGATTGGTTCTCCCCAAAACCTGGACCGATTCGGCTGTCTACATATTTCTTAATTTCCCAATAGTTCATTCCCTTTTTCCCTCCACATTCTTCCCTCCAATTTCATCTTCTGCCCATTTCCCATTCATTTTTCCCTCCATCATTCACCCCCCTTTCCCTCCATTCCATTTCCCTCCAAATCCTACCCCTGACACCACACCCTCACCTATAAATTAACCACACATCCTCCATTTCACTTCACACCCCCAACTCTTCTTCCAATCTTAGATTCTTTCCATATATTCCAACTTTTTTTTCATGGTAAATAGAGCATGTCCCATTACATACAAATCCACTGAAATCCTTCCCGATGGAGACAGGGATTTCTGCTCGCGCCAGGTGCACATATGGTTCGAGACTTTCTTCTATCCAACTCGTTCTATGCATATTGAGCAACAAGTCAAGTGGGTTGAACTCCCGCAATCAGTCGTGACTCTTTTTTGGCCAAGGGGTTGGTGACGCTTCTTCGCAGAGCCATATCCGGTAGTTTGGGAGGAAGAGGTGTGTATGTTCTATGACACTCTTATTTGCACGGTCAAGTTAGAGGCCGAAGATTATATGGATGAGAACACAATCCCCTTTTTGCTGGAGCTTCTCACCTAAAAGTTACGAGCTATGGGGGTTTCAAGCCCCAATAGGTACGATTTCCCAACCAATGCCATACCGGTGTCAAAAAGTGTGTGCATCAATCGCATTACCCTCGAAAATTCATGGGACCGCGAAACATTTCTCGTGGGGAATCTCAATGAAAGGCCCCGCATTGCCTTCCACATCATTTCTGCCAATATCTTACAAACTTTCAATGATTCTGCAATGCGCCCACGCCAAGCTAACATTTTATTCCACCTCCTCGATCCGAACACCACTATCCACCTTGCCCGCCTCTTTTATGCCGATATTCTTCACGCAGCCATGGACCACAATGGAAATTTATTGCTCCCATATCCCCGTTTTATCACGTCTATTCTTCAAGATACGGGCATTATAGCTTCCCGAGCGGTTCCTCCCATGCCAAAACCAATTGGGAAAGAATCCCTGACACGGAGCGAGAGGAAAATGGAGGTTCTAAACGTCCCTCCGACGGATTAGGATGTCAATATGGAGGAAGAGGAAGAAGACGAGGGGGAAGGGGAGGATGTGGATTATGAGCCCGAGGGGGAATTTAATGAAGCTCACTTTAATTCAACGGTGATTTCCCACAGCCTTGATTCATTGGAAAACCGTTTTACTAATTTTGAGCGCAATTATGAGCGCGATACTAGGATGATGATTCGACTCCAAGCCGAAATGTATCACTTTTATCTCGGGGCGAACGTTTCTCTTCCATCATATTTTTACGACCCCTCTGATCCTAGTGCACCCGAAACTTCTCAACCTTCCCCGCAATAGGCCCGGTCTTTGTATTGGTTCTTTTGTCATTTTCTTATGCAGTTTTTTGTGGTTTTGGTACTTTATAGCATATCTTGTTAACGAAGACTGTGTGATCTCTCTATGGCTTGTATATTTTTTTATTAATATAAAAAATTTGCATTTCGGCCTTTGTTCATTTTTATGCACTTTCCTTTTGTTTGGATTTTAGTCCTTTTGCATAAGGACTTTGCAAAAGTCTAAGTGGGGGGGGGGGGGGGGGCATGCGTTCTGAAATTTCACAAAGTTTAAAAAGCCCCCAAAAAAATTTAAAAATAGAAAGTTTCAGAAATTTCCAAAAGAATTAAAAAAAAATTGAAAAAGCCAAAAATATTTTTCTTCAAAATAAATAAAAGATGGAATTTAAAAGCTTTGAAAATGTCACAAAATTTTATTTGAAGTCCCAACTTGTAAAAATCAAATGCACTAAGTCGAAATTGACCAGAATGAAAATTGAGCGAAAATTGACGACTTAACGAATAAGTAGGGAGATTACTTAACCCAGTTAGATTTTGAGCCTATCGATTTTTGTGAGTAATTAAATCAATCCTAGTTAATGGCTAACTCAAAGTTCATTTTCGTGTTTAAAATAAGTCGTTGAAGAGCTTAATTCATTTTTTTTTATCAATTACGGGAAACAAACAAGATGTTGTCTTCAAAACGCGCTAAAAATATCTAAGTTAATATTAATCTTAAGACGCATATGGTAAAATAATGAGTAATTCGGATAAATGAAGTTAGGCCATCGTTTGTTTACCACAAAAATATTAGCCATAAAAATTTGTGAAAAATCATCCTTTTGCTATCCAATTGAGCCGAATAAAATTTTTCCTTTTCGTTTGTAACCTGAAAAACCAATTGGCCCGGAGTTGTGAAAATTGAAAAATTCATCAATTTAGTCCAAATGGCGCACAAAAAAAGGGGGGCAAGAAAAAAATAAAAGAAAAATGTGAGAAATAGAAGAAGAAAAAAAGAAAAAGAATAAAAAAATGAGCAAAAGCCCAAAAAACACTAACGGACACTATAAGAAAAAATTCAATTCCGAATTTTCCAACCATCCCCAATTTTACCCAATACACCTCAAAATCCGAGAAAGTCCTAACCGAGTCCCAATAAATATTTTAATTAGCGCGTGGAGAGCTAAGACATGCAAAGATAAAAAGAGGGATTAATTGGTGTGAATAAGAGGCGATATTTCCCATTTTCCAATGATCGTACTCCGATGATGAGATATTTTCACCTCAAATATTTTCATTTTTAAAATTTTTGTGCATGACTTTTGTCCATTATATTTACTCTTATGAATGATGCATACCGAGAGAAACTATCCACATTCCGAGTGAGTCGTCTGTGAGAGTAATCCGTGAGAAATTGAATCAAAACGAATTTTCAAAAAGTAACGTAATGATCAATCGGTGGAAGTTAGCGATTAAATTTTTGACTTTGCATACACACACGAAAAATTGAGACTTATTTGCGGTGACCATTTTTTTGGGAGTTTAAATTGTACAATTTTTAGGTATTTTGATTTTTCTTTGAGTCGAAAAATGAATTTTGTGGGTATATTCACTGCAAACCCTCACGAGATAAAACTCATCCTACTAGGGTAACCTAGGGGTTTAAAGGATTATTGCATGCGCTAAATGCAATCGCTTGCCTGAGAAAGAGTTACTATATCCTAATAAACTATTTGCCAAGTGTTGGACCTAGCTTTGATTCTTTTACATTGCTCAGAACGATCAAAGTTCTAAGTTAGGGGGATTTAATTAGGCATAAATTATTCATATTTATCCCCGTAATTTATAGGCTTCTATCATCTTGTGCGATGTAAATTAAGCTGATTTATCTCATATCATTACTACTGACATTTTCTATATAGTGCATCGAGTTTCATGTTTTTCTCTTACATTTTGTAGGTATTTTATATAAGTGAAGAAAAGAGAAAACTCAAAATCAAAAAAGAAAAGAAGAAAAATAAAGGGTAAAATAGTAATTTTACACCAGGAGTTCGGACACGGAACCTCAGGAAAGTTGAATACCTTGATCCCACAAGCACGTAGGAAGAAACGACATCCAAATAAGAGTCACAGGTGAAAAGTTATGAAGCTTCAAATTTAAGAAGAAATCAAGGGAGATAAATGAAGAAAAATATTCCAGCGAACTGAGCCGATGAAGCAACAAGAGGAACGGTCCGACAAACTCGAATAGCCAAACTGAACTGATGGAAAATCCTCAGAACCGCCCCTACTTGGAATCAATCAGACCGGTTCTCCCAACAAAGAAGAAATAATCAGACCGGTTCGGCTGAACGAAATCTGCATTTTTTATTTCTCGAAATTAGAGTTGTGCATTGTTCAAACACTTAATAACACGTGAGGGCTATATCTTATTGTATCAACAGACATTAGAAAATAATTTTTTAGATAGTTTTGAGAGATTCTTGAAAGCAAGAACCCTAGGATTCATCTTTTTCAACAACTATTCATCTTTTGGCATTAAATCTAAGGGTATTTCTTCAATACAAGTATAGTTCCGTTATTGCTATCAATTTCTCTCATCTTTTTGGTTTGTGATTCATTATTTCTTAGTTAGAATTCTCTTTTACATGTTTGATTGCATTTTTTACGTAGGAATGATTTCATGCAACGTAGATTTCAGCGGCTTTTCCTGATTAAAGTTTTCAGAAAATTTGGATTCAGCGAGTTGTGGATAGATATGATCTGGAGACTCATCTCAAATAACTTCTTTTCCATCATGATTAATGGGGAAATTTGTGGTTTTTTCCAATCATATAGAGGTTTGAGACAAGGCTGCCCTCTTTCTCCTATGCTTTTTATTATTGGAGCAGAAGTTTTTAGCAGGAATATTGAAAAAATCTTTCAAAATTCTAAGCTAAAGATATTTAAGACTCCTATTAGCTGTCCTCTTGTCTCTCATCTTGCATATGCAGACGACATTATCATTTTCTCTTCTGGGAACATTAGAATAATCAAGAACATAAAAAAAATGCTGGACAGATATGAAAGAATCTCAGGGCAAGAAGTAAACAAAAGTAAAAGCTCTATCTATTGTGCCAAGCAAATAGATAATCCAAAATCCAAAAGTATTTCAACATTGCTGCAAATTCCACTCAAAAAGCCTCCTTTCGTTTATCTTGGATGTCCGATATATACAGGAAAAGTGAGATGCAATCTGTTTGAATCCTTAATTGTCAAAATAAGGGCCAAACTGGAAGGATGGAAAGCAAAGTTACTATCTATAGGAGGGAAAATTACTCTCATCAAACATGTGTTACATTCCATTCCAATTTTTACTTTGACAGCTTTACAACCACCAAAGAAAATTATAGCTATTATTGAAAAAATTATGGCTGATTTTCTATGGGGGTCACAAGAGGGAGTCAAGAAGCACCATTGGATTGGCTGGAAGGAGTTGTGCAGACCAGAAGAGGAAGGTGGAATAGGCTTGAGGTCTCTTTCTGATTTGGTAGATGCTTTTGGTATAAAATTATGGTGGACCTTCAGGAATAATAATTCTTTATGGTGTCAATTTTTAAAGGCCAAATATTGCAGGAAAAATCATCCAGTTGCAGTGTCTTCTTCTAGAGGATCTCATGTTTGGAAAAGAATGCTTTTGCAGAGGGAGAATGCTGAAAATAACAGTATATGGTTGATTGGAAAGGGAGAGATTAATGCTAAATGGGACAAGTGGTCTGGGAACATGCTGCTTCAGTCAAATATGCCAGATATTCAGCTTTTGGAAGTGCTAGATGAGTCAGGTAGTTGGGACCATTCCAAAGTGAACACGATGCTTCCATTTAATTCACTGTCTATATGCTCTCAGGTGGAAGTTATGGGGAAATGTCAAAAAGATCAACTTATGTGGACTCCTAATTCAGATGGAGTATTCAGTATATCATCTGCTTGGCACATTGTGAGACAACATAAAACTTCTTCCTGGACTAATTCTTTCATCTGGCACAAAAAAATTCCTATTAAAATTTCCTTCTTTTTGTTAAGAATGTTAAAAGATTGTTTACCAGTAGATGAGGCTGTTAAGAGAATAGGTATTAGAGGTCCCTCTAAATGCGGATGCTGCACAAATCCATCTAGTGAATCAGTAGAACATCTCTTTGGGAATAGTTCCATAGCTTATGAAGTGTGGAGCCATTTTAATAGTGTGTGTGAAATTCAAATGCTTAATTCTTCTATTAGAGGGAGACTCATCTCTTGGTGGTCATCTTCTAATAAAGATCAGTTTGGCATTGAGCGAAAGGTGATTCCTGCGTTTATTCTGTGGGGGATTTGGAAGGCTAGAAATTCATGGAGATTTGATAATATCAAAATGAATTCGTCAGCCATTATTTTTTATATTTACTCAATGGTTAGGATTCATATGGATATTGACGTTATGTCCATTGATAAACACATATGTTCTACAGATACTCATTCCAAATATATTAGATTGGTTCATTGGAGACCTCCGAATGATAGTTTTCTAAAACTCAATACTGATGGGAGCTGCAGAGGTAATCCAGGCGATATGGGAGGAGGTGGAGTTTTGAGGAATTCAAAAGGTAAACTCATTAAAGCTTTTGCTTCATTCTTTGGAAATGGTACAAATATTCAAGCAGAAGCAATGGCTATTTGGACAGGTATTGACTTATGTAATTTCACTGAATTAGAAGGGCTTCAAGTGGAATCAGATTCATTAGTCATTATAAAAGTTCTTTTAAATCAATCCAAATGTCCATGGTGCATCAAGTCCATCATCTACAAGATTAAAGCCAAGATTAAAGGATACAATGTCAAGTTTTGTCATGTGCTTAGAGAAGGAAATAAATGTGCAGATCTTCTTGCCAACTATGGTGCTTCATCTCAAATTCATCTTCAGTCAAGCTCGGTGAATGATTTTCCAAGAGAGTTAAAAGGTCTTCTAAACATGGATGCTTGGGGATTTCCAAACTTTAGATTTTACAAGTAGTCTCTTTTCCTTCTTTTGTAAAGGTGACTCTATTATAAAGTCATCCGATTTATTGGTTGTTTGAAAGATTTTCGTTATCAATAAATTGGGGCTAGTCCTCTTCCACAAAAAAAAAAAAAAAAAAAAAAAAAAAAAAAAAAAGTTTAGTCATATTTACACCATGTCTGGCTAAGTTTTTAGCGAGTTGGGGTACATGAACCCAAACTAGGTAATACATATGGATTTAAAAGTGAATAAAAAGTAATCCCTCATTTAAAGGTTTGAAATTTATCAAGATAAAGATTGTAGGCCTTTTAATTCCATTTACCCTAAGTAACCAGAATGTGTAAGGGTGTAATTGGCATTTTGATAACTTCCCATCCTTATCAAATACAATTTTTTTGATTTGATATTGTGTGAAATTCAGTCCTTATATGTAAAAAGCTTAGAGAGTATTCTTTAAATGAAGAATTATCTTTTTGAGGCTTTTATGTTCTATGTAAACACCGACGGTTTGGGAGAGTGTACCCTAACTCCATTTTCTCGCATATAGTTAAAGTTTAATTTAGTTCTTCTTTCATGCGTAGTTAGTTATTAATTTAATTCAAATTGCATTAGTTGATAGGTATAGTTATAAACTCATCACCTTTTCCTTTCTTTTTATGAGTTATTCTATGGTTAAGCGTCTTTCCTATCCTTTATCACGATTCTTCGTCCTATTCCTTGTGTTCGATACCGATTTACAGAATTTCTACTTGAGCGACCGACTTACACTTTAGTCGATAGAAGTATGCGCTAGAAATACTTTTAAAGTCGCGTCTATATGCATAGTTCAAATCACCAAGGAACCTTTTACACTTATTATTTTTTAAAATAATTTAATGCTCAACATGCTTATGTATTCCAGTGTGTATTATTTATATCCCTCAAGTTACACGCGTCTCTTTGGGGAAGGGGTGCACCCCTGTAATAAATCAATATTTTCTTTCATATGATGGTGCGCCTTCACGTTTCCTCTCCGTAAATAACCAAAAACCTGTGGGATTATGCATGTTATAAGATATAGATAAGTCTTAGAGGGGTTGAATATGACTCGAGGATACCAAAAACAAAGTATTTCCATTTTAAAGCTAATCTAGTTAAATTAGTGAATTTGGCTAGAGTTTTATGTAGTTCATTAAATATGAATGGAATCAACATGTATGAATTTTTTAACTCATACAACCATATTAAATGATAGCATTTAAGCACTCATACAAATAAGGAACAACATAAAGTCAATTACCCTTAGTTAACTAGGTTCAAGTCCTTAATTAGTTCAATTACCTAAAAAATCATCTACAAACTATAGGTTTAAGGTGAGTTGGTGTGTGACATGAATTATATGTGAAATTGACACATAAATAAACTCATAACACTGGATTTGGGAGGATAAGCCCTACCTGGGGGAAAATGTCATGATGCATGCTCTCTATCACTAAACTTGAAAAGGAATTTTATAGAATGTTAATGCATAAATCTCTAAATTAAAGTCCTTTATAGGTGACTTGAACACTTAAACTCTCCACCTTTTAATTGAGAATCAACAGCTAAGCTCTAACGCTAATTGAGATGAAGTCCCTTCTATTTGAAGCATCACACCTAATTAAATTAATCCTTTAATAATAGACCTAATTCCTCTCATCGAGTTTTAGATCTATTGTAGTATGATATGATATGTAAATTGATATAGGTTTTAGTGGTTTATGGATGCAAAACTCATTTTAAAAGACCTCGAAAACATTAGATCAAGTATGAATCTAGGTTAATTCTCTCAAGTAAGGCACAATGAATAATTGCAAAGAGTCCCCCAAAGACCTCTCAAAAATGAGTTTTAACAATAAATTCACCACTTTAGATGTATAAAAACACAAGTCAAGATAAATATTTGTAGGATTTGTTGAAAACTAGGGGAGTACGGTGTCGAATTGCCTCTATTCACATAGTGCATGTCTCATTAGACACGTATAATCCATTTATCCATTTGCCCATGTTCATTAAAATCGTGTGCATGGTTGGAAAATAGTGACATATGCACACTTATGCAAAATGGGTTGATTTTCAACATTTTCCAAGGTTTGAAAAGCAACATCAAAGTCTTAACATATTTTTATAACAAATATTTTTGCAATTTACTAACACTAGTAGAAAAAATGCATATGTGCAAAACTAAGATGTCCCAATTCCAAATAAACTAAAAGGATATCAAATTTGATGTCGCATGAAGTGTAAAAGTTAATAAAATAGGATTAAGATCACTCTCAGTTATGACATTGATATAAAATCAAGCGTCGGGTTTAATTTATGCAAAACTCAATATTTTGATATGGGAGTAGGCTGTGACACCCCGCTTATTAAAATAACGGGTGACCAGCCCTTTACTAAATAAAACAGGAATCTCAATGGCACATTCTTAGCATCACTGTCGAAACCAATTAATTACTAACCACCTACTACTAAATGAAGTTGTATGTCAATTTTAATATTTATTAACATGATACAACAACACTATAATCAAATCATAATTTATTCTAACAATAATAAAAATCCACAATCATATATTAAGTTGGAAACAGAAACCCATTACATGCAAAACTTAACCGAATAAACCATTGGTATCACATCCATACAATAAATCTCAATAATAAAATCAAATAAAATAAATCTGGATGACATAGGAAACATGCCCGAAAATTAAATGAATCATATCTAGAATGTGAGAATAGGAACGTCTACACAAAATCCTGCAACATCCCACAATTATCTCAGCTCCAATACCTGGAATGAATAATCACGCTTGGTGTCCCTGTGACTGGACACCTAAAAAATTTTGGAAATAAATTTGATACGGGACAAAGCCCAAATCCTTTTGAAAATATTTTGCAAGTAATTAAAATGCATATTTAAACATGTTTTTATTCTTTCATATTTATATAAGTACCGCACTCTCTCATGAGACACTACTCACCTCTCATCTAAAGTACGTACTTAACATTTGGATTTTAATCACTTAGTTAAGCTACCTGCCTAACTAGTTCCAAGGTGTTCTTATTTCTCTGCGCTATCCATTCTTGAGTATTTTCTACAATTGGCTTTCACATCTGCTAAACCATTATAATTCTCAATTATAATTAACCGATTTATTTCAAATGCTTTCATTTCAACGGTTATAATTCTCAATTAGAATTTATCGTTCCTTTCAAGTACTTTCAATAATTATAATTCCCAATTATAATTCATTTTCATTTCAATAATTAAACCCATCATCTTATGCTCGTGTATCTCTCTCTCTCTCTCTCTCTCTCTCTCTCTATATATATATATATATATATATATATATATATATATACACCACAACAAACACACATATGTCATGTATAACTGTTATCCTACAATTTAATAACATTACTGGATGCGGGTCTCTACAATACTATCATATCCCAGGGAATACTCACTTCATCATGGCTACCGTGTCAAAATTTCACACCGAACTTCGATAGAAACCATAACATTGGAGGTAGTCATAGGTACTTCGATAGCGAGTCATGACCATATCCAAAATCACCTCACTTCAAACTTTAACCCCACAAGGGAACATGCGTGGCGTTATGACCTGGAGACTATACTTAACCTGCTGTTTTTCGCCAGGTAAGATCACCCACATCGCAAAAGCTCCGATGATAGCACTAGAGGAGTATATCCATATATTCATATAATTATATCTTACACACACACACACACACATATACAGTATTTACAAATGCATATATTTTCTCAATAATTCCAGTTAATCGTGCCTATCACTCGTTGCACGAACGCAATATTTTTCCAAGCTCAATTATATACTCAATTAGTTAATTACTCACTTAATTAATTAATTGATGCCCTAAAATATAATTTCTGGACACGTAACTATCATCACTCATCCCGTATCCCAAGTTTTGAATCTTTATCACAATTATTCATATGCAAGTGTAATTCCCAAATACGTTAATTTGTAGCCCCGAATAAAGACCCATTCAATCCAAGGCCCTAACATTAATATATATAATTTTCAGTATTTCATAACATCAAATTTTGGGTTTTCTAATATCACAAAATATTCAATTTTGTCTCCAAATAAAAATATACCCCCATAATCAGTTCGACTTCCTGACCCGAATCGATTCGTTGCCGAATCGATTCGGCTAGGAGGCGATTCTGGGAAGTAACCCAGTTTTGAACTAGTAAAACGAATATTCATCCAATTCCATAAATTTTCTCAACACATAAACCAATTCTAATTTTTTAATAGCCATTATTAACAATCCTATGCATGGGCTTAATTACTTTATATTGTAATTCACATTTTAATCATCAAATTTATGGGATTCACAATCAATCATAAGAATTTCACTATTATATAATCAATTCATGTTCTCATTATAATATCCCATTCTTTTCTATCAATATCAATTCTTAAAACCCAAACTTTATATGGAAAGATCTATATTACCCCTTATATGAATCATTTCCCAGAAATCCTACAGTTTTTCATGTAAAATCCAACCAAAATAATTTTCCCAATTATTATATGACTGAAATTGAACACGTAATTAAATAGTAATATAATTACTTGCCGTTAGGTTCGTAGTGTCTGAGTTAGGTAAAGATGATGATAAAAACTCCTCGATTTTTCTTCCAATTCTTCGATCCCCTTGAGTTCTTGAGTTTACTCTTCACTTTCCTCTTGAACTCTTGAGTTTCTCCTCAAATTCAATTTTACTTTCTCTCTAAGTCGTGATATCATTCAACTAAACCTTTGGAATTCTAAAATGACTTCTTATCTTACCCTTAACCCTTCATTATATAATGTACATCCCGTTTTTGCCTTTTCATCTCCCTTTAAGAGGACTAAAAGACCCTTATACTAGTCCCAACTAGTTTAAAAAGTTCCCAAGACCCGAACAAAATCCCCCAAGTACTTAATTTCAACTATTTCGACCCATTTCGGATCAACCGTATATGCGAAATTTCGTCTGAGTCACTTATCAATATCTCCCATCTTAACCTATTATAATTTAACCAAAGATGTCCCGGTTGAGATATTATTAATTATGTCGCATTATTCACTTACGACATAATGTTATTTGACATCCAATTTTATTTACCGTGTCACCTTAGTAAATACATAGTCACAAAATATTAATTCATTTCACTCTAAATTAATAATTATTTATTTTCTCATTATTTCTTGATTTAATTAAATTATGTGTCACCAACGTAATTTAAATATCCAATTACATATGAGTATAAAACTACGGGGTATTACATAGGCAATGTACATGAGATAGTACAAACAAATTCAATACAAATTCGTAACTATCACCTTCATTCATTTGAACCTTTATCGTTGACTATTGTTAGAGAGACAAAGTTAAGAGCCTCCATTATTCAAGAATTTTTTATGATTTTTCTTTCGTTTACTAGTAACTCCTCACCCTTTGATTGGTTCATTACTTATTTTTGTCATTAAATAAATAATATTTGCCTCTATTATATCCTTCATTGCTACCACCACCATGATGATTGGCACGTCATCCATTCATATTCTTGCTTCAACTGGTGGCTAAGTCGCTACCACCTAAATCTATTAAGAACTAGAATTATTTGGTCGAGTAACAAACAAAAATTGACTTTTCAACATATAGTTTTGTTCCCTCTTTTGGTGAAAACGATAACTTCGTGGGATCCTCGAGTTTTTTGTCACCAATACAAATAAGAGTTTTATTAAAAATCCTCACACGATCTTTCTTGATCTATAAGATCCTCTCGATGTTGCTCACATTATTCCTAACAATGTAATGAGGCTATGAGTGGATAGGGGTGATTTTCCTTTCTATAGTATAAATTTGATGCCTTCACTAGTGCTCTCCAGTAATTTGACTCATGTGTAAGAGCAAGAATTTATAATTTCTCATAGTTTAGGTTTGTTTATAGTTTTTGCGTATCCCATTACAAACCTAACACTATATCTTCAAGTTCATTCGAAGATACGTTAGTAGCCGAGCTTATTTTCTGGATTCATCATTGACACTTTACGGATGTATAAAATTTATGGTTTTTCATGGATTACTATAAATCATATTGCTGGGATGTTTAACTTTTTTAATTAGGGCTTTTTGATAAAAGAAATTTAAAAAGATTTATTTTTAAGTATCATTCAAATGAGATTGGGTCTCGTTTAAATGAGATGTGTGGTTTTGCTTAAACCAGCATCAAACGACATTCGAATAAGATATCCTTGCCTTGACAGAGAATTATTCTTCGAAGCATGTTAAAAGGCTGTTCGAATGAAAAGATGGTTTCGTTAGAGCGAAACGGGGTGTCATTTGAACGAAACTATTATTTTCGTTCGAACAAGGTCTAATTTTGTTCGAACGACCCCGCCGCCTCGAAATTCATGATTTTTCTATAAAAACCCGTTTTGTTTAGAATTTCTCAAGAACTTTGGCCAAAATAATTTTTCAATACATATTCCAAATATATTTATTTTTTCAAAACCACTTTTTGTTTACCAAATCATGCATCCCCATATGTGATTTGCAAGTTTATGAAACCTTAGTTTCCATTTACCTTGCATAAACCCTTGAAGAGTCCATTCTACTGACGACTTGTGGAATCGAGGTTCTACTAATGAAGAAGAAGAAGAAGATTAATCGATGGATATCAAGGAAAGACCGCTTCCTTTGGATGTCACTAGACTTGGTTGTATTTTATATAAGAATTAAGGACTCTGTGAATTATGCTTAGTCATGCTAATTCTGTAAGTCGATTGTGCCTCTCAAATTCTCTATAGTGCTAAATAAAAGGTTTTGCCCTGAAAAAGGGATTTTTCCTTACTTATTTGCATGCATGTTTTGATTATATTACTGGTTAGAATTGAATTGGACATTACCATCATATGTACACCTTATTCCTAATCAAGATAAAATTTGAACTTGAGTGCGAGGAACTTAGTATACGGACTATCCATATGAACTCGCATTCTCAAATTGGTATAAGAGCAAGTTACACAGAGTTTTTGTGTGATCGGTACAATTTTGGTTTAAATTTATAATTTGTATAATAAGGTACCTATTTTTATTGGGTCAAATTATGTATACTGGAAAGTTAGGATGGGGTGTGTATTAAAATCCATTGATGAAAGAGTATAGCTTATTTGTGAAAGAAGGTGGACAACACCCATAGTGACCAATGACGGTGTCATAAGTCCAAAACCTGTCACTGCTCGGACAAAACGGAGTAACTTTAACTCAATTGGCTTAAGTGCCACTTTTGGAGATGTCAGTCCTATGTGTTTCGCCGCATCATGATGTGCACTACGTCTAAAGAAGCTTGGGATACCCTCAAACACACTTACTAGGGTACCAATGTTCTAAAAGATTTTAAGCTTTGAAATATCACCACATAATTTGAAATGATTACCATCCTAGAGTTTTAGTCATTTAAAGAGTTTTATGCATGATTGTCTGATATTGTTAACTATAGTTAAAATTTAGGTTAGAAAATTCCTGAAACGCGTGTAGTTAAGAAGATTTTGAGATCACTCCCTTCCCGTTTTATTCCTAAGGTTACTATGCTTAATTCTTTGGGTATATTATATACGATTGGGTTATAAGAAGTCATAGGATATCTTCAGACTTATGAGATCTAAATATTTACTAAAACTGTTAAACCTAAGGAAAAGGGAATTATTTTAATGGCTCAATTTAAAAAGAAAGAGGAGGTCTCTTTTGACTCCGAGTATGATTTTGATTTGGATGACTTGGACTTGTTTGCAAAAAAGTTCAAAAAGTTTCTCAAACTTAAAAAAGAAATACTTCCAAAGGAAAGAAAAGTTTTAAGAAAGATAAAAAATATAAGTCGGGCAAGAAAAAATTTAAAAATGAAAGAAAAGAAAACCATAAGAAAAATTTTATGAGCGTGAGGGTAAGGATCACAAAACTCACGAGTATGTTACACGATTAAAGCGACAAGGCAAAGTCAAAGTTGCCTTCAATGCCATGCTTAGTGAGAGTGATGTCGAGTCGGTGGATTCCGTGGACGAATCACCACATGAACGTAACTTCACCGCATTCATGGTTAGTCATATTAGTACATTTAGTGAACCTCATGCTGATGAGGATGCTACTAAACATGATGACATCGACAGCGAGTTTAGTCAATCCGGAGAGAGTGATGGAAATGATATTTTAAGTGAGAGAGAGAGTGACCTTCAATGTGCAGACGCCGATAGTTACGCTAAGTCTTTTACAAGGAAGAAATAAAAAAAAAGGTTTAACGCTTAGAGTTTTATGTTTAGATAAGGAGTTGAGAGAGGTGAGAGAGAGTGAGTCCTAGTTAAGAGTTTCTTTAGGAGGAAGAGTCATTTTAGTAGTGAGGAAAAATAGCGACTTGACCAATAAGGTGGCTAGTCTTACAAGATATCTTCATTCATCTATGGAGACTCATAAGAAATTTGAATCCCTTGTATCCTAACTTGAGAAAGATATCGAATGTGCCCAAAAGGTCAAGGTTACTACAGAGGATACATCGAAGACGGTTGAAAAAATGCTCCTCCATCCAGCTTTAGGTTTTAGGGAAAGGAAAGATATAGGTTATGTTGGTGCATCCACTTCACATACCGCATCGAAATCAGTTCCTAAATTTGAGGTAGATCTTTATGGGCCATCGACCTAAACCATAATAAAGAGTTCAACCTAAGAAAGCAAACCAAGGTGTAACACGTCGTACTTTTATGGATATTTAAATTACATGAGTGGGTGTAATTTGGAAATTTGAGCAATTTCTGTGAATAATAATTTTTGGAATTTGTGAACGTAATTGAATAATTTAGAATTTAAAGTGAATAGTAAATATTAATTTGCTGGTGTCAGATTAATATTTACATGGATTAGATTTTCTTATGGGACTAAGTATATGAGTTGGATTATTTTAATTACATGTCGCATTTGGGTAAAGCGGCGAAGAATAATATTTTATTTGAAAAACACACGTATTGAGATGTGTTGGGTTAAATAGTGAGTTTTAGTTAAGTAACTTGGATGGAGATTTGAAGTGCACGGTTGGTTTCGAAATGGCCAAGATAGTTAGAATAGAGTATCCGAGGGGCAGTGTTTAGGTTCCAGGGATTTTTGGACTAGTAGGGACTCGCAATTGAGTAAACGAGTCCTTTTTCGATTTTATAAGGGAAAATCCCTTATTTATCTCTTATAAGGCACGAGAGAGAGAGAGAGAGAGAGAGAGAGAGAGAGAGAGAGAGAGAGAGAGAGAGAGAGAGAGAGAGAGAAGAAAGAAAAGAGAGAAAATAAAGAAGAGAATAAAGGAAGGAAAAATAGGAAGACAAAGGGGATTCCGGCCCAAACTCCGTGGGATTCGACTCGAGGTCGTCGGATTTTATCCACGAGGCAAGTGTTTACTTGCTTTATTCATTTGAGTGCGTGTGTATCATATTACAGTCGGTAAACTATATAATTTTGGGTGAAAACCCTAAAAATAAATTTGAAAATTTTGAGTTTGAGTTTATAAATTGATGTATTGTAAACTCTTAATGATTCCTAGTATTAAATCCATGATAATGGAGTGTAGAAATGGGATAATGATAAACTAGGGCTTTAATGGTTTTAAGGTTTAAACCTAAGAGAAATGGTTTAATACCATAAATTAATTGATGTGTTAATTAGAAATCAGAGTTAGGATGACTATAGTGATGTTGGTCGAGGTTAGAAACCATAAAATGGAGAATGGGTTGATATTTGGGTATTTTGGAGAAGATAAAATCATCCAAATAGTGCCCTCAGAATGGGGCGAATCGGTTCGGGTCTAGACCGAATCGATTCGCATAAGTGGACCTGTAAGGCTGTCTCAGGCCGAATAGATTCGAATTGAGACCGAATTGATTCGCCTTTGAGGACCTGCTTGCAGAACACTTTTTGAATCGATTCGGATGGAAACTGAATCGATTCGGATGGAAACCGAATCGATTCACAAGCCTAAATCGATTCGCATTTGGCGCGAATTGATTCGCCTTTGTTGAATTTGGCAGTTTTCCTTCTTTGAGTTTTGGGGGAGTTAAATTGCAATCGGAGATTATTATGGGGGATTCTAGTTATTATATTAGGAATCCTAGATGACAGTATTGAGGGTGAGTAAACCTTGGAATGAAAGAGAGAGCCTTGGATTAGTTTAGTGTACAATCCGGGGTATGGACTTGGTGAATGTTCGGGTTGAGCAACGTTTGAGAGAGAGGTCTGCGGTAAGTGTGTAGAGATATTTATGTGGTGAGAATAAATAATATGGTCTAAATGCATTTGAGAAAATCCTAGGATGCGATTAGGATGGAATTTAGGATATAGGCTAAAGATGATTGAGCGGTTATCCGATACGTCAATTGACGACTATTATTACAGGTTATGTGGTACCTATGGGACTAAAATAAGTCGATAGTATACTTATTTGATTATTACGAATTGGTGTATTCGGGATTATATGTAAATCCTTAAAATTGATTTAGGTGAGAGTTATATATTAAGTAAGAGAATACTTATATGCTATTACGAATGGGAACATTCAGGATTATTGGCTATCGCTATAAGAGTTTGGAAATTATAGCCATATATATTGAAAAGTGATATATACTATATACGGGAGTTGTTACTGTATATATATATATATATATATATATATATATATATATATATATATGATACGGAATTAAATATATCTATATGTGACTGGTATACTTGTATCTTAGAGGTTGGTTCCACAGGCTTCCTCGGGCATAGGGATGGACAACTAGATTATATATTTTCTCTAGTGCTATCCAGGGAGGTTGCGCGATGTGGGTGAATCCCCTGGCTTGAGGACTAGTGAAATTATATCCCCAGGTCATATCGTCCCGCATATGAGTGCAATATTGTTATTCCACTCTCAGGATGGAACATGACCGCCTCCACCGTTTAGTATTTTTACCATGTCCATGAGTGACTCTGGCTTGGTACCGTGATTGATTGAGTAAACCTGGATGCAGATAGGCACTATGAGACTGCATCCTCGAGTTATAGCTCGGTGGGATGGTTATTATACTTATGATTGCAATAAGTATAATTATACTTGTTGCGTATAGTATATTGCTTGTATATGAAAATGAGATATCATATAAAGTCAACTTGTGTGAAGTGAAAAGAATGAATAAGGTGTTATTCCCCTTCTGGTAGATTTATATCCGAATTTATATGAATATGAATCTTAGGTTCTAGTGAGAACTATATATATACGGTATTTTATAATACATCCGTTATGTACGGAGGGCCTAATAGATCTCGACGATCAACATTGTCATGTAATAGTGTATCGGGGGGGTTCCTTCTTTGGATTTCTCTTCGCGAGACATTCCACGCACGAAATGTAGCGTAATGTTGGGAACGGGGAGAAGTTTAGTCCTTAGTACTCGGGTTTATGAGGGTTTTCAGAAGAGGGGTGAAACAGATTAGTTCGGTCGGGTAGCTTAACTAGGTTGTTTAGAATGTATGCGATAGGCATGCACTATTAGAAGAGGGGTGAGGTGAATCTCATGAGAGTGCGATACCAATTTAAATATGAGAGATTTTATATTTAAAAATATTGCATTTATGCACTTGCTAAACATTTTTAAAACTCGGGCTCTGATCCGTTTCCCTTTTTTTTTCCCTCTCTTGCTATATATGTATATATATTAAGTGTCCAGCCTAGATGATGATTCTTTCGAGTCAGACATTTGCTGCAACAGCTGTGAATGCCTGCTAGTTTATTGTAGATGCTTCTATCCTTGAGATCTAGATAAGAGCTATTGTAGAAACATTCGGGCCGATAGCCCTACTGTATTCATTTATTCTTTTATCGCATTTTTAGTGCAGCATTCGATTTGGTTGTATTATCTTAAACCGAGTGTTCAGTTATTTTATTTCATTTCAGTTGTTGCTTATAAACTGTATGAATGTTTTATTTAGTTGGTTTGGTTAAAAAGATTAGTTAAATAAAATTTTGATGTCAGCCTAATAAGTTATTAGTAATTAATTTGGTTTTCGACGGTGATGCTAAGAATGAACCATATGAAACTCCTATTTTAATTTGGTATATGATTGATCACCCGATATTTTATTAGGCGGGGTGTCACAGATGGTATCAGAGCATCAGGTTCTAGTGTCATTAAGAATCTGTGCAGACGTACTACGCTTTAAGCGTTGCTTTCTATTTGATATAGAGCCTTATGATTAGGATTGTTGATTCCTAATGTAATATTTCGTTCTCCCACTATTATGTAAGATTATAGTAAATCTTTTGCGCGCTCGTTCGATATTCGTGTGCTGATCGAGGAAGGGCGACCAAAGAAGGCCGTTATGGGGACAGCAAGAGGCATGGCTTAGTTGGAACTGTTAGTTGAAGTCGGGGATGAGGGCCGCAGTCGAGCTCACCCCCTTTGTGGCATTTTTATGAATTGTTGTAACGACTACTAGAATATAGTAGTTATATTTATTTACGTACCATTATAGTATAGAGAGTGGTGCTAAACTTGAATTACCAAGTGAAGTAAATTGCGAAAAAGTTTGAAAGGGTCTTTGATAAGGACCATACGTTGAAGTTAAGTCATGCGAAGGCAGTACAGCTTTATTCAGTGGAATTATAAGGCTTAGAAGCTTTGGCTTAGAGCGGGGTATACGAATACCCAGATGTGAAATTTTGAGGAAATTTTTTTCACTCGTCGGAGAAATGTTGAAATGGTGGGAACCGTAGTTACCATGTTTGGGGGAGCCAAATGTTTTTCTCATCAAGGAATCTTATGGACGATTTTAACCGCAAGTTGCTTTGATTTATCACAAATGAAGAGAATGTCACTTCTCAATTATTCACATGAGGATCGATCAGAGGCTGACAGTGAATAAAGAGTGATATGGAGAAGTGAACCTTGTACCGAAGTAAGGTAGGTACAATGAAGAAAGAGTCCTTCAATGATATCATAGGCTCACTAGAAAATATTGCTAACACTGATGGAGAAGTTGTATTCGTGAAACCCCATTGGTGGAAATCCACCCGGGGAATTCATATAAATAAGGCAGTTGAGGCCGGTAGCATGTTTCCTTTTTGTCGTAGGAGCTGAGGAAACTATGAAGGTGATTGTCAGGATCAAGGCTATAGAGTCCAAGATACTAATAACCTTAACGTGGTCAGGGAGACCAGAGATGGGGAAATATGGTGATGTGGAGCGTACAACTACACGCTTTGATCTTTCCCGATAGGAGTTAAAGGACAAGAATAGGGTGCCACGATGGGGCCTCCATTAAAGTAGTTTTGGTTCAGCTAAGGCAAGTGTACTATGTATGGAAACAAATTAGAGCAGTCAGGGATATTGACGAAGTTATTGTCATGAGTTTAACCTCGGATGAAGGAGGTATTTTTATGTGGCTAAATAGAGTCGCGGTATTTTGTTAACCCTGGATTCGTGTGTGTAATTCGAGCTTTATGGCAGTATCGGTAATATTATAGAGGGTATATCTATATATTTTCCACGATAGCGGGATTCTATTTTCTTCATTTGTTATGAAAATGGGTATTGATATTTTGAATTTATATCTGGGTTGTACTGCTCGTTTTGTATGTGTTATACGAGTATGGTACTATTGTAAGTGTAATGTATTTGTGGATGATTGGGGCGATAGCAGGCTAATGATTCAAGACTATCGTATCCGAGGTTCCATGGTGAAACGGGTTATTATTGCGATATCTCACCTGGATACAGGTTGAGCTCGCCATATTTTTTTTATATATATGTTTAGATGGAACTTCGAAGAGTATATGTTTCACTATTATAACTTTAGTGCTTGGGGGCCATATAGATATGATATAAGGTACGTAAGATTTATTATTTTACTTGTTTTACGCTGACAAACCTCCATGATCGACAAAGTTAGGTAGTAGTGTATCGGAGGGGTTTCTTGTTTGGATTTCGCTTTGCGAGACACTCAACGCACAAACCTTAACGACATCAAGAGTGGAGAGATGTTGTTGTAGGCTAGGATGTTGGTTTTGATGATAAATCAGCTGAGAGTCATGTGATAATTAGGGGCTAATGGAAGTAGATGTGCTGTGGAAAAGCACTGAAACAGTTTCTCTTACCGCAAGTATGTGGGTGAGGCAAGGTAAAGGAAATTGGGTTGAGGCTTATAGTTAGGCCTTGAATGGAAGGCAAATTCAGAGGAAATATGTTTTGGATAGGATGTTCGTAACACTTTTACAAAGAGTAGACGCCCCGATTAGTTAGACTTTCCATTTCGCTTATGTTTATGAGATAGGATTTTAGAATATCCCGATTGTGTGCCTTAGACCGTTATATCTTGATGACTGACGATACGAGGAAGTAGTGTAACAGGAGGATTCCCTGTCTGGATTTTTCTTTGTAAGATGTCCCACGCATGAAACCGAGCGAATGTCAAAAATTGAGAGAGGTCTTGGGCTCTAGGGATATAGTTAGTATAATACTCATTTTACGTGTGTAGAAAACACATTTATCTTAGGACTGCCATGAAGTGAGGCCCATTTTTTTTAGAGAGAGTGTCACGTGTGTGGCGTTTGCAATAGTGTGCTAATAGGCACGGATTATAGTGTGTATACGCACCTTGGTAAGTTAACTTTATATACCATCGGTTATAGAAGGGGCGTAGTATATAAAGCTGAAGATTATGCCGTGAGGCAGTCATAAATGGGATTGGAGTTTATAGGATGGAACGTCGTATGGGGTACGCAATAATCCAATCGTGGGTGCAATAAGTATAGCTTCATTTTTTAGGGAAATTCGAAGTCGCGAGGTGAGAAAACGAACGCTTAGAGGGTCGGCTTTCTGAGGGGATCGAGACGTTAGAGCTGCGATTATAGGCTCGTTCTCTTTATATGCGATTTTATAAGTACTAGGTATGATTTGTCGTTGTTAGAGTCAACTGTACTACTGAAGTAGTGTTTTAGAATATATATATTTGGTTAAGCTTGTTGTTAAGATAATGTGTCAGAGTATAATCCTTGAGATAGGTGGTACCACGAACAAGTACACGGTAGGGTACTAGGACATAGTGTGATTAGCGATCCTAGGTGGGTTTATATCTGAATTTCGAGGACGAAATTCCGTTGTGAGGAGGGGGGGAGTATGTAACACCCAGTACTTTTATGGATATTTAAATTACATGAGTGTGTGTAATTTGGAAATTTGAGGAATTTCCGTGAATAATAATTTTTGGAATTTGTGAGTGTAATTGAATAATTTAGAATTTAAAGTGAATAGTAAATATTAGTTTGTTGGTGTCGGATTAATATTTACAGGGATTAGATTTTCTTACGGGACTAAGTATATGAGTTGGATTATTTTAATTACATGTCGCAGTTGGGTAAATCGACGAAGGATAACATTTTATTTGGAAAACACGCGTATGTAATACCCCGTATTTTTATAGCTTTTAAATTATGGGATTTATTAAATTCAATTGAGATAAATTAATTTAATTTTAATCCAGAATGTTGTTTTAAATATTTACTAGCGTGACGAGAGTTAGTAATTATTGGAAATTTGGTATTTGTTGAATGTTACTGGATGAGTATAGTAATATATGAGATTCATTTTTATAATATTGTCACGTGTGAATAAAATGACAATTATGGAAATTTAAGTCGGGACGCGCCTGTGTCGTGTCGGGACTAAATGTTGATTAATAAAAGTGAATATTTTATAAGTTGTCTGTATGGTCGTTTTGAGTGCGCCAACGTGTCTGGAAGGGTCGAGATAGTCAGAAAAGTGTACCCGGGGGTTTAGTTTGGGTCTCGGGGCGTTTTTAGGCCTAATTAGTACCCCGGGTGGGCATTTTAGTCATTTTGTATTTTGGGGTAATTAAACCCACGAAAATTAAAAGGGTTATATAAGATATCTAGGTTGTCTTCTAGGGTTAGAACAACCAAAGACAAGTGACGTCCATAGGAGAGGGAAGAAGAGAGCTTCCAAAGCAATCCAAGGCCAGAAATCCATCCGTTTGCACCGCCTCCACCACCAACGCGTAGATCGCGAGACGGGGAACGCAACCACACCAATTTCGGCACCAAACCAGACTTCTGAAAACCCCAGGCAAGTGTTTATCTTGCTTATTTTCGTTGATGCATCACTCATATTGGTTTAGGGATGATTAGGACGAATTGTATGGAAGAAAAACCCAATTTGAGATAGAAAATCGCATGTAGTGATGACTTAAATGATATTCTGGAAACCCTTTGTCATGTAGAGGAGTAAACCACGAAATTATGATGTTTTATGAGAAGGAAATTCTGGAAAATATTTGTTAGAACCATGTTAAGAGAAATCTAGGGTTCTTGATATTTATAATAATTTTGGGTTGTTAATCCATGTTTAGTGATAGAAATCTAAATGCTTTACGTTGGAAATATCTGGTATGATAATATAATGTTAGTAGTATAAATTTTGGGACGATTGGGATTCAAAAATATGGATTTGTTGAAGGTTAGAAGATGAAACCCGTAACTGCAAAACTGCAGATTTTCGCAGACCTGCTTGATCGATCGATCGAGCCCAGACCTTCGATCAATCGATCCCCAGACCTCGATCGATCTACCCCTCCTGGCAGACTTAAGTTTCCCCTTTTAAAATTGTTGAATTGATTCGAAATGAAGAAAACTCTTTAGACATCCTTGTTAAGATAATTTGGGAGATAATGATGACTAGTAAGATTCATTAATGAATAAGAGACCTTTAATGTAAGGCAAAATCTATATTTTTGGGATGTTTTGCATAAGGGACAATGTAAATATATATTAAAGGGGAGAGACACGTAAGAGAGAGTTACGTTGGAACATAAATGGATATCTACTGAATTGTACCTTTGGAAGGATAGAGTCCATGAGGACTACGTAGTAAGTTGGAGAAACCCTTCGAATTAAAGTGAGAAACGAACCATTATACGTGATAACTAATAATGGGAAAATAAGGATAAATGTTGTGAATATGGGTTATGGGATAAACCTAAATTGATATTATAAAAGTAGTATATTTATATGATTGTGTATGCATATATTATATACTTGTGAAAATCATGCCCGCGCTACTTGCTATCCCGGAGGTTACCGCGCTGGGATGATCTTATCTCGTGTGCCTTATGGGGGATACTGACTCGTACCCTAGAAGATAGTAATCCTAGGTACGGGCTATCGGATCGATAGTCGGACGGTCCTAAGAGACGTGAGGGTATGTACTGACCTCTTGGACTTGGAAACTATGCTTCACCTCAATATTGTTTATGTATGTGTTAATACAGTTTGAGAGTGATTCTGAACTTGTATTTCCCTTAGTACGAGTGATACGGGGATTGGATAGCAGATTATGCCCGCACCATAATTTTTATGTGGGGTGCTGTTAGAATATATATATTATACGAGTAGTTAATATATATATGAAATTCTGAAATCTGGAACTGCCTACTGTGAATTGATATGTAGGACATGGTTGATGACTCAAATTATAAATACTTGTTTTGAGAAAGTATAATATGACACTGGAAAACTTTATTGATTAATAAAGTAAAAAGGAGAACTTTGGTTACAAATTGAAATCTTACGTTTTAAATACTTGTGTTGTTCAGTTGTAAATCCTGCGAATAACCTAAGATAAGTCAAATCATTGGAAAGATAGTGTGGTATATGATGAGATAAACCATTGGGAAGGTTAGTGCGATATGAGTGCACATTAGAAGAGAGGTGAGAATTTCTCAAGAGAGTGTCGCACTGATATGTTGTTGCATTGGCCTGTAATCAATTTAAATACTTGCTAAACGAATTTTTAAATCATATACACTATTAGGCTCTGACCCCTTTCCTTTTCTCTTTCTCTTTTGTATATATATATATATATATGTATATATTACAGGTGCCCAGCCACAGGGGTGTCTTGCATAGGGTCCTTTGGCAGGAACGAGCTGCAGCTTAGGTGGGAGTTGCAGGCCTGTTGTTTAGACGACTTCATTCATTTGATTCTACTCCTAGTTCAGTTTTATCCAGCAGGGGCATGTGTCGCCCTCTTTCTATTAATTAGTTGGTATTGTCAGAGATTGTAATTTTTACTTTCAGTACCTTTATTTCGGGATTTATTACTGTCAGGAAGTTTTCCTTTGGTGTTGTAAATGTTGGGACTATTTATTGATGGTTAAATTCTTGAATGTTCATTTCTATTCTCATTCCTAATGTGTGACTCTTAAAAATGTAAATGGTTAAAGGTTTTATAACCGGATTTAAATAAAATGAGAATAAGGTTTTAAATGGTTTTGACACTTAGCTTAATTATTTAGGGTGTTTAAATTGGAAAAGTATTTTAACGACAGTGATGCTAAGAATGAACCAACTGTTCACCTTGATTTTAATTTAATAAAGGAGTGATCGCCCGGTATTTAATTAGGCGGGGTGTCACAGCGTATTGAGATGTGTTGGGTTAAATAGTAAATTTTAATTAAGTGACTCAAATGGAGATTTTGAGTGCACGATTGGTTCCGGAATGGCCAAGATAGTTAGAATGGAGTATCCGGGGGGCAGTGTTTAGGTTCTAGGGATTTTTGTACTAGTAGGGACTCGTAATTGAGTAAACGAGTTATTTTTGGGTTTTATAAGGGACAAGCCCTTATTTATCTCTTATAAGGCACGAGAGAGAGAGAGAGAGAGAGAGAGAAAGAGAAGAAAGAAAATAAAGAAAAGAAAGCAGAGAAGAAAGGAAGGAAAATGAGGAGGAAAAAGGGTATTCAGGGCCAACCTCCGCGGGATTCGACTCGAGGTCATCGTACTTTATCCACGAGGCAAGTGTTTACTTGCTTTATTCATTTGAGTGTGTGTGTCTCATATTATAGTTGGTAAACTATAAAATTTTGGGTGAGAACCCTTAAAATAAATTTAGAAAATTTGAGTTTAGGTTTACAAATTGATGTTTTGTAAACTCTTAATGATTCCTAGTGTTAAATCCATGATAATGGAGTGTAGAAATGGGAGAACTGATAAACTAGGTCTTTAATGGTTTTAAGGTTTAAGCCTAAGAGAAATGGTGTAATATCACAAATTAATTGATATGTTAGTTAGAAATCAGTGTTAGGATGATTATAGTGATGTTGGTTAAGGTTAGAAACCATAAAATGGAGAGTGGGTTGATATTTGGGTATTTTGGAGAAGATGAAATCACCCAAACAGTGCCCTTCGAACAGGGTGAATCGATTCGGGTCTAGACCGAATCGATTAGCATAAGTGGACCTATAAGGTTGTCTTTGGCCGAATCAATTCGGATTGAGACCGAATCGATTCTCCTTTGAGGACCTGCTTGTAGAAAACTTTTCGAATCGATTCGGAAGGAAATCGAATCGATTCGCTAGCCCGAATCAATTCGCATTTGGGGCGAATCGATTCGCCTTTGTTGAATTTGGCAGTTTTCCTTATTTTAGTTTAGGGGAGTTAAATTGCAATTGGAGATTATTATGGGTGATTCTAGTTATGATATTAGTACGCCTTGATGACGGTATTGAGGGTGAGTAAACCTTGGAATGAAAGAGATAACCTTATATTAGTTTAGTGTACAATCTGGGGTATGGACTTAGTGAATATTCGGGTTGAGCAACGTTCGAGAGAAAAGTCTTCGGTAAGTATATAGAGATATATATGCGGTGAGAATAAATAATATAGGCTAAATGCATTTGAGTAAATCCTAGAATGCGATTAGGATGGAATTTAGGATATAGGCTACAGATGATTGAGCGGTTATTCGATACGTCTATTGAGGACTATTATTATTGGTGATGCGGTACCTATGGGACTAAAATAAGTCGATAGTGTACTTATTTGATTATTACGAATTGGTATATTCGGGATTATATGTAAATCCTTAAAAGTGATTAAGATGCGAGTTATATATTAAGTAAGAGAATACTTATATGCTATTACGAATGGGAACATTCGGGGTTATTGGCTATCGCTATAAGTGTTTGGCAGTTATTGATGACGCTGAGATTCAACACCACCAGATAAGTGATGATGAGCTCAAACAGTAGTAACCATGACAGCCATAGAGATGTATATGTATAAGTGTGTAAGTGTGTAGAAGGAGATGAGTATAAGAGGAATAAGACAATGATGTATAGTGGTTCAGCCAATCAGGCCTACATCCACTGTGAGTGTGTGATACACTAAGTATGGGCACTAACGGCCTTTGATACAATGCACATAAGCTCACTTTCACTCCCTATTGTGTGTATAAGCAGAGGTTTTTGTTAGGGTTACAGTTATCGATCTGTCGATTGGTCCCCTTGTAGGATTGTAGGTGACAAGTATATATAGGTCTTGGGGGGTGTAGTATACCCCCCCCCCCCCCCAAGTATGCATGGTACATGTGAATGATGATTTAGCCAATCTCCTGCTGACACCTGTAGATGCCAAATGATGACATAATATTCCCTCGCGTGAGGGGGTGATTCGGTTGTAACGGTCTTCCACGTATCCTGTGAGCCTCACGCGCACTGTTCCACGCGTCTCCCAAACCACGCGCTATGATAACGTCACCCTCGGCCTGTAACACGAGGCTGAGGGAAAAGTTCCTTCTGATAGTGAGTCAGGCCCAATTTAGGCCTCGTACTGTCGGGCCCTCGGAGGGTCGTCTGGAGCCTGATGAAGGGTCGGCCCCTCGAAGGGTCGTCTGGCGCCTGATGAAGGGTTGGCCCCTCGAAGGGTCGTCTGGAGCCTGATGAAGGGTCGGCCCCTCGAAGGGTCGTCTGGAGCCTGATGAAGGGTCGTCCGGGCCTGATGAAGGGTCGGCCCCTGAGGGGTCGTCTGGAGCTTGATGATGAGGTCACCCTGACCCCATCCAGGTACAGGGTGTCCTCGATTTGGCCGTGTGTATATATGGGTATATCAATCACCCCCCAGCCCTTAGCCATAGATGTTGTTGAGATGGCTGAGGGATAGTGTTGCAATTGAGATGGGTGTACGATCAGTTAGGTGAGTGACACCTGTTTAGCTGATATGACACCTAGGAAGGTACTTATTGTCACCTCAGTTTCTAAGGCGTGGCGGCTGCACATTTTGCCTGGGGCTTTGTGCCCTAATGATGCCCTCCTCATGGGTTGTGCATTGCCTGGGTGAGTGGGCCCACTCATTGGCAAGATATTTAAACATGTTTTTGAAGTCTCTCTCTTTCTTCTCCAATCTTCTTCGCGCCCGAACTCTCTCTCTCTCTAGTCTCTAGCCAACCATTTCTGCAACTTCAACATCACGATCCATTCAGCCTTTCGCTTTTGTCTTCAGGTAATCTTCTCTGCCATAAATTTTCTTTTTAATCTTTAATTTCGTTTCATGCATTGGGTTCGATACCCCCCTTATTGCATTTCTTAGGACTTGTATTTTCTGGAATTTTTCCGGCGAGTTGAGTTCTTCCATTTCTTGAGTTTCTTGACCAAAAACCTTCAGTTTCTTCTGTTTCAATCCAAAAGTCCAATCTGGTCAACTGTTAACTTGTTTATAGTTGAGTTCCCCAAATTCTTCCAAGTGTAGGGTCTCCCCCTTGATGCTTAGGAGGCTTTACAGCTTAGCTGAGGAATTCCCTTCCCTGAGAGAGAAGTTATTTGTTGAGATCAGACGAATAGAGGAAGAGGAGGAGAGGAGACGAGGGGCCGACCCTAATTGGGTACGACCCATCTTTCCCATTCCTCTAGCCACCATAAAACCATTTGAGTCGTCTGAGTCTTGTGGGTCATCTTTTCGTCCAGCCGAGAGTTATTCAGGAGAGATGGATGAGAGAGTGTCGTCGCCAATTGGCGCTGGAACTTCTGGGAGAGGAGAGACGTCTGACCTAAGCCCAGGCCGACAGGCCGAGGGTATGGTTACTTCTGAGGCTGTCCCTATGACAACTCTATCTCCACATGCCTTCCAGATGGCTTTTCCCTAAGGTCGTCTGACCGGTGATGAGGCCGAGACCGAGGGTGAGGGGACTGAGGATGATGAGGACTCAGATGACCCAGTTGACACATCTCACGCCTCGTCTTATATTTCCTCGGTCAGGGATCGTGACCTTCTTCTGTAGAGGCATGCATATGGTGTTCCTCCCATCATATCTATAAGGGTTCCCTCTGAGGATGAGATGGTCTTTGAGGGTGAAGAGGGAGAGATAGCGGTGTACGAACAAATGTTCAAGGTAGGTGTCAGACTCCCTTTACATCCTGTTGTCGTAGATATTTTATCAGCCCTCGGCGTTGCCCCCTCTTAACTTCCTCCCAACTCTTGAAGGACGATCCTTGGTTATGTCTCCTTATGGAAAAATGCTTTCACTGATGAGCCCTTGGCCGACGTATTCTTGGCCTGTTACAATATCACCTCCACGTCCAAAGAGCCTGGGTATTATCACCTGGGAGCGAGGAGGTCTGAAAAAAAACTTCTCCACGTGGCACAAACCTCCAACCACGATTGGAAGAAGAGATTCTTCTTTGTCTCCGGAGAGTGGGAGTTCTCTGCCGAGGCACAACCTATAGCCGATGGTCCGAGGGTCCTCAAAAGATGGTATAACCCTTCAATGAAGGCCAGGTCAGACCCTGGACTTAGTTTGGAAGAGAAAGACATAGTTGAATATCTTAGAGGATGAGGGAGAGGGGGTGAACTTGCAAAGTTTGAAGAGATGATGACCCCTCGGTTCCTCAAGGAAGCTGGTCTGAGGGTCGACCTCCTGAAAGAACTATGTGAGTTATATTTATTGTTTTTTTTCGTTCTTTTACTTTTTCAAAGTGTTTCCTTTTTATCTCTACACTTTTCTGACGTGTCGTCCTCTTTTCAGGTCGTCCTACTGGTATATCGGACTATCTTTGGGAAATGACTGCTCCCAGTTTGTTGTCAGGCTTGGCCAAGAAGAAAGGCAAGGAGCCTCAGCAAGCCCCGAGGAAGACGCAAACCACAGGGCCGACACCTGCCGAGCCGACCGTCGACAGACAAAAGAGGAAAGAGCCCGAGGTCCCCGTAGACCCTCGGCCAGGATCACGGATGAGGGCAAGGGTTGAGGCGTCTAAGGGAACCGCCTCTTCTTCTAGCATGGGGGCCTTCTGGTCCCAGAACTTGGCACTTCTGAAGGCCGAGCCATCATCACTTATCGCGAACTTGAGGGCAGACAAGGCGTCAATGTTTTCTGCTCCCTCGGCTGCCGACTACGAATTCTTATCTAAGATGCCTCCGGTAAAGGTGTATGACTACGGTCTGCACGCCCTGGATCAATTACTTATCTTGCTTCATTCCCTTAACTGCATTCTTTAACCAACTGTTTCCTCAGCCTCTTAACAAGTTCTTTTTCTTATGCAGTCTGTTTGCGCTTTTACCTCGGCCACCAAGTGGATGGCGAAGAATCAGGAGAAATTTCATGAGGCCGAGAGGGCCATCCAACATGAGGCCGATCTGCAGACTGACTTAGAGACTGCAAGGGCTGAGCTAGAGAGTGCCAGAACTGAACATGCAAGGATTCTAGACGAGCTGACGAGGCAGCACGACGAGGACCTGAAGGCCAAAGACTTACTCATTAAGGAGAAGGATGAAGCCTTGACCAACCTAGGGACTCAGTTCAAGACTGAGCTATCTAAGGCAGTGAGGAAGGTAGGGGCCGATGCTGTGGAGGCCTATAAACTCTCAGACGAGTTCCAAGGCTTCGGTCTTGAGTACTTAGAGAGAAGGATCAGGACGGCATGTCGGTGGGTTGTCCTAAAATTCGGCGATGTCGTCTCTTGAGTCCGTCCCTCTCTGGAGGCAGTTCATCTGGACGACTCCTTGATTGCCTAAGCTCTAACCCAAGTGGAATCCCAGGTGCACGTTGAGGGTGTCGGTACGTCTGAAGACCAGCCAGTCGTGGTCGTTGAGGAGACCTCTCTTATTGATGTTGAGGCCCTTCCCTCTGATGTTGCTCCATAGGGTGGGTGGGTGTAGCCTATACCCTCTTGGTGTAATCAATATTTTTGTACTCTACTTTAAAGAACACTTTGTAATATTTCATTTATATCATCATCTCTCTTGTTTTCTTCCATATTTGTCTTTTGTATGATTTGCATTGTGAATTTTTTTATTATCACTAACCCCTCGTATTTCTTGAGGACCATGGTGGGGTCGTCCCCTCCATGCGACCTCATATAGCCGAGGGTTATAATCACCAAATTAATGGTTTTAAACAAAGTTTTCCCTCGTCTTTCTTGGGGACCATGGTGGGGTCGTCCCCTCCATGCGACCTCATTATAGCCGAGGGTTATAATCAACAAATTAATGGTTTTAAACAAAGTTTTCCCTCGTCTTTCTTGAGGACCATGGTGGGGTCGTCCCCTCCATGCGACCTCATTATAGCCGAGGGTTATAATCAACAAATTAATGGTTTTAAACAAAGTTTTTCCTCGTCTTTCTTGAGGACCATGGTGGGGTCGTCCCCTCCATGCGACCTCATTATAGCCGAGGGTTATAATCACCAAATTAATGGTTTTAAACAAAGTTTTCCCTCGTCTTTCTTGAGG
This sequence comes from Sambucus nigra, assembly GCA_949130495.1. NCBI lineage: Eukaryota > Viridiplantae > Streptophyta > Magnoliopsida > Dipsacales > Adoxaceae > Sambucus > Sambucus nigra. Next base: position 193,161,091 of record OX422214.1, on the reverse strand, counting down.
ACCATGGTGGGGTCGTCCCCTCCATGCGACCTCATTATAGCCGAGGCTTATAATCACCAAATTAATGGTTTTAAACAAAGTTTTCCCTCATCTTTCTTGAGGACCATGGTGGGGTCGTCCCCTCCATGCGACCTCATTATAGCCGAGGGTTATAATCACCAAATTAATGGTTTTAAACAAAGTTTTCCCTCGTCTTTCTTGAGGACCATGGTGGGATCGTCCCCTCCATGCGACCTCATTATAGCCAAGGTTATAATCACCAAATTAATGGTTTTAAACAAAGTTTTCCCTCGTCTTTCTTGAGGACCATGGTGGGGTCGTCCCCTCCATGCGACCTCATTATAGTCGAGAGTTATAATCAACAAATTAATGGTTTTAAACAAAGTTTTCCCTTGTATTTCTTGAGGACCATGGTGGGGTCGTCTCCTCCATGCGACCTCATTATAGCCGAGGGTTATAATCACCAAATTAATGGTTTTAAACAAAGTTTTCCCTCGTCTTTCTTAAGGACCATGGTGGGGTCGTCCCCTCCATGCGACCTCATTATAGTCGAGGGCCGTTCTCTGAAGATGTTTTCATGTGTACTAGAACTGATAAACACAAGATGAGGGGAAACACTGACATTTCTCATTAATTTTTTAAGTGTTCTGTTGGAGCAACTCCTATTATAGTTATGGTCTATCAAGACCTTACAACACTACTGGTAGTATTTTTTCAAATGATCTGCATTCCAGGGGTTGGAAAAGGGTTCCCCCTCTAGGTTTTCTAGTCTATAGGCCCAAGGGACGACTTCATCGATGACCCTATATGGGCCATGCCAATTAGGATGGAGCTTTTTGGGCTTCTGCCAAGTCTTTTTGAGGACCAAGTCCCCCACCGCAATTGGTCTCTGTTTCACCCTCTGATTGTAAAACCTTGCAGTCCTTTGCTGGTAGGCGGCCTGCCTTATCTCGGCATCTTCCCTCCTTTCCTCAATCAGTTCTAAGTCGAGTCTCCTCTCTTCTTCATTTCTCTGGGGGTCATACATTTGGACCCTATGAGTAGGAAACCCAATCTTGGTGGGGATGAAGGCTTCCGAGCCATAAGATAGCATGAATGGGGTCTCTCCGATAGAGGTCCTCACTGTCGTCATGTATGCCCACAGCACGGCATATAACTCCTCGACCCATCTTCCTTTTACCTCCTCAAGCCTCTTCTTGATTCCATCTAGGATTGTCCTGTTTGTAACCTCTGTTTGCCCATTGGCTTGAGGTCGGCCCGGGGTAAAGAAGAATTGTTTGATACTCACCCTTTCACAGTACATCTGTAGAGAGGTATTCTTGAATTGAGTCCCGTTATCAGAGATGAGGATGTTGGGGAGACCATATCTGCATATAACATTTTTCCAGATGAACTGGAAGGTCTTCTGCTCTGTAATCGTGACCATCGGTTTGGCCTCCACCCATTTTGAGAAATAGTCAATTGCTACGATGAGGAATCGATAGTTATTGACTACCCTTGGTAAGGGTCCTACTAGGTCGATCCCCCATACTGCAAATGGACATGGGGATGTAATGGAGGTAAGAGGCTTATGGGGTTGGTGAGGGATGGTGGCAAATCTTTGGCATTTATCACATTTTTTTACATATATCGCGGCATCTTTCCCCAAGGTCCGCCACCAGTACCCTTGGGTGATCACCCTCTTCGCTAAGGATTTGCCCCCAATGTGGCTTGAGCACGATCCTTCGTGCACATCTTGCAAAATGGATGGGACTTCAGATGGGTGCACACACCTAAGCAAGGGGAGTAAAAATCCCTTTTTGTACAAGGTGTCCCCAATGACAGTGAACTTTGCATCCCTGTATCTCAACTTCTTCCTTTCTTGCCTTGCTTCTGACATCTCCCCCTCTTTAATGTATCTGATCAGAGGGTCCATCCACGAAGCTTCCTGAGAAATATTTAGGCAATTGTTAAGTGTTCCCTCAGAATCTTCAATAGTTGGCCGAAGTAAAATTTCCACTGGGACCGTCCTCCTGATGTCTGTACTAGTTGTTGAGGCCAACCTAGCAAGGGCGTCAACTTGACCATTATCGAGCCTAGGTATCCTCTTTAACCTTACTTCTCTGAAGCCCTTCAGTAACGACCTCACCTTCTCAAGGTACCTAGCCATCCTCTCGTCCTTGACCTCGTAGGCTCCTAGTATCTGATTCACTACTAGCCTCGAATCACTATGAACCAAAATCTGGCTGACACTAAGAGATATGGCCAAGGAGAGGTCGGCTATCAAGGCCTCATATTCGACCTCGTTGTTGGAGGCCTTAAAGTTGAACCTCAGGGCGTACTCAATGTCTGTGTCGTCGGGTGCTGATACTATTAATCCAGCTCCGCTCCCGCTTTCGTAAGAGGACCCGTCGACGAAAAGACTCCACACGGTATGTTCTTCTGAGAAACTTCCCTCAGTGAGTGACCCCTGTCTGAAGAGATATATTCCCTCTTCGTTTTTAGCCACATTCCTTCTAGCGGTGCTTATCTCAGCCTTATCTGCAGGCTTGTCCGTGAGCTCACCTTGTCGGGTATCTATCTTCCTGAGGCTCTCACCCTCGACTTCATCATCTTCCCAAGTAAACTCGACCACGAAGTCTGCCAATGCTTGCCTCTTAATGGTCGTACCAGGCTGATACACAATGTCAAACTCCCCTAGCTCTATAGCCCAGGCCATTAGCCTCCCTGATTTTTCAGGCTTGTGCAAAACCTGCCTAAGAGGAGATTTAGTGAGGACGACCATTGTATGGGACTGGAAGTATGGCTTCATCTTTCTTGATGCATGGATCAAGGCATAGGCCAACTTCTCCATCCTTGGATATCTTTGCTCTGCCCCCTAGAGTGCCTTGCTGTTAAAATACACAGGCTTCTGTACCCCGTCTTCGTCTCTCACAATGGCTGCACTGATGGCTGACTCTGAGACGACGAGGTACACATAAAGTCGTTCACCCTGCATGGCCCGTGATAATAGTAAGGGAGACCCCATGTATGATTTTAACTCCTTGAAAGCCTCATCACACTCTTCACTCCATTCGAAGGATTTTCTGAGAATTTTGAAGAATGGTAGACACCTATCTATGGCCCTAGATACGAACCTGTTCAAGGCAGCAACTCTCCCTGTGAGTCTCTGAACGTCTTTAATGGACTTGGGGGTCTTCATCTCAACAAGGGCCTTTATATTTTCAGGATTGGCCTCGATGCCTCTTTGGTTGACAATGAACCCCAAAAACTTCCCCCAAGACACACTTGGTCAGGTTGAGCTTCATCTGGTAGTTTTCCATCGTATTAAAGGTCCTCTCCAGGTCTGCCACATGATCCTCTGCCTTCAAACTCTTAGTTAGCATGTCATCTACATAGACCTCCATAGACTTCCCAATTTGGTCTTCGAACATTTTATTTACGAGGCGCTGGTACGTTACCCCTGCATTTTTTAGGCCAAAGGGCATGACCCTATAACAGTATGTCCCCTTGTCAGTAATGAAGGTTGTCTTCTCCGAGTCCTCAGGGTTCATAAAGATCTGGTTGTACCCTGAATAGGCATCTATAAAGCTCATGAGCTCATGGCCTGCGGTAGCGTCTACCATCTGGTCAATGCGGGGGAGAGGGAAGCTGTCTTTGGGACAGTGCTTGTTGAGGTCGGTGAAGTCCACACACATTCTCCACTTCACGTTGGCCTTTGGGACAATGACTGCATTGGACAGCCATTCAGGGTAGATGACCTCTCTGATAAACTCAGCATCTTCCAGCTTCTTGACCTCATCCCTAATGACCTCATACTTTTCTCGAGAATAAATTCTCCTCTTCTGCTTTATCGGCTTTGCTCCCTCTACCACATTGAACTTGTGGAACACAATTTCAGGGTCGATTCCCGGCATATCTACATGACTCCACGCGAAGACGCTTCGTCTTCTCCTCAACAGTTTAATGAGGTCTTCCTTGATATTGGGCTTCAGAGACTTGCCGACTTGGACGGTTTTTACCGGGTCATCCTCATCGAGGATGATGGATTCTACCTCTTCCGCGGCCTCTCCTTTCTTTAGCTTCGTCTCATCCCTGGGGTCTAGGGTATCAATATTGTAAGTGGTTGTAGTCCTATTGTGTGCCTCTCTTTCTTCAGCGGAGTTGTAGTAACATTCTCGCGCTATCGTCGGGTCTCCCTGAACTTCCCCCACCCCGTAAGGGGTAGGAAATTTAATCATCTGATGGATCGTAGATGACACAACTTCAAATCCCTTGAGGGCCACACTCCCCAGTATGATGTTATAGGTCGAAAACACATGTTCATCCATCACAAAGAAACTGACCTTCTTGGTAAGCCATCTCAGCCACTCGCCCCCCATCCTGACATCGGCCTCATACACTCCAAGGGGAGGAACTTTTTCCTCACTGAACCCAATCAATGGATGATGGTATGGGACGAGTCTAGCACGGCTGAGACCTAAGGCTTTGAAGCACGGCCAAAACATTACATCTATAGAACTGCCCCCGTCGAATAATATCCTCGGCACCTCACACCCGTGCACCCTAGTTGTGATGACGAGTGGGTCATCGTGTGGGGCTAGGATGCCTTTAAAGTCCATTATCGAGAACCCCACTATCAGAGTGTCCATATCGACCTTCTTCCTCTTTTCTGACTTGACCTCCAGAGAGGTTGAGTGTACCGTCTTCGTCACTGCCTTGGCCTCAGCCACATTGGCCTTCCTGTCAACGACCTCAGACCCTCCTCCTGCTAGACCCCCGGAGATCATTCCCACTTCGAGCGAGATTATATTAAGCCTCTTGACAGGGCCTTGGTCGTCTCTCGGCGGGAGGTCAGGGTCGTCCTCATCATCAGAAGGGTCATCCCCTCTTTTTTGAGGACCTTCTCTACATGCATCGCCTCGCTTCTTTCTGGGGTCGTCCCCTTGTCCCCTCTTGAAGGAACCTTTGTCGACGTACTTTCTGAGCTTCCCTTCTTTCAGCATCTTCTCAATCTCATCTTTCAGAGCAAAGCATTTGTCTGTTATGTGGTCGTGGTCTTGGTGAAATTCGCACCACAAGTTCTTGTTCCTCTTGTTGGGGGCTGCCCTAGTCAGGGTACCAAAGAAGGCATGACACCTCATCTCATCTGAGATAGAGTATATGTCTGCTGCTGATTGATACATCTCAACATGGTGGGCAGGTTTGGTGCTCCCGTCATATCTTGGGGTGACCACGGGTGGCTTGAACTTTGATGGCGTAGGGAAGTTGACTATCTACGCCACAAAGGGTGAGCCTATGGTGTATCCCCTCTGAAGAGGGTCGCGACTTTTCAGTATATCGTCGATCTTATCCTCCAGTCGCTGGATCGAGTCATTCCAAGGCCTCGTAGGGTCGGCTTGGCCAATGTTATCCCTTGTAGCTTCTTTGACATGGACTGAGGGTTCTGCTGCGGCTGGCCTGTGTCGGCTGTTTACCTCCCCCTGATCGTCGTTCCGTCCTTGGGGTCGACCCCCATAGGGTCGGCCATCAGCCGCCTCCCTTCTGGACCTCGCAGCGCTCCTTGATCTAGATAATTTTTCCCTCAGGTCATTCACTGGGCCCAGCCTCTCAAAGGTCGATCCCCTGCTCAGGCGATCGAAAGCAGAGCCTCTCGGCCGATCGTCAGGATTTTTCCTTCCACACTTCCCTCTGCTCTCCTGGAGAGGTCGTACAGTATTGTTGGAGACCTCATACGGCTCCCAGCATTCTATGGGGGCTTCCTCCTCCTCCAGATCATCATACCTGTCTTCAGGGCAAGGGTTTCCTTGCCTTCCCAGGCGTAGACGCCGGGGGTCAGCAACATCCCTACGCCGCTGAGGGGGTGGCAGGTCTTTGCGTGGTGCCTGGGGTGGTCCCCTGGCCTCATGCTGTCCTGGAGCTGCTTCCGGAGTAATCATCTCAGGCGAGACCCCTGGTGGTCTTAGTATGTTCTGGCTCAGAGCTGTGAACTGCTCCTACATGATCTGCTGGCTCGCTGCCAGAGACTTCAAGGCTGCCGCCACATCAGCCATCTCAGACTAAGGTGGTGGCTGACTGGAACTGGGTCCTACTCCATCATCCGGTGGGGGAAGTGGTGGTGGTGGCATCTCTGGTGCCATATGTTTGAGCTATGAAGAGCTACACTGAAGAAGGTTTGTAAGCTTGAGAACCTTAATGGGTCTCTTTTAATGGTGAAACATCTCCACACAGGGGGAGGACTGGCTCACCACCAGAGTGCCCAGTGAGGTCAAGCTGTATTCAAGGAAGATACGTCTTCTCGTTCCCACAGACAGCGCGAAACTGATGACGCTGAGATTCAGCACCACCAGATAAGTGATGATGAGCTCAAACAGTAGTAACCATGTTAGCCATAGAGATGTATATGTATAAGTGTGTAAGTGTGTAGAAGGAGATGAGTATAAGAGGAATAAGACAATGATGTATAGTGGTTCAGCCAATTAGGCCTACATCCACTGTAAGTGTGTGATCCACTAAGTATGGGCACTAACGGCAATGGATACAGTGCACATAAGCTCATTTTCACTCTCTACTGTGTGTATAAGCAGAGGTTTTTGTTAGGGTTACAGTTATCGATCTGTCGATTGGTCCCCTTGTAGGATTGTAGGTGACAAGTATATATAGGTCTTGGGGGGTGTAGTATACCCCCCCCCCTAGTATGCATGGTACATGTGGATGATGATTTAGCCAATCTCCTGCTGACACCTGTAGATGCCAAATGATGACATAATATTCCCTCACGTGAGGGGGTGATTCGGTTGTAACGGTCTTCCACGTGTCCTGTGAGCCTCACGCGCACTGTTCCACGCGTCTCCCAAACCACACACTGTGATAACGTCACCCTCGGCCTGTAACACGAGGCCAAGGGCAAAGTTCCTTCTGATAGTGAGTCAGGCCCAATTTAGGCCTCGTACTGTCGGCCCCTCGGAGGTTCGTCTGAAGTCTGATGAAGGGTCGGCCCCTCGAAGGGTCGTCCGGCGCCTGATGAAGGGTCAGCCCCTCGAAGGGTCGTCCCCTGAGGGGTCGTCTGGAGCTTGATGATGAGGTCACCCTGACCCCATCCAGGTACAGGGTGTCCTCGGCCTGGCCGTGTGTATATATGGGTATATCAGTTATAGCCATATATATTGTGAAGTGATATATATTATATACGGGAGTTGTTACTATTTATATATGATATGATATGATATGAAATTAAATATATTTGTATGTGATTGGTATATTTGTATCTTAGAGGCTGGTTCCACATGCTTCCCCGGACATAGGGATGGACAACCAGATTATATATTTTCTCTAGTGCTATCCAGGGAGGTTGCGCGATGTGGGTGAATACCCTGGCATGAGGACCGGTGACAGTATATCCCCAGGTCATATCGTCCCGCATATGAGTGCGATATTGTTATTCCACTCTTAGGATGGAACATGACCGCCTCCACCGTTTAGTATTTTTACCATGTCCATGAGTGAGTCTGGCTTGGTACCGTGGTTGATTGAGTAAACCCGGATGCGGATAGGCACTATGAGACTGCATCCTCGAGTTATAGCTCGGTGGGATGGTTATTATAATTATGATTGTAATATGTATAATTATACTTGTTGCGTATAATATATTTCTTGTACATGAAAATGAGATATCATATAAAGTCAACTTGTGTAAAGTGAAAAGAATGAATAAGGTGTTATTCCCCTTCTGGTAGATTTATATCCGAATTTATATGAATATGAATCTTAGGTTCTAGTGAGAACTATATATATACGGGATTTTATAATACATGCGTTATGTACTGAGGGCCTAATAAATCTCGACGATCAACATTGTCATGTAGTAGTGTATCGGGGGGGTTCCTTATTTGGATTTCGCTTGGCGAGACATCCCACGCACGAAATATTGCGTAATGTTAGGAATGGGGAGAAGTTTAGTCCTTAGTACTCGGGTTTATGAGGATTTTCAGAAGAGGGGTGAAACCGATTAGTTAGGTCGGGTAGCTTAATTAGGTTGTTTAGAATGTATGCGATAGGTGTGCACTATTAGAAGAGGGGTGGGGTGAATCTCATGAGAGTGCGATACCAATTTAAATATGAGAGATTTCATATTTTAAAATATTGCATTTATGCACTTGCTAAATATTTTTACAACTCGAGCTTTGATTCGTTTCCCTATTTTTCCCTCTCTTGCTATATATGTATATATTAGGTGTCCAGACCCGAGGACGTCTGGACGATGATTATTTCGAGTCAGACGTTTGTTGCAGCAGCTGTGGATGCCTGCAGGTTTAATGTAGACGCTTCTATCCTTGAGATCTAGTTAGGGGGTATTGCAAAAACATTCGGGCCGATAGCCCAACTGTATTCATTTATTCTTTTACCGCATTTTTAGTGCAGCATTCGATTTGGTTGTATTATGTTAAACCGAGTGTTAGGATATTTTATTTCATTTCAGTTGTTGCTTATAAACTATGTGAATGTTTTATTTAGTTTGTTTGGTTAAAAAGATTAATTAAAGAAAATTTTGACGCCAACCTAATAAGTTATTAGTAATTAATTTGGTTTTCGACTATGATGCTAAGAATGAACCATATGAGACTCCTGTTTTAATTTGGTATAGCATTGATCACCCGGTATTTTATTAGGCGGGGTGTCACAAAGGGTAAACCCAAACAAGTTTATATTTGCATTTTTTACAAAAGGAGAGTTCACCTTAAAACGTTTTGCTACAAGTTTTGTAGAACTAGACGTATGTAGACTCCTGCGCGTCTCTATAGCGATTTCGCTAGTCTTAGAGAGCAAGTTGAGCTCCTAGTCGTGACTTTTCAAAGCTTAATGGAAGAAATTTACTGGATGTCAATGCTGTGTGAAAATGCTCCTGATGCTTTGACTAGCCCCAACAACGATAAGGGTAAATAAAAGGTTACCTCCACTTAGGTACCTAAGCAAGACGACAAAGAATTTGTTATGCATGTTGCTCTCAAGGTTCAAAATACTTCCCAATGGTATTTTGATAGTGGGTGATCTTAGCACATGACTGGTGGCATATCATTTTTTACCAACCTTGAGGGTCACTTTTAAAGATGGGAGAATGACTAGAATTTTAGGACGTAATTGTGTTGAGATACCCGAATTTCCTAAACTAGACAATATGTTGTACGTAAAAGGGTTGAAAGCGAACTTAATTAGCATAAGTAAACTATGCGAAGAAAACTTTGAGATAAAGTTTGACCGATTCGAATGTAAGGTTTATGATCAGTCCGGTGAACTTTTACTACAAAGAGTGACGATCAAAGATAATTGCTATTGGATTATAACCAAGTCCCCCTTTATGTGCAGCAATGTCATGATCTCCTTTATGGATATTTAGCATCAACGGCTAGCTCATGTGAATTTTAGAGATGTTGGGAGATTAGTAAAAAAGGACCTAGTTCGTGGCTTACCGTCACTTGGGAAACCAAATTCTGCGATTTGCAGACCTTGACAATAAGGAAAATAAATTCTAAATCCTCATTAAAAGTTGAATACCATTACCACCACCCATGTTTTGTAGTTGGTTCACATGAATCTTATAGGTCTTACTCGCTCGGAGAGTTTAGATGGTAAGTGATACATTCTCGTGATGGTCAATGACTTTTTGAGAACTCTATTATGTTTTTTTTAGGAAAAAGTCGGATGCGGTTGAGATCATAACAACCAAGTGTCGTGTCCTATAAAAACCAACATGGTGTCACTATTAATCAGATACGTAGTTACAATGTCACTGAATTTATAGAAGCCAAAGTGGATAGCCATATTGATGGAGTAGGCATTAAAAATGAGTTTTCGACCGTTCGTATACCTAAAAATAATATAATTGTTAAGAGTAATAATCGGAAGATATAAGAGATGGAAAGATCCATGCTTCTTGGGAGAAATATGCCTAGACGTTTTGGGGCAGAGGCAATCAGTACCGCATGTCATACAGTGAATAGAGTATATCTTTATCCACACATGCTAGTAACGTTATATGAGTTATGGACAGGGAAGAATCCCAACCTATCATATTTCCGTGTCTTTGGGAGTACTTGCTATATCTTGAGAGATACAGATCACTTAAGAAAATCAACTCCCAGAGCGAAGAGGGGATATTTTTAGGTTATTTATCAACCAGAAGGGCATATATGGTGTTTAACCTTGCAAGCCCTAAGGTTATAGAGTCAATAAACATTATGATTAGAGATGATGAGCTACTGATATTTATTTCTCCCAGCACTAGTGTGAGGATAATTCACCCCATAGTAACGATCCCATCCTTCCTCATACTATCTCAGTGGACTCCATTTATGATTTAGAGGATCCACCATCACGGGTTCAAAAGAATCGTGACCCTACCGCTATATTTGGTGATCTTATACTAGGTGTCAAGACTCGTGCTCAACTTAAGAATACGGTTGTCTACCTTTACTATACCTCCTTAGTGGAGCTCAAGAATGTGAAAGAAATACTTAAGGATGAGAATTTGATATCCGCTACACAAGATGAGTTATTTCAGTTTCTTAAGAACGGTGTTTAAGAGTTAATCCCTTAACCTAGCGAGACAAATATGATAGGTACCAAATGGATCTACGAGAGTAAGATGGATGATAATGGTATCATAGTTTATAATAAGGCTAGGTTGGTCACTCAAGGCTACACATAGATTGAGGGTGTAGATTTTATGAGACATTCTCTCTTATTGCTAGGCTTGAGTTCGTTCGCTTACTACTCGCCATAGTATGTTATATGTACTTAAAGTTATATCATATGGATGTCAAGAGTGCCTTCCTTAATGGTATTCTACATGAGGAAATTTATGTGGAACAACCAAAGGGATTTAAAGACCCTAAGTAGCCGGGACACGTCTTTTTTCTTAATAAGGACCTGTATGGTTTGAAGTAATCACCCCGTGCTTAGTACGAGAGTCTTACTTCCTATCTCTTAGCTTGTGACTTCAAGAGAGTGCGAGTGGATAAGACGTTATTTATGAGGAGAGAGAGTGGTGTTATCTTGGTTATCTAAGTCTATGTGGGCGATATAGTATTTGTATCCATGTACTCCCGACATGCTCACATTTTTTAGGAATAAGAGTGAGTTAGAGATGAGCATGGTTAATGAGCTTACATTCTTCTTAGGTCTCCAGGTGCATCGATTAGAGGATGAGATATTTATATCTCAATCCAAATATTCTAGGGGCCTAGTGAATAAGTTCAGTTTAAACTCTTCTAAGCACTCACACACCCCTGTGAGTACATCTACTAAGCTTTGCAAAGGCACTTTAGGCAAGGACGTAGAGAAAAACCTATATCTGAGCATGATAGGTAGTCTACTCTACTTGATTCCTAGTCATCCTAACATTATCTTTAGCTTTGGAGTTTATGCGCAATACCAGGCATCTCCGAAAGAGTTTCACTTGGTCGCACAAAAATATATCATCAAATACCAGGCATCCTATAATATTTGGTTTTCTTTTGACACCGGTGACCGTTTATCCACCTATTCAGATGTCGATTGGGCCGGTATTGTTGATGGTTATAGGAGCACCTCAGGTGGGTGTTTTTATATTAGAAGTGCTCTTGTCACTTGGTTAAGCAAGAAGAAAAACTCCATATCTTTGTCCACGACAGAAACTAAGTATATTATCGTCGGGAGTTATTGCACGCAACTTTTATGGATGAAGCAAATGTTGGAAGATTATGGGATTTCATAAGGTACAATGACTATTTCTTGTGATAATACGAGCGCGATCCATATGTCCCGTAATCTAGTCCAACATTCTCGCACAAAGCACATTATGATATGTAAGCATTTGATACAAGATCTCAATGAGGAGAAGGTCGTATCCTTGAGCTTTGTGAGCACCAAATGTTAATTAGCCAATATTTTCACGAAACCTTTAGATGAACTTAGATTTGAGGATCTTATGAATCTTTGGGTATTTGCACCGTTGATTGAGTTCGTGTACTTGATCTAGTTTAGGATATTTATCATATCCATATCTTATATTCATATTGTTAGATTGTATTATCATTGTAGTTATATGTTTTTCTTTTTGAGATATTTTGAAAATTTCCAAAAAGAGTTTTGTTTTAATGGAAATTTTTGAAAAATCCAAAAAGATTTTTGGTTTTTATAGAAAAAGTTTGAAAAATTGAAAGAGATTTTATGTTTGATAAAATTTTGAAAAAGACAAAAGGGTTTTGTATTTTCATTTTTTCATCATATATGGATGGACAATTAATATACGGATCACCCCTACATTTCATCCATTCACGTGACTTTTTCATAGTGTTTGAGACATGACTTTATTTCGTTAGTGTGCTTAATAATGTGTGAATAACATTGCGTTGATCATTAATAATTACTATTACATATTAGACTTCTTTCCTCATTTATTTGAGAATGCAAGTGATTCAATGGGTTGATTTATATCTTAGATTCCCACACACAAATTTATTTTTTACTAAATTTTATCTTAAATTAAATTTTGTTTGCATACAAGATGTCTCCTAATTTATAATTATCAAACTAAGCATGCAATCAACACAAGAGATGAGAAAAAATCCCTAAAAAGGGCAAAACCATATGTTCAACACTACCTAATGATTTGACAGACAATCTACTTACAAAACTTAGACAAACTAAGTGAGATGCACAGAGTCTTCAAAACTTTAATAGAATAAGACTCAGTCAAGAGTTATTCAGAGGTAGTGGTTACCCTCGGTATCCACCGATTAACCTTCATCTTCTTCTAGTAGTGAACCCTCGGTTCACAAGTCAGTCGTAGAGAATAATCTCCACTAGGTGTATAAATGGTATTGGAAACTAGGGTTTCACAAAGTTCACAAATCACATAAGGGGATGATGTAATTATGAATCAAAAAGTGATTTTGTGAAAAAAAAAATGGAAACCTTTGGACTATATATGCAGAAATCATTTTTGCCAAAGTTCTACGAAAAACTACTCAAAACAGGTATTTATAAGGGTTTCACGAATTTTGAGGCAGTGCAGGTTGTTCGAACGAAACTGAAAGTCATCCGAACAAAAACATTAGTTTCATTCGAATGAGATGCAAACTTATTCTAACGACATGGGCTTTTCATTCGAATGCCCATCTAACGTCCTTCAAATGAGAAATCTCTGCTTACGAAAACCAACCTCGTTTGAAAGGCAGTATAAGCCCATTTTAATGAGATAACAGTTCTCGTTCGAACGAAACTGCTTCTAGATTAAACGAGGCCAAAAAATAATTTTTATTTTAAAATTCTTTTAATAAAAATGCCTTGCTTTTTTTTCTAAAAAATAACATCCCGCATATAATTTATAAATTTTATGAACACCCATGCTTATACCTTCATATCTTATATGGGTGTCTTTGATCTTGGAGATGTCGGAGTTTGGTTCGATGAGTCGGTGTGTAACTGGATACACCAAAAATAAAATAAAGCTTAATTTATGAGAAATTATATATATTTACTCTTACAAATCTCCCTCTTTGGCTATTCCGAACTAAATCAAAAACCAAATTATAATAAAACCTTTCTAAGACAATGATTTCTAATGCCCTACCAAACCCTAGAAACAAAACGACATAAATAAAAAATTGTCTTCAAACTGAACTTGTTCTTCCTTTGGAAAATTTTGTCTTCATCCTGTGTGGTCCATGAATTTATCATCGATGCGAAAAAAGACCTACACATATGAAAAAAAGAGATACCGTGGCGCGTACGAGTTTTAAATAGAAAATAAAACTCCTCCTCTATTTGTTCTCCCCCTTTTTATTTGTAATAGACAAATGAGAAGAAACTAACATGAATTATAAAGCATCACATAAAAAAGTAAGATATCATCACAAAGATATGTAAATAATGCACATGTAATGATAATCCTAAAAGGCACCTTTTCAACCAACTATTTTTAAAATTTGACATTTTTTCAAGTATAAAGTATAAAAGGTACAAGCATAATACTACATAGAATAACACTAAAATATCTGAATCGTGAATGCAGATGAAATTGTGTGAATATTTTCCATAGGCAAATCAACATAAACATTCATAACAAGTGTACATGAAATCATAAGACACTTCTACAGAAAGAACTCAAAGTCCGCCTTAGGCATAAAATTGTGAACTCATATGAAATCGACTTAACTTAATCAATATGTCATGAAGTTAAATGATTCTCACACCAATAACGCCAAACTATTTAATATTTTTTAAGAAAGTTCGTTGTGCAACCCCATTGATCTTCGACTATATCTCCCTCAAAATCTCTCATATATAAGAATTCACTCTCAATTATTTTCAAGAAATCATAGTGCTCATATGTAGTGAATCATCAACGAATTTAAATAAAATTGTCCCGACACTTCTATTTTTACGTTCCTCTAATCTTTTTAGGCCTTTTTTTAATGCAAATGGCAGCTTTTAAAGCAAAGAACATTTTGATCTTTGGTAGCCTTTTTCCATTTCTTAACATAGAACAATATTTTTTGGAATATAAATGAAATTTGGGCAATGGTTTTTACATGCACAACTTATCTCTTTTTACATTTGGTTTGTTATTAAGCAAAATTGAGATGAGAACATCGTATTCGACAAATGAAAAGTAAGCACAATATTCAAACAAGTTTATCCAAGTGTGCAATAAATGTAACAAAGAGTCTAACATGCAGATAATAGTCATCAATGATCAATGTAATGAATCCACACATTATTAAGCACATTAACGAAATAAAGTCGTGACTCAATGCACTACGAAAAAGCCACATGAATGGATGGAATGACGGAGTGTTCCAGAAATCTTAAATGTTCATCCATATATAATGAAAAATGAAAATACAAAACTCTTTTTGCCTTTTTGAATTTTTTTTATCAAAATAAAAAAATCTTTTTCAATTTTTCTTTTTTTTCCTTAAAAACGAAGATCTTTTTGTATTTTTCAAAAAAAAATCAGAAAAACAAAACTCTTTTTGGAATTTTCTAAAAATATCAACAAGAAAAATATAGATATAAAACAATAATACTATTTAGTAACTGGAATATAAGTTGTGAACAAGATAAACATCCTACACTAAAAAAATACCCAAAATCAATCAACAATGCAAATACCTAAAGATTTCCTAATATCCTCAAATCAAAGTGCATCTAAAGGTTTCATGAAACTATCAGTCAATTGACGTTCGGTGCTCACAAAGCTCAAGGACACGACCTTCTCCTTAACTAGGTCACATTTAAAATGCTCGCGTATCCTAATGTGCTTTGTGCACAATTGTTTGACCAAGTTACGAGATATATAGATTGCACCTGTATTATCATAAGAAATAGTCATCATGCCTTGTGAAATCCCATAATCTTCTAACATTTGCTTCATCCATAAGAGTTGCGTGCAACAACTCCCGATGGCAATGTACTCAGCGTCCATAGTGGAAAAGAATACGGAGTTTTGCTTCTTACTCAACTAACATACGAGATCACTCCTAAAGTAAAAATATCCACCTGAGGTGATCCTACAACCATCAACATCCCCTGCCCACTCGACATTCGAATAGGCAGATAAACGGTACTCGATATCAAATTAATACCAAATATCGTAGGAAAAAGTTACACTCACATATATAATAATAGGTTTAAGTGCGAATAAGTGTGACTCTTTCGAGAATGTCCGGTATCACGTACAAACTCCAGCACTAAAAGTTATATCAGGATGACTAGCGGTCAAGTAGGGGAGACTACCTATCATACTTCGATAAAGGGTTTTCTCTACATCCTTGCCTAAAATGTCTTTGCTAAGCTTTGTCGATGTACTCATAGGGGTGCGTGAGTGCTTAGTGAAGTCTATACCAAACTTCTTCACTAGGTCTCTTACATATTTGTATTGAGATATGAAGATTCCATCCTCAAGTTGACGAACTTGGAGACGTAGGAAGAATGTAAGCTCATTTACCATGCTCATCTCAAACTCTCTCTTCATCTCCTTCTTAAAAGTGTGAGAATTGAGGGATCACGTGGATCCAAATACTATGTCATCCAGTTAAACATGGGTAACTAAAATAGTACCACTTTCTCTTTTTACAAACAACGTCTTATTCAGTCCCTCTTTCTTGAAGCTACGAGCTAAGAGATAGGAAGTGAGCCTCTCACACCAAGCACGAGGTGCTTACTTCAAACCATACGAGGCCTTATGAAGATAATAGACGTGTCTCGGGTGCTTAGTGTCTTCAAATGTTCTTGGTTGTCCCACGTAAGCTTCCTCTTGCAGAATGCCACTCAACAAGGCACTTTTGACATCCATCTGATATAACTTGAAACATAGATGACATGCTATAGCGAGTAGTAAGTCGACGAACTCAAGCCTAGAAACATGAGATAATGTCTCGTTAATGTCTACACCCTCGATTTGCATGCTGCCTTGAGCGATCAACCTAGACATATTGCGAACTATGGTACCATTCTCATCCATTTTATTCTTATAATTCCAATTGGCACCTATCACATTAGTCTCGCTAGGTTGGGGTACTAACTTCCTGACATCGCTCTTACGAAATTGAAGTAACTCATCTTTCATAGAGGATATCCAATGGTCGTCCTTAAGTTCTTCTTTCACATTCTTGGGCTTGACTAAGGAGGTATAACATAGATAGCTAACCACATTCTCGAGTTAAGCACGAGTCTTGACACCTAGTGTATAATCACCAAGTTTAGCGGATGGATCACCATTCATTCGAACCAAAGTGGATAGATCCTCTAAATCATGAGTGGGGTCCACAGAGATAGTATGAGGAAGGATGGGATCATCACTAGTGGTGTATCATCCTCACACTTGGGGCTTAGAGAAATAAATGCCAACGGCTCGTCATATCTAATCGTGATGTTTATAGACTCCATAACCTTAGATCTTGTAAGGTTAAACCCCTTATAAGCTCTACTCGTCAATGAATATCCTAAAAATATCCCCTCGTCGCTCCAGGAGTCTAACTTTCCTAAGTGCTCTCTATCTCTCAAGATGTAGAAAGTACTCCCAAAGACACGAAAATATGATAGGTTGGGCTTCTTCCCTGTCCACAACTCATAAGGCATGTGAAGCGTGTATAGACGAAGATATATCGTATTCACTGTATTGCATGCGATACTCACTACCTCTGCTAATAAATGTCTTGGCACGTTTCTCCTAAGAAGCATGGATCTTGCCATATCTTGTATCGTTCAGTTCTTCCTCTCAATAATTCCATTTTCTTAAGAATTACGAACGGTCAAAAACTCGCGTTTGATGCCTAATCCATCACAATAACTATCCACTTTAGTTTCATTAAATTCAATGCCATTATCACTATGCATCTGATTAATTGTGACACCGTGTTGGTTTTATAGGACACGACATTTGGTTGTTAGGAATTCAATCGCATTGGACTTTTTTCTAAAAAAACCTGCAATAGAGTATCTCGAAAAGTTATCGACCATCACGAGAATGTATCTCTTACTACCTAAACTCTCCTAGCGAGTAGGACCCATAAGATCCATGTGAAATAAATCCAAAACACGAGTATTGGTAATGGTATTCAAATTCTGATGAGGACTTCAAATTTGTTTTCCTTATTGGCAAGGTCCACAAACCGAGGAAGTTGGTTTTCTAAGTGTTAGTAAGCCACAAACTAAGTTATTTTTCACTAATCTCTCAAGATCCCTAAAGTTCACATGACCTATTCGTTGTTACCAAAGGTCCATATTTGAGGTCGTGGCACTGTTGCACACAAAGGAGGAATTGGGTATAATCCCATAGCAATTATCTTTAATCCGCACTCCTTATAGTAAAAGTTCACCGAATTGATCATAAACCTAACATTCAAATCAATCAAACTTTATCGCAAAGCTTGTGTCGCACAGTTGACTTCTGCTAATTAAGTTCTCTTTCAACCCCTTTATGGACAACACACTATCTAGTTTAGGAAATTCGAGTATCTCGACACAATTACGTCCTAAAAGTTTAGTCCTTATCCTATCTTTAAAGTGATTTTTCCTTCCTTGTGATCCTCAAGGTTAGTAAAAAATTATATGTCACCAGTCATGTTCTTAGAGAACCCACTATTAAAATACCATTGGGAAGTATTTTTAACCTTGAGAGCAACATGCACAATAAGGGATTTTTCGTCTTCCTTCGGTACCTAAGTGGAGGTAAACTTTTATTTACCCTTATCATTGTTGGCTTTAGTCGAAGCATTAGAAGCGTTCTTAACTTGAATAGACATCCATTGAAATTCTTCCATTAAGCTTTGTAAAGTCACGAATAGGAGCTCAACTTACTCTTTAAGACTAATAAAATCGATATAGTGGCGTGCAGTAGTTTGTATACGTTAGAGGTGGCAATTTGGGTCAACGGGTCGTGTTTCAGCCCGACACGACACAATAAGGTTTTTTCGGACACGAACACGATACGACATGACACGAATTCGTGTTTTTTTAGCTGACACGAACACGATCCGAATAAAAAATAACACGACACGACACGACACGACAACCATAATTTCTTAAATTTTAGGCCTAAAAAACACGATAACACGAAAAGACACGACTCATAATTAAGACACGAACACGGCACGATATGACTTCGTGTAAAAAAAACACGACACGAATACGAAACATCGTGCCAATTTCGGGTCAATTTCGTGTCGTTCTGTGTCGTTTCTAAAATTTTCACTCCTAGTATACGTCTAGTTCTACCAAAATTGTAGCAAAACTTTCTAAATTGACCTATCCTTTTGTAAAAGGTGTAAATATAGACTTGTTTGGGTTTACCTTGGGAATGATACCAAGCAATTATCTTTGGTCATCACTACTTGCTGCAAAATCTCATCGATTTGATCATATAAATTACACTCAAACCAGTCAAACTTTACCACAAGGTTTGCGTCACATAGTTTGCTTATGATAATTAAGTTTTCTTTCGACCCTTGCACGTACAACACATTGTCTAGTTTTGGGAAACCGGGTATCTCAACACATTACCGCCCTAAAATACTAGACCTACTCCAATCTTCAAAAGTGACTTTATCTTCCTTGTGATCCTCAAGGTGGGTAAAAAATCATATGTCACGAGTCATGTGCCTAGAGCACCCACTATCAAAATACCAGTAGGGAGTATTTTGAATACTGAGAGAAACATGCTTAACAAGGTCTTTGGTGTCTTGCTTAGGTACCCAAGTGAAGCTAACCTTTTGTTTTCCCTTGTCATTTTTTTCTCCAGTTGGAGTGTTAAAAATGTTTTCAACTAGCAAAGACATCCGTTGAAATTCTTCCATTAAGCTTTATGAAGTAGTGACTAGAAACTTAACTTGCTCTCTATGACTAGTATAGTCGCTAGAGCGGTGCGCGGGAGTATGTGTATGCCTACTTCTACCTAACTTGTAGCAAAACTCTTTAAGGTGACCTCTCCTTTTGCAAAAGGTGCAAACATAGATTTGTTTGGGTCTACCTTGGTTCCTTTTGTTCGGTTGAACTATCTTTTCTGGTTTAGGTTGAGGGCTATAAGGATTAACCATAAATTTAGGAACCGATTTCGATACGACATGGGAAGTGGATGCACAGTCATAACATATTCCTCAACTCACGCCAAAACCTAAAGTGGGATCGAGGAACATCTTTACTACCTTCTTCGATGTATCCTCTATTGTAACCTTGACCTCCCGGGCATGTTCAAGATCTTTCTCGAGTTGCGATACAAGGGCTTCGAATTTTCCACGAGTCTCCATAGATGCTTAAATATCTCTTAAAAGACTAGCCGCCTTGTTATTCAAGCAATCGTTTTCCATCTCAACTAAAACAATCCTCTCTTCCAAAGCATCTCTCATGGAGTATTCACTCTCTCTTGCTTATCTCAACTCATTATCTAAGGCTAAAACTCTAATCACTACACCTTTATTTTGTTTATTCGTTTTAAGGACTCAACGTAAGGATCATCATAGGTGCGTTGAAGGTCACTCTCGCTCTCACTTAAAACATTTGCAACCTATCTCTCACTGAAATGAAAAACTCACTATCGAGGTGTTCATGTTTAGTATCTAACTTATCGGTGTGAGGTGAACTAGATGCACTAACATGACTAGCCATGAATGCATTGAAGTTAATTCCATGCGGTGTTTCATCCACGGAATCCACCGACTCGACCTTGCTCTCGCTAAGCATGGAATTTAAGGTAACTTTGCCTTTGCCTGGTATATTTAACCTCATTGAACACTCGTGATCTTTGTGACCCTTTTCTTCACACTCATAACATCTCTCCTCGTCTTTCTTTAGGAAATCTTTCTTTTCTTTTTCAATTTTTTCTTGCCCGATTTACATTTTTTATCTTTCTCAAAACTTTTCTTTTCTTTGGTAGTATTTTTCTTTTTAAGTTTGAGAAACTTTTTGATTTTTTTTGCAAAAAGAGCTAAATCATCCAAGTCAAAATCATACTCAGAGTCAGACGACACTTCCGCTTTCCTTTTAGATTGAATTTTAGTTCAATTCCCTTTTTCTTAGGTTTGACAGTTTTTGGAAACATATATATCTCATACGTTTGAAGGTATTCTACGAGTTTTTCTACATAAGAGTATCTAATATCCCTAACGAATTTAATATGGTAACCTTAGGAATAAAGCGGGATGGAAGAGATCTCAAAATTTTCTTTAACTACAAGCGTATCTTGGATTTTCTCACCTAAATTGAAACTCGAGTTTACTATATCATACATACGTGCGTAAAACTCATCAAAGGATTCACACTCAAGCACAGTGATAGTTTCAAATTGTGCGGTGATATTTTGCAGCTTAGAAGTTTTAACAGCATTGGTTCCCTCATGAGTGAGCTTGAGGGTATCCCAAGATTCTTTAGTGTGGTTCACTTCATAATGTGATGAAGCTTTTCAAGGGAGACGGCTCCCGAGACGGCACTTAAACCACGCGAGTTAAAACTGCTCCACCTAAAGTCGACCTTTGTCCATGCAGAGACAAGTTTTGGGGCCAACGACATTATCAATAGCCATAGTGGATGGTGTCCACCCTCTTTCACAAACCAACCAGACACGTTCATATATGGATTTTAAAGTAGACCTCATTTTTGCTTTCCAATAGGCATATTTTGAACCATAAAAAATGGGCATTTTATTATACAGATTATCCATTAAATTTAAAATTTGAAAGATCAACAATTTTTGAAAAAATTGATATCAATTTTTTGTAAAAATAATCACACAATAAATTATTGCAACATGCTCTGATACCAACTTGATAATTCAAGTGATTCAGTAGATTGATTTGTATCTTAGGTTTCCACACACAAATCCATTTTTTATCGAATTTTATCCTCGATTAAATTAGGTTTGCATACAAGATGTGTTCCAATTTTTAGTTATCAAACTAAGCATGCAATCAACATAAGAGATGAGGAAAAATTCCTAAAAAGGGCAAAACCATATATTCAACGCTATTGAATGAATTGACAGACAATCGGCTTACAAAATATGGACAAACTAAGTGAGATGATCAGAGTCTTCAAAACTTCAATAGAATACAACTGAGCCTAGAGTCGTCCATAGGTAGCGATTCTGCTATTAGGGTTCCTTAACTCACTTAGCCTTTTTCTAAACTCACCTCAGCCGTTTACTTATTTTCTCTAATTTAATAATTAACCTAAATCCCGTTTTTTGCCTAATGGACCAAGCCCAAGTGACCCAAATGCCCCCGTGTGGGCCCGACTATGTCTAAAAATGCCCCGCGACCCGTTTACTACCCCGGGTACACTTTTCTGACTATCTCGGCCCATCCGGACTCAACTGTACACTCAGAATTGGCATCCGAATTAATTTATAAAAATACTTATTCCCCACCCCTTTTAGTCTATATCGACTCCCGGTTGAGATAAGTGCATACCCCGTCATTAATACTCGAAATAACGTAAATATATTATTACTATTCACTTAGTAATTAAATCCCGCTAAATATTAACCACTTACTCCCCGATTAATATTTAAATATATTTTGCCATAATTAATTCATTTAAAATTACAACACACTAGTAATTCAGAATTCCCGAATTAATTAAATATTAAATGCACCAAAAATACGGGGTGTTACACATTATGAATAAAACAATAATGCCACTGATAGAGTAATCAAGTTATGACTAGTGGGGTGATTGAGTGCACCCCTACCATATCAGTATGTCAAGTGAGCGAAAATTTATTTAAGAAGAACATATGTTATTTGTGCAACAATGTGAGAAATATAGGGTGTATGGGCGCCCTAGGTAATTAAATCTGATATTGTTCCCCATTTTGGAGATATGGGATAAGGAAAATAAATATGGAGGTTTAGATATCGGGACTTGAATGTCCGGTCATTTATGACGATTAGAGATATATTCGGTAGAATAACAAATGTATCAGACTATACATGACTATGGTAATAGGATTTAAATGAAGAGATGTTTGGCTAGATTCCTCTTATAGCGGGCCACCAGTTTATTGGAATAAGGGTGGACCATTCGAAACCAACAGAGGTTTCTCCAACCATTAGGGATTTATACGTAATATTGGGAGAATATTCGTAAGGATTATTATCATAAGAATGGTTACGATCCTATATGGATGATAGTGGATCAGTTGACTGCATTAGATCATGTTATGCCAGTAAGGGTTGATCATACTACGTGACAATATGTTTTGATCTTAATATGACTGAAGTAGATCATACTACGAGATAATATAACTGAAGTAGATCATGTTTGTCATACATTAATTGTGGTTTCATGATATATATTTGCTAGTGTAATGACACGTACTTTTTGTATAAATTTTTGCTTTTGAAAAATTTTGGAAAATACAAAAAGATTTTATTTTTGATAAACTTTATGAGAAAATCCAAAAAGAGTTTTGTATTTTGTTTACACCATTTATGGATAGACACTTAGGAAAATCGAGTCACAATATCATTCCATTTTTTCCATGTGACTATTTGATAGTGTTTTGATACAATAGGTCAATTCATCAATGTTTGGAGTCATTAAGATGTAATTAAGTGTTACTTCCTACATGTTTGACTCGTGATTTCCTTTATTGCACACGTGCACAAATTTGTTTGATTATTGTGCTTGTCTTATCAGACGTTGGTTGGGTGTTTTCACTTCAATCATGTCCTTAAAACGAACCAAGCGCGATAAAACTTGATAAGAAAGTTATGCATGTAAGAGTCGTTCGTGATTTTGTGTGCTTTATTTGAAAACGGGAAAGGTCTGCGAAAGGTTCACTTGGCATTTGCGAATACTAAGCCACCATTTAAATTGGACCTAAAAAATTGAGGAATTTTATTATTCGGGATCCAAAGATGTTTAAAAGAGCCTGAAAAAATTTAAAGGCAATAAAAATAAATTTATTCCAATTAGGTTTCTGCACCAATTCTCCAAAGTTTGAGAATTCAGTTTATACACCTCTAAAAGAAAATATATATGAGGGAGTTTGGATGGAGAATTAAAACGGGTTTGCACGTCCTTGAAAATCTTGAAAAAGCGCTAATAGTTTTGGATATTATTGGTGTGAAAATCACTTTGACTTTGATTTGTTGATTTGCATAAGACGATGTCATCTAAATTCAACAATTTTTACACCTATGGATAATTTTGATGTTCATTCGTTAGGAGTACACGTATGCATCGTGCACATATGATTGATTGAGTTGATTTACCTATCGAATATGTTCACACCCATAGATTCCGTTTCCATGACTTGGTTGTTTGAGTTTAAATCCATGGTGTGATTTTTTGTATCTTATTTTTGCTTAAAAAAATTGAAAAATCAAAAATAGTTTGTGAAATTTTTGAGATACTCCTTTTCATGTGCGTTGATTGATTCATATTTGCTATGCAATTTTGTCGTGACACTCCATATTTTGATTGTTTCTTCTTATCTGTCTATTTGGGGACATCATAAAAAGAGGGAGAAAGAATTATCATGTTATGAGGGAGTTTTTGCATTATGGGGGAGTTTTGATTGTATTGATTGATTTATTCTTATATCATTTCAAACTCGATGCGTCACGAAGGTATTTTCTTTATCTCATGTGTGTAGGTACAAAATTGAAGACTTTTGAAGAACAGTTTGAGAACTTGCAAATTTATACCTATTTATGGGAGGGTAGATTTGTATAGGCATTTTGGTATTTAATAATTCGGATGTTTTTATGTATATACCGGCATAGACATAGGGGGAGATTTGTAAGGACATATTTTTATAAGTCCGTTATCAATTTATTATGTCATATACCGCTACACCGTCGAAGAGCATTCAAGAGCCATCTATATCAAGACGGATCCGAATTAATCAAGTTCTTCATTAAAAAGACTCCGCAAAGTTTACTTTGGTAAGGTTATGTTTTAAATACCTTAACTTTCCACTTAGAGCTTTTGGGATATTTTTACAAAATATTTTCTAAGTGTTAGAGCGGACTTTTTCGTCAAAATTTGAGAATGAGTATTTTTTCTAAGTATTGGAGCGGACATTAAAATAATATTTTTTGACGCAACAGCCGTTCAAATGACATAGCACTGTCGTTCGAGTGACATAGGCATGTCGCGCGATCTCGTTCGAGTGACACGTGCCCTTCGTTCGAGCGACATGATTATCTCGTTCCAACGAGCTCTAATTTATGTTATGATATGATTCATGAGAGACGCTAAATCAATAGTCCTATATACAGTAACATTATATATCAGGACATGATAGTAGAGTATGCATGCACCGCAGTTGTGATTGGGGAGGTGCCGTATTAGTATATATATAATTAGTGTGATATTATATATATAGACTATGATGTAATCTACCGTGTGACATTGTAGATATAGAGATGTAATCTTCTGTGTGATATTGTAGATTAAAAATATAATTGTGATTTAATCTACTATGTGATGTTGTAGATGAAGTAAATAATGAAATCTGAATTGAATTAAGTAAGTGAACACTCACTACACCAAATTGATTATATTGTAACTAATAAAAAAATGAATTGAAAATGTTGAGAACACATACAAATTTTGCAACGGTTTTGAGCACTTGCAAAATTTGTAAGTGATCAAAACCCTTATAAAGTGGAAAATTTAATTCGTGCTTCTCCCTTGCTCAGAAGTTAGCCCCAATCTCAAACGTAAAAATAGTTTCACTTATCTTCATCATATGCGGGTATCTAAGATTTCATTTTGCGCTTCCACTTCTCCATATGTGTCAAACCTATATTCTTGACGGCGATTACATGATTATCATTCACCTCAACCACCATCGTTGATTTTCTTCGGAATACACTGCAACCACCATTCGTGATGAAAGTTAATGCGGTTGCAGATCTGTAATTGGATTTTTTTTCTTCTCTTTTCATTGTTTGGTATTTATTTTTCTATGCGTAGATTTGCGGAAGTCGAATCTAAAAGGGTATGTCTCCTTTTGAATTTTCCATTGTGTATAAGTTGTGTGATCTTTTTTATTTTGTCTGACCGTGGTATTAATTTAAAAATATCTTAGAGGTGATCTTAATGTTTTCAATGGTTATTAATTTAAAAATATCATAGAGGTGATCTTATCGAATTTAGAGGTTGTTGATCCATATATCTTGTATCATTCTTTATGTTTTACCAACATATTTAATCTACATGCATTTGTTGTGTTTTTAAAGGTTATGAACATTGGGCACGAGTAGAGGATACCATATCCTAGATGGCCCATGAATATCCCTTTTGCATTTATAGTGTTTGCTAAAATGGCTCTTAATATAAATTTAATATCTATAAATATTTTGCATTTGATTTTATACGTTCTAATGTGATTATTATGTATTCACTTTGTATATATATTATTATATATATACATGTAGTTGGTTACCTTAAAAATATTTAAATCTTTAATAGCATTTTCTTCAATATCTAAAATGCCTTTTAATCTTTATGATATTTTGAATTAGAAGTGGGATTGTCCTATCATTGAAAAAAGGGATCATTAAGGAAATTCAAACTTCATTCAGTTAACTGGGAGCCTTAGGATGCAAGTGAGAATACAACATAGAGTTTAAACTATTCTTTTTATTTGACGTGTATCAAAAGTTTCAGAATATTGGGTCATGATATCCTCTAATCTCATAAACCAATTTCACAATAATACTATTTCATTGAGGTCATATAGTAATGTCTTTATATTCCATAAAGTTTAAGAAATCTAATTGGGCTAAAATGAATAACAAATGCAAGCATGGGATGAAAGAAGTAAAAGTGTTTGATGAAATGATTGAATGACACTCGAAAAAAGCTCAAAAGATTTTTTTTTCTTGGTTTTGTTTAGTCAAAGTGAAAACTATAATTCTAAAATTTTATCCTTAAATAAAAGTATGTTTCAAGGGGAGGGGAATGTCAGGACCCCACTTAATGAGTTAATTATTATTAAAAGAAATAGTTGGTTAGAATTAAGTAGTGTATGTTTCATAATTTATAATTAGTTGAAATAGAGCCTTCATTTTTCCCCTCATTGTGATAATTTTCAAGTATTTGTTGATTTCAAATTTGCTAACGGGATATACCTTAATCAAGAAATGAGCTCCATCTCTGTTTATAAAACCACAGAGTTCTTATGAATTAAATAATGATTGAAATGCAATGCATAACTAGACCACTAATGTTGGGAGAAAATATAATTTTGCTATATCTTACTAGATAAAACAAGTGCTGAGTTACGTACATGCTATATCTTACTAGATAAAGTAGGTAATTAGACATAGTCAATTTGAGAATACCATAAACATTATAATAACAGTAGCTCAGATGCGTATGAAAACATTAGAATAACAGAGAATATGAAAAACATTATACAGAGTTGCATAATTCTTTCTTGATAGTTAATGTCTATTATATACATGTATAATGGCATATATACTATCAATACCTTTACTTTGAAAAGGCTTACGGAATTTTTATTATTACTTGGTCAAAATTTAAGTAGTCACTTTTTCTTGACCTTAGAAAAATATTGTGAACCGAGTTGCATTTCATGACATTTAATCGTCTCTCTCTCTCTCTCGTAGGTATAAGGTATGTGGTATATGTTAATAGTTATTTATGAAGTTCGATATGCTTTTAGCTTTTACTCTTGAATGCATGCCAAGTATGAGAAATGTAAATACCATTGGTGAACATATTTATACACGGGCATAACCTTCTTTTAAAGCTTTCCCATGTATAATTGAAGTGTAATTTAAAGTTTAACTTATGTAAATTAAATTGGAGCAAAAGCCACCAATTCCCCCAGGTTGAAACCTATTGCGCCTAATAAATACACAACATATGGGACATAACAGAGGTATGAAATTCAATGAAGCAAAGAAATATGGTCCAAGATATCCTAGTCTCAAAAGCATCCAAAACCTATATCCATCCCATCATAGTGTATATATGCAGTTTAGATCTTGCCTTCCCTTTTAGTTTGAGCTGAATTGTTAAGATCCTATTTAACTAATGTTCTTAAAACATTTGTTACTAATGGTATACTTAATACCATTGATCATATTCTTCTCTATTTTCACATCATTCTAAGGTTTTGTGATCAGTTTGAATTGGTAGTCTTTTTTTAATCTGCAGTTATTTCACACCTGTTATTCCTTTTCCAAAGTAATGTTTCCTCTTTTTAGTTATTATGATGAAATTCTTGTTTCACATACTCACATGGTTATACTTATTATGAAATTCTTGTTTCACACTCCAGTTCTCAAAATCAAATAACTATCTAAGATCATGTCGCCAACTATTTTTACTGATTGGACAGTTCGATTATAATGGATAGCAGAAAATAACATGCATTATTTTTATATTATTTTTTGGTTTCAGATTTGAAGCACATGTATTTCGATTTGCACATGAGAAATCTTTGAGAGTTTAGAGAATTAAAAGATGAGAAAAAAGTTGTTGGGGTGTTCGACTTTATAAAAATGAAAGGCGACGAGAAGAATTCCTCCCGATTCGAATCAACAGAAGCCTGTACATTAGAACTCAGCCAAGTCGTAAAAGTTATTACATCTGGATAATTTGAAGTTCCTTGTGTTGTACTCAGGTTGGTATTATTAAATGTTTATGGAAATTGATCAATGAAACTATTTTCATGTGCTAAATTGTGCTGTCTATATGTTTAATTTGATTCCGTGGTGATGCAGATGGCTATGAAAGGGTTCACTGAGTTGTAAATTTGATGAAGAGTGAAAAAATGTTTGAGTCCCAAGGTGGTCCTATTATCGTCTCTCATGTATACTTTCATTTCTTTTTTGGTCATATAAAATTTCACTATCAAGTGATATTTCTTACTTCTCTGAGCTTGTAGTCTAGTCACCTATCATTTTTTTCTCTGGTTTGTACACAAATTCAACAATTATAGTGAAGAGAACGGAAAAATCTTCATTAACATAGTTAACACTTAATCTTATTTATGCATTACTTAAATTGATGTTACTAAATAATTATATATGTGAAGATTGAGAATGAGTATGGGCCTCAAGGTAAGGAACTCGATGCTGCTGGACATGATTGCATGACTTGGGCTGCAAATCTGGCCATTGGATTGAGTACGGGGGTCCCCTAGGTGATATGTAAGAAGGATGATGCCCCAGATCCTGTGGTGAGCAGTTAACACCAGGATGATGTCCCCTATCCTATTTTATGCATTGTTTAAGTAATTAAGTGATATCATACAAAATTACACAGTAGGTATTTTTACGCCGAATAATACGCCCTTAGAAAGAGAACTATCTTATGCCTATTAGTTTCTCAGTGTTGTTTTGTTAAAAGATTGATGGTTACGAGATGTGTGGCCCCTTTGAGAAATTCACAATTAGCGGGAAAAGAGGAAGTGAGGGTAAGTAGTATTTTATTGTGTTTGGAATTACAGGAGAGATTAAGTATAGTAAAGGCGTTGCTGTCTCTTTGTATGCATAATTTTATTGATATACTAATGAGTTAAGAGAGGTTTTAGATATTATTCTTACTTTGCGCAGGTGTTACAATAATGATTATTGGTTTATGTTCTTTTCCCATTCTTTTTAACCTCTTGATTCCATTTGGTTTGTCTTTGTTATGCTCCAGTAACTGAGGTTGTTTGGGAGGGCGAAGAGACAGATGCTAAAGCGGAAAGTGATACAATGAAGAAAATCGACAATAATGCCGTGAAAAATACTGTTAACAGGTATCACATTCATTCTAAATGAGTTTTACTATTTCTCTATCATGTTAGTTTAGAAATTGTTTCAACTACAGTTACCTTTTTAAACCTACAATGGCTATTATGTCATAATGATACAGAAAATTACTTAGTGCCTTTGCCTAGTGCCTACATTAGTGTATTAGTTCCCATTGATTATTGGCTGTGGTATCATGGTCAAGCAGATCTCAGAGACAAAATGTGAAAGGTATAGACAAGAAAATGGTTCTATAATATTCATCTTTATTTTGTTTGCATCACTAAAAATTGGTATTTTGTTGATTATGCCTGATATTTTAATCCAAACTGTGAGAAGGGAGAGCCATGGGGAAAACTTTATTTTTATTTAGGGTCCTAAATTTGTTAGAGTTCAAAGTTTAAGTTCTGCACTCTTACATCATATACGTGTAAAAATATATGTAATACATGTTTAAGAGAGAGAGTATTCATAGCCCATGTTGTCTCTTATTATGTTCTGAGGGTACTAAATGATGTATAAAATAGAGAGTTTGAGTTTTCACAGTGCTATTAACCATTGCCTAGTATTTCGCTCCTTGGATTATTGTAATAATAGGACTAAAACTATGAGGCATTGGAGGGGGACTAGCAATCGCAACATCTTTAACATGCCTTGGATATAATAGAATATAATATTTTCTGAGTTATATTCCATTTTCTGTAATTTTTCTTTAATTCTACGTATTATTCTATATTTGTTGAGAGCTCTTTCTAACAGGTCTGTTAGTATCATTTATAACTATATGCTGGTACTAGTGACAGATAAACACATGCAATGGTTTCTATTGTGATGCCTTCACCCCGAATAGACCTTACAAGTTCACAATTTGGACTAAATCCTGGATTTGATGGTATGAGAATTTCTTATTTTTTTTAACTATACTCTTTATTTTTAGTTAAAAGGAAGATAAAATGATTAAAATCTTTAAACTGTTAGGTTTACGGAGTTTGGTGGTCCAATTCGTCAGAGGCCAGTTAAGGATTTGGCATTTACAGTTGCTCGATTTATGTAAAAGGGAGGATCATTTTTTAATTACTACATGGTTGGTTTCTTGTGCAATCATATTTACCATGATAAAAATTTCATTATGTTGTGTCTCTTTGGATAAAAGTTAACCCCATTTGCAATATGTGAAACAGCACCACAGAGGCACCAATTTTAGACGCTCTATCAGAGGTTCGTTCATCACTACTAGCTATGATTATGATGCTTCGCTTGATGAATATGGTCAGAACAACAGTTATTTTCTCCCTATTTTCATGTTCTATTCTTAATTAGTTCAGGGGAGATGAAAAACATGCTCATTGTCATGGATAATGTTATTTGTAAATGCATATGGTCACTTATTTTTAAAGCTTAAGAAATCATTGGATCGGAGATAAATTGAACCTAATTCCGGATATGTTTGCATATTTCCGTACGGGATCCATATGATGACATGAAGGGGTGGCCATCACCTCTTAAATTTTTGAATTTTATTATTGATACATTACATACTTGTGATATTGATGTAAGAACTCAACTCTGAATAAATGACAAATTTTATTACTTGTGATAGTCTACATCCATATCCTATATTACTTATGAACTATAAATTTTATGGTAGAGGTCGTATATGTAATAGTTGTAACTGCCAAGTATATGTAAATCTTACAACCCTTGTTGGGTTATCCTCCTTTAGTTTTAATGTTTTTTCTTGGACCCTATGCTTGCCTTTTAAGAGTCACTTATTTGTTTATGTCTACAATCGCATAAAATTGTTGCTAAATTTGACTTTCGTGATGTTATTCAGGTTTTTAACAGACTCTCATTGGTGGTGTCGTTCATCTTCTTCCTATAGGAATGCTGAAGTGTTACAAGCTCCAATTTTGTTTTTTATGCACTTGGAGAGTCATTTAGCGACGAGGCGGTGAGTACTGGCAGTGGTCTCTTGAGGGAACTAGTGACAATGCTCTTATCGACACGATTTCCTTGCCATACTAATAAGGTTGTGGCATATGTGTATTTGGGTACAATAACTAGATGTATGAAGTTTGTTAAGGAGAATACTCAATATATACCTTTGGTTCTTGTTTTATTTCTTGATGAGATTGTTTTATTATGTCGAACATACCATGAAATATTGTACAAAAGTGTTTGGATATAATTTTTTATGTTTTTAGCCATTTTTATTGTTTGATATATGTGAGGTTAGTGGTATGTGGTGGATAATTTTTATTTTTTTTTAATATTTTAATTTATGTAAGTGTTCATAACACTTACAAAATGAACATTGTTTTCCTTACATATTAATATTTGTAAGTGTTTTGAACCGTTACAAAAAAATATATATATTTTCTTTTGCAAGTGTTTATAACCATTGTAAATAAAAAAAAGGTTACTGAATTTTGCAAGTGTTCTAAACACTTGCAAAGGAAAATTTTGCAAGTGTTTAAAACACTTGCAAAAGTTTAATATGCAAGTGTTCAGAACACTTACAAAGTTTTTTGTAACGGTTATCCGAAACGGATATGTGTTCCCAATGAACACTTGCAAATGACATTTGCAACGGTTTTGAACACTCATATTTTTTTGCAACGCGTCGATTTGTAAGTGTTTTAAACACTTGCAAATCGCATTTGTAAGTGTTTAAAATACTTACAAAATTTCTGTTTTGGTGTAGTGACTTAATTTCAATGTTGTAACAAGACTAGTTAATATTAAAGAGAAATGAATATGAATAATTATATTACATATGGTATGGGACATACGGGTTTATGATATGGGTTAAATTTATGTTGTAGAAACTAGTTAGGAGGGAACCTTAACTAGGAAGATGATAAAATACGATAGGTGTGCACTCTAGATGAGAGGTGATAATTCTCAAGAGAGAGTCCGAGAAACTAACATGTACATAATAAATGCTTGATTGTAATTGTTAAGCACTTGCTATTTTTAAAATATTTTACAATCAGGCTCTGACCCGTTTCCTTGCATATTCTCTTATCTACTATATCTTTTACATCAGGTATCCAGCAGCAGGGATGTACATAATAGATTATGGATGCTCCGATGGATTATAGCTACTAGTAGAGATGCGAGTTTTGTTTTGACGCTTCCTTTCTATTGATTCACTCATCTGTAACGTCTACTTCATTTAGGGCTTGTCGCCCAGGATTCTATAGGTTGTAATTATTTATGTAAGCATTGTAGATATCAGTTTCATTTAATGTAAATGTTATAATTTCACTGGAGAGTTATTCCAGTCACATTTATTCTTGTTGTAGTTAATTCAATTTTGATGTGTTGTTGCATATTATTATCCCGTGTCGTGGAATGATTTTAATTAAATTAAAAATGTAAAAAGTTTTTGACACTTAGCTTAATTTACTATTAGGTGATTAATAAAGAAATTATTTTTGAGAGTGATGCTGAGAATGAAACAACTAAATATTTTGATTTAATTAAATGAAGGACTGATCACCCGATGTTTAATTAGGCGGGTTGTTACAATTAGTAGCAGCATAAGTGACACACATAAAATATTAAAAAAATATATATTTAATTCATGTCGGTCTGGGTTGGTCTAGACCGATCATGTCAAGCCCAAATCCGAGGACCGGACCGACTCAGTCGGTTTTAAAAAAAATTGGGAACGAACCGACTATAAAAAAATCGACAAAAACAAGGCGGTTCGATTCGCCTTGGTTCGGTCCTTTGGTTCGATCGGTGTTCTGAATACCCCTAACAGCAGCCTCGTTCGTCCCTGTCCCACCTGCACCTCCCTCAACAGGAACAAATGCTATTCCCTGACCAACAGGGGCATCGGCAACAGTAGAACCCTAAATAGTTCGAGCAGCTGGGACCCTGTCAACAACAGAGGCAGGCACCTCTCCTATGATAGGTTTAGGACCATGGTCATGCTCGTCAAAAAGAGAGGAGCCAACATCTACCCTAACCGCAAGAAAAGCCTTATCCCAACCTTTTTTGAAGTTGGATCGACTGATGTAGTCAATTTGGGCATCAGCATCATCATATGATGCTACCCACCCAGCGCTGTAAGAGCTCTCCTTGGCGGTAGGGCCTCAGACTCCAGCTTCTTCATCTTCTTGGCAAACACCTTATTTTCCTTAACAACTGCCAGCTTGATCATGATGACTATGCCATAAGACTGTCGTAGCTCTTGTAGTTTTTTGGCGGTTGCTTCCTTCTCCTTATCAAAGAAAGCCTTAGCTTCAGACAGAGCACGATCAGAAGATGTCTTAACAACAATGGAAGCTTTCAGATTCACCTCGAGCTCAAAATTTTTCCTCATCAGCTCGTCACGACGACGGTAGAGGACGGTGAAATCAGACACGAACTACAGAGAAATAAGAAAACATAAGCAAAGAGAATAACAATATTTTTTTTTATAGAAAACAGAAGAAAAAAGAAAGGGAATGGACTTACCAATGCTAGCTCCTGACTTTCCTTCAGGGCTAACTGGTCAGTCCCTATTTCTGACGATCGCTCGCGGTCATCTAGCAAAATCGCTCTCTCGAGCACTGCAGGAGCTAGCTGAGGAGCTAGAGCGACGGAGGCCCCCTCGGCCAAGGCAGACATAGGAACTAAGGAGGCCTTTGTTCTCTTTGTCCTCGCCTCCTCTCTTCTTCCCTTTCCCTCTTCTCGATTGCAACCCTCACCCTCTCTTCCTCTTTCTTCCTTTCTCTCACCAACTTCTTCTTCTTCTTCTTCTTCTTCTTCTTCTTCTTCTCATGGGCTACAGTTTTGGAGCCAGTAGTAGTGTCCCCAGGACCATACTTCTGCATTTTTAGCCTACGAGATAGCAAAACATCGTTATCCCTGATCAGATTCCTCCTGGGGGGAACCATATCTTCCTCATTGGAGCTTTTCGAACCTGCCTCCGAGCTAGAAGATCCCTCGAAATACCTCTCACCATCTGACTCTTCCTCGCTGGATTCAATAGACCTAGCTTCACCACTACCACCCTGTCACCTCCTACATTACCTTCATCAGAGCTACTCTCCTCCTCGTCCAACTGAATTGGCTCAGCAACGACCTCTTATGGGATATCGAGGTGAGGAATGCTATCAACGGGTCGGGCAATAAAGTTGGTTGCTGCATTTTTGTACTCTAAAAGGAAAGCAGTCGATCTCGAATGCTCGCCATCAGCCAGAGGTTCCCTTATCTTCCAAGCTTTTATCAGCTCAGTAACTCGAATTTTGTGGGGAGCAGGTTCCAAATTCTTTGCCTTTGTTGAAAAAGAAAAAGAGAAGACATAAGAGAAATAACACACTAACAGAAAATCAATAAGCAATACAAGAAAAATATCTACTTATGTACTCCTCCCCGAAGAAGGGAGTCGTAGGGCCCCTGTACCTAGTCCCCTCGGTCTGGGGAGGGAACTGCCAATTTCTGGCGATAAAACCTTTATGCCAATAATCCTTATGGGAATCAGGTAGATTGACTACCAACACCCTATCAGGACTCCTAGCTTTCAGGTAAAGGAGACCCGAGCTCGTTCGAAAAAAGGTATAACAATAGCAGATTTCAGCGAGACCTAAATTGGTGCCATAGAGTTGGTTGATCCTATGTATATCGTTAATAATTTTCCAAATGTTTGGAGAACATTGGGCAGGGACTATGTAGAAATACCTAAAGAAGTGTAAAAACGGGCGATTTGGGGAAAAAGTTAGACCCCTATGAGACAACATGAGAACGTGAATCCAATGCCCGTCCTCAATGTCTCAAACATTACGAGGAACAGGGGCACATTTAATGTCCACCAAGTTGGGGATGTTATAGTACTCCCTAAACTCGTCCACATATCTATTACCTATTTTAGCCATAAATAAACCCTAACAATAACAACAAAGAAAGAAAAAGAAGTTTGGAGACTTGCGAAGTAAGATTCAGCCTGAGATGATGCAAAGCCACAAGAAGGGAGAGACGAAGAATTAAAAATGACTTGAAGACGATGAAAGACAGAGCCTGGGAGTAAGAGGGGACACTAGAGTGCAAAGAACGTTTCGAGAATTGGAGATTATGAAGCAATGCCAAAAATTGGTTCAACTCAACAATTTAAACCCTTATAATGATGGTTCACACTGACCGAAGAAGATTTTCCGCCTAAATCCTTAATGAGAAGACGCCTCGCTCCCCAAACCTCACTCAATTCACAACAGTGCCATCCGGGCACAATAAGAGTCATTATTTAAAATTCTTAAGCCCAAATCGTGGTTCAAAATTTTTAGGGGCAATTGTGGGTACCACTTCCCTCTTTGCAGGCCCAAAAGAGTAGCCGGACTAAGCCCTATTAAAAATAGGGAGCGCCCGACCCAAACTTAGAAGCCTCAAGATGATTAACAAGAATTGACCCGGTCTATCCCTAAAATCTCGCTGGAGATATTCAAGGGATAGAGGGTTAGCGTGTTAGTATCCAACACCCCCACTCTCTTAATTTTCATATATATATATATATATATTGTACCCCTGTCTCGAGGTAAAGGGTATGTAAAAAAGAGAAATACAACGAGTAAACCCCACCGTGGACGTAGGCACATTGCTGAACCACGTATATCTTGGGTTGTGATTGTCATTATTTTTGTTCGTGTTCTTTATTTTTCTGGTGATTACATTTACTTATCAGTTGTGTTGGGATTTCTTTTCACCACAATTAGAGTGTTTATTTCTTCACACTCTCAACCACAACTCTTAAATTCTTTTAGGCCTAGTCTGGTTACGTAAATTGTTTAATTATGTAAATTGGTTCATTGTGAATTGTAAATGAGTTTAAATCCAATTTTAGGTGATGTTTGGTAATCTGAAATTGATGTTAAGGTTCAATCAGAATAAAATTTTAAAACGAATTGAGAGAGAGAGGGAGGAGAACAATCAAATGGATTTTCTGTGACTCCCATTTCAAATGAATGCATTTCACGTTTTTGGTGAAATGCTCAAATTTCAAAATTGACACACGATCTAAAATGCGCTAATTAATGAATCATTTTATTAATGAAACCAAACACAATTAATGAGCCAATTTCTAATTGGACCAATTTATAAATGAACTAATTAAAATTTTGGAACAACCAACCGAAGCCTTAAAGAAAGTATTTATCATAAAAGAGAAGTTATTGTTAACACGGATAATTATTATAATATGTTCATGATTATTATATCCAAATCCATTCATTATCACGGGTCACACCTTTAAGCTTTCATAGTATTGATAGACTCTTTTCCTACATTTTCAACAATAAAATACCCATTTTACATTTATTTGTCAAAGCAACCATTAAATACACAATACATATAATTTAATACAATACCCATAAAATTAACACCCACATTATTATACAATATGTTTCACCATGGCACTAGGTGTGTTTTCTCACCCGGCCTAACTTTGCGTCTTTTTTCATAGCGAAAAACTTAACCAGACGATTAAACTTGGGCTTTCCCAACGAACTCCTTGAGTTAAGAGAAAACTCTTGTAGCAGTAAAATACTGGGCCCCGCTTCAAAAACTCATTAAGTTAGGAAAGAAAAATGAGTAGGGGCCATTACACATTAAAAACATTCTCACATTCCACGCGCGCCCACTACCACGTGCCAACTACCTTCAACTGTGAGGTCCACGTGCCCAAACCGGGACTGGCTCTCCGCACCCCCCACCTTCCAGATCGTCAACCCATTTTTCGTACAAATGAACACAAACATTGAAGATGTGAGCGAGGAAAGAGAAAGAAGAAAAATAAGAAAAAAAACTCACAGCACACACAGACACACAAACATATTCGTGAATCAAAGCAATCCATTTCAAAGCATCTGACAATACTAACCCTTCACCCAAATTCCCCACATAGTTTAATTTTCCCACTACGCGTTACGTTTTCGATAAAAGAAAACAAAACTTAAAAAAAAAAAGATAGAGAGAGAGAGAGAAAATGAGAAGGATTAGAAAGAGAAAGACTGTTCGTTCGTGTGTTCGTAGTTTCTCTTTAAATCAAAAATCCCAACAATCTCTTTTTCCTCATTATTATTCCATTTTACAACAACAACTACTAATTCATTTATTTATTATCGTTATTCTTCAAATCTCACCGCACATCTCCATCACACTCTATGATTTCGTAGATATTGATTATATAGAGAGAGAACTTCCCCCAGACTTTTATTCCCACTTTTCGTCAATACCGAAATCAAATCTCTATTTTTGTGAACCCTAGTTTTTGAGACCTCCTCTATCTTCTCTATGGATAATGGTTCTGATGCGGAAAAAAGGAAGCCGCCTGAGGGTGAGACTAAGGTCAAACGCAAGATGAAGACTGCTTCTCAGTTGGAGATTCTCGAGAAAACATACGCTGGTTAGTATTTTCTTCTCTCTCTACATGTTGTTTTTCTTGTGTGAATTGATTAATTTTTGTTTGGATTTCATTTAGTGGAGACGTATCCATCGGAGACGGTGAGAGCGGAGTTGTCGGTCAAATTAGGACTTTCGGATCGGCAATTGCAGATGTGGTTTTGCCACCGGAGGTTGAAGGATAGGAAGGCTTTGCCGGTGAAAAGGCCGAGAAAGGATGGTTCGTCTCCGGCGACGGCGTCGGGTGGGATTGGGGATGCGGATGGGGATGAGCGTGGTTCGGTGTCGGGTTCGGGGTCGAGTCCGTTTCGACATGTGGATTCACAGCAGCTAGTGGTTGTTCCGAGAGCTGGGGTTGGGGGTGTTGTTGCAAGGTTTGGAGGTGATGTTCCGGTCGTGAAGAGGTATTATGAGCCTCCTCAAGCTGTCTCTGAGCTGAGAGCAATTGCTTTTGTGGAGGCACAGTTGGGGGAGTCACTGAGGGAGGATGGACCTATTCTTGGAATGGAGTTTGATCCTTTGCCACCGGGTGCATTTGGGGCTCCCATTGGTAAGTTTGATTCTTGTTTAACTTTATTTTCTTTGAAGTTTTATTAGATATTAAGATATTCGTAACAAGAGTAAATAGGAAACATAGCTGTAAGGAAACGTTCGGTGATATTGTAAAAACGGACATGCTATAACGTGGTATAATCGAGAGTAATGCGCTGAAGAGAAAGTTCATGCAGCAAATAATTGGAAAGAAGCTTTATTGAGCTGAGTATCTCCTTCTGCAATTTTAATGCATACGAATTTATGATTTCTGTCACTAGTATGGTTGATCACATAGACAATTGTGTTTTAAAGTTCAATTGTTTTTCGTTCTTTCTTTCTAGTTGATTGTTAATTTTTTTCTTTCTTGCATACACGGTTTAAGAGAGAATGTTTTGTTGTCAAATAAAACAAGTTAGTATTTCGGGGGTCATAAACAAGACCTAGCCCTTGGCTACTTTAACATGACTAACATACTCATTCATATTTGGTGGATATGAGGGATGGAGTTTGACGTTCAAAAAAAGTTATTGCTGTTCGTGGAGAAAAAAAAATTGTGTTAAGTACATTGTAAAATTTGAAGTTTGATTCTTAAACAGGAGATTTGTCATTCTTAATTGCTTTAGGAGATGAAGAGCCATTGCATGCAATAATAAGGTCATAGTTGGAGTAGTTCGTATAGGGAACGAGAAAAAGTATGTTGTGTGGAGGGTACCACGTATGTTGTGTGGATTGTTAAACTGTGGCTAAATTGTTATGGAGTCGGAGAAAAGGATTGGTGCTGCTTGGGCTTTTAACAGATTGGGTATGTACCCCTCCGTTTACCTTAATCTATTTTTTAACCTGATTACACGATTACCCAATTATTCAATTATTAAATAGTTTGGTGAAAATTCTAGGCCAATAGAGTCCATTGAGAAACCAAATACGATCAGCTATAATTTAGTATTGATAAAAAGGTCGTATCCAGTGCACAAGGCTCCCACTTAACTGCAGGTTCTGGGAGAGGCGGAACCTTGCCCCCCATATATCGAGAGGCTGAGCCCATGTTTCGAACCCGAGACCAATCGTAGCGTGGGCGAGAGCACTTGTCATCGCACCAAGACAAGAGATCTTTTTGTAGTATTGATGTGTGTATATATATATATTACATTATTGTATATAAAGAATAAATGTATGATACATTTAATTAGATTTAAATCCAAAATAAATAAAGAAAGAGGGTTAAGATAATCAAATTAAAAATAAATGAATGTATCCGAGCTGGTTCGGGCATGGTAAGCAAGCATGTTATGGACCCCTCAGATCCGGATCTGAATAATTGCTAAATAAACATATCCAGAACACCTCGATTCCTTTACAGGCCGTGGTGGCATTGATTTGGAAGCTTGGGGGGTGGGGGTGGCAGAGTGGGTAAGGGTTCGAGGGGGGTATGTTATTCGCGAATAGGGAATTGTGCGCAGCTTACCTATTCTGGAGTTAGATTTCTTGCTCTCATCTTATTATGTCATATTTGAAAGGTGAGTGGCGTGAGATATGCTTTATTGGGATTGATCAGTTATCTTTCTTTTCTTTGAGACTCTGTTGTTTATCTTATAGAATGTGGCTCTTTAAGAGCTTTGGAAATAACTCTTCCTGTGTTTAAAGGTGGACCACAGGCCAACATTCCATATGGTTAAATGGGTCATGCCTCCCATCTAGAGTTGGCAGATGGAGGCGGGCTATGGTGGATCTGGGCGGGCTGGTCATGAGTTGGGCAGTCTAGTAACATGTGGAGGTTGCGGTTTGGGCGAGCCCGTTGCCCTGGGCATGAATGTGATGATTTTCAACAACAAAAAAATTGACCCAGGCTAGTGATCATTGCAAAGAGAGAGAGAGAGAGAGAGAGAGATTTTTCTGCACAAAACAGGGGAAGAGAAACATAGCAGATTTTTCTTCTTCATTCCAGCAAGTTTGTATACATGGGAATACATCCAACATGAAGCTTACACATGGACAACTTTAAGCCACACAACGAAACACAACATTACAAAGTTCACTATATTAAGTAAACCTCTAACTGAAGAAGAGTAAAAATCATAGTCAGAATAAGTAATTGGGGGCAGGTTACCTTGATTTGAAGAGGACCATTGAAAGCTAGAGGACGAGGAAGAAAGACACTCGAGAGAGAGAGAGAGAGCGAGCGTGAATAAAGAGGCACAGAGAAATAAGATTCTTGGTACTCGCGTCCCTGATGTGTGGATTTAGAAACGAGTTATCCTCAATCCCCAAAAAGTTGTACTCAGCCCATTTCTAACTCATATTTCTAAACTGTTGGGTCCAAAGTTGGCTCTATCTGGGTAAAACTGAGCGCTTTCGTCTATTTGGGTTGTGATTGGTAGGCCTACTCCCATCACTATAAAAAGTCTAGTAAAATTGAATTAAGACAAATTAGATGCGCGATTAGGTTGAGCATTTGATCAGATTTCATTGTTTAACTTATGAACCATCACTTCAGTTTTAGTAAAATATTCATTATCACTCTGCTCTCTAGATGGTAGAATGGTCAGAGGATTTTTTTTTGAAGGATGCACTTAATGGTAGCTTCAAATAAGTACTAAGAAATTCTCCATTAAATCTGTTTGTTCCAGTTGCATATCATCATTTTTGTTTCAAATTTTTTGTTAATGTGCATATAATTTTTCTTGCTCTCTCTTGCTTCCTATATCGTGAATGTTGAATGTTTGTGTTTACCAGTTATAGAATGCTAGAACTCATTTGTTGGATATTGTGCGCGAGTTAGTTTTGTTCGATTGTTTCATACTTCTATGTTATTATTATTTCGAACTGAATGGGCACCATACTTTTTTGAATGTAACAGTTACAGCAGGGCATCAGAAACCAGCTGTACGGACTTATGAGACCAAACTGTATGAGCGGCCAGAGGCCAAATCTATAAAGGTTGCCCTTTATTTTATATCCTCTCAGACATGTATCATGTATTTTGAAATGTCATGGCCATTTTGATCATCATCATCATCATCTATGTATCTATGAGTTTCTTCTGTGCTAATCCCTTGGGTAAATGTTTTGATATGATGTGTTTTGACCGAAAAGTTGGTGGAGTTGTTTTTTAGTGTGGTAAGAGGAGTAATTCATTTTGACCTCTGGAGTTGAGGTAGGGGTGTCACCGCAGTAGGATAATTCAAGTTATGTTTGAGAGCTTTGAGCTGGGCCCATTTATAAAGCTTCTGTCAGGTGATACAAAAAAGGATGTTTCGTGTATGTGATTTGGAGTCTGAAATCTCAGATGGAAAAATGGTCATCAGATGTAGTCACCCATTACTGTCAAAGACCCATCAATCCCTGATATTTGTCCAAAGTTCAAAGGAGTAGGAGGCTCCAACAAAGAGGTTGGGTTGAGTCACTCGAGTGGGGTGGGGCGCCAGCTGCTTTTATAAAGGAAGCTGATGAAGATTTTGGGGCAATATATTTGCAATTTGGTTGCTTATTCCCTATGTTAACGAGGAGTTGAATAAAAGACTAGTTTTTGGGCTGTTAAATGCCCTATTTTGTGAGTGTTAGGGGGTGGGTCGGGATTCTGATTTTCAATTTAGGGTTTTTTTGAGAGCTGTTCTCCTTTTTTTGCTTTTCAGTTATCGTATTGGTTTCTCGTAGTCTATGTTTAAACATGCACTTGTTTATTACACATTCTCTCTCCTTCCCTCT
This sequence comes from Sambucus nigra, assembly GCA_949130495.1. NCBI lineage: Eukaryota > Viridiplantae > Streptophyta > Magnoliopsida > Dipsacales > Adoxaceae > Sambucus > Sambucus nigra. Next base: position 193,119,224 of record OX422214.1, on the reverse strand, counting down.
CTCTTCGAGCTTTTGTATGAGATGATAGGGGGGTAGGCATGGATAGAGGCACCACAAGCCCAGCCCCACTCATTTATTGTAATGTTCTACATGTAGAGTAGAAAAGGTCGTACTTTGGTGCGATGGCAAGTGCCCTCGCCCAAGTTACGGTTGATCTCGGTTTGAGACATGGGAGCAGCCACTCCATATACGGGGGTAAGGCTAGCCGACATTCGCCTCTCCCAGACCTGCATTTAAGGTACGACCTTTTTTACATGTAAAGTATAACAAAATAGGGGCAAAATGAAATTATTTTTGTATGGTGAGGGAACCTAGTGTAATAATTTCAAACTATTATATTAAGTAAGTCTGCAGGTTAACTTTGTAAGGCAAGTCACATGTTGATTATCAAATATTTGACTAATTATTTTTTAAAAAACTTAGAAATATCCAAAAAATTCAGTTATTTGATTTTTTTAAAAATAATCTAAAAAAATCTAGTATTTTAAGTGATTATTTGTTAAAAAACTAATAATTCACCTTAAGAAACATTATATTATTTGAGTAATTATATGTTAAATAACTAAAGGGATCACAGGTATTTAGTCCCACTTTTAAATATTCATTTGTATTCACTACCAAGAAACAAAATGTGCAGAAAATGAGTGTGGTGGAAATGCAAATGCTAAGATGGATTTATGGTAAAACTCGGAAGGATAAAATTAGAAATGAACAAATTTGTGAAACGGTAAAAGTAGCTCTTATAGAAGATAAATTGAGAAAAAATCGACTTAGATGGTTTGGACACATCAAGCGTAGACCAACGGATGCTTCCGTAAGGAAGAGTGATTTAGTTAGTATTGATAGTAAAAGAAGGGGTAGAGGTAGGCCTAAATTGACTTGGTGGGATATTATAAAAAAGGACATGATACCACGTGGTTTAACCGAAGATATTGCGCTGGACAGAATGGAATAGAAAAATAGGATTCATGTAGCCGACCACAAATAATTGGGAAAAGGCTTTGTTGAGTTGAGTAGTTGTTGGTCCTATTCTATGAAGCACGGATTCTTCAAAAGGTCTGAAGAATCCGAATCGCACGCGAGTCGGGTGCGGGTGCGGGTGCGATTCGGCCCCGATTCGCACCCAAAGAAGAATCAGATATTAATTAAATAAATTAATTCTGGATTCGGGAAGGACTCGGCTGGACTCGGCTGGTTTTGATGGGATTCGTAAAGAATCCAAAAAAAACACATTTCTGATTTTTTTTTTCATTTTCATCTCTCTCCTTCTCTCTCTCTCTCTCTCTCTCCCTCTGTCTCATTTTCTTCTTACTATCCTTCAACATATACGAAGTTAACTGGGTTTCTTAACAACTTCCTATGTTTGTTTTTAGTTTAATGTTTTAATGTTGAATGGGTTTTGTGACCCAAGTTAAGTGCTTGTCATTATATTATATTGGATTCTACTTTTATAGTTTAATGATTTGTGGGTGATTATTATAATTTATGCGAAGACTGATAATTCTGTTTCTTAACAACTTTCTATATTTGTTTTTGGTTTAATGTTAAAAGGGTTTTGTGGCCCAAATTAACTGTTTGTTATTACATTATATTGGTTTATACTTTTATAAAAAAATGGTTAGTGGGTTTTAGTGGATTATTATAATATATGTGAAAGCTAATAGATAAGTAGGTTTCTTAACGACTTCGAATGTTTGTTTTTAGTTTAATGTTAAATGGTTTTTGTGAAGTTAACTGTTTTTTATTATATTATATTGAATTCTACTTTTATAGTTTAATGGTTAATGGGTTTTAGTAGATTATTATAATATATGTGACATTGATGGTAGAGTCCCCTGTTTTAATATTGTCAATGTGTTAAAAAATAACAAACACCCTTATCATAAAAATATTTAGAATCATAATAATGAAGGAATTAATTTGTATTACTTAAAAATAACATAATATAATTTATATTATTATATTATATCTCGCCGCATCCGTATCCTATTTTTTTGAGAATTTTCGAATCGCCGCACCCGCACTGTATCGCACCCGCACCCTGTACCCGCATCGGTGCTTCATAGGTCCTATTGCAACAACTGTGGGACAAATGCCATTCCTCTGCGGAAAAGAAGAGAGGTGGTTAGAGGCGGTTAAAAGGCGGTTTTGGGTGGTGATGGGACCTAATACAATTTAAAAAATATATGGGAGGGGAGCCTAACAAAATTTTGAACATGGGACTAAACCCCAAAAAACTAATAATTAAAAGTTAAACTAAAAAATTTGGCTCGGTGGCTCTTGCCCCCAAATCCCAAATCTCCTCATTAACTCCGACCCATTCGCAAAAAATCCATCCAAGGGTAGGTACAATATATGCTTGAAAAGATAGTTACATGGGGGGTGGATTGTGGGATGCCCATATTGCATATCATTAGATTAACTTGGAATTTTAGACTGTTATATGATATCAGAAAGCTAAATACAAGTTGCTCGCATTGTGATAAGGAGGTAAGAGGTTATGCTTTTATCATAGTAGAAGGGGCTAGAATGGCACGAGGAAGGCCAAAATTAAAGTGGGACGAGACTCAGGAAAAAGGCATTTTGCTTTGAGTTCGTGTTGCCTATATTACGTTGGAAATGATGGATCCATGCGATCAATTTATGTGAATGAGTTGAGCACCTTTTTTGTGGCAGAAATTCTTTGTTTGATATGCATAACTCATCTTACCTTTATACACCCTAAATCTGTTGCTTCTCTAATTTGTTTTTTACCTTCTTACTGGAGTGATTATTTTCTATTCCTCTCCCCTCATGGTAAGAAAAGAAGAAAGGGAAAAAGAAGTGAGATCACAATCTTTCTTATTCCGTCATCTTCATTCCGACACTTTAAATTAATTCGTTTCCAGATTTCCCTAGCAGCGACATTGTTCACCTTTGACATAACTTTTTCTGAGATGTTTTACCCTAGTCAACCAATTTTGTTACTCATCAAACAAATTTGATGACTGAATAATTTCATATGATGAATACTCAGGGTGCTTCAAGGTCTGTCCACGAGTACCAGTTTCTTCCAGAGCAGCCATCTTCCAGAAATGATACATATGAAAGAGCTGTGTCATCTCACTATTATGGTTCACCAACTGATGTTCCAAGTACTCGAACTCCATTATCTGCAGGGCGGTCATTATCGCACAGCAGTGAGTTGGTATCTTCTGGATATGGTTTCCAAGGTCCTGTGCCAAGTTTAAGTAGTTTGCCTCAGCAAGGAAGGCAGGCCCATATCTTGCCATCCGCTGCAGGAGAGTTTGACATTGTTCCACGGAAAACCTCTTTTGTAAGCATTGGTATGGATGCTCATATTGTTGCTCCGCCAGTTGCTGTACTGGATAATCCATTTATACCACCTGATAAGCGGGTCTCCCATGATGAGGAGGTTTCGCGAATGGAGAGGAAACGCAAGGTTTGTTAACATGCCATGAAATACAACTATACATGTCTTTAGCAAAGTGCAGGATTCTTATGTGTTCATTGGCCTCTTTCAGAGCGAAGAGGCTAGAATTGCAAAGGAAGTTGAAGCCCATGAGAAAAAAATTCGAAAAGAGCTTGAAAAGCAAGATATTTTGAGGCGAAAGGTTTTTCTCTTTATTTTTTTAAAACTTCAGATGTGGAGATTATTAGTTGTAAACTGATTTTTGTTAATTTTGTATCTTAAGAGAGAAGAACAAATGCGGAAAGAAATGGAGAGGCAGGACCGTGAAAGACGGAAGGAAGAAGAAAGGCTATTGCGTGAAAAACAGCGCGAGGAGGAGAGATACCAAAGAGAACAGAGGCGTGAAATGGAACGAAGGGAGAAGTTTTTACAGAAAGAATCTATGAGAGTAAGTGTGTTAGCTTATTGCTGTAAATTATATGTTTTGTCTTGGAATTTAAATATAACCAAATATATCACCCTTTTCTTCTCAGGCTGAGAAATTGAGACTGAAAGAAGAATTGCGCAGAGAGAAGGAGGCTGCAAGGGCTAAAGCAGCTAATGACAGGGCTACTGCTCGAAGAATTGCTAAAGAATCAATGGAACTTATTGATGATGAACGAGTGGAACTCATGGACTTAGCAGCCTCAAAGAGGGGGTTGCCCTCAATGTTGTCTCTTGACAGCGAAACTTTGCAAAGCCTGGACTTATTTAGAGGTGGCTGTATTTAACTTATCTCACATGCTATTCAATTAATCTTCTCTGAGCTGATTTCCACATTGATATTTTGTATGACTCCAAATTATTAGTAGTATCTAAAGTTCAACTTGTTTTTCATTTGTCAAAAGCAACCAAAGTGAACACTTCAACTTAATACTTTTGTTGGTGATTGCTTGTTATTTCAACAAACTACTTGAACTATCTCATCCTACGTGTTAGTTTGAGTTGAACCGAAGTCTCTTTTTTCTTGCGATATGGTTCTTGACTAAATCAATTCCTTCCCTAATGCATGAAAACTCATTAATTTCATAGATACAATAATATATACACAAGTTTTCAAGTACCCCATTGTCTATTTCTTGTAAGTCTGCATGCTCTTCTCTTTCTTATGTTTAAGATTCTAAGCAACTAACAAATTTTTATTACTTTAGATATGCTCAGTGAATTCCCACCCAAGTCTGTGTGTTTGAAAAGACCATTTACAATTCAACCCTGGACTGATTCTGAGGAGAACATTGGTAATCTTCTTATGGTGAGATTAATTCCCCTCTCTCTCTCTCTGCCTTTTGTTTGTCCTTACAAAACGGTTTTAAGCTTAATCTTTCTGAAATTTGTAAAGCTAGATGCTATTGTATTTTAATAATTTGTGATTTCTTGAATTTATGTGGTTTTCTGTGATACTAAAAAACCTTACTGTGTACCAGAAAGAGAAGTTCAATAGAGAAGCTAATGTTGACAAGTGACCTTATGAAATCTATATTGTACTTCATATGTTGGTTTATGTACTATCAAAATTCAATAACTGATCACTTCCTGAAAGGTTGGCTCTTTGTTTATACACGTTTGAATTTTAATCGATTACAATTATCAGAGGCAGGGGAGCAGACTGATACTTTGTATTCAGTTTGTTGTGGCTATGGTAGCAGTAAAATGTTTTCACTTCCGTGGAAGAAGCCAGTGAGGGAGCACCATTTGTTTGCTTTGCATCTTTTGTGCTTCTTTGCTTGTTTTCTTAGTGTGCACCTTGTCCTCTAAATTCTTTTACGTTCCTTTGTTCTGTTTCCAAAAAAAGTAAGTGACTTCAGCAAGCTCCTTAGAAAATTTATTTTTTGTACCCCAATCCAACTTCTTTTAGTGTAACGTCAATCACAAGTAATGTTGATGCGTATGAGATTTATAGCGACACGTGGCATGTTGTTGTGCCTCCGGGAGAAGACTATCTTTTATTTTTCATTTTTTAGTGTAGGGTTTATTGTAATTTCCCTTTGTTTTTTAGTGTTTAATTAGTTTTCAACTATGTTTGGGACTACTGAGTCATTTTTAGGTATTAGTTGTCTTTTTTGGTCTTTTTGGGTAATAGCTTGACTTGCAAGCTAACTCTTCCTTTTTGGCCCTTAAATATTGAGAATTGAGAATAGAGAGAGAAAGAAGCCCATCTCATTAGTTAAGTTTAGTTTATTTATTTTTATTATTTAGGTAATAATTGTTGTGTAGTGTAATAATAACGCTTCCACATTTGAAGATTTACATCAAATTGGTATCAGAGTTGCGTTTGTTCTTGGTGTTCGGCGGGGTGCGTGAAGCGAGTTACGAGTTGAGATTTCAACTCCGGCAATCCTTCAATCGATAGATTGATAAATGTCCAAATGGGAATCGGATGAATGGAAACCCTAAATTCCATAACTGCATAAAAGGGGGGATACCAACCCTTTTGGCCACCTCTACCCTCCATCTCCACCGCTACCATCCTCCACCGCTACCATCCTCCACCTCCTACTGCCACACAACCACCATCCTGTTTTACATGAATCTCCGTCTTCATTTTTACCCAAACCCCAACCCTAATCTCCAAAAAAACAACTACCTACAAACCCTAATCCAACCCCAACCTCCCTCTCCCCCATCCCCCCCAAAAAAAAAATAAAAAAATTGAAACCCTAACCCTCAACGACTCAAGAACCTACAAATCCTAGCCAAGAACCCAACAAAACCCTAGCCCCCACCCTGTCAAAACAGCCTCCTGCCAAATAGAGGCAGATGAGCCAAGTTTTTTTCCCCCTCAGTACCCTTTTTCCCCCGATTTAACCCCGCTGCCTCCCTACCGCCGCCCACTGGCCACCCCTCTGGACTCATTTCCGGTACCAACACAACTCTCCAAGCCCCCCCGAAACAATCCAGGCTGCTGGAAAACCACTGGAATTACTGGGGCGACCCAACAACAGCCATAAGATTCCGGAATCAACTCCAATCTGTCGGAAATCCCTACCAAAACAGCCCACTGCCACCCCGATGCAGTCCGACCAGTGAACCCTCCGATCCGACCCCTTTCCCCCACAAACAGCCCCCGGAAACCACCCAGCAGCCCCCCCCCCCAACCCCGAATTGCCCCAACACTTCCCAAACCCATATTTTTTACCCGGACCACCTTCCTCTTACCCCTAGGGCAGCCCACTTATAGGGTTTTTCCTCCCACCCTTTTTCTTGCCCACAAAAAACAATCGAGCCCCCCCACTTTCAAGAAACCCCCAACAAAACAGCCTTACCCCTTTTTAATATTAATTTTCCCCTTTTCGCACTCATTTATCCCTAACAAAATCAAACCCCGACCAAAACGGGCCTGCCCTACTTTGTGCCGATCGCACCCTCCCTATTGACCTCTAATCCGGTCAATTTTTGGCACAACATATGACTTCCATGAGAAATGTACCACTGGGGATACATTTTCTGACTATTTTGCCATTTTGATGTCTGACTTTTCGGGATGCCGCCGTCTTCAGTCCACTTTTCTCGCCATCTTACTCGCAAAGGTGCGGTCGCCGGCGTAACCGTCCGGTCAAATTCAAGGGTCCAACAAGCCAAGTTGCAATCATGTGCTTGTAGTGTTGAGAAGGCGGATATGGGCGCCAATTTTTGGTTGCTTGGATTCCGTAAGGGGGAATCGTTGAGATTTTGGTATATTAGACCCTATTCTTGAAGGCCCTTATGGGTCTAACAGAAGTTCGGCTGGTCCATTTGCGTGTTGGATTTGATTTGGATTTTTACTTTGGAAGTTGACACTTGTACCGACACGTGTACATTTGGGCATTGATGAGTCTCCCTCCAAGCTCGAGGACAAGATTTTCCGAAGACGGGGAGAATGATGTGTATGAGATTTATAGTGACACGTGCCGCGTGGTTGTGCATCCGGGAGAAGACTATCTTTTATTTTTCATTTTATACTTTAGGATTTATTATAATTTTCCTTTATTTTTAGTGTTTAATTAGTTTCCAAGTATGTTTGGGACTAATGAGTCATTTTTAGGTATTAGTTGTCCTTTTTGGTCTTTTGGGGTAATAGCTTGGCTAGCAAGCTAACTCTTCCTATAAATAGGCCTTTTGGCCCACATTTGTACTTAACCGTGAATATTGAGAATTGAGAATAGAGAGAGAACGAAACCCATCTCATTAGTTTAGTTTATTTTGTTGTTGTTGTTATTGTGTAGGTAATAGTTGTTGTGTAGTGTAATAATAACGCTTCCACATTTGAAGATTTACATCAAATGTTGTTGTCATACTTGAATTGTCTAAAAAGTTCGTTGTAATATCTTTCTTTCAGCTTTTATTTAAATAATGTGCTAGAGAAGAAAACATATTAAATCTTTCGCCTATGTGAACTATATATATAATATTCACAAATGTTCATGCTTTCTAATCATAAATTAATTATACAGGTCTGGAGATTTTTAATTACTTTTGCTGATGTTCTTGGGCTTTGGCCATTTACTCTGGATGAGTTCGTTCAAGCTTTTCATGATTGTGTAAGCTCTTGTGATCCTTGTGAATCTCGTTTTGAAATGAATTGTTATTTCTATTTTCTGTAATTAGTCATATAATATCTTCTCCTTCTGATTTTAGGATCCGAGATTATTGGGTGAGATACACGTAGCTCTTCTCAGATCTATTATCAAAGATATTGAAGATGTAGCAAGGACACCTTCCACTGGGTTGGGTACTAATCAAAATAGTGCTGCTAATCCTGGAGGTGGTCATCCACAGATTGTTGAAGGGGTAAGTGCTATTTCATGGTTGCTTCTGTCCGTGATTTGGTTTCTTTAATGTATTTTTTACTCTATGCTGTATTGTGAATCATTATAATGTCGTATTTTTGGGTCAGGCGTATGCTTGGGGTTTTGATATACGTAGCTGGCAGCGCCACTTAAATCCATTGACATGGCCTGAAATATTACGGCAATTTGCTCTCGTTGCTGGATTTGGGCCACAATTAAAGAAAAGAAGTGCTGAACAAGCATATTTTCGTGATGAAAATGAGGTGTGATCCCTTTCCGTTTACACTGTCCTGTTCCCATGTAGCGTGACTTCCCTGGTATGCACCAGTTCTTTAAAATTGAAAGCTTTGATAATAACTATAGCGTGCCTTCCCTGGCATGCACAAGTTTGTACTTTCAAATTGGAGGCTTTGATGATAACTCTAGAATCTGTAGTTCTAAGTATGTACGTATTGCTTTATGTCAAACGTGTCTGCACAACTTTGTGCTTTCAAATTGAAATACAAGTTTTGTAACACATAATATATAGAATCTATTGTTATACTTTTGGATGGGCTGGACTCCCCAAATATATTCATATCAATAAATGTTTCTAAGAGAATGTGATAAATATACAAGTTGTAGTGTATGAAAACTTATCAAATACCTTATAACATATCTTATTGGTTTATATATCTTTTGCTTCTCCCCTTTTATATTTAAATGAAATGGGGATCTTCGATATGCAAATAATGGCTGTTCTTCCCAAGGTTGTAATTGGATGCTGAGGTAAGATGTGGTCTACTGTGTTTTTATCCTATGCGGTATGTTTAAATGATGTATGCTCATGTTTTTTTTATTTTATTTATTTATATATATATATATATATATATATATATATATATATATATATATATATATATATATATATTCCTTTCGTTATGAAGTGTTAATGCATATTTTTCCTCTTTTATTGTTTATTTCTCCCTTGCTTATATGTTGTTTAAATTTTGAAAAATCTGTGTTCATCATACAACTCTGGAGAAGCTACAATATTCTTTCATCACCTTACGGTCAGTCAGAAACTTGACATGAAGAATGAAAAATGATTGTAATCTAACATATATATTAAAAACCAATATGTTAGAGAAAAGCTAGGAGTAACTCCTTTTAGTGTTAAAAAGTAATGAGAAAGTAGACTTAGATAGTATGGACATATATTGAGGAGGTCATTGGATGCACCAAAGAACAAGATGAAGTCTAACAAGACAGAGGGTAAAAAGGCAAAGGGGCGGTCCAAAGAATCAAGTTTAGTTGACAACATTGCGTAAAATAAAAAAGAACAGAAAAAAGAATTCATGTGTCTGAACCCATGTGATTAGATTAAGGCAAGGATGATGATTAAATTTGTCTTAAAAAAGCTTTTCTATTCTGTTATATGTTTATACTAGGTTCCCTATGTAGCATATATATGAGCGTAATTATTCTAAGAATTATATGTTTGGGTGCAAATGCAGGGTAATGATGGTGAAGATATCATTTCCAATTTACGCAATGGAGCTGCAGCTGAAAATGCTCTTTCCATTATGCAAGAAAGGGGTTTCTCTAATCCACGGAGATCTAGGCATCGTGTGACACCAGGGACGGTAAAATTTGCAGCATTTCATGTTCTTTCACTTGAGGGCAGCAAGGGTCTTACAATTTTAGATGTTGCGGACAAGATTCAGGTAATTAATTCTAGATTGGTATTCATATCAAACCTTGTTTTTTGGTAATATTTATTCTCATCCAGTATATTTTTGATACCAGAAATCTGGTCTTCGGGACCTCACAACTAGCAAGACGCCAGAAGCATCTATTGCTGCTGCTTTGTCGAGGGATACAAAGCTTTTCGAAAGAACAGCTCCTTCAACATATTGTGTACGTTCCCCTTACAGGAAGGACCCAGCTGATGCCGAAGCAATACTTTCGGCAGCCAGGGAAAAAATTCAGGTGTTTAAAACTGGTTTTTTTGATGGAGAAGAAGCAGATGGTGTTGAAAGAGATGATGTTGAAAGATATGAAGATTCTGAGAGTGATGTTGCCGAGGATCCGGAGGTTGATGATTTAGGTATTACTGAACCGAAGCCACACAAAGGAAATCTTCTTTCTTGTGAAGTGGACGGATTTGAAGCAAAAACTTTATTGGGAAATGGTAAGAAGACTTCTCATGGTGAGGATATGGAAACTGTACAAGGTGGCCTTGGGAAGTCAGGCAGTGGTTTGACTTCTTCTATACAATATGAAGGCTTGAAGGAGGTACAAACTAACGATGCTTTTGTTGGTCAATCTAGTAATGTTACTGGGATTCACAATGCGGAAACTAATACTGATCAAGATACCGTGATTGATGAAAGCAATTCAGGCGAGCCATGGGTCCAAGGACTTATGGAGGGGGAATATTCTGATCTGAGCGTTGAAGAGCGCCTTCATGCCCTTGTTGCCTTAATTGGTGTGGCAAATGAAGGAAACGCAATTCGCATTGTTCTAGAGGTACCTCCGCGGGCATAATTAAATTTATTTGTGAATTTTTTTTCTATTTTCAGTCCGTGTTGATTTGAAACCAGAGAACTTCTCAGGAACGCTTGGAAGCAGCAAATGCTTTGAAGAAGCAGATGTGGGCAGAGGCACAAGTTGATAAACGTCGGATGAAAGAGGAATATGTAATGAAGCAGCAATATCCCTCCTTCATAGGCAATAAGACCGAACTAAATCTTTCTAATTCTGCTGTAGAAGGCAGGCAAAGTCCATTTTTTCCTGTTGATGACAAGAATGATTTGGCCTCAACAAACCCGGAATTTCAGCATGAACACTTGAGTGATTTGCGGAATGACACGAACCATCCTAATGATATGTCTATTGAAAGGAACTTGCCAGCGCAAGAGTTATCTGCTTTCCCTGATAATCTTCCACTTCAGCAAGCTGGATATGCTGCAGAGAAGTCAAGGTCACAGTTAAAAGCTTTCATTGGTCACAAGGCAGAGGAAATGTATGTCTATAGGTCATTACCTCTTGGGCAAGACCGCAGACGTAACCGTTACTGGCAGTTTATAACGTCTGCTTCTCGAAATGATCCTGGTTCTGGCAGGATCTTTGTTGAGCTTCGTGATGCTCGTTGGAGGCTTATTGATTCTGAAGAGGTAGTCCTTTTTGTCAGTAAATTACAGTAACTCTCTGTACTATCTCGGGTTAGCGGTCACCCCATTGTACTATTTTACCTAACAACCTGCCCCTATACATTTGACTACTTCCACTTTACCCTAAATCCGTCAGGGTTCCATCCAATTTTGACAGAATTAGGTCATACAACTTGTTTATTGACTAAAATACACTTTCATTTAATTAATACCAATTATGTTAAAACATTTCACCTGAATTACAGTAATTGATACATTTTCTTCCCCTCCACTTTTTCGTCCACCTTTACTATTGAAAAAAGATTTCATCCAGGAGAACCACTCCTACCAGCACCCCCACGTTCACCTTCTCCATCCAGACCAACAAAAGGAAAAGTGAAACAGGTCTAGAGTATAGGGGGCGGGTTGTCCAGTTAATATAGTACGAGGAGTGACCCTGTAATCTGCGATAGTACAATGGCTCTTGTTCTCTTTTAAAATTTTTGTATGATATATCATCTCATGTAGATTGAGTCTTGTTATACTAGCTTTCAAGTGGATATTATTAGCATATATCGAATTTGATTTTCTTTAAAACTAAGATCTTTTACCCCTACCCCCCCCCCCCCCCCCACCCCCACTCACACTCACACCCACAAAACAAAAAAAAAACGAATAGATTTTTTTCTTAGTGGCCAGTTGACGAATACTTTTTACTTACTTTAATAATGTTGACTTGGCTGTTTCTCTTGGGATGCTACACCAGCTGCCTCATCGTTTTTTTGCTCTACAGGATCCCGAAGAAAGGTGCAGCTGTTTTTTTGTCATCCTCTTTTTTAAAATGAAAAATTGTGTTGTTCTTAAAAATGCAACAACCAATGCATTGGGTCGCCTTTCCTTTTTTTAACTGTATATGTATCGATAGTTATCGACTATGTGCTCATCTTTTCCATTATTTTATTTATTCCACATACAGAGTTTTGATGCTCTTTTGGCGTCTTTGGATGCACGTGGGCTTAGGGAATCACATCTGCAGTCAATGTTGCAAAGGATTGAATTATCTTTCAAGGAAACTGTTAGGAAGAACTTATGCACCAGCAGTTGCCCCCAAACGGAAGATACTGTTAAAACAGAAGTAATGGAAATGGCTGCTAACCGCAATAGCAGTTACAGTATAGATAGCCCTAAGAGCATAGTATGTTTTTCAAACTCTGATGCACCAGAATCCTCAGCATCCTTTGCAATCGGGCTTGGGAGGAATGAAACAGAGAAGCATGATGCTCTGAAGAGGTATCAAGATTTTGAGAAGTGGATGTGGGAAGAATGCTTTAATTCTTCAATATTAAGTGCCATGAAGTATGGGAAGACAAGATGCAAACAGTTGTTGGGGGTTTGTGAATCTTGCCGTGATTTGTACTTTTTTGAGGAATGTCATTGTCCTTCATGCCATTGGACCTATGACACTTCTGTCTGCAGCTTACTTTTTTCTGAACATGTAGCTCAATGCAGAGAGAAATTAAAGGGCGAGGTTGACCGGACTTTGCACAATGTTCATTCATCCCCTCCCCTGAGGATCCGATTACTCAAAGCACAATTATCATTATTAGAGGTAAGAATTCCATATAGGTAACTTTTAACACACTCTTGTCCAAAGTTTTGTCCAATTATCCTTTTTGGGATGCCCCAATTTTGTTTTCTGCTTCTGAAAATCGAAATCCACAAATTGTGTTACTAACCTGAATTACTCTTTCCTAAAAAGTAGTCTTGAAAGATATTTACACAAGCTAGCAGTGTAAATCTTTAGAGCTTTGAAGGATAGTATGTGAAAATTTTGCATCTAATGTTTTAAAACGTTGTAATTCCCAAAAGGGACCAAGTGTTTGGACAAAGGGAGTATTTTTCTTGTGTTTTGAAAAGTTATAATTCCCAAAAGGGATCGAGTATATGGGTAAATGGAGTATTTAGTTTATAGCATTCACCATCGTACTTCAAATTTGAAACTTTTGGTTTTGGATGCACTTTATGGTTAATTTATATGTTGGCTTGGCAGGTTTCAGTTTTAGCAGAAGCTCTTCAATCATCTTGGTCTGACGACTATCGAAGATCTTGGGGTATGAAGCTATACGCCTCGTCATCTGCTGAAGACCTTCTCCAGGTCTCTCTCTCTCTCTATGGGCATTGTTCTTTTAAATACTTTTATAACTCAGTAATTCTCATCTTTCTTGCTCTGCTGTTCCCTCTACGATTTTTCAACTTACACAATTCATCTACTATTTCATTATATGAGATACAGTTATCTACGTGTGAAGCTAAGCCTCTATGATGAAATTAAAGTTTGCTGAGGTTTTGTGTTTTTCAATCGTGATGAGTGAAATAAATTCATCATTTTGTTTTAGGGCTTTGTTTACTTTGTAGTTCCTAAAACTGTTCTCCAAGTTCATCTGATTTAAAATCACAATTTGCTAGTAAACTAAAAAAAGGAAATGAAAATTTGCCCAATAAATGGGTGATACAACTGAGGTAAATTCTGAGGTTTGAACTTGGTATACTAAATGGGTCTGGTATATTCTGCTTTGTGACGGGTATTCAGCCTGAATTGGTTCGGTTCCTCCTTATGATCATAGTTTGGTTGAATCGAGTTTCTTCTTGCATTAATGTTCGTAAGATCTAAGATGATAATCTAATATTGTGAATAAAGCTCTTTATCAATCCTATTTATGAAAATTGTTTTGCGTATCTGGAGATTTTGTGTTTCTTTCACTTTATTTTCCTCTTTGGAGATTAATATGTTATTATTTTCATGCTTAACTTTCTCAGATTCTGACATTGTTCGAGGGTGCCATAAAGAGGGACTTCTTTTCCCCAAATTATGAGACCACGAATGAATTGCTGGGGTCCTGTAACCTGACAGGAGGTATGGCTAGTAGTTCCTCCTGTCCTGAAGCAGTTTCTGTGCTTCCATGGCTACCTCAAACATCATCTTCTGTGGCGCTAAGGCTCATGGAACTTGATACCTCCATTTGTTACACACTGAGTCAGAAAGAGGATTCTCAAAAGGATAAAGGAGCTTGGGATTTTATGGTATGTTACTATTCATGTTAAGTACTAGTAATCCTTTGGGGATTTTTATTCGATAGGCTGTGCTCAAATGCTTTGGGCTAATGGTTGAGGTTGTGCTCAGCTTGCGGATTGCCATATTTTTAATAGCTTCAGAGAAGGTTATGGGTAGGGGTGTTAAACGGATGGATATGGAGCGGATATCATACTATCCATTATCCGTATCCGTTTATAAGTACACTATCCGTATCCTTATCAGTATCCGCTCGGATAGTATACATAACTATCCTTGCCCGTATCCATTTGGATTTTTTGAATTCGGATAATATCCGTATCCGTTTGTATTTTTTAATAGACATATATTGTGCTTATCAAGCATTGATTTAAAAATTTACTAAATCTTAACAAAAATATTAGTTATAGCGACTTTAGACAACAAGACACCCAATGTAAAAATAGAGACAGTGTGTGTGTGAGAAGGTATTAAAGACGAGATGAATTGATAGATTTTTTATTATTGTATTTATACATTAAATAATTAATGATTTAAATTCTTGGCAAAACAACCAAAAAGATAAACCAAATTACAAATATATATATATATATATATATATATATATATATATATATGACTCTCTCCAACATACCTCCTAGCAACATATCCATTTTTTAAAATAGTAAAAAAATAATTTTGAGATGATATTTTTTATATGGGTTCATGATATTTCAATGTGCCCCTGTAAAAAAAATGAACTGAAAATAATGTGTTTTGTTATTTTTAAAAAATAGGTAAAACAACTGACAGTTTTTACCCTATGTAACTGTCAGATTTTTTACATATTTTTTAATAATAACAAAAAACATTATTTTGAGCTGAATATTTTTAAAGGGGCACATTGAAATATCATGAACCCATATAAAAAATATTAACGTAAAATTATTTTTTTTACTATTTTAAAAAAATAGGTATGTACAATGAGGTATGTTGGAGAGCCTGACTCTCTCTCTCTCTCTCTATATATATATATATATATATATAGTTGTCAAAATCGTCCGATTCGCGATTCGAATCGGACGATTCGATTCGATTCACTACCAAAACGATTCGAATCAACCTTCGAATCGCAAATGTCTAAAGAATCGGACCGAATCGGCGATTCACGATTCGAATCTTCCGATTCGGTCCGATTCACGATTCGGTCCGATTCACTTTTTTTTTTTTTTTTTTTTTTTTTTTTTTTTTTTTTCGCGATTTTTTTACATTAAATTAATATATAGGCTCTTTATGATATATATATATATTTGTTTTATGTAGGGTGTTTTAAATTAATATGTAGGTTGTTTTATGAAATATTTTTGTTTTTTACATTTTTAAGCTTAAAATGGATGAGAACATGTACTACGGTTAATTTTTGTGATATATTTTGGTATATTATCATGTGCTATGATTAGTTTTTTGTCATATTACGCTTAATTACCAATTCTATAGTGTTAAATTCCATTTACATATGTTTTACTACGTTTTTATCGTTTGGTTCCGATTCGACCGATACGATTCACGATTCGCGATTCGGGGGGTAAACGATTCACGATACGATTCACGATTTGACAACTATGATATATATATATATATATATATATATATATATATATATATATATATATATATATATATATATATATATTTAGTAATGCTCTTGTGCGGACTAGTCCGCATTTTAAGAATGCGGACCGGACATGCATTACCTGGCGGTGAACCCAGAAAAGAGAGAGAGCGTGCCTATAATTTAGCCGATGATTTTTAGGCTCACCGTCAGGTGACACATGTCCGGTCCGCGCTCTTAAAATGCGGACTGGTCAGCACAAGAGCAATACTATATAATAATAATAATAATAATAATAATAATAATAATAATAATAATAATAATAATAATAATAATATGATAGATACTATTACGAATACGCATATGCAGAATGAATATCCGTAAATATGGATAGTCCGCTTCTGATACGGATTATCCGTGACGGATATCTTCGTATTTGTATCCATACATTTTTTTTGGATATTTAACAGTGGTATCCGAATCTGCTCTTCCGAATATCTATTTGGATAAATATTCGCAAAAAACGGATTCGAATACCGGACTGATTCGGAGTTTTGAATATCCGTTTACACCTCTAGTTATGGGTTGGTCATTGCTTTACTTCACACGTGGGTAATTTTTTATCGTTACCGTTTTTCACTAGCGGTGGAGCACAAGTAATTGGTGTGCCTATTCCTAGTCTTCCGGGGTCGCGTCGCGCAAGCAACTCATGCATTTCAGTTTTTCAATTAGAAAAACGTATAAAAAATTTAAATAAAATAAGTTCGAACAATCACTTTAAATAAACTATTACATCATTCCAAATGAAGTCATAAGTCCATAAAGTACTATGATAAAATATAGTTGAACATTGTTCTAAATAAAGCCATATAATGTAAATAAATCTATTCAAAAACCCCAACACGTGAAGTTACAAAATAAATTAAGAAAGAAATGAAATCAAAAGTAGTCTCCCTCGTCCAAAATAATATCATCGTTATCTTGGTCAAAAGTATCTATGTTGGGAAAGCATCGACTCATAGCTAATCAATCTCCACATCTTCATTAATGGGATCCACTCTAACTTCTTTCCCTTTACCTCCACCTATTATAATAGAAATAGGAATTGCAAATTAGTATGACGATAATTGATAATCATATATATTAATATTAAACTTTAACTTAGTTTGTACTTGAACATTCACTCACTTTATGCCCATGAATTTAGAGAAGAATCAACATCAACTTAGTTTGTACCAGAGATGGGCGGCAAACTCACAATAGGATATCCCGAGAATAATTCATCATCATCATCAAGCCATGGAGTATCTTTAGCGAGGACGGGATCTTCTCTTTGTGATTATTCATCATCGGAATCAAGTTCATCAACAATAATAGGACTCTTGTCCCTCTATCTAATACGTCTCCCCCTTATTCTAAGATTATAGTTCACATAGACCAAATCATTCAACCTCTTGTGTTCAAGCCTAGTCCTCTTTGTGTGGGTGCCGGCCAAATGATATTTCAGATGTGTAATATCCCCGTTAGACCAATGATGGCAATATTTCAAAAGATACCCTCTTTCCATCTTTTTCATACGTGTGTTTCCACCCAAAATCTTTCTTGTTAAACATTTTTATCATAATAAATAGGTCGTACCCAGTGCATAAGGCTCCCACTTAATTGCAGTGTTTGGGAGAGGCAGATGTCGGCTGGCCTTACTCCCATATATGGAGAGGCTATGTCTCGATCGAGACCAACCGTAGCTTAAGCGAGGGCACATTATTATCACAATAACCAACTGAAAATTAGCACCAAAATTTCAGAGAATAAATCATCAATAATTAACATTTTAAACATTAAAATAAGAAATATATATATATATATATATATATATATATATAGAGAGAGAGAGAGAGAGAGAGAGAGAGAGAGAGACCTCTCTTTGCATACCAATTTGGATAAAATAGTAAAATTTTGAGCTAATTCTTTTTATATAGTTTTTAAACATTTCAATAGGGCCATATAAAAAAAATCAGGTTAAAATGATTTTTTTTACTATTTTAAAAAAATCGGTCAAACTTTGTCAGTTTTTAACAACTTAAAAACAACTTAAAAACTGACAAAGTTTGACTGATTTTTTTAAAATAGCAAAAAAAATCATTTTGAGCTGATTATTTTTTTATGATCCTATTGAAATGTTTAAAAATCATAAAAAAAATCAGCCCAAAAATATTTTTTTTATTATTTTAAACAAATGGTCCTCATTCGGGGTCCTCAAATTGGAACCTCACTTGATCCTTTCCCTATATATATATATATATATATATTTTTTTTTTTTTGGGTAGAATAAAATCATAAATAAGTAACTTTTTGAACTGAAAATTCATAAATAAATTTTTTTCAGAATAAAAGCATAAATAGGTATCATTTAAAAGTGAATAAGCAAATATAAAAAGTAAACATTTTAAAAGTAGAAAATTTACACATTAACTTTACAGTTTGAGCTTAATCGAAGTAATTTTCAGCTGCAATCTATGAAGCACGGACACTCTTTTGGAAGCCACAAGGCAACTTTGACTTGAGTCGGATACGTGACACGCTCCGACATGCGAATTCTTTTTTTAGGTTGGGCACGTCCAGGACACGGTGGGACACGTAAAAGGACACGTGGAATTATTTTATCTATTTTATTGTTTTTTCTAACGTGATTTCTAATTATGATTTTTAATTTGTTTTGTATGGTCCATTTTCATAATTTTATTATAAGAATGCTCTAATTTTGTTTTGTATTTTATAAAAAAATCTGTTTTATTTCATTAATGTATATATTTAAATATATATTATATATTATACGTATCCTAGCGTGTCGTATCCTAGTTTTTGAAAAAATCACGCGTCGCTTGTCGTGTTGAAACATGTATTATGTGTCGAGTCTGTGCTTCACAGGCTGCAATCGGTCAATTGACCCCGACTTTGAAGTCGACGACTGCATCTTTGTCTGGCGACCTCGGATTTGTCGGAGAAGTGTCCATCTTTGAAAAGAAAAAGATTTCGGAGATATAGTGGTTAGGGCTTTTGGAAGAGAAGGGTTTCCAGAGAAAAGGGTTTCGGAAATGGGAAATAGGCTGAAGAGAAAAGGTCATTTTCAGTGGCTTTTTTTGTTCTCTAACAACAAAACAGGGTCATTTTGTTTAGTTGGGCTAAAAAAAACACAATTAGCGGTCGTGTCACGCATAATAGCACAGAAAAGCGTACAAAAGTGCATCAAAGCATACCACGTCAGTAAATAGGACGCGCAATCTGAACACTACGCAAATTAAAATATGCTATTTTGCGTTTTCCACTTCCCACACTAACAACGCGCTATTGTGTTCGCAATATCGCGCATTTGAGAACACTGATAAATTCTAATATAGTTAAACTCTTATGCTGAAAGAATTCCCTTTGGGTAGCTACTTTATAGAGACGGAAAATGGTAGTTGCAGAGAAAGTAGGTAGTGGGCTGACGTGAGTAGTTTGAAAATGATAAAAATAATATTTTTT
Source organism: Sambucus nigra (assembly GCA_949130495.1). Classification (NCBI taxonomy): domain Eukaryota; kingdom Viridiplantae; phylum Streptophyta; class Magnoliopsida; order Dipsacales; family Adoxaceae; genus Sambucus; species Sambucus nigra. The sequence continues at coordinate 193,099,687 of OX422214.1, read as the reverse complement.
TTTTTGGCAAAATAGAAGTACATTTTGTATGAAGCTATTTTCATACTAGGATTTTGTTACCAATTTGGATAAGGTATACTATATGGTATAAATACAAGGAACACCACAATAGAGTTCCTTTATATAATTGTTGTGGAACATATACGATGCACGTGTACGATTCATTTTATATATATTTACACATGGAATCTCCTATAATATACACATGGAATTTCCTACAAAGACCTCATATAAACATACTCATGTGCAAACCATTTTTTTAAAATAGTAAAAAATTTAATTTTTTGATGAACGATGATCTCCTCACTATAAAGATCATCTTCAAAAAGTTTCATAAAAAAATTTATTTTTTACTTTTTTAAAAAATGATATGCAAAAACGATAAATATGTGCATTTTTGGCCGTCGAAACTTTTAATTATCATCTCACTTACTTTTGGATAGAATTTTTTGATGATTTTTTTTGTAGAAGATCTCATTATGGAGATCATCTCCAAAAAAAGTATCAAAAAATTCAAATTTTTTCTATTTCAAAAAAGTGGTCCGCACGAGGTTTGCACCTGAGACGGCCTCTCTCTCTCTCTCTCTCTCTCTCTCTCTCTCTCTCTCTCCCTACACACACACACACACACACACACACATATATATATATATAAATGTATTTTTTTTTTCTTTTTTTTTTCTCATGCAAATCAACTTAAAAATTCGTGTGATTAGCTGGGGAGCGTATATGATTATTTATGATGTGTTACCAAAACAAATGGGACACCAAAATTGTGCGTGTATGTAACAGATCTGTGGTACGTGGTTGATAAAGTTGACCTGGAAAATTCATAGTTAGATATCCTATTTTCTTTATTCCCCTTCTCTTTACGACACACATGGTTGGTTTAAATCTGTATGTTTTTATTTTTACTGGAATATGTTGTAACTCCTCTCTATACTTAGGTGCGTCCATCAAAATATGCTGTTATGAAGAATATCCCCGACAGTGAACTGACAGAAGCTCCGCAAGAAGTTGGACACCTACATCAAGATCCATGGTTTAATCCGGGGAGTGGCCATACGAGCTCGGGCCGAGGTCGTGGACGAGGTCGTACGCGTGGTGGGAGATCTCAGAGAAGGGTTGTCGGTTCCAGATCTAAAGCTGGCCAGAGAAGTACGACTGTAAATAGTGAAATGCTTGGCCACCAATTACTTGGTTGGAAAGGGAGAACACGTGGACGAGGAGGACGCCGGCGTGGTCGTCGCACCATCAGAAGTAGGCAAACACCTTCAAAGAGAGCGGCAGAGATGGTTGTCGAGAGAGATGACACTAGAGGCTTCATCTACGGGAGAATGCCGGTAAGGTCCAATCAGCAGGATTGGAATGCCGAAGAGACCACGCCTATGCAAGTTGAGAGTGCTGAGAATGCTAGCAGTTCAGAGTACGATGATGATAATGGACGGCCTATGGGGGATGAGTATGACGATCTGATGGTGGATAGCTATCCTGGTGTGTACGATAGAAAATCTGAGCGCTTAATGGAGAGTATCAATTATGGTCATGTTGATGAAGATGACGATGATGATGGTGCTGAAGATGAAGACGACGACGATGATGTAGGTGAGGGAGATGATTTTGAGGAAGATGAAGAGTTAAACGTAGATGTTGAAGGGTATTTTAATGTAGACTCCGATGATGAGGAAATTAGGGATGATATTAACGGGGAGCAACTTGGGAACCCAGATGACGTTACAGGATCATCTTCCTCAGATTACAGCGATTAATGAGAAACCTCAACTGCAAGGGCAGCAATGTATAACAAATATCAGTAGGTCTCTGTATTTTTGAAGTTGATGTGTATTAGTAAGAGGGGTCAATAGTTACGGTGCAGAACAGCTATACCGTATTGTGTAACATATTTAAATGAAAGGTCCAAATTCACATGGATTCAGTGTTCACATTGTAGGATCCATTGCCACGCAAGAGTAAACAAGGTTGATTTGTTGGAGAGCTATGTAAAATATTGAAGGTGGTGCTTCCTTATATATTATTTTTTCTAAAGCAAGCAGCAAATTATTGATCTCGAAGGAAGAATATAAATATTTGTTTCAATATGGACCAAGATACTTCAAGGTATGCTCACTAAAGTGGGAGTTTTTTTTTTATAATTTGAAATGTGTATATATATATATATAGATAGAGAGATAGAGAGAGAGAGTGAGATAGAGAGGTCCATCTATACATTCAACTTGGGCTGATTATTTTTTTAAATATTAAAAGAAATTTCGAGTTGATTTTTTTGTGTGGTATATAAATATTTTAAAGGATCTCACAAAAAAAAAATAGTTCAAATTGATTTATTTTGTTATTTTAAAAAAATTGGTTAAAATTAATCTTGATTTTTATTTACTTTTTAAATAAAATGGTCCGTACAAGCTATACAAGTTGTAGGTATAGAAGATCTAACAGGATCGTGCCTCTATAATTTGTATGCATGGGAGAATATTTTATACAAAACATAGGGTATTTAAGACTTTTTACAACCTAGTAGCAGCTAACTATAATGAATTTTTTTGGAGTGTTTTAAGAATATAAGGAATGCCATTAGCCACACTCTTTATATATTTATTTTTGTAAATTTATGTGCAAGTTAATTTGTACGTATTGAAGAATACTTCATACAAATTATAGGGTGTTTTAGACATAGTACTGCCTACTAATTTTTATTGACTTTAGTCCAACTCTATTTGCTTTCTGTCACTCTTATTGAGAATATTAGTTTTTCCAAATTTTATCAATAAAGAGACAAATGAATAGAAATCTGATGGAGAAATTAAAACGAAACAAAATCACCCCTCCCCCCAATCCTGGCAAGCCGCGGAAACCATTTATTTGCACCAACATCAGTGGATGGCGAAAAATGCCATAAGCATAGATCAGTGGCAAACAGATTGTTAATTTGCACTAAGGGCCCGTTTGGCAATTCAATTTCAAGGCTTGGAATTGGAATTGAAAGACCAATTTTAATTCCGTGGAATTCAAATTGGCCTTCCAATTCCAATTCCAAGCCTTGAAATTGGGTTGCCAAACATGCCCTAAGAGTACCAGATCGATCCAGCTCAAAATCAACCTCAACCACTAACTAACCTAATTTTTTCAAATCCTAAATAGATCTAAACTTTATTTATTTAGTTTGTTTTGTGTTTAGGTTTGACCAAAAACAAACGGAGTTTGGGGAAAAGATACTACAATTAGGGTTATTTGTGTTTTGTGTGTCCCTAGAGCATCTCCGATGTTAACGTGGAGTGAGAGAATATGAGGTGTCACTTATAATTAATAGACTGAGTTAAAAAAACGTTCTTCAATGCAATCCTTTGGAATGAATGTGGAGTTGATGTGACACTACTTAATATTTTCTAGATGTAGAAGCTCTCTTTCATATTGTAAAGAACGAAACTAACCAATCAAAATATTTTTCTCTTCATCTTGTAATTTTCGTTCTTTGCATTTTACAAAACATATCAATTATGTACATGTGTCACTCAAATTTACTTTTAAACATTTGCATTGGAGAGGATTTTTTATTTATCATGTCTACATAGAATTTTTTATGCCACATAAGATACTCATTGTCAATTTTTCATACCCACATAGGAACCAATTCACGCTTGCATTGGAGATTAAATCTTGTTTATTATTGGTTGGGTGCCAAATTTTTTACTATTAATTAGACCTGGTAATGGGTCGGATCGAGTCGTGTTCATGACGGGTTTTATCATTTTCTTGTCTTATTGAGTTCGTGTATAAACGAGTGATTTTTGTATCGTGTGAAAAAATCATATTCCAACCCGACCCATTATCTTAACATGTCTTGTCTAATAATGATTTATTTTTAATAGTATATAAGTTGACATATTAACTCATTTTTAAATACAATTAGACCCGTTAATTCTTTGTCATTATCAACTCTTTCATTTAGTAAAATTCGTTATGATTAAATTAACATTAAGCGACATAAACTTTTTATAAATCCCAATTAACATTAAGCTTTTTTATAAGTCCCAATAATATATTTTATTTACTTAAGTTAATGGATCTTACCAGGTATTAACGGGTGAAGGGGGTTAACACTAACCCGACTGTTAACTACCGTGTCTTATTGGGTCCACCCATTAAATTATAATTTCATGTCAATTCGTATCATGTTATCGTATTGCGCCTCATTTTGCCACGCATACTATTAATGTTTGGGTGACATTTCTATTAAAGGGTGATCTTCGATTCATCCACCACTTCGGTAAACACATCCACATATTTTTATTAATTGGTCTCAACCATTTATATTGTGAAGACTAAAATACCCTTATGAAACCTTTAAGTTAATCCACTCCCCCCAAACAGGAACCCACTACCCCTCTTATGTACGACACTCCTTGATGTGGAAGCCCTGTATTGAATAGTATGTGCCATGTCGTGTCCTTGTAATTTATAACATGAATCAATGTGGTGATGCCAGGTCAAGGATTTTTATGTGGAAAATCTCATTCAAGAATTTCTAGAATACCTCATATTTTGATCCAAATCGTATCTTGTGAGCACTTGAAAGATCAAAAGCAGAAAATGGTGAAAAAGAAAGTGATGGTAGCAATTGGTCTACTTTAAATTGGATTGCTGATATGCTCTTATGCAAAATTACAAATGTATCTAAATCTATCATTGTATGGTATATTCTTTTACCTAACGGAAAGTTGCAGGCTCCTGTCCCATTCCTCATGCTATGAGTTCATGTGCTTATTGAGCCCTTAATAAATTAGGAGTTAAAACTTCATGCAATTATATTGACATCAGGTGTGCCCTGGCTTTTTAATTTAACTAGCATGCGAAACCCGCAATGCGGGATCATTTTTAAACGAAAATGTTATATTACGCACTATAGATATCCAAAAAAATGTGATCCTTAAATTATGAAAAAAAAATTCAGTGAAAAATAAATTATTATGTTTACTTATCAATTAGTCAGATTAGTTTCACTTTGTTTTTCTTGAAAACAAGATTTCACTTTGAGAGATTTTTCAAAAAATATTTTCAATTCAAATAAGAAAACCTCCTGAATTAATGTTTGGACTTAATACAACCTCCTAAATTTTAGGAAGAATGTTTCTCAGAACAAAAGAAGAAGAAATAGAAACTATGGGCATTTGTGGAATCACTTTTATGAAGTCGTAAGTACATCCCATAAAGTGGATGCACTAAAAAATATATATCCCATTTTAGTGGATTAATTTATCAATTCCTTTTATGTGGATGCGTTTACAAAAATTGCGGATGAATCCAAGATCACCCTTGTTAAATCTACATCTTGACCGTTAATCTCTCTCTCTCTCCCTCAGAGAGAGAGAGAGAGAGAGTCTCCTGTGAGTGCCTCAAATGCGGCCATTTTTATAAATTAGTAAAAAAATTATTTTTGAGTCGATTTTTTTTTGGTATTTAAACATTTCAATGAATATGTCAGTTTTTAAGCTGCTTAAAAGTTGTCAAATTTTGACCATTTTTTTTGAAATAGTAAGAAAAATCATTTTGAATTGATTTTTTTGAGGGCCCCGGAAATGTTTAAATCTCATAAAAAATCAGCCTCAAAATAATTTTTTATTATTCTAAAAAAATAGTCCGCACTTTTTTTTAAAAATCAGTATTTTAATAAAATATTAAAAAATGAGTTAATTTTATATGATATTTAAACATTTCAATGGACCCATATAAAATAATCAGCTCAAAATATTTTTTTTTGCTATTTTTAAAAAATCGATCAAACTTTCATAACTTTTTCAATTCAAAAATAATTTTTTACTATTTTAAAAAATTCGATATGTAAACTTGGTATATAAGAGAGTCTCTCTCTCTCTCTCTCTATATATATATATATACACACACACACACACACACACACAGGTAGGTGCCCAAAACAGGTGTCCAAGACGGACCATTTTTTTGAAATAGTATTTTTTTTAAATTTTTTTGTGTCGTTTAAACATTTAGGGGACTTATAAAAAAAATCAACTCAAAATACATTTTTTTTGCTATTTTAAAAGAGTCAAAATATGTCAATTTTAAACTGCTAAAAACTGAGATACCCCATTATTTTAAAATTTCAAAAAATGTATTTTGAGTTAATTTTTTTACAAGTCCCCTGAAATGTTTAAATAACATACACAAAAAATATATTATTGCTATTTTTAAAAAATAGTCCACCTTGGGCACCCATCATATATATATATATATATATATATATATATATATATATATATATATATATATATATATATAATAATGCTCTTGTGCGGACTAGTCCGCATTTTAATAATGCGGACCGAACATGTGTCACCTAGACTTTATCGCCTAAATTATAGGCACACTCTCTCTCTTTTCTGGGCTCACCGCCAGGTGACACATGTCCGGACCGCATAGGAGCAGGACTGTATATATATATATATATAACAAAAATATCAAAAGTATGTAATCGCTAAACGACAAAAAAATCGAATGTACGCAATTGCGAAACGACAAAAATTTTCAATAAAGGCACGCATATAATTTTGAAAAGTATAAAGTCGTGTATAATATATATAATAAATATTTTATATATTTTAAAAGTATTGAATCGTCTAAATTTATGTCATATAATTTCTTTTAGAATATAAATGTGTAAACAATGTAAAATAAAATTGGGCATAATTCCCTTTGTTTATAGGACTATCCACCCTGTTTAAGAAATAAAAAATTAATCCAACAAAACAAATAGTTCGTTTTGGACCTCGTATAAGCAATATAATCCAAAGATACTCAATTACATAGAATCAAGGCAAACTTCAAATAAACCAAAATTTAAAGTATCTAAATCCAAGTAATTATTAATCCATCTCTCAATAGCATACAAAAGCCAATAATTATACCAAGAATGTATAAATGTATTCTAAGTATCTAATTTAATATGAGTGGTTTAATGTTTTGAAAATGTAGTCTGATGCCTTATCCAAGGTGAAATCTTTTTGAATTCGAAGGGCTATGTGGATGCAGGGAACTGAGTCAAATAAATAGCAACCCATACCTTTGACCTCAGTAGCCATCTAAGCCCCCATACTTTCTAATTTAGTGCCATAGTTTACTATAGAAGCCATTATAGAGCGGCCTCTTGCTGGATATGATATCTAAGAAGGAATCAACCAACTGTTATTATGTAAAAAGAATCACTACTTAAATGAACCAAAAAAATAAACGACACAATCCTAAGGACTACTATTATGTAAATTTTACCACTCAGAAGTTGTCAACAGAGTAGAGCCATATACCTAATAACCTTGTAATGGAAAATGGAGATAACAGTTCGTGGTTGAAAAGGAATAATGACGTTAGAAACGAACGTAGGAGAGCCCCTCGAACATAATAAATCCCGAAAATCAATCAATTTCAGCAACCTGCTTAATAAAATCAAACATTATAAAAAAAGGGAACAGAAAAAAATGCAATTAAAAAACTAAACAACTATGAGACATACGTAAAAGAAATAACAAACAAAGGAGAATAAACATTTGAGATATTTTCTGAATGCATATTTTATTTTTATCAATTTTCATATCAATCAACCTTGATATTCATGAACATGCTCAAGGTTTAACGGGATTCTTGCAGTTACCATATATAAATACATATCACATTGCAAATCCATTTAAGATTTACATTTACATAGCCCAACATCACTCGTGGTAAAAATAACAAATACAAAACTTAAATAAAAATGAGGGAACCTATATATAGATAGGTTGCAAATTTCTTTTAACCGAGTAAATGTGCAACAACTTAGTACTATAGATGCTATAATGACTTTTAAATTTTCAACAACATTAAGGGAAAAAATGAATAAAAATAATAAAAGGTAGATTATAAACAAAAGAAATATACCGATTCGACTAAACAAAATCTTAATTCTATCTTATTTATTCGGTTAAATCTCAAGCTAACATGTATGAAGAACACGTGATACTTTTGTATACGAAGCACATAAATTTCAATAGCATCATCTCAATATCACACGTTAAATGAATTGTATGGATCCCATTATTCTTATTCAGCTTGTCCATTACCTCATGTTCCAAATATTTGACGAATTACAAATAAAGAAGAAAATCCCACTGCACAATAAACACATAGAGAAGCCTATCTGAACAGTGGAAATGATCTCCCGCATGAACCAAATCTTTGGATTTAAACCAAATCAAGAGAAAATCTTTACTACCCAATCCTAACTAGTAAGGCTGTAGGTGATAGGCACCTTAGGTCATTATGCAAATGACTGCATATGTCTTGGCCAGCGACAGGAGGTATAGATTGATAGTATCTAAAAAAAATCTCATTTAACATAAGAGTGATTATACATAGCAAAATTTATTGTGCGGTTGATAATCATAACAATTATGACACTTTTACACACACTATTGAAGAAACAAAACAAAATAGAAAAAGAAAAAATAGTTGAAATTGACTAACCTCATACCTGCTATACTAAAAAAGAATCATGATTCATGTTATTCAAAATATAAGCATTTTATATAACTATAGTAATTTCCAGCATCCATAGAACATTATCGAGTATATATCCAGGAATCGAATGATGAAAAAACAAAAGATAAGGTATCTGTTCATGAAGACTTCATCGGTTACTAGTCGAAGACTCCCCAGTCCACTGCTTTGTTTGCTATCCCAGTTTTAAACTGCTACATTAATACCCCCTGTAATATGAATAACATGAGGGTACTGTGGTACTTGTGTCGGGACTTTTTGTAATGGTGAGAAACTAACAACAGTATATTGAAAGTATATGAACCAATTGGGGTTGAATTCCTTGCTAAAATGAATAAAATACGAATTCCAACATAATAGAGAACAAATTAGCACATAGCTAAAACAAAAGCATGTTAAAACATAAAATGTTTCAGATTTGAGCAGAACATATGCGGAAAATATTTTATATTTATATAATTATAGTTGTATAAAAAGACAGATTGAGATAGATGTCTGAGGGAACACTACACCAAATCTGTCGAATTATCACGGTCATTGACCTTGACAAGTTGGACTTGTCAAGGTCAATGACCGTGATAATTCTGGGGGTGACAACATTTGTTATCACGTACTTGTCATGGTCATTGACCGTGACAAGTTTTGTCACGGCCCTTGACCTTGACAACTTTTGTCACGGTTAAGGACCGTGACAAACCCGTGATATTTAATAAAAAATTATCACGGTCATTGACCGTGACAATTCTGGGCAGAATTGAAAAAAATTCTGCCAGGCAGTATGGCCACTACCATTGTCCAACAGTATATTTATACCTGTTATAGAAACGTTGTACCTGTTCAAACATCATATATACAAATAAAATAGAGATAATGCAAATATACATTCAAAATAATATGCTTCACGATATAATCCAAATATAATTAAAAGGTAACAACTTAAAATAATTCAATTCAAATGATAATGTCACTACATGTCTGGGGTAGGGGTAGCTCTGAGGAGGTGAATAGTGATAATACGCAAATATTGCGTATTTCATCCTCCGAACTGACGCATTTTAGCCCCCTCGGGTATCTTATTCCCTATATTTATGCTCGTTAACCAGATTACCTCGGATTTCTACGTTAACATGTTTTACAGGGGTTAATTGAGCTTTTATAGGTATTTGGATGCTAAGTGTGAAGTTCAGATGCATTCCTCTCGATTTCGTACGCGATCGCACGTTCGAGGGCAATTTATTCTTTTCACAGCTTGGGCACCTGGACCAACATCTACATGGAAGTTGTATCCCTCCTCGTAAGCTTTAGGTGGCCGCGAACGGTGCTCGATTCCGATTCAGAACGAAGAGGTTACGGGATTTTTAGCGGAAGGAAAAACAAAGAAACCAAAAGAGGAGGAAAATGAATGGAACAGGCTGCCTTGGCTGATACCTGCTTGATCGATCAATCGATCAAAAGGATCGATTGATCGATCCTTCATATTTTTTCCACGATTTCAATCATCGATCGATCGACCAAAGGGGTTGATCGATCGATCCCCTGTTTTTTGTAGATATTTTGGCTTTTCTTTTCTCTTTTCTTTTATAATTTAATTCCACTTGGTATATATACCAATTTTGTTGTAAATAACAGATATAATCATTTTTAGATAGTTTCAGAAGATAGTTTAGGTTAGGGTTTGGGTTTTTGGTTAGTTCTTCTTTATTTCTTCTTGGATTGACACCCTTTTGGGTTTGTAAGTTGACTATTCATTCACCCTCTCCATTTAATATAGTTGTATTTCATTATTTCTTGGTTTCTAATTTAGTTTACATGCTTTCTTTACATGCTTTGATTTAATCATTTTCAAGTGTAGATTTATCGCTTTATTTGTCGCGTTTTTAACATGCTTTCTAGCTAATTTAAATTAGGTTGTGTTTGAATGGAACTCACTCGGGTTAACGCGTTGCTTTGCCTTGGTGATGGTGTTTACGGGTTTATTTTGGGTGCTTTGTCCTAGTTATTACGCCTAGGATATTTAACGGGGCATATCATGTATGTCCCGTGCTTATGACCTTTCGCGCGTAATTTTTGAGATATTTGTTGACGCCAAAATCTTATTAGACTTTTATGAGGATTTAGGGGAGTGAAAACCCTTGATTTAGTTATCTTTCAAAACGAGACGCATTTGTAATAACTCGTTGACCCATGTAACCATTTTATACAAATTAACCCGGGTGAGGGATATTCGACGCAACCTATAGTTTTACTCACTTTCTTAATCTAGATTTATTTTCCATTGCCTAGATTAATCATTTCCCTTTTTCGCATATTTTCTTTTAGTTTGTAATTCACATTTTACACTTTTATTCTGAAATATTAAATCACTTAAATTCTAGCAACTCGTCTCAGTGGATCTTTCGTTACCCGACTTACCGCTAGACTTGCCTCGCAAGTGTACTCGTAACTTAGGTTTTTGTATTATCGCGGTGAAACGAAAACAACGATTGTGTCCTTACACGAACACACTTTTCACGCGTAATAAAGTAGGCCACACGATATACGAATTTATATACCCAGCAATATACTTCGTGCCGCATTCTTTGCGCAACCACATTGGGGAATTCTCCTTCCCGGGTATCACAGGCGTGACGAGCACTTTGGACTCGATGTCTTGAAGCAAACGTTCATAAACTGGCATACCCTGGAGGGTATTCGGGTCCCTCAACCCCCGCCCTATCCACTGGCCATCAAATATGTCCAGTATAAACATGTTCGGTCAACCAAGTGTCGACATCGGTCGGTCGAAGGGAGCCAAATAGGGGATTGGATCATCAAAGTCCGCACGTGTCAATGATAAAGCAGCGAGGTCCACATCCTCGTCCTCCTGCATCTCATCCTCCACCACCACCTTTTCCTTCCCTTTAACCTTACGGTTTCCTCCCAACGAACGCTTCATGAATGAGAACATATCTTGGATCGTCGCCTCCAAACGGGACAGCTTCGCATCATGCGAGTCCACCGTTCGTCGCCTCCAAACCCGGTGTCGCTCGTCTCCAATCCGATGATCCTAGATTTGGCCACCCGTGAGCTCACCCCCTTGTCCTACCCTTGCGATCAGTGCCAAGCACTTGGCTGAGTGCGTCTGTGGACAAAGATGCCTTGTCGGCATCAGACTGCGACTCATGCACTTCCTTAAGCTTTGCGTGAAACGACAAAAAGCACATGATTAGTAAAATAAGTAAATAAAAAAATTATAACTTAATTAACAAAAAGTAAACTATCGGATTACTTACAATCATGGCCGCGACACTTGGGGACACCTCCTTATCCTTTCCCTTCTTCGTCCGAATAGCCACATAAGTATCGAGCCTATGTGGCCTACCCCCAGGGCCACTCCCTGTCCCCTGAAATAAAATAATGCAAAATTAATACCGGCCCCGCAAAGTAAAATAATGCAGAACAATATATATCTATAGTTATAGAAAAATTAAATCTTACCATCATCATATACTCCACCTCGGCATAAGACGTCCCGCCGGAGTAGTGCACGTCCGTCTTTTTTTCCCGATTTTCCATCTTCGATTTTTAAGATGCCAATTGTCGCTCATTGATCTCATTGTCAATGAACTTTTTCCATTGTGCCAATGAGATCGGATCCTTCGACGGGACGGATTCACGCATTCGGATAACGGACTCTCGGGTCTTCCTAATGTACCGGGTCCGCATATTTTTCTTTCACGTCTTGTGTTGCTCCCTCAACTGCTCAAAGACGGAATCGCGTAGCTTTGGATCCAGGCTGAATTATTCCTGTCCAACAAATACAATGTTAATTGCGAATAAATATAAATATAAATATAAATTGAAATTGAAATTGAAATTGAAATTGAAATATTCATATAAATATAATTATAAATACATTACATGTAGTGCCACCCAAATAGCTAACTTGAGCTCATTTGGTAACTCCTTCCAACTAGTGTATCCTGGGCAGATGATCGTCTTTACCAGCTCGAGGGATCACGCTAATAGCCTCGTCTTGTTTTCGATGGCCATCCCCAATTTACTATATTTGGGGAGCCTAGGGGCAGAGGAGCCCTCGTTGCCTCCACTACCACCGAGCCTAGACGTCATCATCATAATCAACATCATCATCCTCGCCTTAATACCCGAAGGAGACATTTTCTGTAAAAAAATATTGTTATTAGTACAAATCAAAATGAATTAGTTCTTCTAATTCATCTACTCAATTAATTATTTTCATCAATTAAACTAACAATTAAAGTATACAATTATTAATTTACTAATTTAGAATGAGGGGCAATCTTACTTACATATGAAAGGGGCACTAATTATTAATTTACAAAAAAAATTAACAACCAATCAATATTCAATCAATCGATTCTTTTACAAGGGGCACTACAATATGAGGGGCAATATCTAATAAACCAATAAAAATTTAATTAAAAAAAATACACACACGCACATATACGCACACATAACCCCACACCCCCTGCCCCCTCCCCTCCACTGCCGTTGCCCACCACACACACACACACACACACACACACACACACACATACCCACGCACATATACACACACATAAACACACACACATATACACACACACACACACACGCACATACACCCCCCTCCCCTCCCGCCCCACACATATATACACCACACACACACACATATATATATATATATATACACACATGCACATATACATACACATATATATAAATGGAGGAGACAGAGAGAGAAAACGTACCAAAGTTGTATATAGAGAGAGAGTGCAGTCGCTAGAGAGAGAGAAATGGAGGGAATTAGAATCGGTGGAAAAAAAGAAGAGGGAGGGTTCTTTTACTGACAGAATTGTCACGGTCCTTGATCGTGACAAGTTTATAATATTGTCACGGTTAATGACCATGACAAGTTCGTGATAACTGTACTTGTCACGGACATTGACTGTGACAAGACCTTGACACGGCCTTGTCACGGTCAATGACCGTGACAAAAAGTGCCTATTTTTTTTATCACGGTCAATGACCGTGATAAGGCTGGCCGGTTGAAGGGTGCCAATTTGACCATTTTGGTATAGTGGAAGGAGGGGGATACCATTTAATTTAATGCATTTACCCCGTTAAAGGTGACTCAACTGGATAGATTATGAAGTTTTTACCCTATAAATCGCTGCAATTTCATAGGATTTAACTACTACTCGGTTACAATAGCCCGCTTCTTCACGGTAAGCATTTGAATAGCGAGGTTCACACTCCAACTCTGTGGCAACACATAGTTTGTAGTAGGCCTGTCAATGGGTCGGGTATGGACCCTGACCCGATCCTGTAATAGGGTATGAGCATATTTTTTTAGACCCGAGTCCCGGAGACCCGAAAACTCGAAGACCCATTTATTACACGGGTAGGGTCTGGATCTTATACAAAATCCGGACCCGAAGACCCAGCCTGAATTGTACATTATTATATATATATATATATGTATATATGTATATATATATGTATATATGTATATATATACTATAATTTTATACATATTTATAAATATATCTTATCAATATAACATGTAAGTATTATATATAAAAATATATATTTATGTATATAATAAATATAAGTGTTTTATTTATACTAATCATATACTATAATAAATTACAAAATATTTTAATCTAAGATTAAAAAATAAAGAAAAGGGATAAAATATAAAATAAATGTATATATCTGTCCAGACCCGGACCCGAAGACCCATTGGATCCGGATCTGGATCCAATATTGTAGACCCGATTAAACGGATATGGATCTCGTTAAACCCGACCCGACTCTGACCCATTGAGAGGCCTAGTTTGTAGCATCATCCTCGTTCATTCTCAGATAAAGCGATGCATCTTGAATGCTTATGCTTACATCCTTGAGAGAGACTGTGAGAACACCACGACCATTTGGTGCGGAGGACTTAAGAACAACTGTAACCTAATCGATAGTCATAGCTTGAAAACCACAATTTAAGAACAAAAAACTCTGAGTTTAGTTTGATTTAAAATCAATAACAATAGTTATACCATATTGGTAAAGAGAAGGAATTAGTTGAGAACATATACGTAATCGCAAAACCATAACCTAGGCTAAGGTGTGCCCTAATAGATGTACACAGAAAAATAATCATACATGAATAGAAAGTGTTTAGTTGGAATTAGTGGAACTAAGAAATATTATACAAATTTAGAGAACAAACATTTAGTTTAAACATGGGTTATGTAAATATTCCAACGAAAAAAATAACATTTGTGATGTATCTCACTATTTCTAAATTGAGAGGGAATATTTCAATATTTAGTGATAATTAGTAGAATTCCTCCAGGAAAGTAGGGGTGGCCATCAAATCTCTTAAATGCACAAACTCAATTTGCAAATAAACTCCACATAAATCATACCTTTGGTATTGCTTGTGATCATTTTATAATCTTAAAAAATAAAAATAAAGAATAACCAACATGCCTAGTTCACTACATATATAACATATGTTACTACTATTGTGTACTGATAAACTTTGCTTCTTTTCAGCAATCTAATGGACCCATGAGATTCACTAATTGGAGTATAATTTTTTTAAACATCAAAGAATCAATCAAATAAATACACAAAAGTTAACCATGAGTATTTTCAGCTTCTAAAGTTCCAATTAACATATGATATAATTAATAGTAAGTCAAAGGATAGCCAAATGCATTTAGCATTCGAATCAATTTGCTAGCGAGTAACTCAAATACCCGGTGAAAGAAAATTATTAAAATACCAAACTACCCAAAAAACATACCTGGTGTTCTATAGAGTAATGTCTGCAAATATGAATTGCAAAATACAAACACCTGGAGTTTCAAATGACAAAATTTGTAAGACATAAAAAAATAAATTTCTAATCCAAGAAGAAAAAAGCAGAGTTAACAATGTCCATAGTTCAAAATAAAACAAAAACTTTTCTCTTAAACTAATTAAAATTATTGTAAAACCAAAACAGAGAGAGGACACTTCACAGAGTTTATAAGATGGAGTGGGAAACCAAGAAAATTACTTAAGTGTAGTCAAAGTCCGGAAATATATGACCCCGAGAGGGAAAAATAGTAGATGAGTGGAAAATATATTTGAAATATACTATTGTAAGCTTCAGAGAGGCTTTTTCTCCTATATTATATAAATAAAATGGGTGGGGGTTCCGTCCCTCTTTGATAAAAAAAAAATACTATTGTGCATTTTGATTGTATACTATACAACAACTGATGCTACATATAAAGCATGAAAGATCAAGTGGTATGTACACCTAAACCAGTTTAGACAATAACTAAAACAATTAGTACAATACAACAACACTGTCACTGCTGTAATACCCCGCATTTTTGATTGAATTGAAATTGAAAAAAAAAACTAAGTGAGTATATATATTCGAAATGTTTGGAAATAAAACTATGTCAGTATATATATTCGAAATGTTTGGGAATGAAAAGTTAAAATGAATTCATTGAGATACGAATGTGCGACTTAAAAATAAAATCGAATTAATGCGTAAAGAATCGAGAGAGTTAAATTTGGGGAAATGTCATTTTTGTAAATAAACTAACCCTAGGTATAAATAGAAAAGAAGAGAAGAAGTCTTCATTTTATCATTTCACAATGGGGGCTAGGGTTTGGTAGAGAGAGAGAGAGTAAGAAGAGAAGAAAGCTAAGACGATTTCAAGAATATTCAACTTCTCCATACAATCCAAGGCAAGTTAATAACCTATGTGTGTATATTATGTATCTACAATGAAATTTCACATGAACATGTATTTGGATCCCTAAATTAATATGATATTGATGTTAAAAATGATATGCAATGTATTAGGATCACCCTCTATGTAGATTAAAATGCAATAACATCATTATAGGGATTGAATTGTTGAACAACCTTTTGAATTTGAGAAATCTATGAACTTGTAAATCGTCATATTAAAAACTGTTTTGAGCTGTTTCGGTTCCGAAAATGGATGTTTCGTTCGCGTTGCCCGACAGAAAATGATATTCCGAACAACTTTGTAGTTTTAAGTTTTTTCGAAAACGGATCGGAAAAGTCTCAAATCGGCGTTTTAAAATTCTGCGCAGAAAATTGTCGTGAACAGGTCCGAACTGTATATGTTAGTTTCGGGTCTGTTTTAAGTAGGATACGGTAGCATGCTTACGTGTCCTTGTAGAAAATCACGTTCTGAACAATTTTTTAGTTTTAAGTTTTTCCAAAAACAGATCGAAAAATCCTCAAATCGGCGTTTTAAAATTCTGGACAGAAAGTTGTCGAAACAGGGGCGAATATTATCTATTAGTTTCGGGTATATTTTATGCAGGCTATGGAAACGTGCCCGTGTGTCCTTATAGAAAATCACGTTCCGAACAACTTTGTAGTTTTAAGTTTTTCCCAAAACGGATCGGAAGAGCCTCGAATCTGCATTTTAAATTCTGGGCAGCATGTTGTTGAAATAAGAGTGATAATATTTTTCTTGTTGTTGGTAAGATAATTGTCGTGTTGTGCCTAATATCCTAACTTGATCACATACTTATGGTTATTAGGGATATATAACCATGAAATGATTTGATATTAAATTAGTAAATTAATGATGTAAATTATGTTATATTGTAAATAATGACTATTGTATAACTCGAATAAGAGACTTGACATGATTGTATATATACATAAGCGTGAAATTGTTTTACATGTATATTGTCGAGTATACACTAGACTAGTCCTCCGGTCGACGTAGGCACATGTTGAATGCGATTTTTTGTGATTGATCCGGTTAGGTTCTGCTCGAGTGCCGTGTCGGAGATAAACCACCGGAACCGGACACATGGTTGTAATGCGGGTCGGGTAGAAAGACCTTGAAACGCCATGTGATTTAGGACTCTGTACGATTGCCCTTGCCACGTAATATTGGGGAGTATTCGTGTGTAGGCCTAGTGTTACGACTTGCTCTCCCGGGTAGGGGTGGGCACGGTCCGGTTCGGTCCGGGTTTTGTCTATTTTTTGGACCGGACCGAATATTCGGTCCTTAATTTTTATGGACCGAGACCGGACAGATTAATTCGGCCAACCTACTAATTCGGTCCAGGCTATTTTCGGTCCGGTTCGGTGTAAAATTCGGTCCTGACCCTATTTTATATATATGTACATTTTATGAATGTTTTTATCTATTTTTCTCACAAATATATATACAAAAAAATAATACTCGAAACTACAAGTGATATTTTCATGGTTTTTTTTAACCCAAATAAAAAAATGTCCATACATATATAAAATGTTCCAAATTAAATTCATAAGTTATATACATTAATTCAAAAACTATACATAAGAAACACAATAACATTATTTTTATTATATATATATAGGAATCGGTCCGGTCCGGTCCAAATCGGTCTTTTAATATAGTGGACCGCGGACCGGACCGGTTTAATCGGTTTTTAGTTTTTTGTGAACCGATTTTCGGACCGGTTTCAAAATAGCCTTAATTTTCGGTTTGGTCCGGTTCGGTCCAATCGGTCCATTCGGGTTGGTCTTTTTTTTGTCCACCCCTACTCCCGGGTAATGATAGTGACCCGATATGACTTGTTGTGTGAGATATTATGCTTGTATCTTAAAATAATATCCCGAATCGATGCATTTGATATTATACTTGAAGGAAATATTTTGATACGTTAAATACTGAAATGAGATTAATAATAATTAATCATGATACGATATGAGACTACACGTTACTCAAGTTTGGGTTGGGTAGTCATGACATAGGAACATTGGTTGGGTAATTGAACAACTTAATTACTAGAGACGAGTAATGACTAGTGTGCTTTCATTATAAGTACATCTTATAATCTTATAGCTTGTTTTCTTGCTTTGACGTTCGTCTATCTTGCTTCTTGCTCCTCTCCTATATATATAATATATGACAGGTCCTCGTCCTGATGGACCATAGACTATGGAGCTTGATGAGATCATATCAATCTTAGGATTCCTGTAGCTGTGGAGTTATTCTATTTTAATTTATGTCGCTTGTTTTCCTTTTCTTGAGGGTGGTATCAGAGATTATATATCACGTTGTTTATACTTGGTATTTGAGAGAATTATTGTATTATTCTTTCCCGTTTTGTGTTGGGCCGCATGTATTGGCATTTTATATTTTCAGTTTAAGATTACTGATGGATTATTGCAGTTAATAGTTATGAGTTGGTTTCACTTGTTATAGTTGTTATTATATGATTTGGTTACACATATGAGAGTGTATATGTTTACTTTACTGCATTTATTTAAATTTTGTTTCTAATGCCAACATATTAACTCTCCGCTTTAATTTAATTGGGCGTAGCTAATCGAATTAGATTTAAAAAGCAGGGTTGTCATAACTGCTATTCTGGGTACTAACTCAAATTATCACTCAAATAGTTGGTATAATTCTTGTTATCTAAAGAACCCTCATGGGCCACTGTCGTTGTAATTCTGGGTACTAATGCCACTGCTATTCTGGCTGAAAATACTCAAATCAAATATGTTTATAGAAACCTCGAAACCAACTTGATCTGAACCGATCGGAAAACCTTAACCATATCTCGAAAAACCTCCACCATTATCTATCGCACCTGAATAATATAATCCGCAAAACATGACTCCGAATAAAAATAAGCTAAAAAATCATATATAAAAACGAAAGCCAAACCAATAACACCATATATGCCATCATCAACAAACTAAAATGAAAACGTTGAGGTGTGGAACCTTTGTAGGGAAATCATTTGCAGTGATTTTTGTTTATATATCATGATAGTGGAATATTCCTTGGGTATGTACTGAATGAAACGAACAAAAATCGTACCTTAAGGACAAAATTGTGTGAAATAAAAAACCCCCAAAGGTGAAACCAAAGTTTAGATACCCCCCCCCCAAATCGTACCTTAACTACTTGTTTAGGCTTCTGTGTTGGTGATGATAAACTAAATTAGTTAAATGTCATTGAAATACAAAAATTAGATTATTTGATACAATTAATTATTCCAAATCAAACTTTTAGGTATGTAAAGTAAATGAAAAAAATAACTTGGACAAAATAATTTCTTGATGAATGTACTATGGATCATCAAGTGAGATATGGATTCCATTAAGTGAAATAAGTTATCGCCACGCGAAAGTGTGTGCTTGTGTAAGGGCAGGGTCGTTGTTTTCGTTTCGCCGCGCAAATGCAAAAACCTAAGTTACTACTACACTTGCGAGGCAAGCACAGCGGTAAGTCGGGTATCGAAAGATCCACTGAGACGAGTTGCTAGAGTTAAAGTGATTTAATATTTTCGAATAAAAGTGTAAAAGGTGAATTACAGACTAAAAGAAAAGATGCGAAAAAGGGAAATGATTAATCTAGGCAATGGAAAATAAATCTAGATTAAGAAAGAGAGTAAAACTATAGGTTGCGTCGAATATCCCTCACCCGAGTTAATTTTTATAAAATGGTTACATGGGTCGATGAGTTATTACAAATGCGTCTCGTTTCGACAGTTAACTAAATCAAGGGTTGTCACTCCCCTAAATCCTTATAAAAGTCTAATAAGATTTTGGCGTCAACAAATATCTCGAAAATTACGCGCGAAAGGTCGTAAGCACGGGACATACATGATATGCCCCGTTAAATCTCCTAGGCGTAATAACTAGGACAAAGCACCCGAAATGAACCCGTAAACACCATCACCAAAGCAAAGCAACGCGTTAACCCGAGTGAGTTCCATTCAAACACAACCTAATTTAAATTAGCTAGAAAGCATGTTAAAAACGCGACAAACAAAGCGATAAATAAACACGGTAAATTTATACTAGAAAGCGAGTAAATCAAAGCATGTAAACTAATTAAAAAAGCATGTAAACCTAATTAACAAAGCAAGAAACAATGAAATACAACTATATTAATGGAGATGGAAGATGGTAGCACCAATTACAAACCCAAAAGGGTGTCAAACCAAGAGAGAAATGAAGATTGAGCTCCCAAACCTCCAAAACCCTAACCTATCTAACCTACAACGAATTCTATCTAAGTATATCTGAAAGAAACCAAAAATTGGTTTATATAGTTAGTAGGAAAGAAAGTAAAGGAAAAAGAAAAGAAAAGAAAATATCCCAAAATATCTGGCATAACCGGTCGACCGGTCGCAGGGGCGCGGTCGACCGGTCCTTCTTGTATAAGCCCACTGTCTCCTTCCCACGGAAAAATACCAAACCGCGATCGACCGGTCCTCTGGGCGCGATCGACCGGTACTCTATATTCTGCAATCCTTGTTCCATGAAGAGGGTGAAAAGGTCCAATAACGGAAACATGCATATCTTCTTCGTCCGAACTCCAAATGATGCACCGTCTGCGGCCATGCGATGATAACTCAACGAACTACGCATATGTGGAATTTCCAAGAGCTGAAAAAGAAGTGTGAATTAACTAAAATGCCCTTGAAGTAGCATCCAACGACGAAACTTCTCGGAAATGCAACGGATCCTCACTTTTAGCGTTCCAATACCTACAAAAGCACAATTAACCCCTGCAAAGCATGTATATATCCAAATCCAAGGTTTTCTAGTTAATGAGCATAATTATAGGCATTAAGGACCGTAAAAGCGCTAGAATGCATAAAGATAATGGGCGGAAATATGCAATATTTGATACGAATCACACCCCCTAAGTTAAACATTGCTAGTCCCTAGTAATGAAACAAATAGAACCAGTCCACAGAGAGCAGTGCAAGACGTATATATGCATCGAAATATGAATGCCACTTTTGTAGGGAGCACGATTGCATTTAGCATATGCAATATACTGTTAAACCCCTAGGTTGCCCTAGTGAATGAGTGTTGTCTCGTGAGGGTTTTCAGGGATGATACCCAGAAACATCACATGGTTTCCTAAAAATATGCGCAACCCAACATGCGACAAGCCCAAAAATGGCGAAAAGGATTTCATACGCATTATTAGCAAATTGAATGAATTCAAACAAAAGTCCAAATCATTAACATTATAGAATGCACCTCATAGAATTGAAACCTTAAAATGTGGGTGGGGAGCGAGCACATGCAAAGTGTGATTTGGCAAAAAACTTATATAAACCGGATAAACATTA